>CM051236.1:296317390-297034265 GCA_027917425.1 Gastrophryne carolinensis
CCGGAGCAGACGCGGCCCGGGCAGTTCAGATGTTGCCTGTGTGGGAGGGGCATGGTATGGATTGTTGGGGCCATATTCATCCAGTAGTCTTGTGGGCGGATGGATGGGATGCGGCGGCTCCACCGGCCGGAAGTGAGGCGCACATGGGACCCAGCGTCACTTCCGCCAGCGCGACCTGGGAGGGGTATTTAACTTGCCAGCACCCTCCATTCCATCACCCGAGCGAAGTGGTGGAGGGCCACGCAGCGCGCCGGTGAGGTAAGTGGGGAGGAAAGAGGGCGTTTTCTAATGGTTTATTGAGAGTATCCATTGTTGTTTATCTGTGTACACCATATGTGTGAGTGGCGCTCATGAGAATTTATATAGCACTTACTAGGATTTTGGTAGAGCAGCTGCACCTTTTCTTGCACTTAGCACTTTGTAGTTTGCATGTTTGCACGGTTTATGTTGCTAGTACTGCGAGTTTTTAGCAGTACTGTGTGTCACTTATATATAGAGCACTGCTCAATTAGGCACTAGGCACCTTATGCACTTAGCACTTTCCATGAGCGCCCCCACAATATGAGCTGTATACGTTTTTACTGATTATGAAGCAATTGACTGTCTATATTTGATTATTATTTAGCCCTGGCGTTCCTCCCCACTGTTATTGTGTTTTTAATTAAGTGTTTTTTAACTGTATGTGTATTTGTAGTTATGTGTATTGAGTACTATGTATTTATTTCCTTTGTTCTAATAAATTGGCTATGACATGTAGCAGTGTGCAATTAGTATATGTGGACTGATTGGTTGGCCAGCCCTGGGGCACACCTAAGTTAGAGGATTGTCTGTAGAGCGCCCGCTAGTAGTTGCTGTGCTCGACCATGGATCATTGTTTCAGAGCGCCTCAGTCGTTGTCCGGCATTGATGAATATGATTTGTGAGTCGCAATACTACGCTGTATGGGAGCGAACAGTAACGCCAACTCAGTGCGACTGACTCACATTCATCAAAAAAACAGCCTCAGACATCGCCGGCGCTCAAAATCATGTAATTGTAGCCCATAGCACCAGAGGCTGTGGGATTAAAGGCAGTTTTTGCACATGTATCCACTAGTAACAAAGCGAAAACATATGGAATTACATTGTAACATGAACACTTTAATACCAGACCTGTAAGGACAATTCTGCATAAAAATATTATTAATCAAAAAAGTTTTAAAAAATGTCATTTTCTTGCCCAGAATACATGTCAGAAATGTTGTGTTTTTTTTAGGGAAAAAAAAATACCATTTTGTGAGTACTCACCTGTAAAATGGATATTGTCAGTGTGTCACACACCCCGCTTCCCCTTTAATTCTTACGATCGGGTTACTCCACCAGCAGGTGGCGACGTTGCAGAGAGAAGTCTTGAAAACGAGCCCCTTCCGGCCTACATATACCTGGGACCTCCCACTTAACACCCAGTGAATTCAAACAGCAGTAAGACAAGGTAGCAGGAAATCCAACGGTAACCTCAAAATAAAATAAAGGAAAGCTTCACCATATAGAGGATCCAGGATACCAAAAAGGGCGGGTGAAGCGGGGTGTGTGACACAATGACAATATCCATTTTACAGGTGAGTACTCACAAAATGGTATTATTTTCAGTGTGTCACACACCCCGCTTCCCCTTTAATTCTTACGATTGGGACATCCAAAAGCAGTGTCCACAAGGGATGGGTATCCGAAGGCAAAATGAAGCATAACTTAAACGACTGCAGTCTGCAGAACCTTGCAGCCAAACACAGCATCCGCTGAGGCCCGCACATCAACCTTGTAAAACTTAGAAAAAGTATGAACAGAAGACCAAGTAGCAGCCTTACAAACTTGTTCAACAGAAGCTTGGTGCTGAAAAGCCCAAGATGCTCCAACGGCACAAGTAGAATGAGTAGTGATACGAAAAGGGGGAACCTTCCCCTTGGCCAAATAGGCCCCAACAATCGCCTGATGAATCCATTTGCTAATGGAAGACTTGGCCGGAGCCAAACCCTTCCTAGGCCCACAGGGCACAACAAAAAAGGCACCAGTCTTATGAAAAGGAGAAGTAGTAATCAAATAGTACTTAACACAGCGTACTACATCCAAACAATGCAAAACCCTCTCCTTGTCATTCTTAGGCATAGGACACAAGGAGAGAAGAACAATATCCTGATTCAAATGAAAAGCAGAAACAACCTTAGGAAGAAAGTCCGGTTTGAAACAAAAGACCAGCTTGTCCTGATGCCTCTCAAAGTAGGGCGCCTGGATCGACAAGGCCGCCAACTCCGAGACACGCCAAACCGAAGTGATAGCCACCAAGAAGGCAACCTTCTGAGTCAAGGTAGACAGAGCAATATCCTGCAAGGGCTCAAAGGGAGGAGCCTGAAGAGCAGAAAGAACCAAGTTCAAGTACCAAACAGGGAGCAATGGCTTCCTGGGAGGCCGCACATGCGTAACCCCCTGGAAAAAAGTTTTAACTAAAGGATGAAGCGCAAAAGGCTTCTGAAAAAAGATAGACAAGGCAGAAACCTGCCCTTTCAAAGTACTCAGCTGGAGACCAGAGTCCAGCCCTGATTGCAAAAACTCCAGAATCCTGGAAACCGAAAAGACCCTACAAGGCAAAGATCTAACCTCACACCAAGCGATATAGGCTCTCCAAGTCCTATAGTAGATGGTAGAAGAAGACCTCTTCCGGGCACATATCAGAGTCTTAACAACCGAGTCAGAAAGACCCTCCTCCTTCAAGATGAAGGTTTCAGCAGCCAAGCCGTCAAACCCAGCATTGGTAAATTGGGGTAACACAGCCGACCCTGAGTGAGCAGATCGGGCCGAAGAGGCAGAACGACCTGAAGCACCGCCAGTCGAACGACGTCTGCGAACCATACTCGCCTTGGCCACCTTGGAGCCACGAGAATGGCGGACACCCTTTCCAGAGCCAGCTTCCGTACCACCTTGCCTAGCATGGGTATCGGAGGAAAAAGGTACAGAAACCCCAGATCCCCCCAGCTCAGGGACATGGCGTCCACCGCCAGAGCCAGAGGATCCTGGGAGAGCGATACGAAGGTCGGAAGCCTGCAATTGTGACGAGAAGCAAACAGGTCCACCTCCGGTGTCCCCCACTGGAGACACAGAGACCGAAAAACTTGATGATGGAGAGCCCATTCTCCCAGACGGGAAGAGCACCTGCTCAACAGATCCACTTCCCTGTTTTCCACACCCGGAATGTAAACTGCCGAGAGACAAGGAACATGGGCCTCCGCCCAGGTCAGGATCAGGGACACCTCTCTGAGGGCACCCAGACTGCGAGTCCCTCCCTGATGATTGATGTAAGCAACCGCTGTCCGATTGTCCGAACGAACCTGAACCGGAAGGCCCAGGACATGCCGAGACAAATGAACAAGAACCAGACGGATGGCTTTCAGTTCCAGAACATTGATGGGCAAGTGGGCCTCTCGAGGTCCCCACTGCCCCAGAAACTGAAGATCCTTCCAGAATCCCCCCCATCCCGAAAGACTGGCGTCCGTGGTGACAATTTCCCAGAGAGGGGTCAGGAAAGACCTGCCTTCAAGAGATTGGTCCAGACTAACCACCATTGAAGGGACTGCCGGACTCGGGAGGACAACTGGAAGGGCCGATCCAACGACTGTGGTCGCCGGTCCCAAGACGCCAACAGATGAAGCTGAAGGGTCCTTGTGTGAAATTGAGCAAAAGGAACTGCCTCGAAAGAGGCAACCATCAACCCTACCAGTCTCATCCCCAGACGGATGGACGGTCGAGGATTGGAAAGAAGGAACCGAGCCAATTCCTGAATGAGACAAATCTTGGATTGAGGCAGAAACACCCTGTGTTGACAAGAATCCAACCTGCACCCCTGGTAGCGGGAAAGTGGGCCCCTCTGCCCGCTCTGACTCCCCGAAAGGAGGGACTAAAGGAAGTCGCTCCCCGAAAGGAACGACGAGGCCTCTTGCGTTGAGGCAACTTATCACCCTTGATAACTGAATCCAATTTATCGCCAAACAGGCGCAAACCTACAAACGGAAGAGCTGTAAGCGACTTCTTAGAGTTAAAGTCTGCCGTCCACTGGCGCAGCCACACCGACCGACGAATAGCAACCAACAGGGCCGTGGTCCTGCTACACATTGCAAGCGCATCGTCCTGGGCGGACATGACAAAGGAAATAAACGATTCACACTGCTTGAGAGAAGCGAACTCATCACAAGTGGGATCAAGATCTGCGTACAAATCTCTAACAATGGACCTAACCGCCATCAGAAGAAGCGCCGAAGCACACACCGGCCGCAGTGCCGATCCAGCACTGATAAAACCATGGCGAGCCAATTGATCAATCCTCACCATCCTTAATGGTAGTAGTGTCAGGGGAGTGCAACACAGCCGTGTTAGACAGCCCCAACACAGGGGCATCGACGTCAGGGGGAACAGACCAAAGCTTCACCAAATCCTCCGGAAAGGGATAACGCCTATCCCAACTAGGAGGAACTCCAACAAGGCGCGTGGGTTGTTCCCATTCCTTAAGGACAACCCTCACAAAGTGTTGTTGTCTGGGAAACACCAAACGCGGCTGGGGCAAATCAAACAACTCACCCTTTGGCGGGGGGACCGCCTCGGGCGGAGCCAAAGCCAAAATTTCAAACATTTGAGCCAAAATGGAAGGAGTGTCAAGGAACACCCCCGCAACCTGATTGCCAGTGATACCAACCAATTGCTGGTCTGCAGGGTCATCCGACTCCTCAAGGAGATCCCCCTCCTCAGCAGGGGAACAATCGGACCAATCCAATACTTCAAACACCTCATCCTCCAGAACAGGCGATGCTGGAGAAAGGTGCTTCCGCTTAGCCATAGCCTTCTGAGCCACCGCGGCGGAAACTATTTTCTCGAGGTTGGCCAATCGTGCACACACCTCGGATTGCGAATCCCCACCCTTGACCCCCCCCACCGGAATAGGTGGGGGGGGGGTAGGAGATGACGGAAGTTGCCAGGAGCCAGGTACCGGAATGCCGGACTGGCGCGCAATATTCTGCTGTGCACATGAAATACATATTATGACATTATCGCCTGGGAGTGGAGCCCCACAACCCCCACACAGCCTGGATAGCCCCGAAATGCCATTTCCGGTAATGTCGGAAGCCTCCATATGGTGAAATTATGGTATTCGCAATAACCCAGGGATTTACGCATTAAGCAACCCGGGATGCCCCCTTTATAATTAAAGTCCTGGGAGTGGGAGGATTTTTAAGCCTAGGAGAATCCCAATTTGGAAAATAAGACTAGCCAGGTATATCAGACCGGGAGAACCTCTGCAGTGAGGGGATCCCAGAATCTGTAAGGGAAAAGAGACCACAATCAGTCCCCCAAAGAAAGCTTTGCCAGCATGCGCACACACATACACCAGACAAAATGTAACAGTAAAAAAAAAACAATATATACAAATGCAAGAGAAGTATATACAGCCCCTGACAAAGATATAAATATATACATATATAACGCATATGTGCCTCCAGGAGGGGAAAGCTATACCACTCACAAGGTGCTGCTGCCTAAGTGACAGGGAAAACCGCAAGCAACTGCCATAAGTATGCATAACACAGACAATCATGCCAGACAAACAAAAAAAAACTTTTGAATGAAAAACGGCCTCCTCAGCTGAGCTAGGGACCGCTGCCTGTTGCTGAGTGCTCCGTGCAGTGAGGACTCCCCAGTGAAAGGAAGGGAGGCGGGCCGGGTTCAGCGAGCGAGGCGGGCCGGGTTCAGCGAGCGACGCGCTCCGGCCCCGCCCCCTGCCGGAGAGCTATACAGCGCCGAGAGGGAGCGCGGCCCTGCCCCCTAAGACACGAGCAGCGCGGCCCGCCGAATGGCGGCGCCGCGTGCAAATGGGCTCCAGAAGACGCCCTCAGACCCCCAGCGCAGATCAGGAAAAGTTTTAAAAACATAAGCTACTAAGAGCCCCAGCAGCTCCGGACCCGCGCCCTCACGCCGCGGCGCAGACCCCGCTGCCAGCGCTCCCCAAACACACCCACAAGTGTAAAGCACCCCATACACACCACCCCCCCCCCCAATGCGAAGGGAGAAGGGACCAAGCGGGAGAAGGTGGCCAAGGGGAACATCAGGACAGGGGCATCCCAAATCCGGATCACCATGCCGGATAGCCGCATTGCCCCACGCGTGGGGACGAGCGGAGGAGATAAGCTCCTAGGCACCATATAGTACCATCTACCGTTGCCCAGCCAGCAGCCTAGGCTGGGAGGCTTCCGTAATCTATCTAGGCATATAAACTATAGACTGGGCAGAAATAGACCAAAAATGGGGGTGCCGGGGTTTGACCCCGGCTACCTGCAAGCAGGAGACTTCTTTCTTCTGTCTTGTCGCATCTTGCAGAGAGAGAACTCTGGGTGTTAAGTGGGAGGTCCCAGGTATATGTAGGCCGGAAGGGGCTCGTTTTCAAGACTTCTCTCTGCAACGTCGACACCTGCTGGTGGGGTAGCCCGATCGTAAGAATTAAAGGAGAAGCGGGGATGTGTGATACACTGAAAATAATTGGGATCAGGAAAGGCTTCATAAATGTGTAATTGCGTGCCGTCTCCGGAGTTCACTTGCCGCTACCTGATGCTACCTGGCGCTGCCTGCCGCTGTACAGACACTACCTGGCGCTATACCTTCATGAATAAGGCCCTAAGTGAATTTAGAGACTATCAAAGCAGCCTTTCTGTAGGGGGAGGCTTCAAAATTGATGAATTTTAGCAAGTAGCGCAGCTGTACCTGATAGGTAAGAAAGCGTCACGGAGTTCATAGCTGAACCTACTGGTACAGAAACCTCATGTGTACAAGGAAAAAAAGTGGGACAGTTATTCACAAGGCACTAGCTTATTTACCTGCCAAGAGACTGGATCCCTTGTTTACTCAGGAAGCCTCTACAACATCAAAGAAGAGTTTAGCTGGTTCAGAAACAAAAAAAGTTCACAAAAAGGGACACAAATCTCCTGCTAAAAAAGGTCATCTGTGTCTGTTAGAAAATAAATGTTTTGCGTTTCTTTGGTTTCTTGCAGGTTTTGCACAATGTTATGTTTTTTTTGTTTTAAATATTTAGGAATTTAAATATTCAAAGGGCCAGTCTAGCCATACTGCCCATTTTGTAAATCCCCCCACCCTGCCTCTCTCGGCCACACTGACCTAGAAGAAAAGCACTGAACTGCAGTTGAGGTAAGGTTTTATTTTTCTTTGTAACCCCCATACTGCCTCAGCACCAGGGAAGGATATGGTACCCAGGACTTCACACCCCTACATCTTCCCTTCTCCTCATATTTTATTCTATTTTATATCCAATACTTGACATTTATAGGTTTTTAGGTTTTATAGTGTTTCAAATGGGGTGTGTAGGACTGTAACAATTTGTTGCTAAAGCAACAGTTTCTGGATAGGTCGGCACTAGAGATGAGCGAACCGGTTCGAACGAACCGGAATTCGCTTCGAATTTCAGGGAAAATTCGATTCGGCACGAACCCGAATTTTTTTGGGTTCGTGCCGATCAAATTTTCCCTGAAATAAAATAACAAAAATGCTGGCATGGTGGGAGCGGGCAGGCCGGCCGGATGACGCTTCCTCTGATGACAGCTGAGAGTGGCGCCGAAGCGTGGAGGCCGGCGCCGCTCTCAGTTGTCATCAGAGGACGCAGCGGTGGCAGCGGGCAGCGTAGCCGGCCTGCCCGCTCCCACCATGCCGGCATTTTTTTTTTCAGATGAGCGATTCGTGAAAGTTCGATTCGGGCGAACCCGAATTTCTTGGGGAAATTCGGCGAATCGCCCGAATCGAACTTTCAAGAAGTTCGCTCATCTCTAGTCGGCACACCAAAACAGGTCAATATAGAATACAGCCTATATCTTTGTAAGGGTGCTACTTCCTTTGGGATCAATTCCCCATGTGATCCCTATTACAGTAGTAAGGAAGTCAAAGCACACCAAATTTAGTTATATGGAAAAAATGATTTTTATATATATAATAGAAAAGAAAACATATTTACACTTCTATATACAAAATCTGAATGGTGACAATATCAAGTATAGACAATAACCGTAATTGAGTGATCTAAGTATATACATCAAAAGGATACTTTGTCAAAATACGACTGCTTATGTTGTTCTGGGGAAGCTGTATGCACCAAGACACTAGAAAGTATAAATGTATATTAACCTTAGCAGTAGCTTATAGTGTATAAGACTATGATAAATGGTAAAAATATTACCTTGATATGAAAAAGTCTGGTGCCTATGCAGTAGTCCCCAGTTAAGTCACATACAAGGTTGGATGTCTGAATTTTCAGAACAGTTAAGACCGAATAACCAATATATATATATATATATATATATATATATATATATATACATATACACAAAACTATCTATACATATCCATGTGTATCTGTATCAGTGAACCATATTGTCATCATATTACAGACCTGGTGCAACATATTAATACATCAGGAAACATAATCATGACGCCCAGTCATAATAAAGATAAACAAGTATGCAGATATATACATGAAATGGCAGTAGCATAGAATAACCAGAGCATATGTGTCAAGAATGATCGCTTATATACTATTACCGACGTTTCACGACATACAGCCGTTTCATCAGGGTCGCTACCTGGTTATTCTATGCTACTGCCATTTAGGCCTGGTGGTCTTCATCTTTATGGGGCATCCCATTGGTGCTGCTAAATGTGAAATCCCTCAGATCACCGTTTATTCTCACCTCGCTGGCTTTCCTGCTGATGTGTGTACTGCACCAGGCATATTGGCGTTCCAGGATGCCACACTGGAGAGGGACCATCAACAGGATAGTGAAATTCCTGATGGTTGCTCCTTTTCAAATAAATGTCTAGTACATACGTTTTCTAATATACTTTTTTTCATAACTTTTCTACGATTTGTACTCTTCATGTTCAGGCGGGCATTTCTGTCAAAGGGTGAGAAATATGGCGTGGCCGGGGGTGTGGCTGGGGCGTGCCTTAAGTGCCAAAATTTTCGTTCACTTCCCCCTCTTTCACATCTTCATAACTAGGAAGGTATGGTATTAGGATATAAGGGAGGATACAGGAGGGAAAGTGATTGCAACTTATTAAGGTATAATGGAGAATACATGAGGGGGGAAGATCTTGCAATCACACAGTGGAGGGGTAATCAAGTAGTCCGGAGTCTTATAGATTCCAGGGCCGCCGAGATTGGTTTTGGTCCACTTTAAAGTGGACCTGTCACCAGGATTTTTACTATTTTACCATTTTTGAAAAAAGTCACAAAAAAATCAAGAACAACTGATTCTTTACAAAAATAACAATAAAGTTCATTTATTTTATATGATCCAATCTAAAAATCACAAAAATATACACAGGAATGACACAAGAATCACATCACATAACACAGCTATGATAAACAAAATGCACCATATCGGGTATGTTAGAAGATTTTATCCAATTTCATTGCTATTTCATATCCAGCAGTCAAGTTAATTAATAAGGGTGCCAATGTGCATTGTGCATTCAATCAAATAAAACGAAAATAGCTTCATAATAATCACAATTTAAATGGCATCAATTTATCAGCAATTGCACAGACCCCGGCAGCCTCATTATTGCATCTATCCCCTGAATCTAAAACACACCTCTTATGGAGCACTCACTAAGCACACTATAATACATGACTATATACTTGAATACTGTTCAACATTACCAGCAAAGAACATAGCAATCAGACCTCCATCGTATCCCGCACATTCACATTCACTCTGATGGCCGTTTCGAGCCCTTTCGGCTCTTTTTCAAAGGTACGCTATTGTTACGCGAGCTTTCAAACTTACGGTGCCTCGGCGTCATGTGACTCCGAATGATGCGGCGTGATTTTTAGATCGAATCAAATATATTAAATGAACTTTATTGTTATTTTTGTAAAGAATCAGTTGTTCATGATTTTTTTGAGTGCGCACCTTATATGACTTTTTTCAAAATTGGCTTAATAAGGGCATATTATAATGGGCAGCCCTTTAATTAAGGATGCAGCAACTATCTATATACTTTAAGGATTAATTGGATAACTGTGGTGTGCTGAACCATTTTGTACTAACTGTTTGTGATTTGTCCATATAGGTTTACAGCACCTGGTGGTGATTAGACAATGGCTTTTGCTGACCTTAATACCCTTTCTACTAAACATGCAGATACCTTCGCCTATACTCAAGCGGACCTAGATACACCTGATAGAAAGCTTTGGAGAACTTCCTAATCCTCTAATGCGAGATCAAACACTAACTAGGAAACAACTAGAGGTATTAAAACGCTGATATGTCCAATTTGATTTACATGCCACCATATTGGTGGAATATTTGAGGTCAAGACGGATACCTAGGGGATTAAGGATTAACCTGAAACCCTCCTTCTGTAAGGAAGGGAGTGAATTTCATGAGAGATGGTATCAAATACTTAATAAATGTAGCTTGGACCTAATGACATTGATAGTATTAAATATACAATCTCAAATGAAAGAGTTAGATCAAGAAATACAGTTGACTAAATGTAAGTTGGAATCTACGCTGGAAATGGGTGAGTTTAGAACGTATATAGAGTCTTTGGATGCTACATTGAAACAATTTCATACCAATACATTGACAATAAAATTAAATAAATATAAATGAGATATTCTAGATTATGAATCTAACAAGATCCATAATTGGAGAGAGGCTAGACCTTTTAGATATGTAAATTACAACGCCCCAATTCATCCGACTCAGATTCCAGTAATTCATCTGGAAATAAGTCGAAGTCAAAGGCTACTGGTCACAAGACCCCAACAAGGAGGGGGCGGCAAGGAGGCTGGGCCCCAAAGGATGACAAGGAGCAAAACCAAAACAACACGGATAACCTAGTGGTACCTAGCAGGGTAATTTCTAGTGATGAAGAACGGCTTCTCAATAAAGGGTTGGGATTTGTGCCCACCCACTATGAGAATCCTTTGGAACTAGACATAGAGCTGCAAAATTTATTTTGCACTATACAGACTAAAGCTTTCTTTAATTTCTCTTTGACAGATACATGAACGGAGAACATGCCCGGTGGTTCATGGACAATAGGATTACCAGCAGATGTTGATTTGACTAGCTGCAGGCCTAAGAGTAAGTGGCAACTGCCACAACAGTCACATGTAGTGGAGACATTTATAAAGCTAGTACAGAGGGATATATCCAGGATCAAGTGACCGGATCAAGCAAAATTTGAGCAAAAAAGAAAAAGAAGCATTAAAAGAACTTGAGAATGACAAAATGATTATTATAAAGCCTGCTGATAAGGGGGGGGCGCCACAGTTATCATGGATAGATCTCTCTATGAAAGTGAGATCCTCTCGCAATTATCAGATACAAATGTGTACTGCAAATTGATAAAGGATCCCTTGAGGGAGATCAAGGAGGAAATAGACAGTATTGTCTTAGAAGCATTTGACACATCCCTGATAGATAAAAAGTTAAAGGACTTCCTAATTACACCATTCCCTATGACGCCTTTATTTTATATGCTACCTAAGATACATAAAAATATGACGAGGCCCCCAGGCCGTCCCACTGTTGCTGGGACGCAGTCTGTATTTCAATCACTAGCGGTATTCTTGGATAAGGTATTACAACCTAGTGCGTTACGTATTCCATCATTTTTACTTGATACGGGTGACTTTTTAAATAAAATTTCTAATTTAGGTGAGCTGCCATCAGATTGTCTACTTTGTACGATGGATGTCAATAGTTTGTATACGTCCATTCCCCATTATTTGGGAATGGATGTTATTAGGGAATCACTTGAGGAGATGGAGCTAGAAAGACAGTTTAGTGATTTTTTGCAAAAACTCCTAAGGATAGTACTAACCAAGAACTATTTCTATTACAATGGTGAGTATTTCCAGCAAATCCAGGGAACGGCCATGGGGTCGAATGTGGCCCCGGCATATGCCAATCTTTTTATGGCATCATTTGAGAAGAGGTTTGTTTACATGCATCCTGATTTTTCTGACCATGTGATACTATGGTATCGCTTTATTGACGACATTTTTCTGATCTGGAGGGGAACTACTGAAAAATTAATGGAATTTAAGGAAGTATTAGATGGTTGCCCACCCTCTATTTCATTCACGATAGATCATAGTGAAAAGATGGTACATTTTTTGGATGTGAGTGTGGGTATAGAACAGAGGAGGATTACTACAGATATCTTCCAAAAACCAATGGATAGGAATACATATCTTCACTTCAAGAGTTTCCATCCCCCTAAGCAGAAGAGCGGTATCCCATATGGTCAGTTCCTGAGGTTGCAAATGATTATAGATAACGATCAAATCTTTCAAACTCGGGCTGATACGATGGCAAGAGAATTTAAGGATAGAGGATATCCGACCTCAGTAGTAGATAGAGCTAAACTAAAGGCTTCAATGGTTCAAAGGGAAACATTACTAAAATATAATCCTGAAAATAGGTCAGACCTCATTCCTGTAATACTAACACATAATGTGCAGAGCAATCAGATCATACGTATTATACAGAAACATTGGTCAGTTCTATCAAGTGATCCAACGTATGGACAGGAGTTTTCCGCACCAGCCCTAATTACTTATAGACGCCCTAAAAATATCAGAAGTCACCTAATTAAAGCTGACACAGATTTAAATCCTCCAGTTGATGAACGGACTATGTCTGGCCTTCCAAGGCCACAAAGGGATGCATATTTGTGGACATTGCGCCCAATGTAGTTTTGCTATAAAAGGAAAAGATATCTTTCACCCACGTACAGGGACTTTGTCATATATATGCTGAAATGCCCCTGCGGGTTGGTATATATTGGACAAACATCAAGGGAGATCCAGCAACAGATTTCCGAGCATAGGAGTGCAATCAGGAGAGGGGAAGTGACTTCTCCAGTGGCAAGACATTTTTTAACAGCTGGACACAATATCTCACAATTGAGATTTATTGTAATTGAACAGGTTAAAGCTATGAAAAGAGGTGGATATATTAGGAAAGGTTATCCCAAAGAGAAATGGTCTGGATATATGAATTAAATGCATTATCCCCGTTAGGGCTTAGTGAGGAGTGTGAATTCACATCATTTCAATAGAAATATATCCCTGGGATTAATTGTTCCATTCCTTCGGTAGTAGAGGATATATTTTTGGGGTTCAAATCTTTTTAAAGACTTCTGTGATTGATTAATCCACAGAGTTTTGTGGAATGCTAATTAATATGTAAATATGTACAGATGAACATGATATTGATTAAATACAAGACATTTATGTGGATAATAAGGTTGATGACCAATAGATGTGTAAATAAATATAGTTATAAAGGATAGTTAATTTAATTGGGGTAATTAGGGTCCACTTGAGAGTAGAATGGGAGGTTTCTGGGATGTGGGGTGAAAGGGTTGATCACAATACAGGGGAATGAGTGGTGTGGCAAAGAATGAGGAGTGATAGTTGTTGGATCGTATATATGTGGACTCAATATTTGTTTATATCATTTGTTTTTTATTTGTTAATTTGTTTAGGTATGCAGAGATCATTGCAAGCTTCCCACAATCTATAGAAGATGACTAGATGTGCCTCCTCGAGATACTGACAACATCTCAGTACCTATATCTTTGTTCATGTTCAGTTGTTACATTGAAGAGCTGGAGCCCGACGGCTGCAGCCCCGTGTGCGTGCGCGCTGTCACGCTGGAGCTAGCTGTGTTTACAGCTTGCGCTCCAGCGTGGTTGGCGCTCATGCCGGGACTGACACTGGGCAGGTAACGTACTCGCTATGACGCGGCTATAAGGAGTCACGTGACGCCGGGGGAGCGAGGCACCGTGAGTTTAGAAGTATGCGAGACAAAAACAATAGCGTACCTTTGAAAGAGAGCCGATAGGGCTCGAAACGGCCGTCAGGGTGAATGTGAATGTGCGGGATACGATGGAGGTCTGATTGCTATGTTCTTTGCTGGTAATGTTGAACAGTATTCATGTATATAGTTGTCGTGTATTATAGTGTGCTTAGTGAGTGCTCCATAAGAGGTGTGTTTTAGATTCAAGGGATAGATGCAATTTGAGGCTGCTGGGGTCTGCGCAATCGCTGATGAATTGTTGCCATTTAAATTGTGATTATGATGAAGCTATTTTCGTTTTATTTGATTGAATGCACAATGCACTTGCTGGATATGAAATAGCAATGAAATTGGATAAAATCTTCTAACATACCCGATATGGTGCATTTTGTTTACCATAGCTGTGATGTGATTCTTGTGTCATTCCTGTGTATATTTTTGTGAATTTTAGATCGGATCAAATATATTAAATGAACTTTATTGTTATTTTTGTAAAGAATCAGTTGTTCTTGATTTTTTGCGTGCGCACCTTATGTGACTTTTTTCAAAATTGGCTTAATAAGGGCATATTATAATGGGCAGCCCTTTAATTAAGAATGCAGCACCTATCTATATACTTTAAGGATTAATTGGATAACTGTGGTGTGCTGAACCATTTTGTACTTACTATTTTACCATTTGATTAAAAACAAAGCATTTATCTGTACAGTTAACATGCAGTAGTGCTTTAGTATTGTTTATACATGAAAAATCTCTGGCCATTGGCACTCTTTTCAATTAACCTTGGAAATACCTTTCAGGTGGGCAGACATGTTTCGCCTAAATATTAGGCTTTATCAATGCCTAATTGAGAAAAGTATACATAGATATAATTGATCTTCAAAGCATTGCTGTACTCAAACAATATATCAGCTGTATTACAGAATAAACCTTAGTTATGTATAGGTGAAGGACTCAGATCCTTAGTGCGAAAACCCCCCCCTCGTCTCTTTCTTATTATCCCTTGCCCCCTCCCTCTGTATAGCCATAGATCCAAGTGTAGCCAGCATTATAGATAATCTTTAGGCACACTCATTTTCACGCCCTTCTGTACATCATCATGACTCAATTAGGGAATAGGGATTGGGATAAAATGGTTAAAAAATTGACACAATGCACACTGGAACACAAAGATATGATAGAACAACAGGAACTAACACAGTTCACCTTCAATAGATTATTTAAATTATTAACAAAAAAGTCAAAACTATGGTGGGACATACATTACCTGCAGGAATACCTAGACTGTGGAATAGTCCTGAAAGGACTGAGGATACGTCTATTTCCACAAGTCTCCTCCCCAGATGATGTCTTTAAACAGCATTGGGAGGCAGCACTACAGGATTGCTCTCTGCAAATAATAAGACTCTTGATCTCTCACCACACACAATGGTTAAAGATTATTACCGAAGAAATCAAGGAGACAATCAATAGCTTCGATGAGAAACAGAAAGATGATAAATTTCATCAAAGAGACTCCAGTATTCAGGAGGCTATTGAAAGACTAAACAAACAACTCATAGAAGCTAAAGAACAAAAATAGTTCAGAGACAAATTGGCTTACAAACAGAAGGAGGCCTATATATGGCCAGATTCTGGATTGCAAATAAGAGGAAGAAGGAATTATACTATATACTAGCGCCTCGGATACATCCTCTTCCAGAGAGAGACAAACCTATGATAAACGAGGAACCTGGGGATCACAGCGCAGGAACAATATCCCCACAGATAAGATATTAGACCCCGGAGGGGACCACCACAGAGGGACCTAGCTGTAATAAATAGAGATGAAGGTCCCAAATACATATTTAAACATAAGACAGAAGATAGAAGTATACTCAAATGGGAACAGAATGACACCACCAGTTCAAGACAGAATTTTTTAGAAGGAAACATAACAAGCGCAGAAATGCACAGAGGAAAGCAGTCAGACAGTGAACAACTAAGTCCTGTGCAACCTCCAAAAAAACCAACCCTGTTCCCAGATTCCCACCTCAAGTAGCTGCAACACAAGAGACGGCCAGTGATACAAAAAAAGGACATAATAAATTTATCTGGCCATAACCTCACTGAGGACCAATGCGAATTACTTAGATTAGGTTTAAATTATTGCCCGGCCAAGCGGATGGATATCTTTGAAACTGTCAAGGATCTTCACCTGTTTTCCCAGAAGATTCTCTGCAAATTTCAGTTTATGCCAAAAGATGGAGCCCACACAGAAGAAACTATTCCCACAGAGGAACAATTAGAACAAGAGATGAGGGATCTAGCACAGGAAGTAGCGGGTCATTTTGTCACAGAGCGAAAAGAGGTCAAATTTAAAAAACCATCGACCTACTTCCCCCCTTTAGGATTAAACCACAATGTGGCGACTTTTATGAATATGGTAATATCCAACATAGAACATCTATCACATCCAAAAAAAATTTCTCTCAGATTTAGGCGATAATCTAGCAGCAGCCCTAAAACAATTAGAAGAGAATCATCAACTAGTGGTAAAACCTGCAGATAAAGGGGGGAACATAGTGGTCATGTCAACAGAGCAATATGAAACAATGTGTTTGCGCATATTGAATAACAAAGACTGGTATACTAGGGCCTTCATGTCCAGGCTTGCCGGGGATGCCCAGGAGTATCACACTCTCATTCACCAGGCATTCGAACAAGGTGTGATTGATGTCCACACGGCTGGATTCCTGGAGTCCCCATGCCCGAAAATACCCACGTTTTATGCACTACCCAAAGTGCACAAATCGGCTACCATGCCTCCGGGACGTCCCATCGTTTCGGGCATGGGGGCCCTCACCGAGAATGCCAGCCGGTATGTTGATCATCATTTGCAACCCCTGGTGATGAGTCTGCCCTCATACATCAAGGACACGGGCCATATTGTCCGTGTCCTTGATGATATTTGGGTTAGCCCTGAGGCCTTCCTGGGGACGCTGGACGTGGAGGCCCTGTATTCAAGTATTCCCCACAAGAAGGGGCTCCAGGCAGTAGAAAATTTTCTAAATGAATTAGATCTAGAAAGACACGACCATAACCTCTTCCTGCTTCGGCTCCTCAATTTCGTCCTCACCCACAACCTCTTCCTATTCAGAAACCAGCTGTTCCATCAGATACAGGGAAAGACATGTGCCCCATCGTTCGCTAACCTGTATCTTGGCTGGTGGGAGAGGGGGTTGTGGGCAGAGGACCAGATGGCCAAGTACCTGTGCTACGTTGCAGCGTGGCACAGGTACATTGATGACATCTTGGTCATCTGGGAGGGGCCGAAGCAGGAATTGGATGAATTTGTGTCGTTACTAAACCAGAATACAGTCAACCTTAAATTTACATGTGCCTACAATCAACAAAAAGTGACCTTCTTAGATGTATTAATTAGTAAAGATTTGACGGGTCACATCACGACCACGCTATACAGAAAAAGCACTGCAGCTAATACGACGTTGAGAGCATCCAGCTCTCATCCGTCTCATCTTTTACGGAGTATCCTCTATGGGGAATACTTGCGTGCTCGACGCAATTGTAGTACCATGGAAGCGTTTCAGGAGGAAGCTAGGACCATACGGAGCAGACTGGCAGAAAGAGGGTATAAACAAACTGTCTTGAAAGCAGCATATAAGAAAGCAAAAATGGACAGGCAAACATTATTATATAGTCCCAGGAGAACAAAAAGCCAACAAGGTCCTGCCCTTATTTTGACTTATACCCAATCACACACACAAATACGTAAAATCCTAAAAAGGCACTGGCAAATCCTCTTGAATGGCCCTCATTTAAAAACATTTTTACCGAATGAACCACAAATCATATTTAGATGACCGCAAAATATTAGAGACCGACTAGTTCATAGTCATTACAATACCAATATTAAAGAACACTGTTGCAAACAAAAGGGCACATACAGATGTGGGGGGTGCAATATGTGTCGCTACATACGCACAGGTCCAACAATAATGATCCCCAATAAAGGGGAATAGAAAGCAAGACATTTTGTCAATTGCCAAACCAGCAATGTGATATATCTCCTAACCTGTGGATGTGGACGCTTCTATATAGGGAAAACAAATCGCCAGCTGAAACGCAGAATCTATGAACATCAATATAGTATAAAAAGTGGCAACAATAAATTGCCTGTAGCACGCCATTTTGCCTTACATCATAATAATGACCCTGGGTCTCTAAAAGTGTTTGGCTTAGACCGCACACATGTATCCCAACGAGGAGAGAACATAGAAAAGATAACATTACAAACTGAAACGAGGTGGATATACAAATTGAAGGCAGCGCAATATCCGCAGCGCAAGTTTTGCCCCGTTCATATGGAAAATAATCTGTAATGGTATATAGACGTGGGGAGGGTATGACATGGGCAATAGGGGTAATAAGAAAAAGTAGATAAACACATATGGGACGGACAAATGAACATGCATACATACATCATGGAGACCACAAAATGACGGGTGTATGACATATGGATGTATGATGAACCAACAAACATGTACATACACACTATGGAAATAATAAAAAAATGAGAATAAATATTGTGAACCAAGAAAGGTTGGGTCCTATACCTTTGGGTAGTGTATATCCATGAGCCAATATAATGAGGTTAAGAAGTATATTTATGCAGGGTATCCCAAATTATGCAATTAATAGGTGTCCAATGTGGGTTACAAGCAGTCCCAGTATGGGCAGTGCACGTCAATAAAGTATCAGGGGCATGCAATAAAATTGCAGGGAGGGGGGATCTCTATATGAGCAATATTGTGTTTTTTGGCTATACCACCCTTATACTGTCTTCAAAAATATGGGATATCCCAGGCAAATATCCCCAAGTGGGGAATGTAGAGGAGGAACCACAAATTATACCTGTAGGAATTAGCTCTGTTAGTATATCTAAAGTTGGGCAAAAATGTGCCCTTTGTTAATAATTAGGGATGAGCGAATCAATCCGGACGAACCCGGATTCGATCCGAATTTCAGGAAAAATTTGATTCGGATCGAATCCGAATTTCCCCGCGATTCGATCGCTCGAAGTTTTCCTTTAACATCCATTCATTTACATTTACAGGCATTCTAAGATGGCGGACAGGACATGTCTGGACATCTATCCCGCGCCAGTGCAAGCTGGGGCAGTCACATGCAGCCTATCAGCAGCCAGCAAGCCCGGTGACGTCACAGCGCTATTTAAGTCGGCCATCTTGCTTTTCCTTCCTCATTTCTCTATTGCATTCGTGAGAGACAGAACGCTGTGTAGCTGAGGGAGAGAGGCAGTTAGACAGGCAGGGACAGACAGGGACAGGCTGGAGACAGGCAGGAGACAGACAGGAGACAGACAGAAAGTCAGCGAAAAACAGGGAAAGGTAGGAAAAATCGGAGGCTGTCACAGGGAGATTTTTTTTTTTTTTCATCCAGCCTGAGTGTTACTAGCTGGCTGACAGGCTTTGTTAGCGTTTTCAGGCTGCTTATACTAATTAACTGTGCATATATACAGAACTGATCTTAAGTCTGCTGTGAGGCATCCCATTCTGTGACTACACCAGCCTCTGTTTAAGACCATATAACCATTTGCACTTATTATAATTGAAATTAGGCCTGATAAAGACACTTTTGCTGGGCATAGCACTACTGGACCCTGCCAGGTCCACTTCTTTTTTGGGGCATCCCATTCTGTGACTACAGCAGCCTCTGTTTAAGACCATATAACCATTTGCACTTATTATAATTGAAATTAGGCCTGATAAAGACACTTTTGCTGGGCATAGCACTACTGGACCCTGCCAGGTCCACTTCTTTTTTGGGGCATCCCATTCTGTGACTACAGCAGCCTCTGTTTAAGACCATATAACCATTTGCACTTATTATAATTGAAATTAGCCCTGATAAAGACACTTTTGCTGGGCATAGCACTACTGGACCCTGCCAGGTCCACTTCTTTTTTGGGGCATCCCATTCTGTGACTACAGCAGCCTCTGTTTAAGACCATATAACCATTTGCACTTATTATAATTGAAATTAGCCATGATAAAGACACTTTTGCTGGGCATAGCACTACTGGACCCTGCCAGGTCCACTTCTTTTTTGGGGCATCCCATTCTGTGACTACAGCAGCCTCTGTTTAAGACCATATAACCATTTGCACTTATTATAATTGAAATTAGCCCTGATAAAGACACTTTTGCTGGGCATAGCACTACTGGACCCTGCCAGGTCCACTTCTTTTTGGGGCATCCCATTCTGTGACTACAGCAGCCTCTGTTTAAGACCATATAACCATTTGCACTTATTATAATTGAAATTAGGCCTGATAAAGACACTTTTGCTGGGCATAGCACTACTGGACCCTGCCAGGTGCACTTCTTTTTTGGGGCATCCCATTCTGTGACTACAGCAGCCTCTGTTTAAGACCATATAACCATTTGCACTTATTATAATTGAAATTAGGCCTGATAAAGACACTTTTGCTGGGCATAGCACTACTGGACCCTGCCAGGTCCACTTCTTTTTTGGGGCATCCCATTCTGTGACTACAGCAGCCTCTGTTTAAGACCATATAACCATTTGCACTTATTATAATTGAAATTAGCCCTGATAAAGACACTTTTGCTGGGCATAGCACTACTGGACCCTGCCAGGTCCACTTCTTTTTTGGGGCATCCCATTCTGTGACTACAGCAGCCTCTGTTTAAGACCATATAACCATTTGCACTTATTATAATTGAAATTAGGCCTGATAAAGACACTTTTGCTGGGCATAGCACTACTGGACCCTGCCAGGTCCACTTCTTTTTTGGGGCATCCCATTCTGTGACTACAGCAGCCTCTGTTTAAGACCATATAACCATTTGCACTTATTATAATTGAAATTAGGCCTGATAAAGACACTTCTGCTGGGCATAGCACTACTGGACCCTGCCAGGTCCACTTCTTTTTTGGGGCATCCCATTCTGTGACTACAGCAGCCTCTGTTTAAGACCATATAACCATTTGCACTTATTATAATTGAAATTAGCCCTGATAAAGACACTTTTGCTGGGCATAGCACTACTGGACCCTGCCAGGTCCACTTCTTTTTTGGGGCATCCCATTCTGTGACTACAGCAGCCTCTGTTTAAGACCATATAACCATTTGCACTTATTATAATTGAAATTAGGCCTGATAAAGACACTTTTGCTGGGCATAGCACTACTGGACCCTGCCAGGTCCACTTCTTTTTTGGGGCATCCCATTCTGTGACTACAGCAGCCTCTGTTTAAGACCATATAACCATTTGCACTTATTATAATTGAAATTAGGCCTGATAAAGACACTTTTGCTGGGCATAGCACTACTGGACCCTGCCAGGTCCACTTCTTTTTTGGGGCATCCCATTCTGTGACTACAGCAGCCTCTGTTTAAGACCATATAACCATTTGCACTTATTATAATTGAAATTAGCCCTGATAAAGACACTTTTGCTGGGCATAGCACTACTGGACCCTGCCAGGTCCACTTCTTTTTTGGGGCATCCCATTCTGTGACTACAGCAGCCTCTGTTTAAGACCATATAACCATTTGCACTTATTATAATTGAAATTAGGCCTGATAAAGACACTTTTGCTGGGCATAGCACTACTGGACCCTGCCAGGTCCACTTCTTTTTTGGGGCATCCCATTCTGTGACTACAGCAGCCTCTGTTTAAGACCATATAACCATTTGCACTTATTATAATTGAAATTAGCCCTGATAAAGACACTTTTGCTGGGCATAGCACTACTGGACCCTGCCAGGTCCACTTCTTTTTTGGGGCATCCCATTCTGTGACTACAGCAGCCTCTGTTTAAGACCATATAACCATTTGCACTTATTATAATTGAAATTAGCCCTGATAAAGACACTTTTGCTGGGCATAGCACTACTGGACCCTGCCAGGTCCACTTCTTTTTTGGGGCATCCCATTCTGTGACTACAGCAGCCTCTGTTTAAGACCATATAACCATTTGCACTTATTATAATTGAAATTAGCCCTGATAAAGACACTTTTGCTGGGCATAGCACTACTGGACCCTGCCAGGTCCACTTCTTTTTTGGGGCATCCCATTCTGTGACTACAGCAGCCTCTGTTTAAGACCATATAACCATTTGCACTTATTATAATTGAAATTAGCCATGATAAAGACACTTTTGCTGGGCATAGCACTACTGGACCCTGCCAGGTCCACTTCTTTTTTGGGGCATCCCATTCTGTGACTACAGCAGCCTCTGTTTAAGACCATATAACCATTTGCACTTATTATAATTGAAATTAGCCCTGATAAAGACACTTTTGCTGGGCATAGCACTACTGGACCCTGCCAGGTCCACTTCTTTTTTGGGGCATCCCATTCTGTGACTACAGCAGCCTCTGTTTAAGACCATATAACCATTTGCACTTATTATAATTGAAATTAGCCATGATAAAGACACTTTTGCTGGGCATAGCACTACTGGACCCTGCCAGGTCCACTTCTTTTTTGGGGCATCCCATTCTGTGACTACAGCAGCCTCTGTTTAAGACCATATAACCATTTGCACTTATTATAATTGAAATTAGGCCTGATAAAGACACTTTTGCTGGGCATAGCACTACTGGACCCTGCCAGGTCCACTTCTTTTTTGGGGCATCCCATTCTGTGACTACAGCAGCCTCTGTTTAAGACCATATAACCATTTGCACTTATTATAATTGAAATTAGGCCTGATAAAGACACTTTTGCTGGGCATAGCACTACTGGACCCTGCCAGGTCCACTTCTTTTTTGGGGCATCCCATTCTGTGACTACAGCAGCCTCTGTTTAAGACCATATAACCATTTGCACTTATTATAATTGAAATTAGCCCTGATAAAGACACTTTTGCTGGGCATAGCACTACTGGACCCTGCCAGGTCCACTTCTTTTTTGGGGCATCCCATTCTGTGACTACAGCAGCCTCTGTTTAAGACCATATAACCATTTGCACTTATTATAATTGAAATTAGCCATGATAAAGACACTTTTGCTGGGCATAGCACTACTGGACCCTGCCAGGTCCACTTCTTTTTTGGGGCATCCCATTCTGTGACTACAGCAGCCTCTGTTTAAGACCATATAACCATTTGCACTTATTATAATTGAAATCAGGCCTGATAAAGACACTTTTGCTGGGCATAGCACTACTGGACCCTGCCAGGTCAACTTCTTTTTTGGGGCATCCCATTCTGTGACTACAGCAGCCTCTGTTTAAGACCATATAACCATTTGCACTTATTATAATTGAAAGTAGGCCTGATAAAGACACTTTTGCTGGGCATAGCACTACTGGACCCTGCCAGGTCCACTTCTTTTTTGGGGCATCCCATTCTGTGACTACAGCAGCCTCTGTTTAAGACCATATAACCATTTGCACTTATTATAATTGAAATTAGGCCTGATAAAGACACTTTTGCTGGGCATAGCACTACTGGACCCTGCCAGGTCCACTTCTTTTTTGGGGCATCCCATTCTGTGACTACAGCAGCCTCTGTTTAAGACCATATAACCATTTGCACTTATTATAATTGAAATTAGGCCTGATAAAGACACTTTTGCTGGGCATAGCACTACTGGACCCTGCCAGGTCCACTTCTTTTTTGGGGCATCCCATTCTGTGACTACAGCAGCCTCTGTTTAAGACCATATCACCATTTGCACTTATTATAATTGAAATTAGCCCTGATAAAGACACTTTTGCTGGGCATAGCACTACTGGACCCTGCCAGGTCCACTTCTTTTTTGGGGCATCCCATTCTGTGACTACAGCAGCCTCTGTTTAAGACCATATAACCATTTGCACTTATTATAATTGAAATTAGGCCTGATAAAGACACTTTTGCTGGGCATAGCACTACTGGACCCTGCCAGGTCAACTTCTTTTTTGGGGCATCCCATTCTGTGACTACAGCAGCCTCTGTTTAAGACCATATAACCATTTTCACTTATTATAATTGAAATTAGGCCTGATAAAGACACTTTTGCTGGGCATAGCACTACTGGACCCTGCCAGGTCAACTTCTTTTTTGGGGCATCCCATTCTGTGACTACAGCAGCCTCTGTTTAAGACCATATAACCATTTGCACTTATTATAATTGAAATTAGGCCTGATAAAGACACTTTTGCTGGGCATAGCACTACTGGACCCTGCCAGGTCCACTTCTTTTTTGGGGCATTCCATTCTGTGACTACAGCAGCCTCTGTTTAAGACCATATAACCATTTGCACTTATTAGAATTGAAATTAGCCCTGATAAAGACACTTTTGCTGGGCATAGCACTACTGGACCCTGCCAGGTCCACTTCTTTTTTGGGGCATCCCATTCTGTGACTACAGCAGCCTCTGTTTAAGACCATATAACCACTTGCACTTATTATAATTGAAATTAGCCCTGATAAAGACACTTTTGCTGGGCATAGCACTACTGGACCCTGCCAGGTCCACTTCTTTTTTGAGGCATCCCATTCTGTGACTACAGCAGCCTCTGTTTAAGACCATATAACCATTTGCACTTATTATAATTGAAATTAGGCCTGATAAAGACACTTTTGCTGGGCATAGCACTACTGGACCCTGCCAGGTCCACTTCTTTTTTGGGGCATCCCATTCTGTGACTACAGCAGCCTCTGTTTAAGACCATATAACCATTTGCACTTATTATAATTGAAATTAGCCCTGATAAAGACACTTTTGCTGGGCATAGCACTACTGGACCCTGCCAGGTCCACTTCTTTTTTGGGGCATCCCATTCTGTGACTACAGCAGCCTCTGTTTAAGACCATATAACCATTTTCACTTATTATAATTGAAATTAGGCCTGATAAAGACACTTTTGCTGGGCATAGCACTACTGGACCCTGCCAGGTCAACTTCTTTTTTGGGGCATCCCATTCTGTGACTACAGCAGCCTCTGTTTAAGACCATATAACCATTTGCACTTATTATAATTGAAATTAGGCCTGATAAAGACACTTTTGCTGGGCATAGCACTACTGGACCCTGCCAGGTCCACTTCTTTTTTGGGGCATTCCATTCTGTGACTACAGCAGCCTCTGTTTAAGACCATATAACCATTTGCACTTATTAGAATTGAAATTAGCCCTGATAAAGACACTTTTGCTGGGCATAGCACTACTGGACCCTGCCAGGTCCACTTCTTTTTTGGGGCATCCCATTCTGTGACTACAGCAGCCTCTGTTTAAGACCATATAACCACTTGCACTTATTATAATTGAAATTAGCCCTGATAAAGACACTTTTGCTGGGCATAGCACTACTGGACCCTGCCAGGTCCACTTCTTTTTTGAGGCATCCCATTCTGTGACTACAGCAGCCTCTGTTTAAGACCATATAACCATTTGCACTTATTATAATTGAAATTAGCCCTGATAAAGACACTTCTGCTGGGCATAGCACTACTGGACCCTGCCAGGTCCACTTCTTTTTTGGGGCATCCCATTCTGTGACTACAGCAGCCTCTGTTTAAGACCATATAACCATTTGCACTTATTATAATTGAAATTAGGCCTGATAAAGACACTTTTGCTGGGCATAGCACTACTGGACCCTGCCAGGTCCACTTCTTTTTTGGGGCATCCCATTCTGTGACTACAGCAGCCTCTGTTTAAGACCATATAACCATTTGCACTTATTATAATTGAAATTAGCCCTGATAAAGACACTTTTGCTGGGCATAGCACTACTGGACCCTGCCAGGTCCACTTCTTTTTTGGGGCATCCCATTCTGTGACTACAGCAGCCTCTGTTTAAGACCATATAACCATTTGCACTTATTATAATTGAAATTAGGCCTGATAAAGACACTTTTGCTGGGCATAGCACTACTGGACCCTGCCAGGTCCACATCTTTTTTGGGGCATCCCATTCTGTGACTACAGCAGCCTCTGTTTAAGACCATATAACCATTTGCACTTATTATAATTGAAATTAGGCCTGATAAAGACACTTTTGCTGGGCATAGCACTACTGGACCCTGCCAGGTCCACTTCTTTTTTGGGGCATCCCATTCTGTGACTACAGCAGC
Organism: Gastrophryne carolinensis; assembly: GCA_027917425.1. Taxonomy (NCBI): domain Eukaryota; kingdom Metazoa; phylum Chordata; class Amphibia; order Anura; family Microhylidae; genus Gastrophryne; species Gastrophryne carolinensis. The sequence continues at coordinate 296,343,411 of CM051236.1, forward strand.
CTCTGTTTAAGACCATATAACCATTTGCACTTATTATAATTGAAATTAGGCCTGATAAAGACACTTTTGCTGGGCATAGCACTACTGGACCCTGCCAGGTCCACTTCTTTTTTGGGGCATCCCATTCTGTGACTACAGCAGCCTCTGTTTAAGACCATATAACCATTTGCACTTATTATAATTGAAATTCGGCCTGATAAAGACACTTTTGCTGGGCATAGCACTACTGGACCCTGCCAGGTCCACTTCTTTTTTGGGGCATCCCATTCTGTGACTACAGCAGCCTCTGTTTAAGACCATATAACCATTTGCACTTATTATAATTGAAATTAGCCCTGATAAAGACACTTTTGCTGGGCATAGCACTACTGGACCCTGCCAGGTCCACTTCTTTTTTGGGGCATCCCATTCTGTGACTACAGCAGCCTCTGTTTAAGACCATATAACCATTTGCACTTATTATAATTGAAATTAGGCCTGATAAAGACACTTTTGCTGGGCATAGCACTACTGGACCCTGCCAGGTCCACTTCTTTTTTGGGGCATCCCATTCTGTGACTACAGCAGCCTCTGTTTAAGACCATATAACCATTTGCACTTATTATAATTGAAATTAGGCCTGTTAAAGACACTTTTGCTGGGCATAGCACTACTGGACCCTGCCAGGTCCACTTCTTTTTTGGGGCATCCCATTCTGTGACTACAGCAGCCTCTGTTTAAGACCATATAACCATTTGCACTTATTATAATTGAAATTAGGCCTGATAAAGACACTTTTGCTGGGCATAGCACTACTGGACCCTGCCAGGTCCACTTCTTTTTTGGGGCATCCCATTCTGTGACTACAGCAGCCTCTGTTTAAGACCATATAACCATTTGCACGTATTATAATTGAAATTAGCCCTGATAAAGACACTTTTGCTGGGCATAGCACTACTGGACCCTGCCAGGTCCACTTCTTTTTTGGGGCATCCCATTCTGTGACTACAGCAGCCTCTGTTTAAGACCATATAACCATTTGCACTTATTATAATTGAAATTAGGCCTGATAAAGACACTTTTGCTGGGCATAGCACTACTGGACCCTGCCAGGTCCACTTCTTTTTTGGGGCATCCCATTCTGTGACTACAGCAGCCTCTGTTTAAGACCATATAACCATTTGCACGTATTATAATTGAAATTAGCCCTGATAAAGACACTTTTGCTGGGCATAGCACTACTGGACCCTGCCAGGTCCACTTCTTTTTTGGGGCATCCCATTCTGTGACTACAGCAGCCTCTGTTTAAGACCATATAACCATTTGCACTTATTATAATTGAAATTAGGCCTGATAAAGACACTTTTGCTGGGCATAGCACTACTGGACCCTGCCAGGTCCACTTCTTTTTTGGGGCATCCCATTCTGTGACTACAGCAGCCTCTGTTTAAGACCATATAACCATTTGCACTTATTATAATTGAAATTAGGCCTGTTAAAGACACTTTTGCTGGGCATAGCACTACTGGACCCTGCCAGGTCCACTTCTTTTTTGGGGCATCCCATTCTGTGACTACAGCAGCCTCTGTTTAAGACCATATAACCATTTGCACTTATTATAATTGAAATTAGCCCTGATAAAGACACTTTTGCTGGGCATAGCACTACTGGACCCTGCCAGGTCCACTTCTTTTTTGGGGCATCCCATTCTGTGACTACAGCAGCCTCTGTTTAAGACCATATAACCATTTGCACTTATTATAATTGAAATTAGGCCTGATAAAGACACTTTTGCTGGGCATAGCACTACTGGACCCTGCCAGGTCCACTTCTTTTTTGGGGCATCCCATTCTGTGACTACAGCAGCCTCTGTTTAAGACCATATAACCATTTGCACTTATTATAATTGAAATTAGGCCTGATAAAGACACTTTTGCTGGGCATAGCACTACTGGACCCTGCCAGGTCCACTTCTTTTTTGGGGCATCCCATTCTGTGACTACAGCAGCCTCTGTTTAAGACCATATAACCATTTGCACTTATTATAATTGAAATTAGGCCTGATAAAGACACTTTTGCTGGGCATAGCACTACTGGACCCTGCCAGGTCCACTTCTTTTTTGGGGCATCCCATTCTGTGACTACAGCAGCCTCTGTTTAAGACCATATAACCATTTGCACTTATTATAATTGAAATTCGGCCTGATAAAGACACTTTTGCTGGGCATAGCACTACTGGACCCTGCCAGGTCCACTTCTTTTTTGGGGCATCCCATTCTGTGACTACAGCAGCCTCTGTTTAAGACCATATAACCATTTGCACTTATTATAATTGAAATTAGCCCTGATAAAGACACTTTTGCTGGGCATAGCACTACTGGACCCTGCCAGGTCCACTTCTTTTTTGGGGCATCCCATTCTGTGACTACAGCAGCCTCTGTTTAAGACCATATAACCATTTGCACTTATTATAATTGAAATTAGGCCTGATAAAGACACTTTTGCTGGGCATAGCACTACTGGACCCTGCCAGGTCCACTTCTTTTTTGGGGCATCCCATTCTGTGACTACAGCAGCCTCTGTTTAAGACCATATAACCATTTGCACTTATTATAATTGAAATTAGGCCTGTTAAAGACACTTTTGCTGGGCATAGCACTACTGGACCCTGCCAGGTCCACTTCTTTTTTGGGGCATCCCATTCTGTGACTACAGCAGCCTCTGTTTAAGACCATATAACCATTTGCACTTATTATAATTGAAATTAGGCCTGATAAAGACACTTTTGCTGGGCATAGCACTACTGGACCCTGCCAGGTCCACTTCTTTTTTGGGGCATCCCATTCTGTGACTACAGCAGCCTCTGTTTAAGACCATATAACCATTTGCACTTATTATAATTGAAATTAGGCCTGTTAAAGACACTTTTGCTGGGCATAGCACTACTGGACCCTGCCAGGTCCACTTCTTTTTTGGGGCATCCCATTCTGTGACTACAGCAGCCTCTGTTTAAGACCATATAACCATTTGCACTTATTATAATTGAAATTAGGCCTGATAAAGACACTTTTGCTGGGCATAGCACTACTGGACCCTGCCAGGTCCACTTCTTTTTTGGGGCATCCCATTCTGTGACTACAGCAGCCTCTGTTTAAGACCATATAACCATTTGCACTTATTATAATTGAAATTAGGCCTGATAAAGACACTTTTGCTGGGCATAGCACTACTGGACCCTGCCAGGTCCACTTCTTTTTTGGGGCATCCCATTCTGTGACTACAGCAGCCTCTGTTTAAGACCATATAACCATTTGCACTTATTATAATTGAAATTAGCCCTGATAAAGACACTTTTGCTGGGCATAGCACTACTGGACCCTGCCAGGTCCACTTCTTTTTTTGGGCATCCCATTCTGTGACTACAGCAGCCTCTGTTTAAGACCATATAACCATTTGCACTTATTATAATTGAAATTAGCCCTGATAAAGACACTTTTGCTGGGCATAGCACTACTGGACCCTGCCAGGTCCACTTCTTTTTTGGGGCATCCCATTCTGTGACTACAGCAGCCTCTGTTTAAGACCATATAACCATTTGCACTTATTATAATTGAAATTAGCCCTGATAAAGACACTTTTGCTGGGCATAGACTTACTGCTGCCTGCCAGGTGCACTTCTGTTGGGGCATCCCATTCTGTAACACAGCATACCCCTCTTTATTTACACTAAGCAGCTCTCTTATTTACACTAAGCAGGCCTGTTGGAGGCTGAGTGTTACTGCTCACTTTTGGTGTGCATTATATTCTGTTTCATATAGACCCACCGCTGCCCGGGGGTTCTTAAAATATCACCTACTACCACGCCAGTTAGACTATGTCGGGCAGACAAGTGCCTGGAAGTGAAAAGAGGAGTGGCAGAGGCCAAGATTCCGCAGGCAGAGCTCGCATCAGACTGGGGGCCAGTAGCAGCAGGAGTCCCGCTGAGAGACCTAATCTGCCAGTATCTGCTAGCGGTCGGGTCTCCACCAGTAACGCATCTGCCGTGGTAGATTGGTTGACGCGCTCATCAACAACATCATCACAACTTACGTCTGAGACCCCCAGTCTAGGGTCGGTAGGTTCCTCTGACACAACCCTGAGTTGGCATGCCCCGAGAGCAGTCCCTGTCCTCCCATTGCCTCTGTCCTACGCCGTTCCCTCCCCCAGCGACGTATCCTATGCTTTGAGTTCAGCTCCACTCTTTAGTGAGGAGGACCATCAGATAGAGGACAGTCAGCAGCTACTGCCCAGCCAAGAAATGGAGGTGGCTTCTCTAGCTAGGCAGACAAATAGTGATGTGGACAGTGTCGTGGGTGCTGCGAGCGTTCCAGCTCCTGCGCCAGACACTGTTGACGAATCCACGAACATCAGTGACGTACAGCCACAACTCGGTGATGATGATGATGATGAAGCCGATCGCACTTGGGAGCCGGGTGATGAAGGGGCTTCATCGTCATCATCAGGAGAAGAGGGGTGCAGGCTGCCCCGGAGTCAGCAGCTGAGGCAGCAAGGTGGTAGCAGTCAGCATGGGGGCACAATTCCAAAGGCTGGAGCCGGCCGGGGCCGGGGCCGGGGCAGAGCACCTGCTGTGCGGCAGTCTACCTTATTGGGAGGTAGTGGAGCAGGGGTTCCTGGAGTTGGCAACAGCAGCAGTGAATCAGTGAGGCCAGGGGGTGGGAAAAGTAGCTACTCGGCAGTGTGGCAGTTTTTCCTGAAGCATCCGCAGGAGGGTAACATGGCCACATGCAAGATATGTAGGCATAAGGTGAAGCGTGGCCAGGGTCCAAATGTTGGCACCACGGCCCTGCGTCAACATATGATGCGTCACCATAAAGCGACCTGGGAGAACCGAGGCTCCCAAGGGGTGGTCCAGTCTGCTTCCTCACCAAGTGAGCTCCCAATTTCTGCCAGCCAAGGCTCCAGCACCTCAGCCGAAGGCAGCTGTGCGTCATACCCATCCTCTGTCGCTCCTACTCCTCCTCCTCCAAGTCATGCATCCCGCCAGCAATCCATCAGCGAAGCCATGTCCAAGAGACAGCAGTATGCGTCCACTCATCCTACGGCGCAGAAGCTGAATGTGCTCCTGTCCAAGTTGCTGGTGCTGCAGTCGCTCCCTTTTCAGGTGGTGGAATCTGCACCTTTCAGAGAACTGATGGCTTGTGCCGAGCCGAGGTGGAGAGTCCCAAGCAAGCAAGAGAGTCCCGTCATTTCTTTGCCAAGAAGGCAGTACCAGCGCTGCACACTTTTGTTGAACAGAAGGTGGGCCTGTCCTTGAGCCTGTCGGTGTGTAGCAAAGTGCATGGCAGCGCCGACATCTGGAGCTGTAACTACGGTCAGGGACAGTACATGTCGTTTACGGCCCACTGGGTGAATGTGGTCCCTTTGCAGCAGCAGCAGCAGCAGCAACTTGGACAGGTCACGCCGCTTCGGCCTCCGCGCTCCCTGCCCGTTGGGCCTGTGACACCGTGCGACTCGGCCTCCTCATCCTCCGCCATCTCCTCACCCTCCACTGTAGGCTCAAGTCTCAGTGCCCCTCCAGTCTACCATGTGTGCAGGGCACGGAGGTGTCACGCAGTGCTTCACATGGTTTGTCTTGGCGAACGGAGTCACACAGGGGAGGAACTGCTTAAATGTATTCATCAGGAAATCCAAACATGGCTTACTCCAAGAAAACTTAAAATGGGAATCATGGTTACCGACAATGGGAAGAACATTTTGTCTGCGCTGCGCCAAGGAAGCCTGACCCATGCCCCCTGCATGGCTCACGTCTTCAATCTGGTTGTCAAGCGGTTTCTGAAGTGTTCCCCCCATCTGCAAAACATCCTAACAACTTCAAGGAAACTTTGCATGCACTTCAGCCACTCCTACACCGCCAAACACACCCTTCTTGAGCTACAGCGTCAGAATGGTATCCCCCAACATAGTCTGATTTGCGATGTTTCCACCCGTTGGAATTCCACCCTTCACATGTTGGACCGATTATATGAAAAGAGAAAAGCCATCACGGATTTACTGATGATCCAAGCAGATAGGGGGACTCCCCTGTGTAACTTCAATGTCAACCAGTGGCAGCTCATACGTGACACCTGCCGTTTGCTCAGGCCCTTTGAGGAAGCCACTTTATTTGTCAGTCGGCAGGATTACGGGATGAACGACGTGATTCCACTGCTTCATGTACTACAGCACATGTTGGAAACCATGGCTGGTCAGGGCACTGGAGACATGGCGTTTACATCTTACGGCCACATGAACCCCGTTGGAGCTGAACTGGAGGAGGAGGAGGAAGAGGAGGAGTTGCCCAGCGAAACACAGTTTAGGCTTGGCGAAATGGCTGGTTTATCTAGTCAGCGGACAGGAGAGGAGGAGCAGGAGCAGCCAGAGGAGCTAGAGGTTTTTGAGGAAGGCGAGACAGAGGACCCGGGCACACCGTGGCAGTATGCAGTGGAGATGGAGACAGGTAGTCCATCCGAGTCACTTGCGCAAATGGCACGAAGCATGCTCACGTGCTTGCGTAGTGACCCCAGAATTGTTTCCATCTGTCGGCGGGATGACTTCTGGCTGTCCACCTTATTGGACCCTCGCTTCCGGCACAAAATGGGGGCATTTTTTAAACCCACCGAGAGGGAGAACAAACTCAACTACTACAAAGACATTCTACGTAGACAGTTGGCCGATGCCTATCTGCGCCATGGTCCATACTCTCGCAGGTCTGACTCGAGGGGACCTCTGCGCTCACCTTCCACTGCCATGGCCGCTGGGGGGGTTGGCAGGAGCAGCAGCAGCAGCTCCATCAGCAGCCTCAGTCTTCAGTCGCTAATGAGTAGCTTTCTACACCCGCATAGTGAGGCTACTCATGAGCAGCAGGAAGACCTGGAGCAGGACCTCAACCAGCAGGTCATGTCATACTTTGACATGACCATGCCAACACACCTTGAGGATCCGCTGGACTTCTGGGCAGCCAAACTTGATTTGTGGCCGCAACTAGCAGAGTTTGCCCTGGAAAAGCTGTCCTGCCCGGCAAGTAGCGTGCCATCTGAGCGGGTGTTTAGTGCGGCGGGGGCCATGGTTACGGCGAGGAGAACTCGTCTGTCAACTAAAAATGTGGAGAGACTCACCTTTGTCAAAATGAATCAGGGATGGATCAGCCAGGATTTCCACCCACCAATGCCTGATGAATGCGACTAGATTCAGCATGGTGCCACGTTTTACCCTTTCCAAATGGTGCAAAACATATTTATGTCTTTAGGCCAATTTTTGGGCTCCTGCTGCTGCTGCTGCCAACTCCAGGGTGTGAATCATCCAATTTTTGGGCTCCTGAAGCCAACCCCAGTGTCTCTTTAAAGCAATATTTGGGCTCCTGCTGCTGCTGCTGCTGCCAACTCCAGGGTGTGAATCATCCAATTTTTGGGCTCCTGAAGCCAACTCCATTGTCTCTTTCAAGTAATATTTGGCCTCCTGCTGCTGCTAACTCCAGGGTGTGATTCATCCAATGTTTGGCCTCCTGAAGCCAACCCCAGTGTCTCTTTTTAAAGTAATATTTGGGCTCCTGCTGCTGCTGCTGCTGCTGCTGCTGCCGCCAGCTCCAGGGTGTGAATCATCCAATTTTTGGGCTCCTGAAGCCAACTCCAGTGTATATTTGGGCTCCTGCTGCTGCTGCTGCTGCCAACTCCAGGGTGTGATTCATCCAATTTTTGGGCTCCTGAAGCCAACCCCAGGGTCTCTTTAAAGTAATATTTGGGCTCCTGCTGCTGCTGCTGCCAACTTCTGCCAACTCCAGGGTGTGATTCATCCAATTTTTGGGCTCCTGAAGCCAACTCCAGTGTATATTTGGGCTCCTGCTGCTGCTGCTGCCAACTCCAGGGTGTGATTCATCCAATTTTTGGGCTCCTGAAGCCAACCCCAGTGTCTCTTTAAAGTAATATTTGGGCTCCTGCTGCTGCTGCTGCCAACTCCAGGGTGTGATTCATCCAATTTTTGGGCTCCTGAAGCCAACTCCAGTGTATATTTGGGCTCCTGTTGCTGCTGCTGCCAACTCCAGGGTGTGATTCATCCAATTTTTGGGCTCCTGAAGCCAACCACAGGGTCTCTTTAAAGTAATATTTGGGCTCCTGCTTCTGCTGCTGCCAACTTCTGCCAACTCCAGGGCGTGATTCATGCAATTTTTGGGCTCCTGAAGCCAACCCTAGTGTCTCTTTAAAGTAATATTTGGGCTCCTGCTGCTGCTGCTGCCAACTCCAGGGTGTGATTCATCCAATTTTTGGGCTCCTGAAGCCAACTCCAGTGTATATTTGGGCTCCTGCTGCTGCTGCTGCCAACTCCAGGGTGTGAATCATCCAATTTTTGGGCTCCTGAAGCCAACCCCAGGGTCTCTTTAAAGTAATATTCGGGCTCCTGCTGCTGCTGCTGTCAACTCCTGCCAAATCCAGGGTGTGATTCATCCAATTGTTGGGCTCCTGAAGCCAACCCCAGGGTCTCTTTAAAGTAATGTTTGGGCTCCTGCTGCTGCTGCTGCCAACTTCTGCCAACTCCAGGGTGTGATTCATCCAATTTTTGGGCTCCTGAAGCCAACTCCAGTGTATATTTGGGCTCCTGCTGCTGCTGCTGCTGCCAACTCCAGGGTGTGATTCATCCAATTTTTATGCTCCTGAAGCCAACCCCAGTGTCTCTTTAAAGTAATATTTGGGCTCCTGCTGCTGCTGCTGCTGCCAACTTCTGCCAACTCCAGGGTGTGATTCATCCAATTTTTGGGCCCCTGAAGCCAACTCCAGTGTATATTTGGGCTCCTGCTGCTGCTGCTGCTGCCAACTCCAGGGTGTGAATCATCCAATTTTTGGGCTCCTGAAGCCAACTCCAGTGTATATTTGGGCTCCTGCTGCTGCCAACTCCAGGGTGTGATTCATCCAGTTTTTGGGCTCCTGAAGCCAACCCCAGTGTCTCTTTAAAGTAATGTTTGGGCTCCTGCTGCTGCTGCCAACTCCAGGGTGTGATTCATCCAATTGTTGGGCTCCTGAAGCCAACCCCAGGGTCTCTTTAAAGTAATGTTTGGGCTCCTGCTGCTGCTGCTGCTGCTGCCAACTTCTGCCAACTCCAGGGTGTGATTCATCCAATTTTTGGGCTCCTGAAGCCAACTCCAGTGTATATTTGGGCTCCTGCTGCTGCTGCTGCCAACTCCAGGGTGTGATTCATCCAATTTTTGGGCTCCTGAAGCCAACCCCAGGGTCTCTTTAAAGTAATATTTGGGCTCCTGCTGCTGCCAACTTCTGCCAACTCCAGGGTGTGATTCATCCAATTTTTGGGCTCCTGAAGCCAACCCCAGTGTCTCTTTAAAGTAATACTTGGGCTCCTGCTGCTGCTGCTGCTGCCAACTCCAGGGTGTGATTCATCCAATTTTTGGGCTCCTGAAGCCAACTCCAGTGTATATTTGGGCTCCTGCTGCTGCTGCTGCCAACTCCAGGGTGTGAATCATCCAATTTTTGGGCTCCTGAAGCCAACCCCAGGGTCTCTTTAAAGTAATATTTGGGCTCCTGCTGCTGCTGCTGTCAACTCCTGCCAACTCCAGGGTGTGATTCATCCAATTGTTGGGCTCCTGAAGCCAACCCCAGGGTCTCTTTAAAGTAATGTTTGGGCTCCTGCTGCTGCTGCCAACTCCAGGGTGTGATTCATCCAATTTTTGGGCTCCTGCTGCTGCCAACTCCAGTGTCTCTTTAAAGCAATGTTTGGGCTCCTGCCCCTCATAGTGATGCCACTTCAACTCTCTGCAATTTTGCCGCTCTGCGATTCTATTAGCGATGCCTCTGATCTGCATGTGATATTTATTCAAAGTATTATTTAACTAACCCAGCACGCATCCTGTGCGTGTTACAGCAAGGCAAAATGGTTTACAACCCTATTGAGGCTCTAGGAGGCTCAGAAATAGCCGTTTTTAATAGCAATTCGTCGCGTATTTATTTGGGTCGAAACGATTTTTGTCGGAAAATTCGGCGAATCAGTCGAATCGAATTTTTCAAAGGTTCGCTCATCTCTATTAATAATGTATATCAGTACACAAGAGTGAAAAAAACTGTTTTATTTTTTTCTTTCCCCCGAAAAAACTGATGCCTTGTTTCCCTGCGTGCCGAGCATTGAGGTCTCGATTAACAAACTAGCACATTTTGCATAAACACTATTAAGGTCTCCATGAAAATGGAGCCCTGTAGTAGACTGTCCCATCTGTCCGGTGACGAGCCTGGCCACTTCCGGCGGAAATCCCGGAGTGGTGCGGGGTGCGCTCGGGACTTTGGAGCGCATGACATCACTTCCTGTGACGTAGTGGGTGCCCGAAGCCCGGGGCTTCAAAATGCGTCACCGGAGGAGCGCAGGTTAGTCCCGACGGCTGGACAAGCACCATGCCGCACAGAGGATCTTTCACACAAAGGGAAGATTTTTCTTCCCCCAGCGCTCCGGCTGCAATATCAGGTAACCCACGCTCTGGATATAACTTTTACCATATACAATCATGCGGAGTACTTCTGCTACATATACCTATGCAAAGCATATCTTTTTGCCTGAGTGTTGTATAAGACTTCAAATACCTAATCATAGCATACCATCTGCTTACAGTGCTGCTGACAAAAATGAGCTGATTACACATTAGACAATATTGAGGGAAAGCAATAAGTAGTGGCATAGTGAAACAAAACATATAGTGAACCTCACATGTGATGATTTCAGGTACGATCGAATATAAATAACTATGGTGAATGTTATATATGCCTAAGTACTGTAACTCTAATATGGCTAATCCTAGACCAATTTCCAATTTAAATAGGATATGGAGATGTAAGGGCCAGTCTACCCCTATTCAACATTATCATATACGGCTCCCAAAAGGATATATGGACCTGACATTTCTCGGGGAATACTAGTCCAATGTATAGTGTCCCATTCTAATATATGTATGGAAATTCCTTGATAAGGTAGTTTATTGTTTATCTACATTTAATACATAACTAGGGTTTATTCTGTAACACAGCTAATATATTGTTTGAGTACAGCAATGCTTTGAAGATCCATTATATCTATGTATACTTTTCTCTTTTTTTCAGGTGAAAGGACATTGATAAAGCCTAATATTTAGGCGAAACATGTCTGCCCACCTGAAAGGTATTTCCAAGGTTAATTGAAAAGAGTGGCAATGGCCAGAGAATTTTCATGTATAAACAATACTAAAGTATCTACTGCATGTTAACTGTACAGATAAATGCTTTGTTTTTAATCAAATGATAAATAAAATGTAAATTATTTTAACAGCATGGTGTGGTCACAGTCAGAGACAATATATAAAAAAAAAAAGGGGGGTACCTAACCCCGGATTCCTTCTTAAAATACTTGACTGATCTTGACTGTGTACCCACCTTAATACATGCAACTGGGGTATTTAGGAAAAGGGTCGCACAAGGCGGGTAAACCCATGGTGGGTAACCCCACACCCCAAGCGAAAATACTATTTTACCATTTACCTGGGGCATCCCGATTTGGGATGCCCCACTGTGTGGAACCCCTCTCCTCCCAGATCCCTCGGTTTTACTTACCTCTTCCCTTTCCGCATCTCAGTGGCATGGCCGGATTCCCAGCTCAGCTCTATCTGAGGCGCATCCCATGCCAGGCCTTTCTCACAGTTAGAGGTGAGTGGAGATACGCTCCCTTGATTCAGAAAACTTTCTCGCTCAGAGTGGAAAAAGACCTTTATATTTAAAAAAGTGCAGATGAGCTGCACATAGGTGAGTTTTACGGCTATCAGGGGATACACACAGTGGGATGTCCCAAATCCGCATGCCCCACCATAGAGAAAGAAAGTGACATTTTGGGGTTTTATTCCTCTTTAAAGTGAACAGAAACCCGTGATTTTGACTCTCTGGTTTTGGTCCACTTTCCTGGGGCATTTCAAATTATGGAAGCCCTAGATCACCCAAAAGCCACTTACCCTGTTTCCCCGAAAATAAGACATCCTCCGAAAATAAGGCCTAGTGCCTGCTTTCGGAGGATATCGTTATTTAAGTCATCCCCCGAAAATTGTATTGCAACCACTAGGGGGCGTAATGACAGGGCACGTAAGGGGGGAGCTCCAGGGAGTTGGAGGAGACGCACGCTGTGCCATATTTCCGGGGAAAAATTAATCTAAGACAGTGTCTTATTTTCGGGGAAACAGGGTAGATAGGCTGGGGTGGGAGCATGGCACAGACCACAGGGAGGCCCTCTTCACTTTGCCGGCTCTGTTACAAACAGAGCTGATGGCATGCATGGCATTCAGTGCCCATTGGACAAAAACCATGCATGCTTATGTTGTAGGACTGGCAGTTCTCCAAGATGACCCAGCAAAATAGCTCCTCCCACCTACACAGGAAACACAAACTGGACATGATTAAATACCTCGCCCCTTCCTCCTGGACCTCAGTGTTTTTTAAAAAAGGGATCCCGAAAAAAAAACATGCTTACATCAACATATCAATATACTTAGTCTGGGTGGGATGCTGTTCTGGAGGACTACCAGAAATTCCATTACCGGTTAGCTAATTGGGGTTTTCCCAAAACATCCTCCATAACGGCCCAGCTGATAAAAGAGAAATACTATAAGTGTTGTATCAGGGAGGGGAAATCATTTGTAGAATCTTCCTGCAGAAAACATGTCTTGTGGCAGAAGAAAGAACGACTTCAAAAATGTATGCGGGGGAAGCCCAAGTTGCTGCTCTGCAAATCTCCTCCAGAGAAACTCCTGACCAATTAGCCCAAGAAGCAGAAACTGATCTAGTAAAGTTAGCTTGTAGGTCCTGACTCACGGAACTTTCATAAGCTAACTAGATGGCTTCCCTAATCCACATGGTGATAAAGGCCCTAGAGGCTTACAGGCCCCTATTCTTCCCTGCAAGTGAAAGTAACAAATGATCAGATCTCCTCCAAAATGAGGTGCAATCCAAATAAGTTAACAGAATGCTTCTAGCATTCAAGAAATGCATCTCCTGCTGATCCTTACTCTGGGTTGAGACCTGGTTGGTAGATCTCCTGAGACCTGTAAAATTCCAAAGCGATCTTCAGCAGGTAAAGCATATCAGGTCTGATAGTGAGATGATCTGAAAAAAATCTAAAATATGGCTCCTTGAAGGACAATGCTTGCAAATTACTAATTCTTCTAGCTGAAAAAATGGCTAATACTTAAGCCTTAAAAACGTAATCGCTGCTTCCTCAAGGGGCTCAAATGGGGACCATGTGAGACCATTCAGGACAATGGAAAGGTCCCAGGGAGGGAAGACCTTAGAATTTACCAGTCTTCCTCCAGACAGGGAGATAAAGAATCTTTCAATCAGATCCTCTTGTCTAAGCCTGCACATTTAAGATACAGATGGCTAGTCCCATTTCTGCCCCTGACCTGAATGATTCAGATTGTGGACTGCGCAAAATGAAGAAAACATACTTTCCCCCAGATCATAGGGGTAACCATCTTTTTGCTCTGGAGAAGGGTCTTAATGACCCAACTAGAAAGCCCCTTACTCTTTAGCAGCCCCATTCAGGATTCATGGTATCAAGTGGAGGCTTTGAGCCAGAGGGGGGAATATTGGTTCCTGATGCAGCAGATCTGCTGTCAGATGGAGAGTTACTGGAGGCCCTACTGACATCTGTTTTAGTAAGGAGAACCAGTCTCCTGTGCCACTTGGAGGCAATCAGAACCACCCTTGCCTGGTACAATCTAACCTTCTTATGATCAAAGAGAGTAACTGGAATGGGGAAAAGTTTGAAGTACTCCAATTTTGACCCAGAGCACCCCCCCAGAGCTCCCTGACTCTGGTGCAGAGAGAAGAATGTTGGCATTCGGAATTTTCTCTTGTGGGGAAGAGATCCACCTCCCACTCTGTCTGCCTGAGCTGAACTGGACTGAGAAGGTCTGCCAGAATGTTTAGTTCTCCTTTGATGTGGACTACTCTCAAGGAGACCACTATATGCTCCATCCTGGTGCATATTGTCCCAGAGAGCGACATTAACTCGACTGACTTTATACCCCCTTGATGGTGAAGATAAACCCAAACTGTGGCATCATCTGAGACAACTTCCACATATATATTCCCTCGTTCCATATATGTTTCTCGAACTGTTTTAGGGCCTCTTGAACAGCTTTTAATTCCGAAAGTTTGAAGATCTTTGGATCATGTTGCCGGCCCAGGTTCCCCGGCCTCGAGAAATTCAAGATGTAGACTGTCCTGAATCGTCTAAAGAATGAAGGGATTCTGAGAGATCTTCTGCCAGGCCAGAAGAAAAAACAGTCTCACCCCCCCATACTCACTTCAGGACTGCTGTCTAGGTTACTGAAGAGGTTTAAACAATAAACCTACTTTGCCCTTCAGCTTTTGTGAAGCCCAAGCCTTTCGGAAATCTGAGCCACAGAAATCCCACTGGGAGCTTCTCAGCTTTTTGGCTTCTGAACGAGGCAAGGTATTTCCTCTTAGCCAGAAACTTCTTATCTCAGCCGAATGGGTTAGCACTTCACCTCCGGTTCCGACCCGAATGAAAATTTACCCTTAAAAGGTATACTACACAAGTGCAATTTAGGTGACTGGTTTAACTGCCAAGTCTTGAGCCAGAGGGCTCTACAAGCACAATTAATCAAGGTCATACTTTTAGCATTGGCCCTAATGGTCTCTTAAGCAGCATCAGAAATGTACTGCTTTAGAAACAAAGAGCAGGGCGTCCAAAACCACTTCTTTCGGAGATCACAATATATCCCACTACTGACCTTGTAAATTCATAGCTCCAATACTCTGCTAACACAATCTGTAGCCAGCAGGAGTCTGTACTGAAAGGAATCATTATCCCAGAATATCTGACCTTTTGTCTTAAGAATCTCTAAGGGAACCCATGTCTTCAAAGGAGAGATCCGACTTCCAAGAAACCTGAATTAGGGACTAGCTTCAGGGAAGGGAATTCCCCAGGGGGTGGAAGGGAAATTGGGGGAGCCCCTGGCTGTAGCAGAAGGGGGTCACCCAGAGCACCACCTGGGCCTGGGTCCCGCCATCTTCCCTGGGGGAAAAACAACAAATAGGGATGTAGAATCCAGCTTATTTTCAGGGAGGAAACACAAAAACAATGAGGTCCAGGAGGAAGGGGCGGGGTATTTAATCATGTCCAGTTTGTGTTTCCTATGTAGGTGGGGGGAGCTACTTGGCTGGGCCATCCTGGAGGACATTTTGGGAAATACTTTGGGGCATTTAGATGAGAGCCTGAACATTCATTGTGGGACTGGGGGAAGGTGTGTGTTTGTGATGAATCCCAAGTGATGATCCCAAATCAGGATGCCCCTGGGGCAAGAAACGAAAGCCAAGATATTGTAAATCTTATATGGCATGCCCTAGTGAAGCAGTGTGGAGGGACTCTTTAAAGCGGACCAACCACTGGTTTCGGCGACCCTGAAACGCAAAAGACAAGAACCTGCGCATGTGCCATGAGAATATGGAAGGTCCATTCTGGGGGCAAACCGGGGAGGTTTTCTCACAGTGGGGCTTCCAAAATTGGATGATTAGATGATAGCCTTTGCATGCACCGTGGGACTGGTGAAAAGTTAAGTTTTTACGGCAATCCAAAATGCTATGCCCTGGAAAACCCATTCTGGGTTTCATTTACTATTAGCTTCCATTTCTTTTTAACATTAAATGTGCACTGTACAAATAGATCTCTAAATATAATATGAATTTTTAATGTTCTACAGTACCTGAATGCAAAGAGGTAGGAGTAAAACACATTAGAAGCATGTAACTAATAATGAAGGTGGAAAACAAGATCTAACCCCCCCCCCCCGTGGCATTGGTGGCCATTGTATGCTTGTGCACACATAGGAATTTTTCCTCTGCATTTAACCAATCTGTGCAGTGAGTATACACCCAGAGAGGTGTGCTTCCTTAATTTCAGCACCCAGGGAGAATTTGTATGGTTAGATGCTTTGCTCAAGAGCACTTCAGTCATGTTCCATGATTGGAATTCAAACCTGCAAACCTCAGCTTGCAAGGCCACTTCCTTACCTCTAGGTCAAGACTGCCCCACATAAGTCACTGAGTGTGTGTGTGTTTGGGGAACACTGCTGCTGGGCATGTGTAAGGTTAAGTAGGCCATAGCAGCTCTGTTCTGTGTGTACAGGACCCGCTTCCCTCTTCCTTGGTGTACAGTTGCCAATAGCAATAGATCGGAGGTAGCAAAAACTGCTTCCCAAAAAAATGTAAAATATATTTTTATAATCCGTTTTTTTAAAGCAAGTTTTCAGGTTGTTCAAGTTGTTCATTGCCTTGGGGGCATTCTAGTTTGCGATGCTTCACTTTATGAACCCCCCCCCCCCTGAAATAGCCCATACAAATTCACCTTTCCATGGCCCTACTGGCCCATTTGGCGTGCATATTGGCAAACGGCTCTGTTTATGGCCATGCAGAGTGAGAGCAGACGCATCCTCAGACATGGGTGTGCTCCCTCTCCTGCCCCCAGCCTATCTGGCTCAGTACGGGAAAGCGCTCTCCATCCAGATTGCTTTCATCACCAAGAGAGTCAACCAGAAAAGGCGAGTGTTGCAGTTGGGGGGGTCACACAACAGGACATACCAATTTAGGATGCCCCATGGCAAGGGCAGAGCCTATAAGATTCCAGGGCCTGGCAGGTTGAGTTTTGTTTTCTGCTTTAAATTTAAAATTGGCATATGCTTAAAGCGGACCAAAAGTCAAAAATGAATTAAGTCAGCCCAACAGGGCAATTTAGATTGCTGCACATAAAAAATAATTTACTTTTTTCTAATGCCTATTGGGATAAATTTTAAAAACAAGATGGCCATTCATGGGCTTGCAGGCCACCTGCAAACAGGAAGTCATACTGGGATTCCTGTTACTGTGCATTTCAGTTATGTCAGTTGGGAGAGGAAGCTCCAAGATGGCCGCTACCATTCCTTTCCAACTGTACCAGGCTGGTGGTCCGGTTTAACACCCCCTCGAGTTTAAAGTAAACTAAGGCCCAGGGCAGCCAGCTCATGGGATGCCACGCTGTGTAAAATCCACCCGAGTCCCCAGTAAAACCTACCTAAACCACAATTCAACGGCACATGCAGGGGACAAATTTGGACTGCCCTACGAAGAGGTAAACCAACACCCTCCAGGAGTTTTTTAAAGCAGAACAAAACCCCGATTGGCTGGCCCACCCTTCCCCTGAGGCATTCCGAACTGGTGCCCCAAACATAGTTAAATTGGCAGACCTAGAATCTATTGTTTACAGCTCTACTACACATTTCTACCAGGGCTACACATTGTTTAAAGCAGACCAACAGTCAAAAATGACTTAAACCAGACCAACACAACAAACAGAGCTCCCTCCCCAGGGCAATTTAGATTGCAGCACATAAAAATTAAATTACCATTTTCTAACTCCTGCTGGGGAAAATTAAAAAAAAAAAAAGATTGCGTTTCATGGACTTGCAGGCCACCTGCAAACAGGAAGTGCTGCTGGGCTTCCTGTTACTGTGCATTGTCAGTTAACTCAGTTCGGAGAGGAAGCTCCAAAATGGCCGCTACCTTTTATGTCCAATTGTTCCAGGCTGTTGGTTCAGTTTAAATAGTCTCTCTCGTTCAATCACTGCTGCCTATGTTCAGCCCTGTACACAAAGAACACTGCTGCTGGGCCATGTGTACGTGTGAGTGAGCTCCCTCACCTCAGCAGCGGACATAGCAGCAGTTTTCTGTTTCTACAGAGCTTGCTTCTCTCTTCTTGTGGATCTTGGTGTACCAAACTGGCGTACAGTTGCTAATAGCAACAGATTGCAGGTAGTAAATGTGTGTTTTATGGAAGCAATTTTCATTACCTACAACCTGTTGCTATTAGCAATTGTACGATGCAAGTCTGTACAAAAAGATCTACAAGAAGCCAGCCCTGGACACACAGAACACTGTGACGAGGCCTCTGGTGCAAAACATTAAAGGCTCAAACAGTAAACTTTTTTCTTTCTTAACTGGATGCAGCTAGACAAGTAAAGACTGAAACACCAGGGGCGAATGGTGCTTCCTTTCTCCAAATTATGCCAAGTGAGCACAAATATGAGAAATAATGTTGATGAGCAAAAATAATGGGGCCTGATCTCCTGGGCCCCAGTGTAGTCTCAACCATTTCATCCTCTATAGTTATGCCCCTGCTTACACATGGCCAGCAGCAGTGTTCTGTGTGTACAGGACTCACTTATCTTTTCTTGTAGATCTTGGTGTAAAGACTTGGTGCACGGTTGCTAATAGTAGTAACGTGTGTTTTACGGAAGCAGTTTTCACTATCAGCATTCTATTGGTATAGGTAACTGTACACCCAGTTTGTACACTACAGATCTACAAGGAGAGATAAGTGAGCCTGGTATACACAGAACACTGCTGCTATGGCTGCTGCTGGGGTGAGGGCCACACACTGGCAAGTTTTACTTTGGGGCCCAACACTTTCCCCACCAGATTCTAGGCATAAAGGTTATGGGGGGAGCAAACCACAAAGTCCGTCTGTTTTCTGGCTTGACCCCTGCATAACCTATGTGTAATGGCCTGGCCCCATGCAGGTGGGCGGTGGCAGATTTTCCTCAGATTCTAGGATATTGAGGCCCAGCCAGGTACTTTAGCATTCATGGTTTGGGCCCCCATTACCTTTTTTTGTGATGGCTGGGCCTAGGGTTTGGGCCCCATATCTGCTGTGTCCAAATGTCTCACAAACACTAGACCCAGGCAGAGGAGGGACAAACATAAAGTCAGTCTATAGTTCCTGGCTGGGTCCTGCAATAAAAGTGGCATTGACTTGAATTGTCTTCCTAGCTGGAAATTCAGTAACAAATAAAATTCTTATGTTTTTTTCAGCTAAAGTGCATTTTTTGTACCGTGCTAATCTCTTGTCCCAAGCAACACACTGTTTGGCGATCCTGGTCTTTGTGATAGATTGCCCTGTCTGTTCTCCTACTTCTACTACCAGCACCTGTCGTGCCTGCTCTGTTTTCCCCTTTCCCTTCTCCTCCTTACTGGAGCAGACAGTGGTGCTGTCTTGCTACAGCTGTGCCATCCCCAATCTAACATCCTCCCCAATCTAACATCCTCCTCATCTTGTCTGTGGATGCCAGCTCAGGACTAGCCTCCCTGTAACTTTTACCCCTACCCATCCTAACTGTTATGCAACTTCCTGCATCATTATCCTGTTTTTCCTGTCCCACCATGCTACCACGCTCCCCATCCCCTAACCCAGAGAGTGCCTGCTTAGTGAGCACCAGACTCCTTTCCAGTATATTAATGCATCTTAGTATTTCCAGTTACTCATTTAGGTCCAAAATCTGATCTTCCAAATGTACAATGTGCTCACATCTTGCACAATGATATTCACCATCACCTCTTTGTTCATGTAGTGCATACACACGGCCAGCTGGCCGACTACACCCCCCACCCAAATGGCAAGAGGAGTTCCTGAGCAGCACGCACCTGCACAAGGGACTCGATCTGACATTCCAGTAAGTAGGTGCGTGACAGACAACCATCAATCAGTTACTTGGCTGGACTATTATTTTAAAGGAAAATAAATACTGTATCTAGGACCTCCATCAGATTTTGTCCCCAGGGACATCCACCACACTTATTATTAAAGAGGGGGTTATTTAAGAAACGTTAGCGTCAGGTAGTGCCACGTAGCGGCGGGTGAACGCTGGGTGCTGTATGTGAAAACCACATTAAAGAAAGCGAATCTGGTGAGTGCCTCTAACAGCGCCATGTAGCGTCACATGTATTACTAGAGGTGGCTCAGTGTATAGTGCCGGCGCCATGTAGTACCTTTCATTTAGTAGCTATACATTTCAATGGTGTTTCATTTGGTTGTGGTTAAATAGCGGTTTGCTAAAGTAAACTTTACATTTTTTGGCTCAAATCATTATATGGCCTCTCCTGCCCTGCAAACAAACACTTTTATTGTTTTTTTTTTTTTAATTTATGTATTTATGCAGAATTGTATGTGCAGGTCTGACATTGCAGTATCATTGTCACAGTGTTAAAACAATGTCATTCCATATGTTTTCACTCTGGTGCTGGTGTGTATGTGTTGAGAAACAGACTTTTATCACACAGCGTCTGGCGCTCTATGCTAGAGCGCCCAGCTTTAGAGCACCAGCGCTGCTTGTGTGTAGTTTTCTCTTGAATACAGGCTTCAGCACGGAGTGCTGGACTCACTTAACTGCCGCTACCTATCGCTTGCTCCAGTGTTGTCCTGTTAGATGTAGCGTAACCTTGGGCGCTAGGTGGAACACCACCTAGCGTTCGCGATTGGCTCTGCAGTGAATCAGTGAAAACGCTTCTACAGCGCCCACCAGACATCACATTCATCAATGCTGGACAGGATAGTACAGCGCCACTTGTCCGCCCGCTAAGCTAGGTTATAGCACTCTCTTACAGCATCTACTAGCAGTGGCTCTAAGCGCCGCTATACAGGCGCTCACATGGCGCTAGTATTAAATCAGCCTCCACATCTGACCCTGTGCATACATAGCACAAGAAGTGCACTGAACAGCATTGCTAGGCATGGAGCACATTTTGGGGAACACCAATACCTCTATAAGCTATAAAAGCAGTTAAATATACAATCAGCAAACATTTGAAAAAAAAAAAAAAACAATGCAAATCACTTAGAAAAACAGTCAAAGTCCCCATGTAAAGTCCCTTTACGTTAAGTCCACTTTGCATTTTACACACTCAAAAAAGCTAATTAAAACACTCTCTTTCTGCATTTCTTTCTCTTCCCCAGTGTTCACACACTTTCTGGCAAAACTATCAGCAGGGTTTACACAGGTGAATTTAAAGGCTCCTAATTAGCAGTAACAACACCCCCACCCAAATGAGCACAATGCAGTACTGCCATATAACAGTACCAAATGTCTTAATGTGTAAAACGAACCCATACAAAAATAACATTCACAAAGACAATTGCCTTTTCCCTTTATGTTAAGCCCACTTATTATTTACCCACTTTGTACTTTACTCACATGCCTAAGCTCACTATATGCAATCTGTTTTATAGCAATATAACCTCCACCAGTGTTAACATGCTTTCTATGGGTTATGTCATTTAAATCCAGACAGCATCAGGGCTGGGATGCTGGGAAATGAATCTCCAAAATAGCCCCTAATAACTAGGAGTCGTGGATGCAGGAGCAATGTAATTGCTGACAACGTTTCAGTGTCATGCATGCAGATCGGACAAGTGAGTTTTGTGAAGTTTTTTTTCCAACTGTGTAAAGCTGTTGGTCCAGTTTAAAGGAAAACTCCCTTTATCAAGTTTTTGTTTTTTTGCTTTATTGTTTTCCTCTTCTGTAATGTAAAATAAACAATTGTATTAGGATTGTGCCCCCACACCTGTGATTTACTTACCAAGTTTCTTATATTCCTCTGACTCTGTCTTTGTAAAATAGTAGTGGCTTTCTTGCCCTTTAGTAAAGCACGTAGTATCCTTTCTGACTACAACTCCCAAAATGATTCCACTGTAACAGGTAAACTCATTAGCAGCTTTGACTAAACAAAGCAGCAGCAGTCATCTTTCCAGCTGAGAATTCTGCCATTAACACTTTAGTTACTGGAACACAAGATTGTTTCCTCCTATCTGAAGAGGTTGAATTAAAACAGAAGGGGTTTATACTCATATCTCTGTCTCAGTCAATCAGAATATTTGCAAGCTAGAGTTAGGAATTCTCTGATCTTTACTTTTAACACACCACTTTGATGTACATTTCTAAGATACACAAAATGTGGTCGATTTAGACTGTTTAAAGCACCCCCCCCCCCCCAAAAAAAAAGCTCACCTCCATCCAGGTTCCATCGCCAGGCGTGGGATAACAACAGTGATGATAAATTACCTGATGTCAATTTGGACAATTGTCCTTTACAGGTATGGGTTGGAGAAGACAATGTTCCTGATATGGGGCGAAATGTGCTTGATTTAACCCTTTAAGTGCCAGCCTACCTAGATTTTTTGTCACACTCTGTTGCCAGACTACTTTTCACGTTTTTGTGCCACACATGTTCAGCCTTGATTTTTGAAGGGATTTCCAGGGATTTTCCAGGAAAATTATATATTGTTTTTTTCAGCAGAGTCTGGCCTTGCAGGCTACTAGCCCACATAGCCACTAAGTGGCCCGGGCCCTTCTGCCCCCCCTCAGCCGTTGGGGAGGCAGGTAATGGGGGGGCTAGGGGTTATGGCAAGTCACCCGCTAGCCACAGGTGATTGCCAGCCCCAGAGCCTTGTGAACTGGTATAAGGGGTCTCATGGACCCCTTACCAGTTCACAAATAGTTAAAAGTAAAAAAAAGACACAGACACAAAATTCTTTATTATTCTTGTTTTTACTTATACTTAGTTGTCGGTAGTGATCGGAGCAGGGAGGGTGGGAGGCAGGGAGATCAGAGCCACCCTGCCTACCACCCTCCCTGCTCCGATCGCTACCGACAAGTGACAGTCGGAGCCCGGATGCCGGTATAGAGGAGCGGGATGATGTCATCCCACTCCTCCCACACATGGGTGGGGCTAGGGGCGGGGCCAGCGCCAGCCGAAGAGGGCGTGAGGTCCCTCACCCGAAGAGTGGTAAGTCCGGGGGGGGTGGATCGGAGCCCCCCCTGGTGAAGAGAAGACCCGGAGCGATCGGGCTGCGAGGTGAGTTTGTGTCATTATTTTTTTTTTCTTTCAGATGCTGAAGATCCTGAAGAGGCCCGGGGGCCCGGGGGGAGAATCGCTGGCACTATCAAACGAGGGGTCAGGTAAGTCTGTATCTTTTATAGTTTTCTTTTTATGGGGGTTTAAAGTCAGCTACGTGATGGTAGAAGGGTTAAATGTTTCCAGGGACAATTTTGGTACTGCCCACCCTGGTAAGCCTGGTAAAGCTGACTATTTCCACATTTTGCCATGAATAATGATCTTTTGTATCTTGTTGTTATAACAGAATAACTGTGAAATTGTGGAGCAGCTTCTGGTACCCAGGCCGTACAGATATGTGGTACTTGACTTGGTCCATAGCAATCCCCTTGCTGGGCATTTTGAGAACCAGGAGAGAGTTCTTCAATTATAGAGGTCCCATTTGGGAGAATTGGTAACCAGTGGTAAAGTCAGCTAGGGGGCACCAATACATTATAGTTGTAATTGACTATACCACCAACTACCCGTAAGCGGTGCCATTGAGGAACACTATGTAAAAAAATATTGCAAAAGAGTTGTTTGACATGTTTTCCCGTGCAGGCATGCTATCTCAAATTCTCAGAGACCAGGGGACCCTATATCAAAGGTTATGAAAGGGCTGTGTACGCTGCTTAAAGTCTCCCAGATACGCACTTCTTTTTACCACCCACAGATAGATGGCTTAGTAGAGTGCTTCAATAGGACCCTAAAGCATATGTTAAAGGAGGTAGTATAAAAATAGTAGCAGACAATCCCAATGCCAGCCATCTATCTGATGTTTGCAATCCAGGAAGTACTCCAAGCTTCCACCGGGTTCTCCCCCTTTGAGTTGGTCTATGGATGTCACCACCGAGGTTTATTGGATTTAGCTAAAGAAACCTGGGAAATAGAAGCCACCCCTTATAGAGGTGTCATAGAGCATAAGGCCCAAATGCCAGACCATTTTGCCAGGATAATGCTGATTGTAACACCTTCAGCGGGCACAAAAACCCAGGGCTTGATCTATAATCGCTCTGCTAACACATGGTGTTAGTTCCCACAGTAGAAAGTACATTTTTGGTGAAATGGCAAGGCCCATCTGAAATTGTCAAGGTGAGTGAAGTAAATAACAAGGTGCATCAACCTGACAGAAGGAAGCCTTTTCAAATCTATGATGCAAACTTGCTGATACCTTGGAAAGAGAGGGGATCACTGGTGGCCTCTAATGCAGAAAAAGGTAATATGCCAGCATTCCCTCCTGTTATAATAGGTGAGACCCTTTCCACTTCACAGAAACAGGAAGCCAAAGAGTTTCTGCAGCAAAACTGATGCATGTTTTCTGACCTACTGGAGCATACCCACCTATTTAAACATCACATAGAGACCGAGCCCAGGTATAAAGTCAACCTTAAGCCATACAGAATACCAGAGGCTCGCAGAGAGGCTGTTTCAGCAGAGGTTAAATGGATTTTAGAATTGGGGGTAATTGAGGAGTCCCAAAGCGAATGGGTAAGCCCAACTGTCCTGGTCCCCAAACCTAATGGTACTTCTTGATCAGGTTCTGTAATGACTTCAGAAAGTTAAATGAGATTTCAAAATTTACATCTACCCCATGCCCAGAGTGAATGAATTGATTGAAGGGGTGAGATTTATTACAAATTTAGACTACACCAAACTGAAACCTCGTGCTGACTGCTTTGGCTTCTTGCAATGTGGAGGCTGAGAAGGAGGCTAGTGGGTGGGTAGAAGATGATCCATAGGCTGAGGATTAAGTCCTAGACCCAACATGGACTGAAGATAATCAGAATGTGGAGGAACAGGTGGTAGTCACGCAGCCCCAGGCAGCCAGCGGAAGAGGGAGAAGGGTGCAAACCCTTAACAGTCAGTCATTGATACTACTGCCCACCAAGCCCAAGGACTGAGCATACTAAAGCTGGCTCAAAGGATCTCACCAGTGTGGCATTTTTTTGAGTAGTGCACAGACACGACATGGGTCATTTGCCACCAGTCCCTGAAGTGGGGGGGGGGGGGGTGGGGGGGAGTCTAAATAATCTCTGTACTACGTCTATGACCAGGCACCTGCAACCCAAACACGAGCTGCAGTGGCAGAAACACTTAAATATATATGGAAACACCTGAGTCATCCTCTGCTGCTTTGTTTTTTTTCAGCCTCTACCACTGCTGTAGCCTAGTAGCAGCCTTGGCCCAAACTGAGTTGACTTCACTTCCCTGGTGCATGTGCTCAGCTTGCTGGTGCAAAGCTTCCTGCCTATTATCCAGACATGCCAAGCTGCTGCAAAAAGTGCATGCCGTGTGGGGGCGCACTGCTGTTGCACTGCAGAGAAACTCTGGCCTTCCCACCCACCACCTCATGTGATTTGCCAACCAGATTTAATTCCACTTTGCATATATTAGAAAGGGTGTTTGAGCAGCAGCAGGCAATAGTGGAGTTCCATTTACAAAATGCCCTAGTGAGTAGAAGTGCAGACCAACAGCACTTCAACACCAATGAGTGTGCCTCTATTAGGGACATTTGTGCTGTTCTGCAGTGCTTCCAGTACGCCACCAACATGGTCAGTGCTGATGATGCCATTGTCAGCTCTACTATCCTCATCCTTTGCCTGCTGGAAAAAACCCTTTAGGCCATGGTGGAGGATATGATGGTGGCACAAGAGGAAGCAAAAGAGGAAGGCACATTTATCCAGGTATCAGGCCAGTCCCTCAACACCCCAACTTGAACTGTATGAGAGGTACCAATTTATGAGTGTTGAGCAAAGCAGTATAAGTTTGGGGTCAGCAAGTTTGACCGAACATTGAACAAAAGTTTGGTTGGGGTACCTGAACTTGACCTGAACCAGAACCCAAATTCTATTGAAATCAATGGGGACCCAAAACTTTGTGACACATAAATGACTGTAAAATGGGGATAGTAAGAGGTAGAGGGCTGTAAAATTGGGTAATAACGAGGAAATTGCCCTGCAATAACCGGGGTAGGGAAAGTACTTATATTATGTATGCTTTATTATAAAATAATAAGAACATAACTCTATAACAGGCTGTGTGGCAGACCCCCCCCCCCCCCCATAGCGGGATGCATGACAGAACCTTCCACCACCCCATAACAGGCAGTGTGAATCCCCCAGATCGCCGAGCACAACTTACCTCTTCCCGGTCCTATGGCTCATGCTCGGCCGCTCGTCCAATCAGTGTGCTCGGAGCCGCTGACGTCACGCCAACCCCGGATATTAAAAATTTGGGGTTTTGTTCTGGTTTAAAGTGGACCTATCACCAGGATTTTCACTCATTTATCTGGGGCATATTTATTTGGGATGCCCTGCTGTGTGAAATGCCCTGGATTTCCTACACAACTCCGCTTTCTGCCATTCCAACAGCACATGTGCAGGCTTTATTTAAAACAAACAACACAATTAACAAAAAAATATTTCTTTCTTTTCTTTTTTAACTGAAAATTATTTTTAAAAACACCTACAAAATTACAAACAAGTAATTTAATGTTAAAGCCTAAACTCTGCCGCAAAAAATAATATATAATTTTCCTGGAAATTTCTGCAAGAATCACAGTTAAACAGCACAAAATGGTGAAAAATTACCTGTCAGAGGGTTACAAAAACTCCAGTAGGTTGGCAGTTAAAAGGGCTAAAAGCACCTATGCATGTTAGGTAGTGTCCTATTCAGGGGACCTTGCGCTTTCAGATTTAGCTTTTTTTTTGCATATTGATATTTTAGGAAAATTTTTTTTTTGAGGGATTATCTTCAGAAAGCCCACTACAACAAGATGAGTATGCCTAGAAAGCGTAATAGCCTCAATTCAGAGACACATTTGTCCGGACTTCCGTAGCTGTCTGTGAAAGTTTTGGTGGGTGTTTGTCATTTTTTTGCTTTTTTCGTTCATTTTTCATTCGTACGAACGTTCGGAAATGCGCTTTCGATGAACGGAAGCAAATCGGAACATTTCCGTTAGTTCGGATCATTTTCCAAACAAAATCGGAAATTTTCAGTTCATTCAGATAACTTCCGTTGTTGGGATGGGTTTCTGTCTGATTTAGAGAGCTGATTCCCAACGGATCACCACCCTATAAATCCGTTTCATTTCCGATCCACTTACGGGACCTTTGAGGGCTCGGATTGCTATTGTTGAACATGTTTTGCGGCTATGTGGAGGAGTCTGCGCGCCTTTAGCACCAAGGCATTGCATGTATCAGCATGGCCGAGGCCATAAATTGTATAGCAATGCATACCTGAATCAATACATTTCATGTATGCCTTATAGATGTATTTTAATGCTGACCTAAATTAGTCCTTAGCATGTAAACCTTTATTTTCCCACACATCCATATAATTGCTATTTTTTTAAGACTTATGTCCTTTGTGAATTATATTTGGATTGTTGAACTTGAATCTTAATTTGTTGTAGGAGTTATTGTTTTAGTTGGTTACCTTTGCTTTGTGTAATTATTTTATATTTGGTTGTAGGAACTGCAAGATGTGCCACTCGCCCTTGCTCCTGATGCCCGTTCTTTGCCTGCAGAATGCGGGCCAGGGGTTCTCTAATCGGGCACTATGCAAAACCCGGCCCGTGGCGAGGGCCCTCTGGCTTTTGAAGTCCAGATTTAGGTGTTTGGACCATACGGGGGGGGGGGGGGGGGGGGGGCACGGCAGTATGACCCCAACAAGGTTATACCAATGTTTTAACTTACCTTTTTTTAACAGGGACCACACGTGCCAGAGTGGCACAACTGAGTGTCAGTGTCCTTCAGTTGGTGGGCGAGATGCAGGAGCTGCGCAACTCGTTGGGGACCACAGATGAAGAATAATGTTATGTGGCCTGCCATTGCTATGTATTTTGTATTTTATAGTTGTAAAAATTTGAAATTTTCTAAATTTTTACAAATTTTATATTTTATGATGGGATAAAAAAAAAAATGTTACATTGTCATTTCATTTCACAAAACTAATGGGCCCAGAAATATTTAGAGATGAATATTCACATGACCGAGAAGTGATTTGGGTAAGTTTTAGGGGGCTAAAATGGAAGAAGAACCTAACCGAGAAGTGGTTTGGGTGAGCTTTAAGGGTCCAAAAGGGAAGATGGAGGATAGTGCTAAGTGGTTTGGGTGAGCTTTAAGGGTCCAAAAGGGAAGATGGAGGACAGTGCTAAGTGGTTTGGGTGAGCTTTAAGGGTCCATAAGGGAAGATGGAGGATAGTGCTAAGTGGTTTGGGTGACATTAAGGGTCCAAAAGGGAAGATGGAGGACAGTGCTAAGTGATTTAGCTAAACATTGTAGTAGAAGTGAGGGTGGCAAATATGTAGGCCAGCACTTTAATGAGTTAAGTTTGTAGTGCGCAGGCGCAAGATCGTAAGGTTTTTCGTCTGGACGATTATTTATTGAAAAAGGGAAACAGAATCTATCGGGAAACGTAAAGGATTCGTTGGAGAATACGATGGGAAAAGGGCAAAAACGAAAGCCTACGTTGTAACATGTGAAAATGAAACGGAAAAGTCTGGATGGAAAATGACATCCTCGTAATTCGTAATCTGCCGTACGAACGGACGGAAACTTTACAAAAGGTTTTCAATGCATGCATAGAATCGCTCGTACGCTCATACGAGAACGGAAACATTTCCAAAAAAAAACGGATCGGAACTAAAACGGAAGTTTTTTTCGTCTCTCTGAATCAAGCCTAATGTTTGCACTTTCAGGGAATATATGATTTGTGGGAGGTATTTCAAATGTAAAGGGTTGTTTTGGTTGAAAATTTGCAAGGTGCACACTATGTCTGCAGGGCTAAATTTTTTAAGTAAAATTACCGCTCCATGCATGCTTTACTTTGGGGTTTGCCAACCCTACCCTTGACAGTTCCTATGCATGTTGGGTATTATTCTGTTCGGGGAAACCTTGCTTTTTCAGATTTAACTGTTTGTTTGCATATTGTTTTTTTAAGAAAATGTGCTTTTTTATTCTTTTTTTAGGGAAACCCTGTGCAACAAAAGAATTCATCAAGGGATTACTTCCAGGAACTGTGCCCACATCAGCAAGCCTGGTAGGCTTAGAAAGCTTGAGGTGTGTACTTTCAGGGAATATATAGTTTGTGGGGGTATTTCAAATGTAAAGGGGCGTTTTTCTTCTTGTTGCTTTCTGCAAGGTGTGCATAACAGTTGTATTTAATCTGAAAATCTCCTAAATCACTGTTTCCGTTTGGGAGAGTCTCCTGGGCAGGAAAGGATGTCTAATAATACATATGTGGTACCACTGTAACCAGGAGAAATAGGGCAATATGATTTTTTTTTTAATTACAAAAAAAACTACTAATTGTAAAAAATGTATTTTTTGGCACATATTTCACCAAAACATATTTAGAATACACTACAAAAATCACAATGTCAAAGCCCAGACACTGCTGACAAAAACAATAATTTTCATGGGAAAATGCCTTAATAAATCACAGTTGCAAATGTATAGTGCAAAATATTGAAAAATGGTCTGGCAACAGAGCGTGACAAAATCTCTAGGTAGACTGAGATCCTGAAATTTAAGGGCTTTTTTAATGAATTCCACTTTTAAACTATGATGCATTTTTTATAGATTTAAAACCTCTTTATCACTTCCTTGGATTACTGTATATCTTCCTTTAGATGGTAGTCTTATCATTCTCTATTAAAATGAGCAGCTGGACTCCTCACTAATGATCCTGATTTTCTCTGGAGATTTAATGTAAAACTGTTTTCATATAACCGATATTTAGAAAGAGAGAAGGTATATACTCTGAGCAACACATCAATATTAAACTGTCACTATTTGATCCAAGTAAATAGTCTATTCTTCAATATATGATTCAGATCAATATGCGCCTTCATTGTGTAAAAAAAACACATGAAATAAGTCTCTGCATGTGCATAATGAAGACAATGAAAAATCTGTAAAAAATGAGTGGTTATATCTTTCAAAGCAGACAAGAAAGTGTGTCTTACTAAAAATGCTACTGACTAATATCTGGAACTAAGTTTGTGTAGACATGCACTATTGCAAGCTCATGACATGAGCGTAGTGTAATCCTTACAACTAATAATACATTTGGACCACTGGCTTAATTAAGTTTCAGGCTTTCTCCTAAAGGAGTGATTTGTTTCACCTCATTAATGTTTTATATTTAGCGTGAGAGTCACTGAACACGAGGACTGTTTTATTATACATTTTAATATGTTGTATTGGATGGCTGTTTTTATATTGTGGGTCTGTCTCTGCAATTCAGTTGTTACAATGCTACTTGGTTAGCAAGTACACCCCTTTCTATAAGGGAATTTTAAGATATGATAGCTTATGTGGTGACAGAAAAGTGAAATAATCATATGTGACAGCACTGCATGTGACAAATTAAAGAGGGTACTCCCCTAAAAACATCATGGTAAAAGTGTCCAAGCTCAGCACTTAGAAGCCCTCATTTGCCGGGATGCTTTACATGCTTCACTGGACACAGGCGAAGTATGTGAACTTACAGGGGTGAAGGCGGGTGAACCAGAGGCAAGACTGGGCAACGTTTGGTAAGCCAGGGTCATACACGGGTAGTCAGGACTTACTAGCGCAGCACCAAGAGAAGAGTTGAGGTAAAGCCAAAGGTTGTGCCGGGAGGTGAGGAATCAGCAGCACAAGGGATTAGACAGATTCGTGGTCAGGGTACAAGCAGGCTTCGGTCCAGACGGCAATCACGAGATGGTCAAACAAGACGAGGTAGGCAACAGAAATGAACTAGGATCTCACTCAGAGACTATCACACCCAGCAGCACGCTATCACGGCCAATGAGACAGTGTGGAGGGGAAACCTTTAATGGCCCAACTAACAACAGGTGGGCTGATTGTCCAGTATCATTATTAGGGTGTTACGACCACCAGTAAAATTAGGGCTCATTGGCCCTTTAACTAATCACAAGCACTGCAGACAGCACACCTGCACAGAAGGGAGGAGATGAGGCGGGCATGCTCAGCGCCGCTCGTGCCACCAGTGCTCGAACCGGCTGCCGAGTGGAAGGTGCGTCAGCCGGCCGCCCGAACTAGCGCCGCCCGCGGACGTCGCAGGACTGGACAGTGGGTAAGTTTATCGTGACAGCCAACAGCTTAAAAAAAAAATACACATCTAATTCTCTGCCCCCCCCCTCATTTTCAGGTTTGAATGGCATATTCTCAATGTGACTGACAAAACCATTACAGCGTCCAACCAATAAACTCCTTTCACCTCTTTTTATAGACTCAGGTGTTACTTAGAGTCATTGTCGGCCACGCAACCTGATCTTTCCCAGCTTCCATAGTATTGATGATGGACCGCCCTGCACTATCTGTCACAGGAAATATGGCATGCCCTCAAATTCTCTGCAATGGATCGGTGTGTCAAAACCAGCACGGAATTGAGGGGGTGTGCCATAGTGCCTTTGATGGATGATCCAGGGAAGTCCAATGTCAATACTGTGGATTGTACTTTGTACAATCAGGCTGGGCAGCAGGGTACTTGGATCAGACAATCTGGTAAGTGCAAGAGTTGGAGCAATCATCTTGCAGGGGATTTTATGTTAATGTCTGGATAATTACTTTAAAGCAGACCAAAACCCACATTTTTAACTATTATCCCCTGAATTGCTCCCCCTAGGATGAGTAACTTTTGCCTATTTTCACTGCTCATGTTAGAAGGGTTAGGGAAAGTGGACAAGCAGCATATTTTGCATATCAAGTTTCATAGCTTTTTGTAGAGCTTTGTTTACAGTCTTTGACACAGATCTAGAATTGTAGTGTACATCTATACTATGTTCAGCTGGGTGCCCATAGAGCAAAACTGGCAATTTGGTTCGGCATTGTGGTACTCAACTGGCACAGATTATAATCCATCTGAAGGCAAGATAGGGAACTATGTGCCTCCATGGCGTAGCTGATCTGTGACTTTTTGAAAATGCAGGAAACGTGGGCTTTTCATTTAAGGTCTCTCTCAAACTTTTGTAAGCGGGCAAACAATCAGCAGTGACTACAATGGATTTGAACGGCAAAACTGCTTTTATTCAGCAAAGTTCAGTAGATAGTCCAAAGGTTGCAGCTAGAGATGAGCGAACCGGTTCGGACGAACCGGAATTCGCTCCGAATTTCAGGAAATATTCGATTCGGCTCGAACCAGAATATTTTGTGGTTCGTGCCGATCGAATTTTTCCTGAAATAAAAAAAAAAAAATGCCGGCATGGTGGGAGCGGGCCGGCCGGCCGCTGTCAGCGCTCCCACCATGCCAGCATTTTAAAAAAAGGCAAACACTTACCTGCAGGTCCGGAGTGTGGAGGCCGGCGCCGCTCTAAGCTGTCATCTGAGGGCGCGTCATCATGACGCGCCCGCAGATGACAGCTGAGAGCGGCGCCGGCCTCCACGCTCCAGACCTGCAGGTAAGTGTTTGCCTTTTTTCTCAAATGCCGGCATGGTGGGAGCGGGCCGGCCGGTTCCGCTGACAGCGGAGCCGGCCGGCCCGCTCCCACCATGCCGGCAAAAATGCTTTTTTTTTTGTTTTTTTGTTTTTTAAATGCCGGCATGGTGGGAGCGGGCCGGCATGGTGGGAGCGGGCCGGCCGGCTTTACCGGCCGGCCCCGCTCCCACCATGCCGGCATTTTTGATGGGGAACTTCGTAAAAGTTCGATTCGGCCGAACCCGAATTTCTTTGTGAAATTCGGCGAATCGGCCGAATCGAACTTTTCAAAAGTTCGCTCATCTCTAGTTGCAGCATAAATGCAGAAAACAAAAAGGGTTACTTCACCAACCAAATAGTCCTGGGCTGGGTACTCCAGCAAGCTGATCAATTCCAGTCCACTTTACAGGGCGTATCAGCCCTCTGCTCAATGTCCAGTGCTATCCTTCACCACGGTGCAGCTCAGCCTGGGCTCACTCCAACAGGCTGGTCATCAACCAAGGAAAGGCCGTGTGCTCTCTTCTTATACAGGCTTCCCCTGTAATCAGCGTGCACACTTGTGGAGGCCTTAGAACATGTGACAACCCGTTATGGAATTGGGGAAGTGACCCGGGTCCTGAAAACCCGGGCCGGATTGTGCTTTATGCAACCAAGCAGGGAAGAAACAGACATTTTGATACAATTTACCACACTTTGTATATGAATAAATGTTGCCATCTCCGAGATTATTCATTGCTGTGTACTGTATGTTCCAAAGGTGGCTCTCATATATTAATGTTAGGACGGCACCTACACAGAGGCGCCTTTGCATTTGGTGGTGCAACTTCAATGTTACTAAACTTGTTTCTTGCAATGCTGAAAAATGCACCAGTGCCAAAAAAAGAAATTAAATTATATTTCACACTGGTCTAATTGTCAGTGATGTGGCATAGTCTGGCTGAAGTGTTTGATAAATAATCCCTATATGATCGGTTGCTAACTAACAGGGTTCTGCGCTGTGGTTCCTTTAATATTTGTCTGTTGTAAGTGGCTTGCTCACGTTCACATTCTTTTTTTTTTTCAACTATATTTTTATTAAGGATATGCAAGCGTTACATCCACAAGCAAATTACAAGAGATTTTAGGAAACAGGTAGAATAATATCCTATTAACAAAATACAAAACAAAGCACAAAAAAGCTCTTATAGAAAACATTCTACACTATTAGTAATCAACAGCTACATAGAGATTTAAGGCGAGGCAAAAAGGGGGGAATTAGAGAGTATAGAGAGAAAAAGAAAAGAGGAGGAGGAGAGGAAAGGGGTGAGTGCCCATACTATAAGCAATCCAAAAGGGTCGTGGCTTGTAACTAAGATATAAACAGTTGAGAGCCAAAGTCTTTATGCTGGAAATGAGTAATCCAACCTCCCCAAACAGCTAGAAAGGGAGTGAGATCGCCTTGCATTGAAGCAGCCATCTTTTCAAAGAGCATCACCTCATTTATGCGAGATATGAGACGTCCGCTAGAAATGGACCCACTCTTCCATGATTGAGCAATGATCATTTCAGCGGCTGTTAAAATATGTCTCACAAGCTCAAAATGTGGTTTGGGGCATTCGGGGGGTCTGAGATTAAGAAGGGCTAATTGAGGTGAGGGGGTCAGGCGCAGGCCTGTTGCCTTAAATATAAGATAAAAAACCTTGGCCCAGAACTGGTTAACTAGCCTACATTCCCACCAAATATGGAGGTAGGTTCCTTGCATACGACAGTTTCTAAAGCATTCTGGGAGGTACGAAGGGCAGAACCTGTGAATTCTTTCTGGAACCAAATACCAGCGAAGCAAAACCTTGGTGTTGACCTCCTGGGCACCTGTGTGCAAAAATTTAGTAAATGAATTCCTCCATACAGCTTTCCAATCCTCTTCCGAGAGATCCACACCAAGGTCGCTCGCCCATCTAGTGGTGTAGGCCGGAGGGGATTTCCCGTCTGCCTCACCCATCAGCTTGTACAGCGTGGAGACCGTCCCTTTCCCTAGGGGCTGTTTCTCACAGATAGATTCAAAGGGGGAAGAAGGTCTAGATAATAAACGCGACCCAGATCTAGTACCTATATAATGTGTAATTTGCAGGAAACGGAGATATTCTTTGCTCGGTATGTCCCTATGTGATTGAAGTTCGGGGAAGGTTATCATACCCCTATGTGTTAAGAAATCTTTGAACTTTGTTAATTTATGTGCCCTCCACCAGGTAAAAGCCGCAGGCTCCTGAAAGGCCGGGGGGAATTCGGGGTTACCAAATATAGAGAGCAAGGGGGTTTGGGGGGAGAAGAGGTTTCCTTTCCGTCTATTAGACTTCCATATCCTGAGGGAGTGGTTCAGAACCGGGTTGTCGATATCTTTATAAATCAGCGGGGGCAACCATAGCAGATTCCCAATCTCCACTGGAGAACAGCTAGTCTGTTCAATATCAACCCATAATGGTCTTTCCGTACCAGCATGGAAGGCCGACATTTGGGCTCACGTTCACATTCTAGGTAATACATTTGCGTGAGTGGCTGCTACCTCTCTTTTTTGTATCTTTTGAATGGTAAATAGAGTCTGTGGATATCACAGCTTTGCAAAAATAAGACCTTGTTCTGTGGCTTCCACTGCTCATTGGAATGCTTTCGTGGTCCAGTCACCAAACTGAATTTAAATACAGTAGGCATTCTGCTGTGAAATTCATTTGTGAGACGTAACATTTCATAACCTCAATTAAAGTTTTTTTTTTTTCATTTCCTAAGTGAATTATTTTTTTCTGGCATTGGTTGAATAGACTTTTAGAGTTAATATGCTTAGCAGCTAATGTTACGGAAAGAGCATGCTACCTTTTATCGCTTATCTTTATGGATTTAAAATGCAATATACAGAGACCGATCATGTTTTCTTTGTTTTATCTAACATGTTTGTATACACAATATCAAAGGTGATTTTAGTCAATTTTCTGAAAAAATATTTTCTTAATGTTTCATGTGAGACACAGCAGGTCAATAAGATATAACTGATTATGACCCCCAATCCCACATCCCCCCACATCACATCACTCTACTAACAGTGCATTGAATGGAAAAAAACTCCACATTTAGAAAAGCAAAAACAATTGGTAGTGAGAGGTAAAAGTGCATCCTCTAAACAGGGCGGCAGCTCTGATTCTCATGAAACTTCAATAAAAAGGTTTTACAGTGAGTGAACATAAAGAGAAAGTCAACTTTCAATGGCATTTTTGAAAGTGTATATATATTTGTGCCAAAAGGATGTCCTTGCAGTGGAATAGCATCCAAAAAACCCACCCTGCTACCCTTTCCTGGTCCTGAGACAGGATTGGAGGGATTAAAAAGTAAAAAAATAAACCTTACCTCGAGTCCAGTGACACTCTACCAGTTTCTGTGCGACCACAGCACAGAAGAAACAAAGCAGCATCCCCTGGCGGTGCTGATCTGGTCTTGCCATTTAACCAGCCCATATGCCCTTTGGTATGGGTCTGTTGATATTCAAGGGGTGCTCCTGGCCCATACTGATGGGCTCTAAGTACTTTGGCACTATGAGGAGGGGCAGGTAATCGGGCTGCAGTACCTGCATGTCTCCTACCAGTCCTGGAGGGTGACATGCTGGCCCATTACCCTGTGAACTGGTATAGAAAT
The DNA here is from genome assembly GCA_027917425.1 of Gastrophryne carolinensis. Taxonomy (NCBI): domain Eukaryota; kingdom Metazoa; phylum Chordata; class Amphibia; order Anura; family Microhylidae; genus Gastrophryne; species Gastrophryne carolinensis. The sequence goes on from CM051236.1 coordinate 296,379,218, forward strand.
TGAAGCACCAGTCCCATTTGAATTGAGCTTCAGAAAGCCCCTCACAGGTAATCGACTTGATTTATTCCTATAGGTATACCATGACCCTAATGAATGAATATGGCTACACTATATTGTATGTGAGTATTCAAGGCTTTCAAGCCTTAGGGGGACCTATAATGATAGGGTCCACAGTAAGAAATTTTGCCAGGGACATGTATCCTTTATATAAACCCTTGAAATAAAGCTAAACTGGTTTAAACCTGGGTGTGTTAAGTGATGTATTGGCATACGAGTGCACTACATTACTTTAGTTGTAAAAGTGCACTGTGGCAAGATGCTGCATGTAGCGTTTTGACTGTGGCACAAGTCCCACAAAGCACATGCAACTTCCAGTGCTGTCTTTTGTACCTTTGTCTTGCCTTGAATGTTGTTCACTAGAAAATGCAACACCGCATCATACAATAAAGATAGCCCATCACCCCAGAGGTTTATGTGTACAATATGTCAGGGGTGTAGCTGGGGGGATGGGCACAAGACAAAGCGGGGCATGAGCACAGATGTGGGGCGCCATTTCAAATCTTTGCTTGAAGTGCCAGAAAGCCTAGCTACGCAATATGTAGCCTTATACTTATTTCCTTGCATTGCATTTTTGATTTTGTAAAAATCCCTGCCTTGGTTTTTCTCATACATATTGCACAATTCTGTTGCTGACACATTACAAAATATGTGTGTCTAGCCAGTATTATTAAATGAATGCACAGGAGTAGCACAGGATTGTTTGTAGACATGACCTCTCTATCCTATTCCACACAATCCCCTCGATTCAAAGAGCAAAAGTTAAGTGATTTCGTATCGAGAATCGTAAGTTTGGGTGGGTGTTTGTCATTTTTTCTTGTTTTTTTGGCCATTTCGTATTCGCACGATCGTTCGCGCATAGACGTATATGAACATACGCATTTCGTACGAGAATCGTATAATTTGCGTTAGTTCGTGTGTTTTTCCCGTCCAAATCGTATTATTTGCGTCCGATCCTATTTTTTACGTCCTTCACATGGGCTTGCGCCCAATTCAGAGAGGTGATTGCTAATTGTTTTGAAGCCCATTAAAGAGCTGCTTTACGAAATGTTTGCCGGCAGCTATTTGGCCTCGGGAGTAGGATGGAGCGGAGCGAGTTTGTGGCACATCAAGGGCTTATGCTTTTTGGCATTGAGTTGATCGAGATGTCTGAGAGCAGATTGCCCCTGCGTCGTCGCATGAACATCGATAGCATGAATGATGTTGAGCTGTTCGAGCTGACCAGGCTTAATCGCGCTTCCCTCCATAAATTATATAGTGAGCTGCGGCCATGGTTAGCCCGCACCACAAGGAAGGGGCATGCAATTTCAGGTATGACCAAGATGCTTGGCTGCCTGCAATTTTTGGCGAACGGCTCGTTCCAGAGGCTGGGTGCCCTCTCTGTGGGGATGTCACAGCCTACGCTGAGCCGCGCACTGTCTAAATTTTTGGAAGGCATGGCTGCCATAACTCAAAAATATATTTATTTCCCTGATGATATGGCAGCCAGAAACGCCATTAAGCTTGGTTTTTATAATGTGGCCGACATGCCCAACGTTATTGGTGCAATTGACTGCACACATGTGGCACTCGTACCTAGGGCAGCCGACGAGTATATATATAGGTATTGAGATTGGTTATTATGGTGCCCAACGTGTCATGTAACCTGTTTTCCTTTGCGGCAGCATATTTGTTTATCCCTCATTTGTGTAGCTGCTTTATCTCGGCTTTTCATTAGTCTTTCCCAATAGAGTGCAGACATGTTTTGTGGTTAATTTATTAGTTTTGGTCAAATATCAATTACCCTTTTTGTATGTTTTTTCCTTAAGGAATCGTAAAATGGGACACTCACTTAATGTCCAGGCCGTGGTTGGTCCGGATATGCGGTTTATGAGTGTCCTTGCCGGCTACCCCGGATCGTCCCACGACTCCTATATCCTCCGGCGATCTGGGTTGTTTCGGAGATTTGAGGCAGGTGAATTTTCGGGGGCATGGCTGCTTGGTAAGTGTGTCCTATTTGTGTGTTATTAAATGTGGCATTAATCTTGTATTTGTTGATATGTTTGTTTTGGAAAACTTTACAGAAGCGTCCAACTGCCTTTTTCTTGGCTCATATATTAGGAACTTACCCAAAAAATCCTTGTCTCGCTGTGGCCTTCAGAATGTTTTCCCTTTAGTTAGGATGTCTGTAAGTTCCTTGTGCCTAAATATATTGGTTTGGAGTTTATACCCAAGGATCTTTGACCTTTGGCTCCTTTGGTACTATTGGTCGTTAAATGTCAAAGTGGACTTAAACTGCATACATTGTAGTTTCCAGTGAAATGTGGATAGGGATCTTTGACATTTGGCTCCTTTGGTACTATTGGTCGTTAAATGTCAAAGTGGACTTAAACTGCATACATTGTAGTTTCCAGAGAAATGTGGATAGGCCCTCCGCAGCATCCTAATTGTAACATGTCTGAAAACTACAAATATATGTTAAATACAAATACCCTTGGCCGTGCAGATGTTTGTTAATTAATTGGTATATAGAAGTGCCATTTTTATTTAGGTTATACCTTAGTGCAATTTTTGGGGGCCCTAATGTGCCGTGTTTTTTTTTGGGAACACTTTACCTTACATCATTATGATATCTGTGAAATTTTTGGTGTTGGTTGTGTTGCCTTTTTAATTTTGATTACATTTAATTCTCTGTTTAAGGTGATTCCGGGTACCCACTTCTACCCTGGCTCATGACGCCTGTGCTGCGGCCCCAGGATGCCTCTCAGGAAGCGTATAACCGTGCGCATCGCAAGACCCGGGCTGTTGTGGAGAGGGCCTTTGGTCTGCTGAAGACACGTTTTCGTTGCCTTGACCATACTGGGGGGGCCCTGCAATATGATCCCAAGAAAGTGATCGACATTATAATGGCATGTGCTGTTTTGCACAATTTTGCCATCATGGAACGTGTCCCACGTTATGTGGACAGCCTGCCCTCTTCAGCCGTCGAGGATGAAGCCGAGAATTTTGAGGGGCCCCCCAGTGAGTCTGGCCAATCTGTTCGAGCCAACCTGATCAGCCAGCATTTTAGTTAACTTTTTTCCCTGTCTCACCATTCTGTATGTCTGTGTTATCCTTTTTGTTACATATGTTGTTTTGCCGTAATGTGGCATTACCTCTAAGTAAAACATTTAGACCTTAATTGTTGCCTAATGTATTTCATGTAGTTTCCTTAGCTTTAGCTTTGCATTGTTACACCTCTTCAAACCAAAATTATCTGGTTTAGCCCAAGCTTTTAAAAATGTCTTCCCACTAAAAACGCCACAAGTATTGGTAGTGAATTTTTTGTTTTACTTTGAAAATGAAAAATTATAGTGGTTAACAGAAATCAGTCCACATACATCTGTGGTAACAAATGGATAACATTAAAAAAAAAACATCGAGCACATCTACACCTGGAAGTGAGTGGCACAACCAAACAAGGACACCCATTCCAAAGGCCAGCCTAGTCCAGTCATTAATATTGCCTGTGCCCAGGGATATTTGGGCATGGCCATAATGTCACACAAACATGTCTGCAAACAGGAGGAGCACCAACCAAATACATAGGTAAAGCCATAAGTGGCCAGATAAACTCCACATAGACCTATGGCATTGGCTAGTGGCCTTAAGCATTACTCTAAGGAGCTATATGGGAGCAAATACAAAACACAACCTGCCAGAGCAACACAAAATGGATTGTTTGAAACCTCAAAGGACAAGTAAATACAGTGGGGGTTAAGAGAAAAGATGTCCCACACACCCATGGCTTAATAGGGTGGCTGCCCATAATACCCAGGTGGAGGTCCATGGGAATGGGACCTAGCCTGGGCCATGGCAGCATTGTGAATTTGAAACTGCTCCACAATGTTTCTCTGCATATTGGTCATCTCAGCCATGGCTGACTGGATGCCATTACTTGCATTGGCCACGTTGCTGTTGAGGGTACGCAACTCCGCGAGGATGCCCTGTAGACTGGTATGGATGTTCACCATGTCGGCATGCCTTTGCTCACGCTCTGTAATGAGCTGGGCGTCATAAGAGTCCCTTTGTTGGGTCCATAATTGAAGCAGGGCACTCTGCCTCCCCTGGGAAATTGTGGGGCGGCGTAATGGCGTCCGCCGCACAATTACCCTGGCTCTTGGGCGTGCCCTGCCGCGTGGTGTCGTACCCTCAACAGCAACTGGCCTGCTTTGCAAATCCTCAGCAGCAGAGTGAACACTGGGGACTGTAGTGTCAGTCTCCCCATGTGCAAGCACAATGGATGGAGATTCACTCTGCTGCTGAGGATTGGCCAGAGAAACATTATGGAGCAGTTCCAAATTGGGACCCAGGGGGAGTTCATCCGACGTGCCCTGTACGGAGACATCATCATCTTCCTCCATGTCCTGGATCTCTTCCATGAGTGTGCGGGTCTGTAGGGACATATCAAAAAAAAAAGGCTAAGTTTGCGTCCCAATTTTGGATTTCAACAGTTTAACACATTCTTAAGCACTTGTTAGTATTTATGCTACTAAATTAACTTACCGAAAATCTCTGATCTGGGCTCCTATGCTGTACGGACCTGGTAGGCATAACCAAACTGGGGGGTGAGTTTACCCTTGCTGAGGGATCATGCTGGGCTGAAGAAGAGAAAAACAAACCACGTAAACACACACACATAACCTTTTTTAGGATAGGTAATCAAATATAGCTCTATTTGTAATATTATTCAACTCTAGAGCAATGGTGACCTTTGTTCAAACACACGCAAGTTTACATAGGTGCAATGGCTCTGACAAACTGCTAAGTGACCTCAGTTCTAAGTCATGAAGTGTACCCAGTCAGCATACAACTTTCAAGGCACATTTTTGGATTTAGCCTACCATTCGCTAGGTCCGGGGTACTCAAACAATTGTTTGAAACGCCCATTTAAAGGTATGTGGTGAGAGGTGAATGTCTGGCCATGGTGCTGACGCAGGGGGTGTCTAGTTAAAAATAAAGACACTGGTGGAGGGGCTGGAGATTTCAAAGTGCCAACTAATAAAGGCTGCTTGCCCTTGCTGGGCTGGATGGGCCAGAGCTGAGGGGACAGGGATTGGATGGCTAAAGGGGGGAGTTAACGTATTGATGGTGATGGGATGGATGGAGCCAATCTGTTACAAATGTATGGGGCTTATGTGGGGGGGGGCATGGGGGGACTGTGGCAGATGGGCCAGAGCAGGGGCAGCGGGACACGATTGTGGCCAGAGAAAATTAAAATAAGTTACTGTGTACCTTGCAATGCCACTTCCTGGGCAGTACTTCATATTGCAATGCTATGTTTCACGGAGCCATGACATTGGGCAGGAGACCAACCACTACATGGCCGATCAAGGGGGCAGCTCTGAGCACGTCAACACAGAAGTAACTGAGTGCAGGGCTGTCTGGGCAGGGGTCCTTGAATGTGGTGGCAAGGTCCGCATTGGGACCCCGGGCCGCCAGTTGAGTCTCGCTGCTCTAGGTCACATATGTTTGTGGGTGGCTAATTAAATTGTTAACTCAAACACAACTCACACAACCAAAAGGCAACCCATACATAATGATGTGTGTTTTGTGATTGATTCAAAATATCTCACTTATCTTGCGAAACTTCATGACTTTAACAATACAATTGGACATTTGAACTTTGCCAGAATGGCTGTGGGCCTAAATGTGTGATTCCCAGGGACAAAAAGAGGACACAAACAGCCACAGTAGTGCGAGGCCAAGCAAGGCAAACCATAGGGGCATCCCGTTAGCTTGTTACTAGTGAACTGTCGATTATTTAGCAAACAGGCAAACATGCAGATTTAAGAGTACTCACCGTGGGTACGGGTCGGTGAGTCTGTGTCCCTTAGACCAGCATGTCCACCGACCGCGACCGGATGGAGAAGTCCAAGCACAATCTCCTCAGCAGGGGTAAACTCCAATTTAGATGGAAAGCCACCGCCAGTTTTCAGGCTGAAAAGAGAAAATCGTTTGGTACTCAGAAAAGGTGCATACAGTACATCCAAAACATTAGATTTAGCGTAAACATTTAGTTACCTGTAATTATGCCTTTTAATTTCTTTTTGCCGTACAGCATACTTCAGATCAGAGATTTTCTTCTGAATTTGGGACACATCTTTCCTCTCTTCCCCCGCTGCATTTACTTGTCGGAGGATGGTTTCAAACAATTCCATCTTGCGCTGCTTGGTGGTGTGTTTGGATTTGCTCCCATATAGCTCGTCATAGTATAATGTAAGGCCACTAGCCAATGCCATATTTTGGTCATGGGAGAATCTCCCACTCAACTGGCCGCGGCGCAATGTGCGGCCAGATGGTTGGCTTGGCTGCTCCTCCATGTGTGCAGACACATGTGGTGACATTATGGCCTGGGGCTGGGTAGGGGAATGGCCGGATTGGTGGCTTCCCAATGACTGGACTGGACTGGCCAAGGGACTGGGTGTTCTTGCGTGGCTGGCCACCGAACTTCCAGGTGTAGATGTGGTCATGGGGGCAATTCGGGGCCCTCTTGGGGGGCTAGGTTCCCGGCTGGTGCCAGGTCGTAGGCTCTGTTCCCGGCTGGTGCCAGGTCGGGGGCTTCTGGCCCTGGATTGGGTTCGTCGGGCCCTGTAGGGGCTTCTGGCCCTGGATTGTGTTCTTCTGGGCCTGTCGGGGCTTCTGGCCCTGGATTGGGATCTGCGGGCCATGTAGGGGCTTCTGGCCCTGGATTGTGTTCTTCTGGGCCTGTAGGGGCTTCTGGCCCTGGTTTGGGATCTGCGGGCCCTGTAGGGGCTTCGGGCCCTGGATTGTGTTCTTCTGGGCCTGTCGGGGATTCTGGCCCTGGATTGGGATCTGCGGGCCCTGTAGGGGCTTCTGGCCCTGGATTGGGATCTGCGGGCCCTGTAGGGGCTTCTGGCCCTGGTTTGGGATCTGCGGGCCCTGTAGGGGCTTCTGGCCCTGGATTGTGTTCTTCTGGGCCTGTCGGGGCTTCTGGCCCTGGATTGGGATCTGCGGGCCCTGTAGGGGCTTCTGGCCCTGGTTTGGGATCTGCGGGCCCTGTAGGGGCTTCTGGCCCTGGTTTGGGATCTGCGGCCTCTGGATGGGCTTCGGGGCCTGGATGGGGTTCGGGCCCTGGATGGGGTTCGGGCCCTGGCTGGGCTTCGTGCCCTGGATTGGGTTCTTCGCCCTCTGGCTGTGCTTCGGGCCCTGGATGGGGTTCGGGCCCTGGATGGGGTTCGGGCCCTGGCTGGGCTTCGTGCCCTGGATTGGGTTCTTCGCCCTCTGGCTGTGCTTCGGGCCCTGGATGGGGTTCGGGCCCTGCTGCGGGGCATGGGTTTCCAAACTGCCCTACTTGAAGGCATGGCCGGTGTGGGCTCACTGGTGCTGCCTGTTCTGGGGGCAGAGGTGGTGGGTGCTGCAGTTGCCAGCTTTTTGGCTGCAGGAGGGGCACGAGGCTTGGGGCCCCTTTTTTGGGTACCTGAGGGTCCAGGGTCCCTTGGTGGGGCCGAGGTGGGAGTCTTGGATCTCAGTTTTCGGCCAGCTTGCTGGGACCTTGTGGTGGGGCCCTCCGCGGTCTTGCTTGCCTGGGGTCGCTTGCTCATCGCCTTTTTTGGTGCCATCGTACACAAATGCTCAAAGAGAATGAGCTTTGGGTGCAGGGACCTTTAAATAATGAGCCCAGCGTGTGACGCCTATGCGCACGACTACGCGCTCGTACGAACGTACGTTCGAGCGGAACCAGGAAACCGCTGGGGTTTCACTTATCTGCTGCCTGGAAGAAGCCTAAAGATGGCGCCCACTATCTTCACCCGTCAACAGGAAGAGATCCTCATGCTGGTAAGTGGCTGCCTGTGCATTTTAATAGAATAGTCAATGATGGCCTAAATGTAAATGATGCGTTGGGAACTAGTTTGGGGTCTCTTAATGTTTAATCACTGGCTCCTCACACTTCATCCTCAAGGGCCGAGCCTGGCCACGTTTTCACCTGTCTATGCTGATGTCCTAATTCGGCCAATTGCTCCGGCTTAGCAACAGTTAATTAACCTGTGGAGTAGCGGGGCGAGCTGTCAAACCTGGCCTGTCTCGGACCTTGATGCGGATGTTTGAGGAACACTGTTTTCCTAAGCCATAAAAACACAACGGGAAGCCACACACGTGGTCCAAAAGCCTAAGCATTAGGCTACATCTTGGATGTTTAAACCATCCTAACATGCCATAGATGCAGGTGGCCTGATTCTTGATGTTGGCTATTATCTGTATGTACATGGTGTGTGATACATATAACATAAGACCAGACTGTCAATCACAGTCAACGTCCTCTTTAAGGCACTCCCCAAAAATGGCGGCCATTCGAAATGTGTGTGTTAATGACATTAAATTCTCAACTTGTGATGCAACACATATGGGTCTGTGTGTAAAAGTAAAAGCTCTGTGTCCATTATGTTTTTCAGATCATGCTTCAGCGCCGGTATGACTTCGCGCCCAATGTGTGCGAGAAAAGGGACATCGCCCGGGAGATCATCGCCGAGATCCACCGTGTGACCAGCACCACCTTCACTCACACCCAGATAATGCAGCATTGGTCGGACCTGAAGCGTCTGCACATGCCCCGGGTGCGGAGGTTTTTTGGGATCCATTTCCCAAGTAAGTACAAAGCAATTGCATGGTATATGTTCCAAATGTCTAAGTTATGCCTTTATTTATAATGACTTTTCTTTGGTAGTGTTGGAAATGGATTTCAGAATTCGCCGCACCCGGAGACGTACAGGCCGACCAGTGCTGCATGACTCTGCATCTGTGAGTGAAGGTGGTGGATCTCCCGGGCGACGGACCTACCCCTCCTCTGTGGCCTCCTCAGACCAGCCCCTGGACCTTACCACAGAGGAGGGGCCAAGGCGCGTGGGCGTGGAGTCATACCTGGCCACGCATGGGGAAGGCTCTGGTATGTCACTCTTCATGTATAGGCACAAAGATATACATGGCAGGCCAAAAACTAAGTTATCCTTTATTATGTATTTGTAGAAGCTTCAGGAGCGGGTGAGATAGTGGAGGAGGAGGCAGCAGAGATGCTTGAAGTCGATCCTGGCGAAGGTGAGTGATGTCAGCCACACTGGGAGCCAGATATGTTGGGGATAGTGACTCTCTACAAATACTAACCAAATGTCACATGTTTCTCCAGGGACTTCTTCACAGCAGAGCCAGGACCAAGGGCAGCCTGTTGGCCCCAACCAGCCATCTGTCGGCCACCAACTCCGTAAGTCTCCATGCCATTATTCATATTAATGTTTGGTTAGCTAATAACACACACATAACTAAAGGCGTAGCCAATGTGTAGTTCACACTTTCATGTGGGCACTTCGTTAGCTTAAAGAGGACCCTAACTAGTATTAAGAACCAAAGACTTAGCCATCACACTGTACCTACAGATTAGAAACATGGAAAAACACCCTTCACCCATCTAATGCATGTTATTAGACAGAACAAAACCAATATTGGGGAATATGGAATGCACAATATTTACAGGCAGCATGGGATACAGATTGAAAAAAGGAAGGTGCTGCCATGCATTGTGTGAGTGATGACCTTTCCCTCAACCCAGCTATGCTCTGGATTCCCAACGCACCACTGTAACCTACTCCCCTGTACTTTATCCAACTCTCCACTCCTCATTAAGTGTTATGCTTCAGAGTCCAGATGGCGGCGCTGTAATCCCCAAAAAACCCTAAATAACTTTGAGGTGGTGCAGAATCATTTGTGAATAGTTTTTGGTTTTCATTAAATAATGTTGAAGGTCCGGTTTAAGGAGTTTAAACACTTACCTGTGGGAAATGCATTAACTGTATCCCTTTGAAGAAGGACATATGTCATGCATTTACATGTATTTGATTAACCCTAAATCTATTTCCAGCATACAAACCGGTGTGGGACTCCTATTTATGTTTCTTTCTCTATTGGTTACAGGGATGATCCCCCAAACCTTGGCGGGAAAAAAAAAAAGAATGAAGGAGTTGGTGGCCGAGCTGCTGGCCATACAGGCGACGTTGGGGCCAACAGATGAAGAAGAGGATGATGAATAGTGCCCTTGGTCCTGGCTCCTTTCTTTAACTTGTTTTTAAAGTTGTTAAAATTTTAGAAAGTGTTTTATTGTTTTTTAAAAAAAAAAATATATATTTTTTTACCAAAAAAACCCACAAAATAAAAAAAAAGTGTTTTACTGTTAAAAACAAACAAAATAATTATATATGTTTTACCGAGGCAAAAAAAAAAAAAGGTTTCAAAAAAAAAACCAAAAAAATAAAAAAAAAATTGGAATTTTATTCCAAACAAAACAAAGAAAATATTTTAAATAAATTATATTTTAAGCCTTCCTAAATGTGTCTTTTCTAATATGCACACACCCAAAAAATTACACAAACCAGAAACAACACACTTAGAAACATATAGACATATGTAAATTATGTGATTTTCTTACGTTTTATGGACCGAGAAATGAAGTGGGATGCAGCCGCTACGGGGTTTAGGTAAGTTTGAGGGACCGAGAAATGAAGTTGGATGCAAGCGCTAAAGGGTTTAGGTAAGTTTGAGGGACCGAGAAATGAAGTTGGATGCAAGCGCTAAAGGGTTTAGGTAAGTTTGAGGGACCGAGAAATGAAGTTGGATGCAGCCGCTAAAGGGTTTAGGTAAGTTTGAGGGACCGAGAAATGAAGTTGGATGCAAGCGCTAAGGGGTTTAGGTAAGTTTGAGGGACCGAGAAATGAAGTTGGATGCAGCCGCTAAAGGGTTTAGGTAAGTTTGAGGGACCGAGAAATGAAGTTGGATGCAGCCGCTAAAGGGTTTAGGTAAGTTTGAGGGACCGAGAAATGAAGTTGGATGCAAGCGCTAAGGGGTTTAGGTAAGTTTGAGGGACCGAGAAATGAAGTTGGATGCAAGCGCTAAAGGGTTTAGGTAAGTTTGAGGGACCGAGAAATGAAGTTGGATGCAGCCGCTAAAGGGTTTAGGTAAGTTTGAGGGACCGAGAAATGAAGTTGGATGCAAGCGCTAAGGGGTTTAGGTAAGTTTGAGGGACCGAGAAATGAAGTTGGATGCAAGCGCTAAAGGGTTTAGGTAAGTTTGAGGGACCGAGAAATGAAGTTGGATGCAGCCGCTAAAGGGTTTAGGTAAGTTTGAGGGACCGAGAAATGAAGTTGGATGCAAGCGCTAAGGGGTTTAGGTAAGTTTGAGGGACCGAGAAATGAAGTTGGATGCAGCCGCTAAAGGGTTTAGGTAAGTTTGAGGGACCGAGAAATGAAGTTGGATGCAGCCGCTAAAGGGTTTAGGTAAGTTTGAGGGACCGAGAAATGAAGTTGGATGCAGCCGCTAAAGGGTTTAGGTAAGTTTGAGGGACCGAGAAATGAAGTTGGATGCAGCCGCTAAAGGGTTTAGGTAAGTTTGAGGGACCGAGAAATGAAGTTGGATGCAAGCGCTAAGGGGTTTAGGTAAGTTTGAGGGACCGAGAAATGAAGTTGGATGCAAGCGCTAAGGGGTTTAGGTAAGTTTGAGGGACCGAGAAATGAAGTTGGATGCAGCCGCTACGGGGTTTATGTAAGTTTCTGGTTGAGGGTGCGCATGCGCAAGATCTTATAAACATACGAACGCACGAATCTAAGAGGCCAAAAACCAATGAAAGCCAGAGGCAAACGCAAGTAATTGGAAGTGGTTGACGATGGAAGCAGCCGAAAAAACAGGCTGCCGCCGCAACAGGTGAGCACATGAACGTGATTTTTACGATTGCCAACTGACTGAGGCAAGTTCGGGAGATATCATACGAACGGACGTATCTTTTAGGATAGAAACGTATTTGCTTATTGAATCACTCGCAAGTTCATACGAACGCACGAGCGGACGTGAAAAATAGGATGATCGTGAGCCAAATCCAAGCTGTTACATGTTTCTTTGAATCAACCCAAATGTATTCCTTAAAATCACATCTGTTGTAACCTTTATGGCCCACAAATGAAATGTTGATCCCTTCTATGCCTCTGCAAATCATTCTGCTTCCAAAGCCCCTATTTTCAGAGCGAGCAGCCCCGCAATTATGGGGTTTCAGCGGTAACCCCCTACTGCCCTCATCTAGTTGTGCGTTGGTAGAAACCTATTTGTCTTTCAGAATACCAGCCTGCAGAGGAACAAGATGAGACATATCCTAGGATCCCTGTGGTGAGTTCTCAGCAGCCGCTGAGTTTCTTCTTCTTCACCCTTAAGCTCTTGTAGCTGGCTTATTTTTCCCAGGCTGAAAAGATGAAGACACATTGATTTAGGGCTGTGGGTATGAGCATCCCGCAGACACTCTTAACACCACACAGAGCCACTGATTAACTACCTTGTCCTCCGATGTCGGAGTCAGAAGAAAACTTTTTTTCTGTCAGCTTTTGCTTTTTCTAGGCAAATTGCACAGGCTGTGTGAAATGATATTTACATTGTAATGAGAACAAATAAAGGAGGAATGTGAAAATAAGGAGATATTTAAGTCAGAACCCAGGGCAAACACAGTGAAAATACATTTCATAAAATTGGGCCACAGTCAAAACGCTACATGCAGCATCTTGCCACAGTGCACTTTTACAACTAAAGTAATGTAGTGCACTCGTATGCCAATACATCACTTAACACACCCAGGTTTAAACCATTTTAGCTTTATTTCAAAGGTTTATATAAAGGATACATGTCCCTGGCAAAATTTCTTACTGTGGACCCTATCATTATAGGTCCCCCTAAGGCTTGAAAGCCTTGTATACTTACATACAATATAGTGTAGTCATATTCATTCATTAAGGTCATGGTATACCTATAGGAATAAATCAAGTCAATTACCTGTGAGGGGCTTTCTGCAGCTCAATTCAAATGGAACTGATGCTTCAAGTCCCTGATGTGGAAATATAAACAGCTCATCTCAGGGTCGATTTAGCACCAGTTAAAAAAAACACCCAAACTCCCTTTCCGTGCAAAGTCATTCTCTGGGGGGGGGGGAGATTATAATTCAGGGAACACATGAGAAACAACATTACATTTGGGAGAGAGTCATGGGAGAATGTTTCCTTCTATGAGATGTTATGCTTGCATGAGATTTTTTCATCTGACTCTCGCATCAGTGGGAGTTGAATGAATAAAGGTTAGTGAGATGAGGCTGAGTGTTTATTTTATTTTTTGGTGGTTTAAAATAAAAAAATGTACCCCTACTTTCAGAGCCAACCAGCCCAGGCACCAGGCACAGGCACTGGTGACCCAAAAATGAGCACCACGTCTGGGAGCAGGATTAGAGGTGGTGTTGTGCAGCATCACTCGGCGCCTCCAAGTGTAGGCACAATTGCTAGAAGGCTAGGCTAGGAAGTGGTGCTGCCTGGATGCAGCCATCTGGTCCGGATCATTGGCTACATAAAAAGGCTTGGGGGCGCATCCTGCCTCCAGGCCTTGAGTCTGACACATGTGCCCTATGACCTATGGGTTTGTTGCTCCTCTGGAAGAACACTGGGCCCATAAACTGTAAACTGGTGTAGGCGTCCCTTGAGCCAATTACCTTATCACCAACAGTAGTAGAAATTAACATACCACACAAATAATACCTCTAATAATCTAAAGGTCACTGCTTATCGGTCTATGTTTTCTCTCGCCTCTCCTGCCAGGTGTCGTCCTCCTCGAGTCCAGTAGAATGCAACATCTGTTGACACACGCTCCCCCTCCTTCCATTCTGGCTCCCAGCCAGGGGATACATGAAAAACAACCTCCCACTTGAGAGACTGTGAGAGAAAGTCGTGGGAGAATTTTTCCTTTTGTGATCATTTTTTTTACTGGCATGATATTTTTTATTTGATCAGTGGGGGTCAGGTGAATGACAGTTAGTGAGTTGTGTTTTTTATCACTGAAAGAAATCTTGATGCAAATGCTGCCATGTTTTTTTTTCTTCATGAAAAATCAAAGATAGGAATTCGATTTATTTAGGGTTGCCCTTCTGGTTTACCAGCTCCTATGCCCGGTGTTGGTCCGCTGCTCTTGGACCTAGTTCAAAAATAGTGTTAGTAATAAAGAGACCAGCAAAATATTTTTATTTTTCTTAATTGAATAATATTTTATGATATTTGTTCTGTGCCAACTCTGTATAAAAGATGGAGAAGGACACAGATCCCCCTGTAATGGTACAGAGGGAGCAGGGCTTTATGGATTCTCCTCATGTGACTTCGAAGGCACTGGAGGGGCATAAATGGAAATTTCCCTTCATACTCCTCCTTTTCAGTGATGTATTTAGTTAGGGAAGAATCCTCAAAAGCTCTGATTTCTTTCCTGGCTCCTGGCCATTACTCCTGGGAGCCTAGATGGAAGAAGGACGACCTGTGTCCCCACGTTCAGCAGATGGCAGCAGAGTCTACTTTTGAAACCATCACTTTCATAGATCATCAAGAAGAACAAGCAAGGAGGACCCAATGAAGGAATGGAGAAGACCCACTGGATCAGAGAAGGACACCACCTGGCGGGAGACAGGAGGGAAAAGACGTGGACCCATAAGTAGTGAAATTTAGTCTATTAAATGTATTTTTTGTCTGATGTATTATTTCTTACTAGTGTTGGGTACCGATAATGCGTCCAGGGAACCTAGTGACAGTAAGGTGATTTTTAAAGCAATCAATAATTATTTTTTTTTTCAAATTTCTTTTTTCAAACATTTTCAAGCACAACAATTTTAAAACAAACAATTTTAAAACAAACAATTTTAAAACAAAAACAAACAATTTTAAAACAAAATGTGGGCATTTATGCTAATTGAGGCATTCATAAATTTACTTGGAATACAGAGTCATTTGAAAAAAATAACTGCACATTGAGAGGGTCAGATTTGATGGTGGAGGCTTTTGATAATGTTAAAAAAAATAAAAATAAAGTTGAAATATAAAAGCCCCTTGGTGATTGATGACATTTCTTTGGGTCCTCAAATTTGTCTTTGTCCAGGCAAATAAAAAACCCAATATTTAACTTTTACCCCTGCTGCTGTTCCTGCTCCACTTGCACACATTTTATTGGGTCCTGAGATTGAACCATGCAGTATACAGGCCTTCACCAGTGAGCTCTAGGGGAATTGCCACCCCCTCCTCTGTGAACACAATCTCCCCACACCAAACACAGAAATTGCAGCTTAATGAAGGTGGCGTTTCCACTGTTAGAACACCCCCTTATTGCAATTAATGCTCGGGTCACTGTGACTGATGAGAAAGGGGGCGGGAGGTCTGGATGACTGCACATGGGGGACGCCATTTTGGAAAGTGGTAAGATCCATAAAGTGAACTCTGAGCTGTATGGATCAACTGCAGGAGACAAAATAGAAGAATCGATTTTTTTATCTTTTTGTATGGATGGCTTTAAAATGTTTGATTTCCCTAAAGAAGTATGTATACCAAATAGACAGTATGTACACATTTGTCGATGTGTAGTGTGTCACCCCATGCTAATACCTTCCAATTAGGTAGGTGCAGTACTGAATGTGGAGGGTCTGGCTATTAGAGATCCTAAAGGACTGTTCTTATAAATGGTGGAGAAACGCTCCTTTTGTCTGTGGGAGGCTTGGCCTGGATGAAGCAAAATGAGTAAAAATGTCCTTTGTATAAAACAAATCCCACTGGTAATGTCCAAGTTATATATCTTCGCTGAATTTTCAGCTGACTGGATTCGAGGGAGCAGCAGTTACATAGACAGTGCCAATAGCGGCACCCACTCACCAGGACCAATGATACCAAGCCTGGGAGCAGACAGACATCTATACATGGGCTGCAGTAGTGAGTTGTTTTTTAACATTTCTTATGAGATTTCTGTTAAGAATTCAGTAACTGAAAATTATGGTAGTTTATAATTTGTTGGTGAAACAAACTAGCAGCCCACACTTGGGACCAATACAAAATTACCATAGAACCTGAGGTGAGGAGTTAGAACATCTCTGTCACTGATGTGTGACAGAGGCCAAACCTCACACAGACAATAGGAGGGCACTGTTTTTTCACTATTTATCAGAACATACCAGACAGATCGATCGATAGATAAATCATTAGATAATTAAGAATCTGTATCTCCTAGGACTTTATGAACATGCGGAGACATCTGCAATTCCAATGACGCAGAGTTCTGTATTTATCTTAGTTTGACGTCTTCATAGCAGAGCTGCAAAGACTGGGCCATTGGTACCCAAAGTTTTCATGTACATAATCTCTGTTCCCGTTTAGAGGATTTCCTCCCTGCTCCATGCCAAATAAACACGCTTTTGATGCCTCCAGCGTGCTTAGAATTCGGATGACATGCTGTGAATGGTTGCAGCTGTCTGTATGAGTAGGTCTTGGCCCAGCAGCACATACTGATAATTTGTTTGCTCTCAAAATATTTAAATTATGGATGTCAGAAATGCATGGCATAGTAGAGCGACTGTGAAGACCTCTAGTCTCTCTAAAGTTGCTTAACACCTTTGTGTAATAATTTTATAAACAGAACCATAAAATCGGTCAAGCTGGAAAAATTGGTCCAATTAAAAAAACATCCATCAGTAAGTCTTACTTTCTCTAAATTACTGTATGCTTAAGTGAATATTTAAAACTAAACTTGCACACGTACATCCAATGATTATAATTTCTGCTGTTACTCCATCTTGAAATGTCATTTTTGGTGTCACAGAAATGTTTTACTGTGTGAATACTGAAGTTCTGCTATTCACACACACAGCTCCTAACTAGTGATGGGTGAACCCAAAACACAAAGTTCGGGTTCATAACGAATTTTGCAAGGAACTTCAGCCAGAAGTCCATGGCAGGGTTCAGCGTTCGGCCCAAACACAGAAAAGACACTGATGGGCTACTTTTATATTCTTTTATTTGTTCTTGGATATTTATTTTGTTTTTAAACAAAAAGAAATAGGGTCCCTCCTCAAAAGCTACCAGCCCGGGCACTAAGCATCAGAGGCTCAAAGACTGTGCTATTGATGACCCCATCTGTGCAGATTACAAGCCCTTTGGTATGGGCTATGCTGGCTTCTGACCATGGTGGACTGGTATAGGGGTCCCCAAGTAAAAAAATAATAATAAAAACCAAAATATTTATATTGTTCTTAATTTAAATTATATTCACACCTCCCCATCTTCCATTCTCTGTCCCCTGCTGGGCACCGTCTAGCATGTCTTCTTTGTCTTGCACCATCTGCTCTTTGCGGTGCCGGCCATCTGATGGCTACACTCCCATTTGAATGAAGGCAGAACATAGGTTCCCCCTTCTTTCTCTTCATTACCCAGCAAGAGACAGGAGTAAGGATCGGGGGAGCCGGTCCATGGAAACTCCCTGACAATATTGCTGATGTCACAGAAGGGTAGTGGCCGAGAGGGGATTTTTCCATACCACCCTCTAGGCGTGGTGTGACATTGTGACATCGGAGAGATTCCAGAAAGACCCTGCTCCACAGTGGCTCATCATGGAGTCCCCGGCCAGGAGCTGGGATGAACAGGAGGGGAACCTGTGTTCCCCTCCTTTCTAAATGCAACCAGAGCCTCCTTGTATGCCACCAAGGTGTCTATTTAAAGGAGCCTGCATGGAGGGGAAAGGTATGTATAAGTTAATCAAAAAATGTAAAAATGTTTTAATTAAAAAACATTTTTCACACACGTGTGTGATTTTTTTACACTTTCCAAATGAACTGGTAAGGGGTCCCATGGTCGCCGCACCACCAGTGGCCAAGGTGGTATGGATGAGTTTGACAATCCATAGCATGGGCCAGTGCGGGTCACTGGACCTGTGCTATAGGGCATATGGGCCTGTAATGTTTAGGGACAGGGGCTGGCTGGGGGGCACTTGAGGCCTGGAACTACAAGCCCCTATGCTTGGTTTGCCAGTTTGGTAGAGGGGGAATGCCGCAAAATATTGCCCAGATATTTTTTTTTTAATGCGTGGAGTCCCCCCCTCTAAGCATTACCAGTAGCGATGAGGGAATGTTTGAAAATTTTCGATTTGGCCGATTCAGCAAATTTTCTGGAAAGATTTGTTTTGGTCCGAATTTATTCGCAGCAGATTGCTATTAAAAAACGGGTATTTCTGGCCTACCAAGAGCCTCAAAAGGGTTGTAGAACATTTTGCCTTGCTGTAACATGCATATGATGTGTGCTGGGTTAGTGAAATAATACTATAAAGAAGTATGACAGAGATCAGAGTAAGATCAGAGCATCACTATTAGAATTGCTGTTGCAGAGCGGCACAATTACGGAGCCTTGAGGTGACATCAGCATGAGGAGCCCATTTATTGCCTGAAAGACACACCCTGGAGTTGGCAGCAGCACAAGGAGCCCATATATTGCCTGAAAGACACAGTGGAGTTGACAGCAGCATGAGGAGCCCATATATTGCCTGAAAGTCACACCCTGGAGTTGGCAGCAGCATGCAGAGCCCATATATTGCCTGAAAGACACACCCTAGAGTTGACAGCAGCATGAGGAGCCCATATATTGCCTGAAAGACACACCCTGAAGTTGACGGCAGCAAGAAGAGAATATATACAAATTTTGGCCACCTTATATGTTATCCTAAGAAAATTATTAAAAGTTAAGCTTTACGTAATGCATTTCCTTAATAATTACTTGTGGTCTGATGTGGAGGAATGTCTGTAACTGGAGAGCAGCACCTTAAATCTGTTTTGCACTATCCATATTTCTGAAGTGTTGGTGTGGCACCATGATCAAACTACTCTGATGCATTAGGCATTGGTGGGTAGAAATCTTGGCTGATCCATGCCTGATTCATCTTCATACACGTCAGTCTCTCCATAGTTACACACCTGCTGCTGTTGTCCAAAATAAAAAACAGTTTTAAAGCTTACTGGAGTGCATTGAACTGCCCCCAAAAGCACATACCACATACGCACATCTAAGAGTTGTACCAATTTGCGCTTGTTAAAGTCTTCAGGGCCTAGTTACTGTGAAAGGCCATACATAGTTACACACCTGCTGCTATTGTTGACAAATCCTGTTTTAAGCATAGTGTAGCGCTTTGTCCTCCCCTCATATTCGCACTAAGTATGTCAGGCAGAGAAGTGTCAGAATGGGCACAGAGGAGTGGCAGAGGCCTAAATTCAACAATCAGAGGTCACAGCAGACTAGGGGTGAATGGCAGCAGGAGTCTCAGCAAGAGGCCTGATCTCCCGGTATCAGCTAGCAGTCGTGTCTCGACCAGCAACCCATCTGCCGTCATTGATTGGTTAATCCACTTCATCACAAGTGACATCTGACACCCCCAGTCAACTGTCAGTGGCTTCTTCAGACACAACCCTCACTTGGCATGACCCAGGAGCAGTTCCTGTCCTACCATTACCTCTGTCCTATGCTGTTCCCAAGATGTCTCACTTACATTTATATGGGCATCTCATTGCCACTGCCGCGCCAGCATTCCCGCCAATGCGCCGTCCGGCCGCGCGCACCCGGAAGTGACCGCGCACCAGGGCAGGTGTCCTGACGCACATACAGGGGCGGAGCATGTGATCGCAGCCCCGGACCGCTGTGACGTCAGGCAACGTCTCCCCACCGCCCAATCATCACAGCAACAGGAGTCCTCCTAGCAAGGAGGAACATCCCCCACTGTGACGAGACCAGTGACGGGCCCCACCACAGGCAGGAAGCCCGCCCACCGCAACGGGGAGAGACAGAGCCAAAGGCCACCAGCAGGGGGCGCGGGCACGCCGACAGGGCAGAGAACAAATGGAGACCCATGATTAAAAACAATTGTATACAACTATCTCTAATTCTTATTCAAGTACAATAACAAAAGTATATACATGCTCAGTATCATATAAAGGCCTGAATTATCCTGTACATGACACCCGAGGCCTCACTAGCTCCAGTGCCAAGCAATCACATCTATATACACCCAAAACGGCTCCCCTCAACATATATATCATAAATAGAGGGGAAAGGTGTGATTACAAACAAGGTAAAATGTATAGTAAATGAATAAAAGGGGGGTGGGAATAGCTCAATCACTATTATTTATACAAATTTATTATTAGTCAGGGCCTGGGAACTCCGCCCAATGTTAACCCTCGCATTATCCAACTATCAAGCAACAAACATGTCTAGCTGTGTGGAAAGACAGAGATTTAGTTGCATATATCTGCAGATACATGTGGAAGCCACACTGCCCCGGCAAGGCACTCTGTATTCAGTGTGGTCCCTACTCTTAATTGAGTCCCCAAAATTGGGACATGCAATGCAGACAAATATTTGAGAGCTACTCACCTTTTTGGGAAGCTGCCAGCCTCCCTTTAGAACACTTCACAGGGAGAGATCCATGTTAACTGAATCACTCCCTGCTTGTGCTCATGGCATTTCAAAATGAATAAAAGGGGGGTGGGAATAGCTCAATCACTATTATTTATACAAATTTATTATTAGTCAGGGCCTGGGAACTCCGCCCAATGTTAACCCTCGCATTATCCAACTATCAAGCAACAAACATGTCTAGCTGTGTGGAAAGACAGAGATTTAGTTGCATATATCTGCAGATACATGTGGAAGCCACACTGCCCCGGCAAGGCACTCTGTATTCAGTGTGGTCCCTACTCTTAATTGAGTCCCCAAAATTGGGACATGCAATGCAGACAAATATTTGAGAGCTACTCACCTTTTTGGGAAGCTGCCAGCCTCCCTTTAGAACACTTCACAGGGAGAGATCCATGTTAACTGAATCACTCCCTGCTTGTGCTCATGGCATTTCAAAATGAATAAAAGGGGGGTGGGAATAGCTCAATCACTATTATTTATACAAATTTATTATTAGTCAGGGCCTGGGAACTCCGCCCAATGTTAACCCTCGCATTATCCAACTATCAAGCAACAAACATGTCTAGCTGTGTGGAAAGACAGAGATTTAGTTGCATATATCTGCAGATACTAAATCTCTGTCTTTCCACACAGCTAGACATGTTTGTTGCTTGATAGTTGGATAATGCGAGGGTTAACATTGGGCGGAGTTCCCAGGCCCTGACTAATAATAAATTTGTATAAATAATAGTGATTGAGCTATTCCCACCCCCCTTTTATTCATTTTGAAATGCCATGAGCACAAGCAGGGAGTGATTCAGCTAACATGGATCTCTCCCTGTGAAGTGTTCTAAAGGGAGGCTGGCAGCTTCCCAAAAAGGTGAGTAGCTCTCAAATATTTGTCTGCATTGCATGTCCCAATTTTGGGGACTCAAAATTAAGAGTAGGGACCACACTGAATACAGAGTGCCTTGCCGGGGCAGTGTGGCTTCCACATGTATCTGCAGATATATGCAACTAAATCTCTGTCTTTCCACACAGCTAGACATGTTTGTTGCTTGATAGTTGGATAATGCGAGGGTTAACATTGGGCGGAGTTCCCAGGCCCTGACTAATAATAAATTTGTATAAATAATAGTGATTGAGCTATTCCCACCCCCCTTTTATTCAAAATGTATAGTACAAGAGAACAATACAAAACTAGATGCTACGAGGTTGAACCAATTGTTGTGAGCACAGGAGACAATAGGAAAGAGAGTCCTGCCCTTGCGAGCTTACAGTCTAAAGAATGGGAGTGGAGACAAAAGGTAGGTATCACAAGTGGTAGAGCTTGAGTTGGGCTGCATATGCCGTTTGAAGGTTATAGGAGTTGCTTAAGCCAGGTTATATGCCCTGTCTGAAGAAATGAGTTTTGAGGGCACTTTTAAAGGTTTGGAGTGATGGAGAGTGACGGATTTAGCAGTCAGCATGGTGGCAGAAAGGGAAAGTCTGGAGGCAAATGTGCCTGGGGCCGGCGTAAATCACCTGCTGCGTGGCAGGCTACCTTTCCGGGAGATAGTGGAACAAAGGTTCCTGGAGTCGGTGGCAGTAGCAGTGAATTAGTGTGGACTGTTGGTGGGAAAATCAGCTACTCGGCGGTGTGGCAGTTTTTCCACATGCAAGATGTGTAGGCAGAACTTGGACAGGTCACGCCACTTCGGCCTTCACGCTCCCAGGCCATTGTGCCTCTGACAGTGTGGGACTCACAGGAGAGGAGCTCCTAAAATTCATTAATCAAGAAATCAAATCATGGCTTACTCCATGAAAACTGCAAATGGGAACCATGGTGACCGCCAATGGGAATAACATCTTGTCTGCACTGCAACAAGGAAGCCTGAGCCATGTTCCCTGTATGGCACATGTGTTCAATCCAGTTATTAAGTGTTTCCTGAAGTATTCTGCAAGACATCCTAATAATGGGAAGGAAACTTTGCATGTACTTCAGCCACTCCTATACCGCAAAGCACACCCTTCTTGAGCTGCAGCGTCAGAACGGTATCCCCCAACATAGTCTGATTTGCGATGTTTCCACCCGTTGGAATTCCACCCTCCATATGCAGGATCGACTATACGAACAGAGAAAAACCATCACTGATTTCTTGATGATCCAAGCAGATAGAGGGAATCCCCTGTGTAACTTCAATGTAAACCAGTGGCAGCTCATACGTGACACCTGCCATTTGCTCAAGCCCTTTGAGGAAGCCACTTTATTAGTCAGTCGCCAGGATTACGGGATGAACTACCTGCTTCATATACTACAACACAAGTTGGAAATCATGTCCGGTCAGGGCACATGAGACATGGCGCCTACAGCTCACGGCCACATGAACCCTGTGGGGGCTGAACAGGAGGAGAAGGTGAAGCACAGTTTAGGTTTGGCAAAATGGGTGGTTTCTCTAGTAATTTGACAGGAGAGGAGGAGCAGGAGCAGCCAGAGGAGCTAGAGGGTTGTGAGGAAGGCGAGACAGAGGACCCAGACACAGAGTGGCAGTATTTAGTGGAGATGGAGACAGGTAGTCCCTCCGAGTCACTTGCACAAACTGACCTACTACAGAGACATCCTAAGTAGTCAGTTGGCCGATGCCTGTCTGCCCCATCGTCCATCCTCTCGCAGGTCTGACTCGGGGGGTCCTTAACCCTCAACTTCCACTGCCATGGCTGCTGGG
This sequence comes from Gastrophryne carolinensis, assembly GCA_027917425.1. Taxonomy (NCBI): domain Eukaryota; kingdom Metazoa; phylum Chordata; class Amphibia; order Anura; family Microhylidae; genus Gastrophryne; species Gastrophryne carolinensis. The sequence continues at coordinate 296,402,259 of CM051236.1, forward strand.
GAGGGGTGGGGTGGCAGGAGCAGTCCTGGCTCTCCTGGCCGTTGCCCATTGTTTGGAGTTTGTGGCAGAAAATTTCAGGTCTGAGGCTGGCACCCAAGACAGTTGATTGTGGCAGGAGCAGTACCAGCTCCATCAGCAGCAGCCTAAATCTACAGTCGCTAATAAGTAGCTTTCTTTACCTGCATAGTGAGGTAATTAGATATAAGCTAATATGGTGCACCACTAATAATTGGTAAGTATGGGCGTGCTCACTGAATCAGTAATGTTAGACAAAATTTAACCCAATGGTCAAAGCCAGAGGGTCACATAAAGGAGCACCACCAATATAAGTTCATACTAAATTTATTGAATAAATTTAGTATGAACTTATATTGGTGCTGCATAGTGAGGTAACTTATGAGCAGCAGGTAAACCTGAAGCAGGACCTGAACCAGCAGGTCATGGCATACCTTGACATTACCATGCCAAAACAGCTTGAAGATCCGCTGGACTTCTGGACAGCCAAACTTGATTTGTGACAGCAACTAGCAGAGTTTGCCCTCGGAAGCTGCCCTGCCCGGCCAGTAGTGTGCCATCAGAATGGGTGTTTAATGCATCGAGGGCCATAGTAACCCCAAGGAGAACTCATCTGTCCACGAAAAAAGGGGAGAGACTCACCTTTGGGTAGATGAATCAGGCATGGATCAGCCAGGATTTCCAACCACCAATGGCAGATTTATGCGAGTAGATTGATCATGGTGCCACACCAACACTTCACAAATGCAAGTGCAAAACAGGTTTATGTCGCTGCTCTCAAGATACAGACATTCCTCTGTATCAGACCACAAGTAAATTTTAAGGAAATGCATTACGTAAAATGTAACTTATAATAACATTCTTAGGATAACATATATGTTATCCTCATGCTGATGACAAATCCAGGATATGTATTTCAGGCAATATATGGGCTCCCCATGCTGCTGCCAACTCCAGGTTGTGTCTTTCAGGCAATATATGGGCTCCTCATGCTTCTGCCAACTCCAGGGTGTGTCTTTCAGGCAATATATGTGCTCCTCATGCTGCTGCCAACTTCACGGTGTGTCTTTCAGGCAATATATGGGCTCCTCATGTTGCTGCCAACTCCAGGTTGTGTCATTATGGCAATATATGAGCTCCTCATGCTGATGCCAACTTCAGTGTGTCTTTCAGACAATATATGGGCTCCCCATGTTGCTGCCAACTCCAGGATGTGTCCTTCAGGCAATATATGGGCTTCTCATGCTGCTGCCAACTGCAGGATGTGTCCTTCAGACAATATATGGGCTTCTCATGCTGCTGCCAACTACAGGGTGTGTCTTTCGAGCAATATATGGGCTCCACATGATGCTGCTAACTCCAGGAAGTGTCCTTCAGGCAATATATGGGCTCTTCGTGCTGCTGCCAACTCCAGGTTGTGTCTTTCAGGCAATATATAGGCTTGTTATGCTGCTGCCAACTCCACTGTGTCTTTCAGGCAATATATGGGCTCCTTATGCTGCTGCCAACTCCAGGGTGTGTCTTTCTGGCAATATATGGGCTGCTTATAATGCTGCCAACTCCAGTGTGTCTTTCAGGCAATATATGGGCTCCTCATGCTGATGCCAACTCCAGGTTGTGTGTTTCAGGCAATATATGGGCTCCTCATGCTGCTGCCAACTCCAGGGTGTGTCTTTCAGGCAATATATGGGCTCCTCATGGTGCTGCCAACTCCAGGGTGTGTCTTTCAGGCAATATATGTGCTCCTCATGCTGCTGCCTACTCCAGGGTGTTTCTTTTGAGCAATATATGGGCTCCTCATGTTGCTGCCAACTCCAGGGTGTGTCTTTCAGGCAATATATGGGCTCCTCATGATGCTGCCAACTCCATTGTGTCTTTCAGGCAATATATGGGCTCCTCATACCAATGCCAACTCCAGTGTGTCTTTCAGACAATATATGGGCTCCCCATGCTGCTGCCAACTCCAGAATGTGTCCTTCATCAATGGGGTTAAAACATTTGCTAGTTATACATATTTACAAGGGGATTTCGTTACATACGACATTCCGTTAAGTAACTGGTGATGCGATGGGGACCGAAAGTTTTGCAGGATTCTTAAAGTTGGTTATTTAGTGCTTTAACAGCTAGTGGGAAGAAACTGTTTTTGTACCGAGTGGTTCTGGACGAGATAGCCCGGTACCTCCGTCCAGAGGGTAGGAGATTGAAGAAGGGGCGACCTGGGTGTGTGGGGTCTCCAACTATTCTTTTTGCCCTTGAGCGGATCCTTTCCTTGAATAGTTCATCTAGTTCCGCCTTCTACACTATAGATCCCCAAATTCTGAATGGGAAAATGCTCTGACTAGGCATCTCACCGGATCTCTCTGGCTGGATCACCAACTTCCTCACAAACAGAACCCAGAGAGTCAAACTGGGCCCCTTTATCTCTTAATCCAGAACTACCAATATAGGCGCACCACAAGGTTGCGTTCTGTCCCCCCTCCTCTTCTCCATATACACAAATGACTTCAAGTCCACAGACCCATCAATCAAAAATCATCAAGTTTGCGGATGATACAACTCTGGTAGGCCTTATCAACAACACAGACGAATCTCCCTACCGAACACAAATAAAAAATCTGGTAACCTGGTGCAAAGAGAATAACCTCATCCTAAACACCCAGAAAACGGTCGAGCTGATTGTCGACTTCAGGCGGTCCCACCCAGCGCACCGTCCCATATCCATGGGTAAGGATGAGGTCAATATCGCTACCAGCACAAAATTCCTCAGCACGGTGATGACGGGCGACTTGAAGTGGAGTAGGCAAGCCACCGTTGTCCTAAAGAAGGCTCAACAGAGACTGTATTTCCTAAGACAACTTGTAAAATACAGAATGTCTAAAAGGATCCTGAAGACCTTCTACATCGGTGCAGTAGGCTCACTCCTGACATCCTCCTTCACTGCCTGGTATTGTGGGATCATGCCAAGGACAAGATCAGGCTGAAGAGGATCACCAGGACTGCTGAGCGGATCATAGGATGTCCCCTACCTGACCTAGATGAACTATTCAAGGAAAGGATCCGCTCAAGGGCAAAAAGAATAGTTGGAGACCCCACACACCCTGGTCACCCCTTCTTCAATCTCCTACCCTCTGGACGGAGGTACCGGGCTATCTCGTCCAGAACCACTCGGTACAAAAACTAGCTGTTAAAGCACTAAATAACCAACTTTAAGAATCCTGCAAAACTTTCGGTCCCCAGTGCATCACCAGTTACTTAACGGAATGTCGTATGTAACTAAATCCTCTTGTAAATATGTATAACTAGCAAATGTTTAAACCCCATTGATGTATATAATATGTGTGTCTAGCAAATGCTCAAGCTCTATGGAGAACCCCCCTTCCAAAAAGTATTCCTTGTATGTATTCTGTACCTACTTGGCGACAAATAAAGTATTCGTATTCGTATTCAGGCAATATATGGGCTTCTCATGCTGCTGCCAACTACAGGGTGTGTCTTTCGAGCAATATATGGGCTCCACGTGCTGCTGCTAACTCCAGGGTGTGTCTTTCAGGTAATATATGGGCTCTTCATGCTGCCAACTCCAGGTTGTATCTTTCAGGCAATATATAGGCTTGTTATGCTGTTGCCAACTTCACTGTGTCTTTCAGGCAATAAATAGGCTCCTCATGCTGCTGCCAACTCCAGGGTATGTCTTTCTGGCAATATATGGGCTCCTCATAATACAGCCAACTGCAGTGTGTTTTTCAGGCAATATATGTGCTTCTCATGCTGATGCCAAATCCAGAGTGTCTTTCAGGCAATATATGGGCTCCCCATGCTGCTACCAACTCCAGGGTGTATCCTTCAGACAATATATGGGCTCCTCATGTTGCTGCCAACTCCAGTGTGTGTCTTTTAGGCAATATATGGGCTCCTCATGCTGCTGCCAACTCCAGGATGTGTCTTTCAGGCAATATATGGGCTCCTCATGTTGCTGCCAACTCCAGGGTGTGTCTTTCAGGCAATATATGGGCTCCTCATGATGCTGCCAACTCCATTGTGTCTTTCAGGCAGCATATGGGCTCCCATGCTGCTGCCAACTTCAGGATGTGTCCTTCAGGCAATATATGGGCTACTCATGATGCTGCCAACTACAGGGTGTGTCTTTCAGGCAATATATAGGCTCCACGTGCTGTTTCCAACTCGAGGTGTGTCTTTCAGGCAATACATGGGCTTCTCATGCTGCTGCCAACTCCAATGTGTCTTTCAGGCAATATATGGGATTCTCATGCTGCTGCCAACTCCAGGATGTGTCTTTCTGGCAATATATGGGCTCCTTATAATGCTGCCAACTCCAGTGTGTCTTTCAGGCAATATATGGGCTCCTCATGCTGATGCCAACTCCAGGGTGTGTCTTTCAGGCAATATATGGGCTCCTCATGCTGATGCCACCTCAAGGGTGTGTCTTTGAGGCAATATATGTGCTCCCCATGCTGCTGCCAACTCCAGGGTGTGTCTTTCAGGCAATATATGGGCTCCTTATACTGATGCCACCTCAAGACTCTGTAATTGTTCCGCTCTGTGACAGCGATTCTAATAGCGATGGCTCTGACCTGCGTGCCATGCTTCTTTACAGTATTATTTCACTAACCTAGCATGCATCCTATGCATATTACAGCAAGGCAAAATGTTCTACAACCCTTTTGAGGCTCTTGGTAGGCCAGAAATAGCCGTTTTTAATAGCGATTCTCCGCGAATACATTCAGACCGAAAAACATTTTTTCAGCGTATCATTCGAATCAAATTTTTCAAAAATTCGCTTATCTCTATATATATCCCACAAAAAGTTTGGGGGTAGGGAGTTACGTCTTATTGTATAAATGTGGGGCTGGTAAAAGAAAAGTCCACTTACCATCTGCGTCCTCCCAGAGGCCTGGTTCCGGCTAGGGGGTGGGCATTTTTTCAACAGACGTTTTTTCAACAGCTCACCAATGGCTCCAACAAAATAATTTTCTTCTTATATAAAGAATGCCCCCTTACCCTACTCAGAGCCCAGTGAGATTTTTGCTGTCAGCATTTCCCACTTTTACATTGCCAGTACTAATGCTACCGACAGCAAAGAGGCAGGGCGGAGCATCTGGAATTGCCAGCACTGCCACTAGCTATTAATTTGACTGAGTAATGTGGTGGCTGCCTTGCATACTTGGTCACAGACGCCTGGTGCCAAAAGGCCCAGGACGCACCTACAGATTTGTCTAATCCAACGGCTAATAGTGGGTCCGGCAGTCCTCAACCCCTACTTGGATCAGTAGGAACCACAAACCGACCATCTATTTTTCTTACAGATGCTGATGTTGTCCAATAATTGTGCGCACTACATCAAGAGAATGTAAGAAGATCAATGAAAGGCCAAAAGCCCTTGTGACACAAAATATATCTTCCCACAGTCATAGGACTACCTTGTCCATGTGAAAAATCAAGAAGGATATCCTGCCAGATATGCAGGATATCCTCCCCCCACCCAACAGGATAAGTGCACCCTTAATGCCTGAGAGTGTTTCATGTAGATTTATGGCAAGAACAGGACTTACATGGGCCAGCAGCCTCAGTCAATAGAATATGACACCCCAAGCAAAACGCCTACGTGCCCAAGTGACTAAGCCCTGTATCCATATCCATGCCTGAGACATAGAAAAATGTCTAATCACCGTAGGGATCAAAAACCATTTGACCTGGATAACTGCTGCTTATCCAATTCAAAATTGATTTGGAGGCTATATTTTTTTTGAGTATTATTGTTATTATTTTTGCCGGCGGCAACACATTTGGAATCCAGCAGCGTGAGTTGGCCCAGAGCCTTAATTGACATGCGAGTTTTAATCTTTTATCATGTGAGTGTTTTATTGGCCTGAATAAATGTGCATTTAAAGTTTTGCAATATTGCGCAATGGTCCTTTTGTTCTCTTCCTTATGATTTCATTTTGGAAATCTTGGTCGGGGATTACATAACATATTGGGAGATCCAATTTAAATGAGGTGAAACAGAGAGGTGGAAACAATATTGGTCTGAAAATTGAGCGTGTTTAACCCTCTGTGAAACTGGACCCTGAGAGGTAGATCCCGTTGGAGAGATCGTTCTGGGGATCATCATAATTGCTGATTACACCATTTATTTGTGGTAAGAGTACCAAATCGGAGGTGGTGGAGCACGAGTGGATTGTGGATGCACATGGTGGAATTTGAAGAAATATTTGAAGGACTTTAAAGAGGACCTTAATTACTCCAAGTGGATACTCCACTTATTCTTGATGTTAAACAGCATTGACACCTAAGTGGCCCGAACAAGTGGATACTTCACTAATAATTGTTATTAAACAGTGGTGACACTTAAGTAGTCCAAACAAGTGGATATTCCACTTATACTTGATGTTAAGCAGCAGTTACACCCAAGTGGTCTGAGCAGGTGGAAACTCCACTAATATTTGCTACTAAAGTGTAATCACTACCAAATGGTCTAAGCAAGTGGATACTCCTGTTTTGCTGATGGCCAAAGCATACCCAAAATATTTTACTAATAAATGCCCATGGCAGGGCTACTAATTTAAATGCAAGTTCCTCATATTGTTTTAAAGAGATCAGAGCATAACCAGTAAAGAATGTTCTTTTACTAATAATTTAAAAATAAGATATAACAAGAACATATAATATATACTATTCGGTATATACAGAAAAGTAAGCTTAAAGCGGTCCTTCACTCTGAATAAGAGTCTATCTTATATGTTTCCCCCACCCTGTACATACAGATTGTCCACATTAAAAATCATCCTACCTGCATCTACTGCATGTTATGAGCCTTTAAACATCCAAGATGGCGGCTTATGGAAGCCGCCATTTTATCAGGCAGCCTGCAAACAGGAAGTGCCTCCTGACTGTGCTGCTCTGCATTCTGGGACTGCTGACCTTTACCTGACCCCAGCTCTGCTCTGTCTGAGCAAAGCACAACTATAACCCGCCCCCCTGTACCTTATCCCACTCTCCTCTCCTCAGTAAGTGTGATGCTTCTGAGTCAAGATGGCGGCGCCCGTATCCTAAATTCCTGAACAGAGTTGCAGCCCAGTGGGGGAAAGAATAATAAGTTAGTGACTACAAACGTCAAATATATTAATTTTAGATGCTGGGGAACCGTTTTTTAAGAGTTTGGGCTTTTTATTAAATCACGCTGAAGGTCCGGTTTAAGTAAACAAGTAAGTAAACAAGAATACAAGAAAAGTAACATTAACACTTCACCATTTGAGAGAACATACAGGGACTAAATGGGATAGCTTCACCACAGGATCACTGGATCATCTGTATGAACAGCGAGAGACAAGAGTGTGCCTCCATGGGAGACGATGCCCAGTTCTGCTACTTCCTGGCCCCCCAGACCATACTTTTTACTTTTATTAAAGAACATGTGGTCTGAGCAAATGGATACTACGTTAATACTTGTTATTAAATTGCAGTGACACCTAAGTGGCCCGAAGAAGTTAATTCTACACAGTCGTGTGGGTGCTGTGGGTTTGAGGATCCCTCTAGGTGATATATTGTTGATTTATTTTTTATTATTATACTATTGGTCTTGATTCTTATTGATTATGTACATGTTTATATTTATAGATTTTTGTGAATATTATTGTAGCTATTATTATGGTAGCCTGTCTGCACATTGCACTTTATTTTCTGTTTTTTGCATTAAAGTTTTTAACAATGTAATATTAGCTGATTTGCACTTTATCTAGTTATTTGCACAAATAGTCTTTCTGTAAAAAGTTTTTGCTGTTTTTTATTTCATTATTTGGACCATATGGGCATATGATATTAATTGATGTCCACTAGAGATGAGCGAACTTTTGAAAAATTCGATTCGACTGATTCGCCGAATTTTCCGACAAAAATCGTTTCGACCCGAATTTATTCGCAACGAATCGCTATTAAAAATGGCTATTTCTGAGCTTCCTAGAGCCTCAATAGGGTTGTAAATCATTCTGCCTTGCTGTAACACGCATAGGATGCGTGCTGGGTTACTGAAATAATACTGTAAATAATTAGGACATGCAGATCAGAGGCATCGCTATTAGAATCGCAGAGCGGCACAATTACAGAGAGTTGAGATGGCATCACTATGAGGAGCCCCTATATTGCCTGAAAAACACACCCTGGAGCTGGCAGCAGCAGGAGCCCAAACATTGGATTTGGCTCAAAGAGACATTGGAGTTGGCAGCAGGAGCAGCAGGAGCCCAAAAATTGGCTGAATGACACCCTGGAGTTGCAAGCAGCAGCAGCAGCAGCAGCAGGAGCCCAAACATAGCTTGAAAGAGACACTGGAGTTGCCAGCAGGAGCCCCAAAATTGGATGAATCACACCCTGGAGTTGCAAGCAGCAGCAGCAGCCCAAACATAGCTTGAAAGACACACTGGAGTTGGCAGCAGGAGCCCAAAAATTGGATGAATCACACCCTGGAGTTGCAAGTAGCAGGAGCCCAAACATAGCTTGAAAGACACACTGGAGTTGGCTTCAGGAGCCCAAATATTGGATGAATCACTCCCTGGAGTTGCAAGCAGCTGCAGCAGCAGCCCAAACATAGCTTGAAAGACACACTGGAGTTGGCAGCAGGAGCCCAAAAATTGGATGAATCACACCCTGGAGTTGCAAGCAGCAGCAGCAGGAGCCCAAACATTGGCTGAAAGAGACACTGGAGTTGGCAGCAGGAGCCCAAAAATTGGATGAATCGCACCCTGGAGTTGCAAGCAGCAGCAGGAGCCCAAACATTGGCTGAAAGAGACACTGGAGTTGGCAGCAGGAGCCCAAAAATTGGATGAATCACACCCTGGAGTTGCAAGCAGCAGCAGGAGCCCAAACATTGGCTGAAAGAGACACTGGAGTTGGCAGCAGGAGCCCAAAAATTGGATGAATCACACCCTGGAGTTGCAAGCAGCAGCAGTCCAAACATTGCTTTAAAGAGACACTGGAGTTGGCAGCAGGAGCTCAAAAATTGGATGAATCACACCCTGGAGTTGCAAGCAGCAGGAGCCCAAACATAGCTTGAAAGACACACTGGAGTTGGCTTCAGGAGCAAAATTGGATGAATCACTCCCTGGAGTGGCAAGCAGCTGCAGCAGCAGTCCAAACATTGCTTTAAAGAGACACTGGAGTTGGCAGCAGGAGCTCAAAAATTGGATGAATCACACCCTGGAGTTGCAAGCAGCAGGAGCCCAAACATAGCTTGAAAGACACACTGGAGTTGGCTTCAGGAGCAAAATTGGATGAATCACTCCCTGGAGTGGCAAGCAGCTGCAGCAGCAGCCCAAACATAGCTTGAAAGACACACTGGAGTTGGCAGCAGGAGCCCAAAAATTGGATGAATCACACCCTGGAGTTGCAAGCAGCAGCAGGAGCCCAAACATTGGCTGAAAGAGACACTGGAGTTGGCAGCAGGAGCCCAAAAATTGGATGAATCACACCCTGGAGTTGCAAGCAGCAGCAGGAGCCCAAACATTGGCTGAAAGAGACACTGGAGTTGGCAAAAGGAGCCCAAAAATTGGATGAATCACACCCTGGAGTTGCAAGCAGCAGCAGTCCAAACATTGCTTTAAAGAGACACTGGAGTTGGCAGCAGGAGCCCAAAAATTGGATGAATCACACCCTGGAGTTGCAAGCAGCAGCAGGAGCCCAACCATTGGCTGAAAGAGACACTGGAGTTGGCAGCAGGAGCCCAAAATTGGATGAATCACACCCTGGAGTTGCAAGCAGCAGCAGCAGCAGCCCAAACATTGCTTTAAAGAGACACTGGAGTTGGCAGCAGGAGCCCAAAAATTGGATGAATCACACCCTGGAGTTGCAAGCAGCAGCAGGAGCCCAAACATTGGCTGAAAGAGACACTGGAGTTGGCAGCAGGAGCCTAAAAATTGGATGAATCACACCCTGGAGATGCAAGCAGCAGCAGCAGCCCAAACATAGCTTGAAAGACACACTGGAGTTGGCTTCAGGAGCCCAAAAATTGGATGAATCACTCCCTGGAGTTGCAAGCAGCAGCAGCAGCCCAAACATAGCTTGAAAGACACACTGGAGTTGGCAGCAGGAGCCCAAGAATTGGATGAACCACACCCTGGAGTTGCAAGCAGCAGCAGGAGCCCAACATTGGCTGAAAGAGACACTGGAGTTGGCAGCAGGAGCCCAAAAATTGGCTGAATCACACCCTGGAGTTGCAAGCAGCAGCAGCAGCCCAAACATTGCTTTAAAGAGACACTGGAGTTGGCAGCAGCAGGAGCCCAAAAATTGACTGACACGCCCTGGAGTTGGCAGCAGCAGCAGGAACCTAGAAATTGGCTGGAAGGCACCCTGAAGTTGGCAGCAGCAGGAGCACATACATTAGCTGGAAGGCACACCCTGGAGTTGGCAGCAGCATAAGCAGGAGCCCAAACATTGCTTGAAAGACAACCTGGAGTTGGCAGCAGCAGCAGCAGGGGGGCAAAAATTGGCTGAGAGAGACACTGGAGTTGGCAGCAGGAGCCAAAAATTGGATGAATTACACCCTGGAGTTGCAAGCAGCAGCAGCAGCCCAAACATTGCTTCAAAGAGACACTGGAGTTGGCAGCAGGAGCCCAATATTTGACTGACACACCCTGGAGTTGGCAGCAGCAGCAGGAACCTAGAAATTGGCTGGAAGGCACCCTGAAGTTGGCAGCAGCAGGAGCACATACATTAGCTGGAAGGCACACCCTGGAGTTGGCAGCAGCATAAGTAGGAGCCCAAACATTGCTTGAAAGACACCCTGAAGTTGGCAGCAGCAGCAGCAGGAGGCCAAAAATTGGCTGAGCGAGACACTGGAGTTGGCAGCAGGAGCCCAAAAATTGGATGAATCACACCCTGGAGTTGCAAGCAGCAGCAGGAGCCCAAACATTGGCTGAAAGAGACACTGGAGTCGGCAGCAGGAGCCCAAAAATTGGATGAATCACACCCTGGAGTTGCAAGCAGCAGCAGCAGCAGCCCAAACATTGCTTTAAAGAGACACTGGAGTTGGCAGCAGGAGCCCAAAAATTGGATGAATCACACCCTGGAGTTGAAAGCAGCAGCAGGAGCCCAAACATTGGCTGAAAGAGACACTGGAGTTGGCAGCAGGAGCCCAAAAATTGGATGAATCACACCCTGGAGTTGCAAGCAGCAGCAGCAGCCCAACATTGGCTGAAAGGCACACCCTGAAGTTGGCATCAGCAGGAGGCCAAAAATTGGTTGGAAGACACACCCTGAAGTTGGCATCAGCAGGAGCCCAAAAATTGGCCTAAAGACATAAATATGTTTTGCACCATTTGGAAAGTGTAAAGCGTGGCACCATGCTGAATCTAGTCGCATGCATCAGGCATTGGTGGGTGGAAATCCTGGCTGATCCATCCCTGATTCATTTTGACAAAGGTGAGTCTCTCCACATTTTTAGTTGACAGACGAGTTCTCCTCGCCGTAACTATGGCCCCCGCCGCACTAAACACCCGCTCAGATGGCACGCTACTTGCCGGGAAGGACAGCTTTTCCAGGGCAAACTCTGCTAGTTGCGGCCACAAATCAAGTTTGGCTGCCCAGAAGTCCAGCGGATCCTCAAGGTGTGTTGGCATGGTCATGTCAAGGTATGACATGATATAAGATAAAACTAAGGAGGTCCCACTCCCCCCACAAAGCCCCAAAAATGTGGCACCACTACCAATTATTGTTCAATAAAAATTAATTAGTCATTTTTATTAGTCAACATGAATGTCACACTGAACTATATAAACTACATACATGACACACTAGTTAAAAAACATTGAAGACACGACAATGTCAATAAGGAAGGGGACAAAAAACCCCACAATGAAGGGGCAGGGGGCGGGTGGAGGTTTAATTACACATAAAAAAAAATTTCCAGGGCAAACTCTGCTAGTTGCGGCCACAAATCAAGTTTGGCTGCCCAGAAGTCCAGCGGATCCTCAAGGTGTGTTGGCATGGTCATGTCAAGGTATGACATGACCTGCTGGTTGAGGTCCTGCTCCAGGTCTTCCTGCTGCTCATGAGTAGCCTCACTATGCGGGTGTAGAAAGCTACTCATTAGCGACTGAAGACTGAGGCTGCTGCTGATGGAGCTGCTGCTGCTGCTCCTGCCAACCCCCCCAGCAGCCATGGAAGTGGAAGGTGAGCGCAGAGGTCCCCTCGAGTCAGACCTGCGAGAGTATGGACCATGGCGCAGATAGGCATCGGCCAACTGCCTACGTAGAATGTCTTTGTAGTAGTTCAGTTTGTCCTCCCTCTCGGCGGGTTTAAAAAATGCCCCCATTTTGTGCCGGAAGCGAGGGTCCAATAAGGTGGACAGCCAGAAGTCATCCCGCCGACAAATGGAAACAATTCTGGGGTCACTACGCAAGCATGTGAGCATGCTTCCTGCCATTTGCGCAAGTGACTCGGATGGACTACCTGTCTCCATCTCCACTGCATACTGCCACGGTGTGTCCGGGTCCTCTGTCTCGCCTTCCTCAAAACCCTCTAGCTCCTCTGGCTGCTCCTGCTCCTCCTCTCCTGTCCGCTGACTAGATAAACCAGCCATTTCGCCAAGCCTAAACTGTGCTTCACTGTGCCTCTCCTCCTCCTCTTCCTCCTCCTCCTCCTCCAGTTCAGCTCCAATGGGGTTCATGTGGCCGTAAGATGTAGACGCCATGTCTCCAGTGCCCTGACCAGCCATGGTTTCCAACATGTTCTGTAGTACATGAAGCAGTGGAATCACGTTGTTCATCCCGTAATCCTGCCGACTGACAAATAAAGTGGCTTCCTCAAAGGGCCTGAGCAAACGGCAGGTGTCACTTATGAGCTGCCACTGGTTGACATTGAAGTTACACAGGGGAGTCCCCCTATCCGCTTGGATCATCAGGAAATCCGTGATGGCTTTTCTCTGTTCATATAATCGGTCCAACATGTGAAGGGTAGAATTCCAACGGATGGAAACATCGCAAATCAGACTATGTTGGGGGATACCGTTCTGACGCTGTAGCTCAAGAAGGGTGTGTTTGGCGGTGTATGAGTGGCTGAAGTGCATGCAAAGTTTCCTTGAAGTTGTTAGGATGTTTTGCATATGGGGGGAACACTTCAGAAACCGCTTGACAACCAGATTGAAGACGTGAGCCATGCAGGGGGCATGGGTCAGCCTTCCTTGGCGCAGCACAGACAAAATGTTCTTCCCATTGTTGGTAACCATGATTCCCATTTTAAGTTTTCTTGGAGTAAGCCATGTTTGGATTTCCTGATGAATAAATTTAAGCAGTTCCTCCCCTGTGTGACTCCGTTCGCCAAGACAAACCATGTGAAGCACTGCGTGACACCTCCGTGCCCTGCACACATGGTAGACTAGAGGGGTACTGAGACTTGAGCCTACAGTGGAGGGTGAGGAGATGGCGGAGGATGAGGAGGCCGAGTCGCACGGTGTCACAGGCCCAACGGGCAGGGAACGCGGAGGCCGAAGCGGCGTGACTGTAGTTACAGCTCCAGACGTCGGCGCTGCCATGCACTTTGCTACACACCGACAGGCTCAAGGACTGGCCCACCTTCTGTTCAACAAAAGTGTGCAGCGCTGGTACTGCCTTCTTGGCAAAGAAATGATGGCTTGAGACTCTCCACCTCGGCTCGGCACAAGCCATCAGTTCTCTGAAAGGTGCAGAGTCCACCACCTGAAAAGGGAGCGACTGCAGCACCAGCAACTTGGACAGGAGCACATTCAGCTTCTGCGCCGTAGGATGAGTGGGCACATACTGCTGTCTCTTGGACATGGCTTCGCTGATGAATTGCTGGCGGGATGCATGACTTGGAGGAGGAGGGGCAGGAGCGACAGAGGAAGGGTATGACGGGCGCGCGCACGTGACCGCGCAGCATGGACGTCTGCTGAGTGAGCTCCGTGCAGTCGGGAGGCACAGAGCCCAACCAACATCGCCAGACCCCCAAATTTGCACCCAGGTCGACTGCGGAGGACCCCAGGACTTACCTGGACCAGATGTCTGCCACTCCAGCTAAAAGGAGAGGCCACAGGGAAGGTCGGAAGTCGGCAGCCCCAGGATCCAAGATGGCGGCCGCAGCAAGGCAGCTAGCTGAGGAGACTGCAGCTTCTGAGGACGCAGCATGTTCCAGAGCTGGAGAGGACAGAGATGAAGCCCTGAGGGTGAGTGCAGATGATCTCTCCCAAGAATCTAATGATAGCTGGCCACAATTCCCCTCCTCCCCACACAGCTCAGCTCACAAAGCCCCAGCTCAGCTCTCCTCAGAAAATCAGACCCTGATCACACAGCTCAGAGCTGTTATCAGAGAAGAGGTCACAGCAGTGTCAGCAAAGCACACAGAGACACTTTTAAAAGAAATCAGGGACATTGGGACCCGCACTGACGCCCTAGAATCCCGCATGGATGACTCCACATTGATCCTTGACAATCACAATTCCCTGCTGGGCCAAATGCAGGACGAGATTACCTCACTTAAAAATTTAAACGAGGAACTCGAGAATAGAAATCGCAGATCTAACTTGCGATTCCGCGGCCTCCCTGAAACGATGGAGGACGCCACAGCCACTATCACCGCTCTCCTCCAGGAGCTGGTCCCAGATATACCGGTAGCCAGGCTTGAGCTGGACAGAGCACACAGGGCCCTAGCAAGAAAACCCACAGAGGGCCCACCGCGAGACATCATCGTCAAGTTCCATCACTACTTAACAAAAGAAGCTGTACTCAAGGCCTCTAGAGAAAAATCTCCCCTATACTTTCAGAAGCACAACTACCAAATTTTTGCAGATCTCTCCCAGACCACTATCCTGAAGAGGCGGGCCTTCAGACCCTTACTCCAAGTCTTGCAAGCACAGGGGATCCGCTACCGCTGGGGATTCCCCTTTAAACTATCATTTACGTATCAATCCAAGCAGATCCAGGTCTCTTCGCCCCCAGAACTCCTGGCCAAGCTTAAAGCCCTGGACATTAGAATCCCAGACATGGATCCTACAACCTCATCACTCCCCACTACTCCGAGAACCCCAGGACTGCCCCGCAGATCTACCCCCCAGGCCACCCCCTCTCCAAGAGTGGAACCTCATCCGAGAATCAACCAAGCAATCAAGCGGCTACTATCTCAGTCATTTCAGCCGGTCTCCAAGGGCTGATAAGCCCCCGCAATATCCTTTTGTATTCACCTATATGCTAGTTAAGGTCTAATATCTTATCACTGTACAAAAACCCAGTTATCTGAATCAAGCTATGATTACTCACATTTTTTGCTCCTTACAGATCATACTTGGACTCTTTTTTCATTGCATTGTTTTTGCTCTGCTGTAGGAGCCCCTTCTGTATCTTTAATGTTGTTATTGCTGCTGTTATATTTCAATCAGTGATTTACTTGCCTTACAGTTGAAATGCTTTGGTTAATACCAAAATCCTCATGAGCTGAAATATGTCACTGTGGGAACCCCCTCTGCAACTTTAATGCTGTCGTTGCTGCTGTTGCCCCTCAACCGGTGACCTACCAGCCTTACAGCTGGAATACTTTGGCCAACATAAGCTGTCAAAACTGGGCCGCTGCAGGGGACTTCACTTTATTATAACAGTGAATTTATTTAACTCACTCCTTGAAAACGGATCTCCCCGGTAGCGGAAACCCCTGTAGTTAATTAATAGAAAAAACTTATACTTGCCACTACATGCCCCCCCCTGGGGCAATAGCAGGGCCCTATTCCCCCTCAATCACTGGCTGTATGGCCGGAAGCAGGAGAACCCTAACAGGTCCTGGAGAGCTTCTCCACCTCCAGGCCCCTAAGCTGACACACAACGGTGGATAGCTCCCCTCCTGCTCCCTGTCATTATATTGCCACCCCTTTCCCATATGTAGTTACGTCTCCTCCGCTCCTGGGACCGTGAGGTGGGCCCTCCCGGGACTGCGGGTTGTGCGCCCCCTGCGTGTCCACGGAGAAGGGGGACACCTGTGTTCTAACTGTAGCCTTCTGCACTTTTTACTGTATTGAAATATGTTGTTGTGTTGTTATATGTTCATATGTTTGTGCCAGTTTTGCCTCCCGACTCACTCTGGCGCACCCCCAACTCCCTTTGGTTTCGACCTTTTTCTGGTCTGAGCCTCAGGGACACCACCCTGCACGGCTGTGCAGTTTCAATAGAGCTTTAAATTGTATGTTAATTTTAAATGTTCTATGTACTTTCTTCTCTCCTCCCTCTTCCCCCCCCCCCTCTCTCCTTTTCTTCCTTCCCCTCCCCTCTTTTCCTACCCCCCCTCCTCCTGTCCCGTCCCAGCCGGGGTTTTGGGCTCAAATCCTAGCATATACTTGGGGGCAGATGCCCTATCCTCCCAAAAATGTCACTTAAAGTAGTGTCACTCAATGTTCAGGGTCTGAACTCACCTAATAAGCGGTCTAGAGCTTTTAAACACTTTAACTCCATCCATGCAGACGTGGTATGTCTTCAGGAGACCCATTATACGAAGTCCTCCACACCTAAAATTCTTAACTACAAATTTCCTCTCTTCTTCCAAGCAGTGGGGCATAGCAAACAGAGAGGTGTTCTCATCGCCTTCCGTAAAGAGGTCCCCTTTATTTGCCACAAACAAATCGCAGACCCTGGCGGCAGGTACATTCTACTCCAGGGAACACTTCAAGACTCAGAGGTAACCTTTCTGAACTATTACGCTCCCAACACTAAGCAGCTACCCTTTATATCACAAATGTGTTCCATGATCCAGACACATGGGAAAGGTACTATCTTCCTATGTGGAGACTCAAATCTAACTTTAAAACCTGATATAGATAGATCTCTCCCCCCAAATACACAGTCCAGGCAGGAGGGGAAACAATTCCAGGACATAATTAATAATTCTAACTTAGTGGATCCCTGGCGAGACCAGCACCCCCATAAGAAAGACTTCACTCACTACTCTGCCCCCCATAAACTTTTTACGAGAATAGACCATATTTTTGTGCAGACTTCTTTTCTCCCCCAGATCACTGCTGCTAGAATCCATCCTATACCCTGGTCTGACCACGAATTGGTCTCAATCTCTTGTAAATCGCTGATTTCTGGATCCAGATCCTCCTCGTGGTCGCTTAATGACTCATTGCTTTCCTCAGCCACCCTGGTGGAAGATTCCTGTACACGAGCCAGAGACTTTTTCATGTTGAATGAGTCTCCAGACTCCCCCCCAACAATGGTTTGGGGCGCCTTTAAGGCTGTAATGAGAGGCCACTACATAGCTCTCTCCTCTCGGAAAAAGAAAGAGAGGATGGCGCTAGCAACAGCACTTAATGACCAATACTTAGCGGACGCTCAGGCCTTTAAGGCAAACCCCTCCCCAAAGCGTCTTCGCCAGCTGGAGACCTCCAGAACGAAATTAAATCTCTTACAAACAGAACAGGCCGAGAAGCGATATAGGCGCTCCAAACATCTTTACTACACCTCCGCCAACAAACCAGGGACACTCCTAGCCTCACAGCTGAAATGTCAGGACTAATACATAGCTCCTGTTAAATTACAAACCAGGGAGGGTATAGAGACCAGCAACCCCCTGGCAGTGGTGAAGGAGTTCTCAGAGGGATTAGCCAGCTTATATGAGGCCCCCCCGCCCCTGGACTTACAACGGGCGCTTACATTTTTTGATGGCATTAATACCCCACACATCTCGGAAGATCAAAGATCTTTTATAGATGGAGACATCACCACAGATGAGGTCCTGAAGGCTATTAAAACCCTGAAAAATAATAAGAGGCTCGGGCCGGACGGATTTACCGCTCTATTCTATAAAAAACATGGCCCCATAGTGGCCCCCAGATTAGCAGCAGTCTTCAACCATGTTAAAAAGGGGAACCACTTTGACCCAGAGATGCTTAGAGCATCCATAGTCATGATTCCGAAACCCGGAAAGGACCACCGAAAGTGGACTAATTTTAGACCCATCTCTTTACTGAACATAGATCTCAAAATCCTTACCAAGATCCTAGCCACCAGAATCAACATGTTTTTGTCCGAGATGATTCATAAAGATCAGGTGGGTTTTGTGCCCAGGAGACAAGCGGGAGATGGGGTGAGACGGGTCATGCAGTTAATACAGGAGGCGAAGGATAGTGGGGTTGAGTCAATGCTTCTCTCTCTGGACGTAGAGAAGGCATTTGACTCCCTATCTTGGCAATATCTCCGTTGTTCCCTTGAAAGGTGGGGATTTGGCACAGGCTTCCTTTCTTGGATAGGGGCGCTTTACTCCTGCCCCACTGCTTGTGTCAAATATGCTGGCTTCTCTTCGACCACTTTCTCAATCCAGAGGGGGACTAGACAGGGTTGCCCCCTTTCCCCCATCCTGTTTATATTAGCACTCGAACCCCTTGCCCAAAAACTTAGACAGAACCCGACGGTTAAGGGCATCCCAATGGGCTCCACAGAGCAAAAAATCTCGCTGTTCGCAGACGATATGTTACTTATGCTGTCTAACCCCCACGTCTCAGCCCCGAATGCACTTCAAGATTTGGCTGAGTTTAGTCGGATCTCTGGACTCCGGCTGAATACTTCCAAGTCCATGGCGCTTGACATATCCCTGTCTGATACCACTAAACAAACCCTTTCACACAACTTCTCATGGACATGGACACAGCGCCTGCCTTTCCTGGGAATCATTCTGACAGCAAATATTAATGACATTTTTAAAGCAAATTACCCGGGAATTATTAAAAAAATTGACTCCCTGCTCCATGCCTGGCATTATGTAAAGCTCTCCTGGCTGGGCCGCATTGCTGCTCTTAAAATGACGATTCTACCCAAAATTCTATATCTATTCAGAGTACTTCCAGTCCGTGTCCCTCAAAAAACATTGGACTCTCTTCAACAAAAATTCATGCACTTCGCGTGGAACAAGGCTAGGCCCAGAATTAATAAAGCAACCCTGATGTGTAAAAGGGAGAAGGGGGGCCTGGCGTTCCCCTCAATCAAAAAGTATTATTTAGCAGCCCAGGTGGCGCCTCTGGTCTTGCTCCATGCGACACATGATAGGCCGATCTGGGTATCGAATGACTTCCTTAAATGCTCACCCATCTCCCCAGCCTCGCTATTATGGATTCCGAAGACTTCCCGACCTAAGTCCCTGCCTCCTACCTTGGCGTTTTCCCTTTCTATCTGGGATGGGGTGAAATCCCACTTTACCTCCTCCTTGGGACCGGCCTCCCCGTTACTCGGGAACCCCTTGTTCCCCCCAGGTGTTACTCATTCCAATAACTTTAGATGGTGGGTGAAGAGGGGCTATACCATGGTGGAGAACTTCTGCACCACACGGGGGATGAAAACAGCTCAAGACTTTAACTCAGGAGAGAACCTGCCCCCGTCTGAAACCTTTAGATTCTTACAGATCAAACATTTTGTTAACAGCATGCTGGCCCGCTCTCCTCCTCCATATCAGAGTACTGACTTTGAGTCCCGGTGTATCAGGAACCACTTTAGTGGGGGCCTGATATCGAGCCTTTATACAACTCTGGTGTCCCCACCATCACCTATTGGGCATAATTACATGGCTCAGTGGGAGAGAGAGCTGGGGTGCGATGTGGAGGAAGACGAGTGGCAAAGAATATGGGATAACACAAAGAAGATTTCCTGTAACACAGTAGTGTTAGAAAATGCTTACAAGACACTCTTCAGATGGTATCTCACGCCCGACCGGATCCATAAGTTCTCCCCATCGACTTCCCCGCTCTGCTTTAGGGGATGCCCTTCTGTGGGATCAATGGCTCACATCTGGTGGGACTGCCCTATAGTCTCGGCCACATGGAACAGGGTGTATAGACTGCTTTCTGATATCCTCCATCTCCCGATGACCAAGAACCCTAAAGAGGCATTACTTTCTCACAAATCAGGCAAATACTCTAAAAACCACTGGAAATTAATTCAGCATATCTTGGCTTCTGTCCGCCTCACCATCGCCAGAAACTGGAAATCGCCTAGAATCCCTTGGCAAGAGATCCTGAACAGAATCTCAGATACACTGTGCAATGAAAAAATTACAGCAATAAATAGCGACGCTTATAAAAGATACCTTGACATATGGACCCCTTGGCTTGAATATATAGATGTTGACCACCACCAGACAGACCCGGTCCACCCAGTTTGAGTATAAAAAATACCTAATTTCACCTTAGGCTTGGCCCCCAACCTGGGACCCACCCCTACCCCTCTTCCCTCTCCTCAGTCCCTTCCCTTCTCTTCCTCCCTCTCTGCCCCGCCTTTTTCTTCTCTTCCTATCCTACTGTCAATCATTTCTATCGACTATGCATTAATGTTAAACCTTGAACATGGATCCTTAGCACCGGCTGAGAATTGTAAAGATAGACATTCTCCTCGGGTGCAGGCTATCCAGCTCAGACTGTAACTCATGGTACCTCAAGCACTTGTTGTTTTGTGCCAGAAGCTGATCTTAATAGCTAATACCAAATTTTAGAGAAATAACACTCAGGAACCTTTACAACCTGTTTAATACCTATTGTTTATTATGCAAGGGTAAACACACTCAGGAAGTTCAATATCTTTTTTGATAACGATTTAATACTGTGTCATAATGCACATTTTGTAAGCCTGTTCACCTGTCAACATTGATGCATAAGTAATGTCTGATTCATGTATATTTTATATGAAAACCCAATAAAATTTTTGTAAAGGGAAGGGTATGACGCACAGCTGCCTTCGGCTGAGGTGCTGGAGCCTTGGCTGGCAGAAATTGGGAGCGGCGTGCCACTTGGTGAGGAAGCAGACTGGACCACCCCTTGGGAGCCTTGGTTCTCCCAGGTCGCTTTATGGTGACGCATCATATGTTGACGCAGGGCCGTGGTGCCAACATTTGGGCCCTGGCCACGCTTCACCTTCTGCCTACATATCTTGCATGTGGCCATGTTACCCTCCTGCGGATGCTTCAGGAAAAACTGCCACACTGCCGAGTAGCTACTTTTCCCACCAACAGGCCTCACTGATTCGCTGCTATTGTCGCCAACTCCAGGAACCCCTGCCCCACTACCTCCCGATAAGGTAGCCTGCCGCGCAGCAGGTGCTCTACCCCGGCCCCGTTTGGCTCCAGGCTTTACAATTGTGCCCCCATGCTGCCTGCCAACCATGCTGCTAACACCTTGCTGCCTGAGCTGCTGACTCCGGGGCAACCTGCGCCCCTCTTCTCCTGATGATGACGATGAAGCCCCTTCATCACCCGGCTCCCAAGTGCGATCGGCTTCATCATCATCATCATCATCACCGAGTTGTGGCTGTACGTCACTGATGTTCTCGGTTTCCTCAACAGTGTCTGGCGCAGAAGCTGGAAATCTCGCAACACCCACGACACTGTCCACATCACTATTTGTCTGCCGAGCTAAAGAAGCCACCTCCATTTCATGGCTGGGCAGTAGCTGCTGACTGTCCTCTATCTGATCGTCCTCCTCACTAAAGAGTGGAGCTGAACCCAAAGCATAGGATACGTCGCTGGGGGAGGCAACGGCGTAGGACAGAGGCAATGGGAGGACAGGGACTGCTCTCGGGGCATGCCAACTCAGGGTTGTGTCAGAGGAACCACGGCAGATGCGTTACTGGTGGAGACGACCGCTAGCAGATACTGGCAGATCAGGTCTCTCACCGTGACTCCTGCTGCCACTCGCCCCTAGTCTGCTGCGACCTCTGCCTGCTGAATCTTGGCCTCTGCCATTTCTCTTTGAACATCCTGGCACTTGTCTGCCTGACATTTTTATGTATTTGCTTATTTAGTATAAACAGATAGGGTGCAAGGTGCAGCTTTGGGGTGCCCTGCGGCCTGGTTTATTAAAAGCAGTCAAAAACAAGTGCAAACTGAAGTAGCTTAATAAAGCAGCTAATGCTGATCAACGCTTATGTTGTATAACAGATAGGGTTCAAGGTGCAGCTTTGGGGTGCCCTGCGGCCTGGTTTATTAAAAGCAGTCAAAAACAAGTGCAAACTGAAGTAGCTTAATAAAGCAGCTAATGCTGATCAACGCTTATGTTGTATAACAGATAGGGTGCAAGGTGCAGCTTTGGGGTGCCCTGCGGCCTGGTTTATTGAAAGCAGTCAAAAAGGAAGTGCAAACTGAAGTAGCTTAATTAAGCAGCTGATGCTGATCAACGCTTATGTTGTATACCAGATAGGGTGCAAGGTGCAGCTTTGGGGTGCCCTGCAGCCTGGTTTATTAAAAGCAGTCAAAAACAAGTGCAAACTGAAGTAGCTTAATTAAGCAGCTGATGCTGATCAACGCTTATGTTGTATAACAGATAGGGTGCAAGGTGCAGCTTTGGGGTGCCCTGCGGCCTGGTTTATTGAAAGAAGTCAAAAACAAGTGCAAACTGAAGTACCTTAATAAAGCAGCTGATGCTGATCAACGCTTATGTTGTATAACAGATAGGGTTCAAGGTGCAGCTTTGGGGTGCCCTGCGGCCTGGTTTATTAAAAGCAGTCAAAAACAAGTGCAAACTGAAGTAGCTCAATAAAGCAGCTGATGCTGATCAACGCTTATGTTGTATAACAGATAGGGTGCAAGGTGCAGCTTTGGGGTGCCCTGCGGCCTGGTTTATTGAAAGAAGTCAAAAACAAGTGCAAACTGAAGTAGCTTAATAAAGCAGCTGATGCTGATCAATGCTTATGTTGTATACCAGATAGGGTGCAAGGTGCAGCTTTGGGGTGCCATGCGGCCTGGTTTATTGAAAGAAGTCAAAAACAAGTGCAAACTGAAGTAGCTTAATAAAGCAGCTGATGCTGATCAACGCTTATGTTGTATAACAGATAGGGTGCAAGGTGCAGCTTTGGGGTGCCCATTGGGATGCTGATCAACGCTTATGTTGTATACCAGATAGGGTGCAAGGTGCAGCTTTGGGGTGCCCTGCAGCCTGGTTTATTAAAAGCAGTCAAAAACAAGTGCAAACTGAAGTAGCTTAATTAAGCAGCTGATGCTGATCAACGCTTATGTTGTATAACAGATAGGGTGCAAGGTGCAGCTTTGGGGTGCCCTGCGGCCTGGTTTATTGAAAGAAGTCAAAAACAAGTGCAAACTGAAGTACCTTAATAAAGCAGCTGATGCTGATCAACGCTTATGTTGTATAACAGATAGGGTTCAAGGTGCAGCTTTGGGGTGCCCTGCGGCCTGGTTTATTAAAAGCAGTCAAAAACAAGTGCAAACTGAAGTAGCTCAATAAAGCAGCTGATGCTGATCAACGCTTATGTTGTATAACAGATAGGGTGCAAGGTGCAGCTTTGGGGTGCCCTGCGGCCTGGTTTATTGAAAGAAGTCAAAAACAAGTGCAAACTGAAGTAGCTTAATAAAGCAGCTGATGCTGATCAATGCTTATGTTGTATACCAGATAGGGTGCAAGGTGCAGCTTTGGGGTGCCCTGCGGCCTGGTTTATTGAAAGAAGTCAAAAACAAGTGCAAACTGAAGTAGCTTAATAAAGCAGCTGATGCTGATCAACGCTTATGTTGTATAACAGATAGGGTGCAAGGTGCAGCTTTGGGGTGCCCTGGGCCCTAGTGTAATGACAGCAGTCAGAAACCAATGCAAAATTAAATAACTTAGTACAGCTGAGGCTGAAGCATGCTTATTTTGTATAACAGATCGGGTGCTAGCTGCAAGTTTGGGATACCCTGGGCCCTGCTGTAATGACAGCAGACAGAAACCAATGCAAAATTAAATAACTTAGTACAGCTGAGGCTGAAGCACGCTTCTTTTGTATAACAGATAGGATGCTAGCTGCAAGTTTGGGATACCCTGGGCCCTGGTGTAATGACAGCAGTCAGAAACCAATGCAAAATTAAATAACTTAGTACAGCTGAGGCTGAAACACGCTTATTTTGTATAACAGATCGGGTGCTAGCTGCAAGTTTGGGATACCCTGGGCCCTGGTGTAATGACAGCAGTCAGAAACCAATGCAACATGAAATAACTTAGTACAGCTCAGGCTGAAGCACACTTATTTAGTATAACAGACGGGGTGCTCGGTGCAATTTTGGGATACCCCAGGCACAGGTTTAATGTCAGCAGACAGAAAGCAATGCAAAATTAAATAACTTAGTACAGCTCAGGCTGAAGCACGCTTATTTTGTATAACAGATAGGATGCTAGCTGCAAGTTTTGGATACCCTGGGCCCTGGTGTAATAAAAGCAGTCAGAAACTAATGCAAAATTAAATAACTTAGTACAGCTGAGGCTGAAACACGCTTATTTAGTATAACAGACGGGGTGCTAGGTGCAATTTTGGGATACCCCAGGCACAGGTTTAATGTCAGCAGACAGAAAGCAATGCAAAATTAAATAACTTAGTACAGCTCAGGCTGAAACACGCTTATTTAGTATAACAGACGGGGTGCTAGGTGCAAATTTGGGATACCCCAGGCACAGTTTTAATGTCAGCAGACAGAAAGCAATGCAAAATTAAATAACTTAGTACAGCTCAGGCTGAAGCACGCTTATTTAGTATAACAGACGGGGTGCTCGGTGCAATTTTGGGATACCCCAGGCACAGGTTTAATGTCAGCAGACATAAAGCAATGCAAAATTAAATAACTTAGTACAGCTCAGGCTGAAGCACGCTTATTTTGTATAACAGATAGGATGCTAGCTGCAAGTTTGGGATACCCTGGGCCCTGGTGTAATGACAGCAATCAGAAACCAATGCAAAATTAAATAACTTAGTACAGCTGAGGCTGAAACACGCTTATTTAGTATAACAGACGGGGTGCTAGGTGCAAATTTGGGATACCCTGCGCCCTGGTGTAATGTCAGCAGACAGAAAGCAATGCAAAATTAAATAACTTAGTACAGCTCAGGCTGAAGCACGCCTATTTATTATAACAGACGGGGTGCTCGGTGCAATTTTGGGATACCCAAGGCACAGGTTTAATGTCAGCAGACAGAAAGCAATGCTAAATTAAATAACTTAGTACAGCTCAGGCTGAAGCACGTTTATTTAGTATAACAGACGGGGTGCTCGGTGCAATTTTGGGATACCCCAGGCACAGGTTTAATGTCAGCAGACAGAAAGCAATGCAAAATTAAATAACTTAGTACAGCTCAGGCTGAAGCATGCTTGATTATTATAACAGACGGGGTGCTCGGTGCAATTTTTGGATACCCCAGGCACAGGTTTAATGTCAGCAGACAGGAAGCAATGCAAAATTAAATAACTTAGTACAGCTCAGGCTGAAACACGCTTATTTAGTATAACAGATGGGGTGCTCGGTGCAATTTTGGGATACCCCAGGCACAGGTTTAATGTCAGCAGACAGAAAGCAATGCAAAATTAAATAACTTAGTACAGCTCAGGCTGAAGCACGCTTATTTTGTATAACAGATGGGGTGCTAGGTGCAATTTTGGTATACCCCTGGCACAGGTTTAATGTCAGCAGACAGAAAGCAATGCAAAATTAAATAACTTAGTACAGCTCAGGCTGAAACACGCTTATTTAGTATAACAGACGGGGTGCTAGGTGCAAATTTGGGATACCCCAGGCACAAGTTTAATGTCAGCAGACAGAAAGCAATGCAAAATTAAATAACTTAGTACAGCTCAGGCTGAAGCATGCTTATTTTGTATAACAGATGGGGTGCTAGGTGCAATTTTGGGATACCCCTGGCACAGGTTTAATGTCAGCAGACAGAAAGCAATGCAAAATTAAATAACTTAGTACAGCTCAGGCTGAAGCACGCTTATTTAGTATAACAGATGGGGTGCTCGGTGCAATTTTTGGATACCCCAGGCACAGGTTTAATGTCAGCAGACAGAAAGCAATGCAAAATTAAATAACTTAGTACAGCTCAGGCTGAAGCACGCTTGATTAGTATAACAGACGGGGTGCTCGGTGCAATTTTGGGATACCCCAGGCACAGGTTTAATGTCAGCAGGCAGAAAGCAATGCAAAATTAAATAACTTAGTACAGCTCAGGCTGAAGCACGCTTATTTTGTATAACAGATGGGGTGCTAGGTGCAATTTTGGGATACCCCAGGCACAGGTTTAATGTCAGCAGACAGGAAGCAATGCAAAATTAAATAACTTGTACAGCTCAGGCTGAAACACGCTTATTTAGTATAACAGATGGGGTGCTCGGTGCAATTTTGGGATACTCCAGGCACAGGTTTAATGTCAGCAGACAGAAAGCAATGCAAAATTAAATAACTTAGTACAGCTCAGGCTGAAGCACGCTTATTTTGTATAACAGATGGGGTGCTAGGTGCAATTTTGGGATACCCCTGGCACAGGTTTAATGTCAGCAGACAGAAAGCAATGCAAAATTAAATAACTTAGTACAGCTCAGGTTGAAACACGCTTATTTAGTATAACAGACGGGGTGCTAGGTGCAAATTTGGGATACCCCAGGCACAAGTTTAATGTCAGCAGACAGAAAGCAATGCAAAATTAAATAACTTAGTACAGCTCAGGCTGAAGCACGCTTATTTAGTATAACAGATGGGGTGCTCGGTGCAATTTTGGGACACCCCAGGCACAGGTTTAATGTCAGCAGACAGAAAGCAATGCAAAATTAAATAACTTAGTACAGCTCAGGCTGAAGCACGCTTGATTAGTATAACAGACGGGGTGCTCAGTGCAATTTTGGGATACCCCAGGCACAGGTTTAATGTCAGCAGGCAGAAAGCAATGCAAAATTAAATAACTTAGTACAGCTCAGGCTGAAGCACGCTTATTTTGTATAACAGATGGGGTGCTAGGTGCAATTTTGGGATACTCCAGGCACAGGTTTAATGTCAGCAGACAGAAAGCAATGCAAAATTAAATAACTTAGTACAGCTCAGGCTGAAGCACGCTTATTTTGTATAACAGATGGGGTGCTAGGTGCAATTTTGGGATACCTCTGGCACAGGTTTAATGTCAGCAGACAGAAAGCAATGCAAAATTAAATAACTTAGTACAGCTCAGGCTGAAACACGCTTATTTAGTATAACAGACGGGGTGCTAGGTGCAAATTCGGGATACCCCAAGCACAAGTTTAATGTCAGCAGACAGAAAGCAATGCAAAATTAAATAACTTAGTACAGCTCAGGCTGAAGCAAGCTTATTTTGTATAACAGATGGGGTGCTAGGTGCAATTTTGGGATACCCCAGGCACAGGTTTAATGTCAGCAGACAGAAAGCAATGCAAAATTAAATAACTTAGTACAGCTCAGGCTGAAGCATGCTTTTTTAGTATAACAGACGGGGTGCTCGGTGCAATTTTGGGATACCCCAGGCACAGGTTTAATGTCAGCAGACAGAAAGCAATGCAAAATTAAAGAACTTAGTACAGCTCAGGCTGAAGCACGCTTATTTAGTATAACAGACGGGGTGCTCGGTGCAATTTTGGGATACCCCAGACACAGGTTTAATGTCAGCAGACAGAAAGTAGAGATGAGCGAACTTTTGAAAAATTCGATTCGACTGATTCGCCAAATTTTCCGACAAAAATCGTTTCGACCCGAATAAATTCGCGACGAATCGCTATTAAAAACGGCTATTTCTGAGCCTCCTACAGCCTCAATAGGGTTGTAAACCATTCAGCCTTGCTGTAACACGCACAGGATGCGTGCTGGGTTTGTTAAATAATACTTTGAAGAAATATCACATGCAGATCAGAGGCATCGCTAATAGAATCGCAGAGCGGCACAATTGCAGAGAGTTGAAGTGGCATCACTATGAGGGGCAGAAGGAGCCCAAATATACACTGGAGTTGGCCTCAGGAGCCCAAAAATTGGATGAATCACACCCTGGAGTTGGCAGAAGTTGGCAGCAGCAGCAGGAGCCCAAATATACACTGGAGTTGGCTTCAGGAGCCCAAAAATTGGATGAATCACACCCTGGAGTTGGCAGAAGTTGGCAGCAGCAGGAGCAGGAGCCCAAATATACACTGGAGTTGGCCTCAGGAGCCCAAAAATTGGATGAATCACACCCTGGAGTTGGCAGAAGTTGGCAGCAGCAGCAGCAGGAGCCCAAATATACACTGGAGTTGGCCTCAGGAGCCCAAAAATTGGATGAATCACACCCTGGAGTTGGCAGGAGTTGACAGTAGTAGCAGCAGGAGCCCAAATATACACTGGAGTTGGCCTCAGGAGCCCAAAAATTGGATGAATCACACCCTGGAGTTGGCAGAAGTTGGCAGCAGCAGCAGCAGGAGCCCAAATATACACTGGAGTTGGCCTCAGGAGCCCAAAAATTGGATGAATCACACCCTGGAGTTGGCAGAAGTTGGCAGCAGCAGCAGCAGGAGCCCAAATATACACTGGAGTTGGCTTCAGGAGCCCAAAAATTGGATGAATCACACCCTGGAGTTGGCAGGAGTTGACAGTAGTAGCAGCAGGAGCCCAAATATACACTGGAGTTGGCTTCAGGAGCCCAAAAATTGGATGAATCACACCCTGGAGTTGGCAGAAGTTGGCAGCAGCAGCAGCAGGAGCCCAAATATACACTGGAGTTGGCCTCAGGAGCCCAAAAATTGGATGAATCACACCCTGGAGTTGGCAGAAGTTGGCAGTAGTAGCAGCAGGAGCCCAAATATACACTGGAGTTGGCCTCAGGAGCCCAAAAATTGGATGAATCACACCCTGGAGTTGGCAGAAGTTGGCAGTAGTAGCAGCAGGAGCCCAAATATACACTGGAGTTGGCTTCAGGAGCCCAAAAATTGGATGAATCACACCCTGGAGTTGGCAGAAGTTGGCAGTAGCAGCAGCAGGAGCCCAAATATACACTGGAGTTGGCTTCAGGAGCCCAAAAATTGGATGAATCACACCCTGGAGTTGGCAGGAGTTGACAGTAGCAGCAGCAGGAGCCCAAATATACACTGGAGTTGGCCTCAGGAGCCCAAAAATTGGATGAATCACACCCTGGAGTTGGCAGGAGTTGACAGTAGCAGCAGCAGGAGCCCAAATATACACTGGAGTTGGCTTCAGGAGCCCAAAAATTGGATGAATCACACCCTGGAGTTGGCAGAAGTTGGCAGCAGCAGCAGCAGCAGGAGCCCAAATATACACTGGAGTTGGCTTCAGGAGCCCAAAAATTGGATGAATCACACCCTGGAGTTGGCAGGAGTTGACAGTAGCAGCAGCAGGAGCCCAAATATACACTGGAGTTGGCCTCAGGAGCCCAAAAATTGGATGAATCACACCCTGGAGTTGGCAGAAGTTGGCAGCAGCAGCAGCAGGAGCCCAAATATACACTGGAGTTGGCCTCAGGAGCCCAAAAATTGGATGAATCACACCCTGGAGTTGGCAGGAGTTGACAGTAGTAGCAGCAGGAGCCCAAATATACACTGGAGTTGGCTTCAGGAGCCCAAAAATTGGATGAATCACACCCTGGAGTTGGCAGAAGTTGGCAGCAGCAGCAGCAGGAGCCCAAATATACACTGGAGTTGGCTTCAGGAGCCCAAAAATTGGATGAATCACACCCTGGAGTTGGCAGAAGTTGGCAGCAGCAGCAGCAGGAGCCCAAATATACACTGGAGTTGGCTTCAGGAGCCCAAAAATTGGATGAATCACACCCTGGAGTTGGCAGAAGTTGGCAGCAGCAGCAGCAGGAGCCCAAATATTACTATAAAGAGACACTGGGGTTGGCTTCAGGAGCCCAAAAATTTGATGAATCACACCCTGGAGTTGGCAGCAGCAGGAGCCCAAATATTACTTTAAAGAGACACTGGGGTTGGCTTCAGGAGCCCAAAAATTGGATGAATCACACCCTGTGGAGAGTCATGTGGAGAAAAAGTAGCTTAGTTAGTAATATCTACATAAAATTATGAATAAACAAATGCAAAAGTATTGCCAAAGTGAAGTTTTGTTTGAGGGTGTGTTTCCACCTTTTAATTAAATCAGAAACAAGAAGGTATCATTGCCTCTGACTAATTAGCCCTCAAAAATTCTTGGAATTTTTAATCTGGAATCATGTCTGATCCGTCTTATCCGAAGAATATTAATAAAAAGTAAGAGTAACGGAAAGGATTTTTTATCAATACTTACTTGTGGTCCGATGCGGAGGAATGTCTGTAACTGGAGAGCAGCGCCTTAAATCTGTTTTGCACGATCCATCTTTCTTTAGTGTAGGTCTGGCCCCGTCATCAATCTACTGGAATACATCAGGCATTGTTGGGAGGAAAGCTTGGATGATCCAAGCGCCATTCATTTCCACGCAGGGCAGTCTCTGGAAAAAAAAAGTCTGTATAAACCAGGGTCTTTTTCATATAAAAACAAATGGTTATTCTTGCTTGTAAACCATATGTTCCACAGATTTACCAGTCATTGTGTCAGCCAATGAAGCAACTTTGTCTCGAAGTGCTGCAAAAGCAGTCCACTGCATCACAAGTGGCATCTGACACCCCCAGTCAACTGTCTGTCTGTTATGCTTTGGGTTCAGCTCCACTATCCATTGATGAAGATCTGATAATCATAAAATTCAGCAGCTACTGCCCAGCCAAGAAGTGGAGGAGACACTCGCCTCTTCTTCCAGTAGCCGGCAATTAGTGATGAGGAGAGTGTCGTGGGAGGAGGTGTTGCAAGCCGAGGTAGTGGAAGAGGGTCCCTGGAGTCTGCGGCGGTGGCGGCGGCAGCAGCAGCAGATTATTGCGGACTGTTGTTCGGAAAAATCAGCTACTCAGCGATGTGGCAGTGTTTCATGCAGCATCCTGGGGAGAAAAAGTAGGTTAGTTAGTGTATATACATAAAATTATGAATAGACAAATGCAATAGTATTGCCAAAGTGAAGTTTTGTTTGAGGGTGTGTTTCCACCTTGTAATTAAATCAGAAACAACTAGCTATCATTTGCCTCTGAATAATTAGCCCTCAAAAATTCTTGGAATTTTTAATCTTGATGTCTGAGGGATTTCTCCTCTCAGACAGCGTCACCATAAGTCCAGCCTGCTGCATTACACTTGGAAGAACATCTTGTTTGCGCTGCGACAAGGAAGCCAAAGTCATGCGTCCTCACATGGCACACGTGTTCAGTCTAGTTTTTAAGTCTTGCCCCCATCTGAAAGAACAACAGGAAAGAAAGTTAGCATGCACTTCTGGCACTCCTACACCACGAAGCACAACCCTATTGAGCCTCAGCGTCACAACGGTGTACCCCACCATAGTCTGATTTGCGATGTTTCCACCCGTTGGAATTCCACCCTCCATATGCAGGATCCACTATAGCAGTGGTCCCCAACCCTGTCCTCAAGGCCCACCAACAGGCCAGGTTTTGCAGATCTCCACAAAGATGCACAGGTGGAGTAATTAGTGCAGCTGCAGAGCAATAGAGCTGGCTATTTGGAGATCCAAAAAACATGACTTGTTGGTGGGCCTTGAGGACAGGGTTGAGGACCACTGCACTATAGGAACAGAGAAAAGCCATCACGGATTTCTGGATGATCCAAACGGATAGGGGGACACCTGTGTAAATTCAATGTAAACCATTGGCAGCTCATACGTGACACCGACCGTTTGCTCAGGCCCTTTGAGGAAGCTACGTTATTAGTCAGTTGCCAGGACTATGAGATGAACGATGAGATTCCACTGCTTCATGTACTACAACACATGTTGGAAACCATGGCTGGTCAGGGCACTGGAGACATGGCACATACATTTCACAGCCACATGAAGCCTGTGGGGGCTGAAGTGGAGGAGGAGGAGGGGGTGGGGCAAAGCAAACCACAGTTTAGGTTTCACAAAATGACCATTTTATCTAGTCATCTGACAGAAGAGGAGGAGCAGGAGCAGCCACAGGAGCTAGAGGGTTGTGAGTAAGGTGAGACAGAGGACCCAGACACACCGTGGCAGTTTACAGTGGAGATGGAGACAGGTAGTCCCTCCGAGTCATTTGCACAAATGGCACGATGCATGCTCACATGCTTGCGTACTAGTGAGCGCAGAATTGTCTCCATTTGTCAGCGGGAAGACTTCTGGCTCTCCAACTTATTGGACCCTCGCTTCCGGCACAAAATGGGGGCATTTTTTACGCCCACTGAGAGGGAGGACAAACTGACCTACTACAGAGACATCCCACGTAGTCAGTTGGGCGATGTCTATCTGCGCCATGGCCCATACTCCCGCAGGTCTGACTCGGGGGGACCTCTGCGATCACCTTCCACTGCCATGGCTGCTGGGGGGGTGGAAGGAGCAGCAGCAGCAGCTCCATCAGCAGCAGCCTCAGTCTTCAGTCGCTAGTGAGTAGCTTTCTACACCCGCATAGTGAGTCTACTCATGAGCAGCAGGAAGACCTGGAGCTGGACCTCAAACAGCAGGTCATGTCATACCTTGACATGACCATGCCAACACACCTTCAAGATCCACTGGATTTGCTGGGAAGCCAAACTTGACTTGTGCCCGCAACTAGCAGAGTTTGCCCTGGAAAAGCTGTACTGGCCGGACAGTAGTTGATTTAGATGGCAACTGGGCTGCTCTATATAACGAAGCAAAATGGCAAATTTACCTCACTATATGAGCTATTGCCCCTCAGATTTACACAGGGGCTGCTCTATATTATGCTGCAAAGTGGCAAATTTACCTCACAATATAAGCTATTGCCCCTCAGATTTACACAGGGGCTGCTCTATATTATGCTGCAAAATGGCAAATTTACCTCACAATATAAGCTATTGCCCCTCAGATTTACACAGGGCCTGCTCTATATAACGAAGCAAAATGGCAAATTTACCTCACTATATAAGCTATTGCCCCTCAGATTTACACAGGGGCTGCTCTATATTATGCTGCAAAATGGCAAATTAACCTCACAATATAAGCTATTGCAGCTCTATATAAATAAAAATAAATAAATAAAAAAAGGGCCTGTAGAAGCTTATTTAGTATAACAGATAGGGTGACATGTGCTGGTTTGGGATGCCCATATGGGCTAGTGTTTTGGCAGCAGTACAAAAACCAATGCAAAATGCAATAGCTTAATAAAGCTGATGCTGATCAACGCTTATTTAGTATAACAGATGGGGTGCAACATGCAGGTTTGGGATGCCCTGCGGCCTGGTGTATTTAAAGCAGACCAAAACCAATTCAAAATGCAATAACTTAATAAAGCTGAGGCTGTAGATGCTTATTTAGTATAAACAGGTAGGGTGCAAGGTGCAGCTTTGGGGTGCCCTGCGGCCTGGTTAAATGAAAGCAGTCAAAAAGGAAGTGCAAACTGAAGTAGCTTAATGAAGCTGATGCTGATCAACGCTTATGTTGTATACCAGATAGGGTGCAAGGTGCAGCTTTGGGGTGCCCTGCGGCCTGGTTTATTAAAATCAGTCAAAAACAAGTGCAAACTGAAGTAGCCTGATCAACGCTTATGTTGTATAACAGATAGGTTTAAAATAGCATGTGCCTTGGGATGCCCGTGTGGCCTGTTATATTTCAAGCTGAACAAAAAGTAACAATAATCCAAGTATGAGACATCATTTTGACCTTCTTCACAGCGCCATACTTTGAAAAAAAAAAATTAATTTCATGCCGATCAATCCAAAGGTCAATGCCCCTAACAAAAATAGTGTTCGGCATAAGTTTTCCTTCTGGAAGGACGTAACCTTTAGTTTACATGGTTGGGGTAGGTTATCTTACAAATTGGGATACCACAGGCAGCAGTGTCATTGAAAGAGACAGATTGTAATGCAGGCCATACGCAAGCAGAGAAACTCAGGCTGCAACAGGCCTATTTAGTTTACATGGTTGGGGTAGGTTATCTTACAAATTGGGATACCCCACTGTATATGAAACCGAATATAAATGCACACCCAAAAGTGGACACTCAGCCTCCAAGAGGCCTGCTTAGTTTAAATAAGAGAGCTGCTTAGTATGGTAGGTAGGTTATGTTATGTTACAGAATGGGATGCCCCAAGCAGACTTGAGATCAGTATATATGCACACAGCAGCAGTGTGTTAGCAGGCTCATACAGGCCAAATTTCTTTAAATAACTGTGCAGCTTACAGTTAATGCGGAGGCTAATGGTATGTTACAGAATGGGATGCCCCAAGCTGACTTGAGATCAGTATATATGCACACAGCAGCAGTGTGTTAGCAGGCTCATACAGGCCAAATTTCTTTAAATAAATGTGCAGCTTACAGTAAATGCAGAGGCTAATGGTATGTTACAGAATGGGATGCCCCAAAGCAGACTTGAGATCAGTATATATGCACACAGCAGCAGTGTGTTAGCAGGCTCATACAGGCCAAATTTCTTTAAATAAATGTGCAGCTTACAGTAAATGCAGAGGCTAATGGTATGTTACAGAATGGGATGCCCCAAAGCAGACTTGAGATCAGTATATATGCACACAGCAGCAGTGTGTTAGCAGGCTCATACAGGCCAAATTTCTTTAAATAACTGTGCAGCTTACAGTTAATGCAGAGGCTAATGGTATGTTACAGAATGGGATGCCCCAAGCAGACTTGAGATCAGTATATATGCACACAGCAGCAGTGTGTTAGCAGGCTCATACAGGCCAAATTTCTTTAAATAACTGTGCAGCTTACAGTTAATGCAGAGGCTAATGGTATGTTACAGAATGGGATGCCCCAAAGCAGACTTGAGATCAGTATATATGCACACAGCAGCAGTGTGTTAGCAGGCTCATACAGGCCAAATTTCTTTAAATAACTGTGCAGCTTACAGTTAATGCAGAGGCTAATGGTATGTTACAGAATGGGATGCCCCAAAGCAGACTTGAGATCAGTATATATGCACACAGCAGCAGTGTGTTAGCAGGCTCATACAGGCCAAATTTCTTTAAATAACTGTGCAGCTTACAGTTAATGCAGAGGCTAATGGTATGTTACAGAATGGGATGCCCCAAGCTGACTTGAGATCAGTATATATGCACACAGCAGCAGTGTGTTAGCAGGCTCATACAGGCCAAATTTCTTTAAATAACTGTGCAGCTTACAGTTAATGCAGAGGCTAATGGTATGTTACAGAATGGGATGCCCCAAGCAGACTTGAGATCAGTATATATGCACACAGCAGCAGTGTGTTAGCAGGCTCATACAGGCCAAATTTCTTTAAATAACTGTGCAGCTTACAGTTAATGCAGAGGCTAATGGTATGTTACAGAATGGGATGCCCCAAAGCAGACTTGAGATCAGTATATATGCACACAGCAGCAGTGTGTTAGCAGGCTCATACAGGCCAAATTTCTTTAAATAAATGTGCAGCTTACAGTTAATGCAGAGGCTAATGGTATGTTACAGAATGGGATGCCCCAAAGCAGACTTGAGATCAGTATATATGCACACAGCAGCAGTGTGTTAGCAGGCTCATACAGGCCAAATTTCTTTAAATAACTGTGCAGCTTACAGTTAATGCAGAGGCTAATGGTATGTTACAGAATGGGATGTCCCAAAAACCAGAGAGCACCTGGCAGGCAGCAGTAAGACTATGCACAGCAAAAGTGTCTTTATCATGCCTAATTTCAATTAGAATAGGTGCAAATGGTTAGGTTCTTAAATAGAGGCTGGTGTAGTCACAGAATGGGATGCCCTAAAAACCAGCAGTAAGTACACCTGGCAGGGACAAGTTGTGCTATGCCCAGCAAAAGTGTCTTTATCAGGCCTAATTTCAAATATGATAAGAGCAAATGCTTATATGGTCTTAAACAGAGGCTGCTTTAGTCACAGAATGGGATGCCCCGGGCAGGAATCGAGCTGGCAGGGTCCAGTAGGCCTTTGGCCAGCAAAAGTGTCTTTATCAGGCCTGATTTCTATGAGAATAAGTGCAAATGTTTATTATGCTATTAAATAGAGGCTGCTTTAGTCACAGAATGGGATGCCAGTGCCACAAAAACCAGAGAGCATGCACAGCAAAAGTGTCTTTATCAGGCCTGATTTCTATGAGAATAAGTGCAAATGTTTATTGTGCTATTAAATAGAGGCTGCTTTAGTCACAGAATGGGATGCCAGTGCCACAAAAACCAGAGAGCATGCACAGCAAAAGTGTCTTTATCAGGCCTGATTTCTATGAGAATAAGTGCAAATGTTTATTGTGCTATTAAATAGAGGCTGCTTTAGTCACAGAATGGGATGCCAGTGCCACAAAAACCAGAGAGCATGCACAGCAAAAGTGTCTTTATCAGGCCTGATTTCTATGAGAATAAGTGCAAATGTTTATTGTGCTATTAAATAGAGGCTGCTTTAGTCACAGAATGGGATGCCAGTGCCACAAAAACCAGAGAGCATGCACAGCAAAAGTGTCTTTATCAGGCCTGATTTCTATGAGAATAAGTGCAAATGTTTATTGTGCTATTAAATAGAGGCTGCTTTAGTCACAGAATGGGATGCCAGTGCCACAAAAACCAGAGAGCATGCACAGCAAAAGTGTCTTTATCAGGCCTGATTTCTATGAGAATAAGTGCAAATGTTTATTATGCTATTAAATAGAGGCTGCTTTAGTCACAGAATGGGATGCCAGTGCCACAAAAACCAGAGAGCATGCACAGCAAAAGTGTCTTTATCAGGCCTGATTTCTATGAGAATAAGTGCAAATGTTTATTATGCTATTAAATAGAGGCTGCTTTAGTCACAGAATGGGATGCCAGTGCCACAAAAACCAGAGAGCATGCACAGCAAAAGTGTCTTTATCAGGCCTGATTTCTATGAGAATAAGTGCAAATGTTTATTATGCTATTAAATAGAGGCTGCTTTAGTCACAGAATGGGATGCCAGTGCCACAAAAACCAGAGAGCATGCACAGCAAAAGTGTCTTTATCAGGCCTGATTTCTATGAGAATAAGTGCAAATGTTTATTGTGCTATTAAATAGAGGCTGCTTTAGTCACAGAATGGGATGCCAGTGCCACAAAAACCAGAGAGCATGCACAGCAAAAGTGTCTTTATCAGGCCTGATTTCTATGAGAATAAGTGCAAATGTTTATTATGCTATTAAATAGAGGCTGCTTTAGTCACAGAATGGGATGCCAGTGCCACAAAAACCAGAGAGCATGCACAGCAAAAGTGTCTTTATCAGGCCTGATTTCTATGAGAATAAGTGCAAATGTTTATTGTGCTATTAAATAGAGGCTGCTTTAGTCACAGAATGGGATGCCAGTGCCACAAAAACCAGAGAGCATGCACAGCAAAAGTGTCTTTATCAGGCCTGATTTCTATGAGAATAAGTGCAAATGTTTATTATGCTATTAAATAGAGGCTGCTTTAGTCACAGAATGGGATGCCAGTGCCACAAAAACCAGAGAGCATGCACAGCAAAAGTGTCTTTATCAGGCCTGATTTCTATGAGAATAAGTGCAAATGTTTATTATGCTATTAAATAGAGGCTGCTTTAGTCACAGAATGGGATGCCAGTGCCACAAAAACCAGAGAGCATGCACAGCAAAAGTGTCTTTATCAGGCCTGATTTCTATGAGAATAAGTGCAAATGTTTATTATGCTATTAAATAGAGGCTGCTTTAGTCACAGAATGGGATGCCAGTGCCACAAAAACCAGAGAGCATGCACAGCAAAAGTGTCTTTATCAGGCCTGATTTCTATGAGAATAAGTGCAAATGTTTATTATGCTATTAAATAGAGGCTGCTTTAGTCACAGAATGGGATGCCAGTGCCACAAAAACCAGAGAGCATGCACAGCAAAAGTGTCTTTATCAGGCCTGATTTCTATGAGAATAAGTGCAAATGTTTATTGTGCTATTAAATAGAGGCTGCTTTAGTCACAGAATGGGATGCCAGTGCCACAAAAAACAGAGAGCATGCACAGCAAAAGTGTCTTTATCAGGCCTGATTTCTATGAGAATAAGTGCAAATGTTTATTGTGCTATTAAATAGAGGCTGCTTTAGTCACAGAATGGGATGCCAGTGCCACAAAAACCAGAGAGCATGCACAGCAAAAGTGTCTTTATCAGGCCTGATTTCTATGAGAATAAGTGCAAATGTTTATTGTGCTATTAAATAGAGGCTGCTTTAGTCACAGAATGGGATGCCAGTGCCACAAAAACCAGAGAGCATGCACAGCAAAAGTGTCTTTATCAGGCCTGATTTCTATGAGAATAAGTGCAAATGTTTATTGTGCTATTAAATAGAGGCTGCTTTAGTCACAGAATGGGATGCCAGTGCCACAAAAACCAGAGAGCATGCACAGCAAAAGTGTCTTTATCAGGCCTGATTTCTATGAGAATAAGTGCAAATGTTTATTATGCTATTAAATAGAGGCTGCTTTAGTCACAGAATGGGATGCCAGTGCCACAAAAACCAGAGAGCATGCACAGCAAAAGTGTCTTTATCAGGCCTGATTTCTATGAGAATAAGTGCAAATGTTTATTATGCTATTAAATAGAGGCTGCTTTAGTCACAGAATGGGATGCCAGTGCCACAAAAACCAGAGAGCATGCACAGCAAAAGTGTCTTTATCAGGCCTGATTTCTATGAGAATAAGTGCAAATGTTTATTATGCTATTAAATAGAGGCTGCTTTAGTCACAGAATGGGATGCCAGTGCCACAAAAACCAGAGAGCATGCACAGCAAAAGTGTCTTTATCAGGCCTGATTTCTATGAGAATAAGTGCAAATGTTTATTGTGCTATTAAATAGAGGCTGCTTTAGTCACAGAATGGGATGCCAGTGCCACAAAAACCAGAGAGCATGCACAGCAAAAGTGTCTTTATCAGGCCTGATTTCTATGAGAATAAGTGCAAATGTTTATTATGCTATTAAATAGAGGCTGCTTTAGTCACAGAATGGGATGCCAGTGCCACAAAAACCAGAGAGCATGCACAGCAAAAGTGTCTTTATCAGGCCTGATTTCTATGAGAATAAGTGCAAATGTTTATTATGCTATTAAATAGAGGCTGCTTTAGTCACAGAATGGGATGCCAGTGCCACAAAAACCAGAGAGCATGCACAGCAAAAGTGTCTTTATCAGGCCTGATTTCTATGAGAATAAGTGCAAATGTTTATTGTGCTATTAAATAGAGGCTGCTTTAGTCACAGAATGGGATGCCAGTGCCACAAAAACCAGAGAGCATGCACAGCAAAAGTGTCTTTATCAGGCCTGATTTCTATGAGAATAAGTGCAAATGTTTATTATGCTATTAAATAGAGGCTGCTTTAGTCACAGAATGGGATGCCAGTGCCACAAAAACCAGAGAGCATGCACAGCAAAAGTGTCTTTATCAGGCCTGATTTCTATGAGAATAAGTGCAAATGTTTATTGTGCTATTAAATAGAGGCTGCTTTAGTCACAGAATGGGATGCCAGTGCCACAAAAACCAGAGAGCATGCACAGCAAAAGTGTCTTTATCAGGCCTGATTTCTATGAGAATAAGTGCAAATGTTTATTATGCTATTAAATAGAGGCTGCTTTAGTCACAGAATGGGATGCCAGTGCCACAAAAACCAGAGAGCATGCACAGCAAAAGTGTCTTTATCAGGCCTGATTTCTATGAGAATAAGTGCAAATGTTTATTATGCTATTAAATAGAGGCTGCTTTAGTCACAGAATGGGATGCCAGTGCCACAAAAACCAGAGAGCATGCACAGCAAAAGTGTCTTTATCAGGCCTGATTTCTATGAGAATAAGTGCAAATGTTTATTATGCTATTAAATAGAGGCTGCTTTAGTCACAGAATGGGATGCCAGTGCCACAAAAACCAGAGAGCATGCACAGCAAAAGTGTCTTTATCAGGCCTGATTTCTATGAGAATAAGTGCAAATGTTTATTATGCTATTAAATAGAGGCTGCTTTAGTCACAGAATGGGATGCCAGTGCCACAAAAACCAGAGAGCATGCACAGCAAAAGTGTCTTTATCAGGCCTGATTTCTATGAGAATAAGTGCAAATGTTTATTATGCTATTAAATAGAGGCTGCTTTAGTCACAGAATGGGATGCCAGTGCCACAAAAACCAGAGAGCATGCACAGCAAAAGTGTCTTTATCAGGCCTGATTTCTATGAGAATAAGTGCAAATGTTTATTATGCTATTAAATAGAGGCTGCTTTAGTCACAGAATGGGATGCCAGTGCCACAAAAACCAGAGAGCATGCACAGCAAAAGTGTCTTTATCAGGCCTGATTTCTATGAGAATAAGTGCAAATGTTTATTATGCTATTAAATAGAGGCTGCTTTAGTCACAGAATGGGATGCCAGTGCCACAAAAACCAGAGAGCATGCACAGCAAAAGTGTCTTTATCAGGCCTGATTTCTATGAGAATAAGTGCAAATGTTTATTATGCTATTAAATAGAGGCTGCTTTAGTCACAGAATGGGATGCCAGTGCCACAAAAACCAGAGAGCATGCACAGCAAAAGTGTCTTTATCAGGCCTGATTTCTATGAGAATAAGTGCAAATGTTTATTATGCTATTAAATAGAGGCTGCTTTAGTCACAGAAT
This sequence comes from Gastrophryne carolinensis, assembly GCA_027917425.1. Taxonomy (NCBI): domain Eukaryota; kingdom Metazoa; phylum Chordata; class Amphibia; order Anura; family Microhylidae; genus Gastrophryne; species Gastrophryne carolinensis. The sequence goes on from CM051236.1 coordinate 296,442,633, forward strand.
GGGATGCCAGTGCCACAAAAACCAGAGAGCATGCACAGCAAAAGTGTCTTTATCAGGCCTGATTTCTATGAGAATAAGTGCAAATGTTTATTATGCTATTAAATAGAGGCTGCTTTAGTCACAGAATGGGATGCCAGTGCCACAAAAACCAGAGAGCATGCACAGCAAAAGTGTCTTTATCAGGCCTGATTTCTATGAGAATAAGTGCAAATGTTTATTATGCTATTAAATAGAGGCTGCTTTAGTCACAGAATGGGATGCCTCACAGCAGACTTAAGATCAGTTCAGTATATATGCACAGTTAGTTACTATAAGCAGCCTGAAAACGCTAACAAAGGCTGGATGAAAAAAAAAAAATCTCCCTGTCAGCCAGCTCCGTTTTTCCTACCTTTCCCTGGCTTTCTGTCTGTCTCCTGTCTGTCTCCTGCCTGTCTCCTGCCTGTCTCCAGCCTGTCCCTGTCTGGCCCTGTCTGTCCCTGCCTAACTGTCTGTCCCTCAGCTACACAGCGTTCTGTCTCTCACGAATGCAATAGAGAAATGAGGAAAAGCAAGATGGCCGCCGTTAAATACCGCTGTGTGACGTCACCGGGCTTGCTGGCTGCTGATAGGCTGCATGTGACTGCCCCAGCTTGCACTGGCGCGGGATACATGTCCAGACATGTCCCGCCCGCCATCTTAGAATGCCTGTAATGTAAATGAATGGATGTTAAAGGAAAACTTCGAGTGATCGAATCGCGGGGAAATTCGGATTCGATCCGAATCGAACTTTTCCTGAAATTCGGATCGAATCCGGGTTCGTCCGGATCGATTCGCTCATCCCTAACAGAAAGCAATGCAAAATTAAAGAACTTAGTACAGCTCAGGCTGAAGCACGCTTATTTAGTATAACAGATGGGGTGCTCGGTGCAGGTGTGGGATTTGGTTTAAAAGATAGGGTCACCTGCTGAAATGGAATGCCCATGTGGGCTGGGGTTTGTACAGCAGACAACCAAAATTAAACTAATCGAGATATAATAAATGTTAAATGTGCCACTGCCAACATGGTATGCACAGTGGCCAGGAATTTAAATCTGATCTGGCAAATGAATTGAAATGAAAATAAAAAAAGCTTTCTTTCCCTGTCACTTGCTCTGCTGTCCCTGCCTCCGATTTTTAACTATCTTTCCCTATCTTTCCCTGGCTCTCCCTGGAACTCTGTGGGTCCCTGTGGGTCTTCTCTCCCTACCTATCTCTAACTCTGTCCCTGTCTGTAAGGAGCTGTGCTCTGGCCACAATAGAACGCTGAAAGATGGCCGCCGCTTTATATAGTGCTGTGACGTTACCGGGCTTCCTGGCTGCTGATAGGCTGCATGTGAGTGTCCCATCATACCTTGCTCCAGGGTACATGTCTGGACATGTGCCGTCCACCATCTTAGAATGCCTGTCATTGAAATGAATGGAGTTGAAAGGAAAACTTCGATCGATCGAATCGCGGGGAAATTCGGATTCGTTCAGAATCAAATTTTTCATGAAATTCTGAACGAATTCGGGTTCGTCCGGACCGATTCGCTCATCTCTAATGTCCAGCCCCTCATCCTCTTTCTCTTTTTTAATTGTTTGTTTATGTGTACAGCATCCATTCAATAAAGATAAATTAAAAGATAAAGATAAATTGTATAAGTATTTTACAACAGTCTATGTGGTCTGGCTTTTCTGGAGTTTGTCTGGTATTCCAACCTTGCACTTCTGTTGAATTTGATTGAATCTTTGTAGTAGTGTGACTCTTAATTCCAAAGAAAGAATTGGGTCCATGATTTACCATAATTTGGATATGTCCTTCAGGTGGGTCCTGGAATGCATGTAGGCAGATCCCACACAGTGGTCATCCCCCAGAACAAAATTACTAACCTGAATTTTCCTCCTTATTTGTCCATTATTTATCCTGACCTCTTAGACTATCTTTGATTTCCTAATTTGAAAAAAACACAAGGGAAATCAATTAAACTGCATTTCTGACACAATTGCTCAAGATAGATTACTTTTGGTTGGTGCTATCTGTATACTGTAGGTTTAAAAAGTTTCAACACCAGTCAGAAGTACATTGATATTGAAAGGGTACATGTTATATAATTGTGTATATATAGAAATAAATCCCAGTTTACATTGGTCAAAGCCAATGACTTATAAGTATCCTCCCATATCAAAGTGACACTTTGGCTTCTCTGTTACAGGAAATCCTTTTGGTCATCATGAAAGGAAATTAATTTAAAGGAAAAGTTTACTTTCAAAGACATTTTTGTGTGTATTTTGTGTGCGAAATGTATGTCCACAAACTGCTGAGCTTATCGTTTATTTGTTTTTTTCTTATGTTAGCAAATGTGTGTTTTATGGAAGCAGTTTTCACTATCTGCAATCTGTTGCTAGTGTCAACAGTACACCCAGTCTGTATACCAAGTAGAGAGGTGGGGGGTCACCGCTAGCAGCCAATCACAAGTTTTCTCTGAAGTAGCATCGAGTATGTAAGCTAGAATGGGACTTATATGTGTTTATGTGTATGCGGAAGAGGGCATTGGCAATGCTACTGAGTACACTAATGGACAGCACCCATTTGGGGTGTTATTCTGGTTTAAGGAACATGTATTTGATATGGTTTGAGCCATGTTGAGCTTTTAAAGTTTTCTAAGATATTATATTAACTATTCTATTCAAGTCATGGTATATCTACAATAAAAGGTCAAAGCAACTGGACTAGTTCATTTTTTTTTCTTGAGAACAGTTTGCTAGCCATCAGACTATTTTCTTGTCAAATAAAGTAGCAGTTTACTGGAAACCAAAGTTTAACTTAACTTCTTGGGACTGTGCTCAGTTTACATTTTACATGTCTATTGTTCCATACATTTTCAGTATACTTTTTGGTATGTCACAGTAAACAATGGCACAATAGAAAGAGAACAAACATCCGATTGATGCAGCAAAAAACACTCTGGTATTGTATACTTCTTTTTGCTTTTACACCTTGCATTAGACCCCTTTGGACTTTGCTGAACTACTTATGGGCACACCTTGCATTATATCCTTTTGAGCTTTCATAAACTAGTAATCTGTGGGCACACCTTGCATTAGACCCTTTTGGGCTTTGATAAAGTAGTTACTTGTAGTCACACTTTGCATTATAACATTTTGCGCTTTAGTAAACGTGTTACTTGTGGGAACATCTTGCATTATACTATTTTGAGCTTTGATAAACTAGTTACTTGTTGGCACACCTTGCTTTATACCCCTTGGAGCTTTGATAAACTTGTAACTTGGGGTAACACCTTGCATTGGACCATCTTGGGCTTTCACAAACCAGTTACTTGTGGGCACATCTTGCATTATACCCTTTTGAGCTTTGAAAAACTAGTAATCTGTGGGCACACCTTGCATTAGACCCTCTTGGGCTTTCATAAACCAGTTACTTGTGGGTAAATCTTGTTTTAGACCCTTTTGGCCTTTGATAAATGAGTCACTAGTTGGCATACCTTGTTTTAGAGCCCTTTGGGCTTTGATAAAACTTTTTAATTGTGGTCACACCTTGCATTAGACCCTTTGGCTTTTATAAACTAGTTACTGTCTGGCACACTTTTCATCAGACCCCTTTGGGCTTTCATAAACATGTTACAAATTGGCACACTTTGCATTAGACCCTTTTGGGCTTTGATCATTTATATACTTGTGGGCACACCTTTCATTAGACCCTTTTAGGCTTTGATAACCTAGTTATATGTTGCCACTCCTTACATTAGACCCTTTTGAAGTTTGCTAAGCTACCTACTTATGGGTACACCTTGCATTATACAATTTTGAGCTTTGATAGACTAGTTACTTGTGGGCATACCTTGTATTATATCCATTTGAGCTTTGATAAACTTGGTGGGCACACCTTGCACTAGACCCTTTTGGGCTTTGATAAACTAGGTACGTAGTTGGCACACCATGCATTAGACCCTTTTGGGCTTTGATAAACTAGTTACTTGTGGGTACACCTTGCATTAGACCCATTTGGGCTTTTGCTAAAACTATTTATTTGTTGGCACACCTTGCATTAGACCATTTTGGGCTTTATTAAAACCAAAGTTACTTGTATTCTACTTACTGGGGTTTTGATAGAATTTCCCACCTCTGCCCACCTGCATTGCACTTACTGGGACACTGTGTCCAACAATGCAGAAAGCAACAAGGGCAGGGACATGGCTGTGATGAAGTTGGTGCTGCAGGGAGAGGATGTGTCTCACCTGAGCCTGCTACTTTTTCTGGCGCAAACAGGCACCAGTGTTTGCTGCGTATTTTTGTAGGTCTCGGTACCGCTGCCAAAGGGGTCAGGTTAGAACAAGTTGAGGCAGTTATAGATTATATAGCACAGTGGGATTGTCTTTCACCCACTCCACTTCTGCCGACAGTGCTGAGCCCCCTCCTCACCCTCTTCAAATCAGCAAGGTCATCCCTAACATGGACTGAAGGCCATCAGAGTTCGGAGCTTCTTACATCGACATGCAAGAGCAGGAATGTATTAGAAACCCTTAATGGAGCATCTCTAAAACAACTTGTGACATCACCTACTAGAGGAGATAACATTCTGGACCTCTAATTCTAACCAATGGGTGTCAGGCTTTCAGATCCTCCATATGCTGGCTAATCACCTTCTCTGTGTGCTCACCCCAGCATACCTTTAGGCATGCTGTCTCCTTTTATGGATATGTTTTGCTAGTTCTGCAGGTCAGCGTGACCCTGGCCTCCTGTCCTGATTGGCCGATGGCCACATAAAGCCAGACCTCTCCCAGGATGCATTGCCTGTTATACCTTTTTGCTGGGTGTTATAGCACCTCTGTTAGCTGAATTCTGATTATTTGTTGCTGACTTTCTCTTCATCTGACCCTCCTCTGCTACCTGGACCGATGCCTGCATGACCTCTGACAACACGGCTTGACCCTTGACCATTCTTCTGTGTATCCCCTTGGAACCCCGAAACGGAAGGACTGCCATTCCCGTGCGTTACCTCAGCCAGCCCAACTGACAATGGGGATCTGGTGTCTGAGGTCAGGGTAAAGGAAAACTGGGCTCCAGTGACCATCAATGCTTATGGTTCAGGATAAAAACCTTGTGCAATCCCACACCAGAACCAAAGTGCTAGACTATGTAGAAAGGGAATTAGGCGGGGGAACAGAGTAGCAGAAGTGAGTGCCCAGTGGTCACTGTTAAAAATGACCATCTTGACCAAGGCAACTAAGCAATATGTAAAACAAATTAAAAAGAATAAAAAGAAGAAGCACTATCGTAAAAGAAAAGAAATCTGCCTATAAGATGTATAAAGAAAATGGTGTAGCTAAAGAAAAAGTATAGCTGACAGAGAGGTATATAAAATTAAACAGAGGGATGCAAAACTGATTATAAATGCTGCTAAAGGGCAAAAGGAGGAAGAACTGGTCAAATCTGTGATGAGGGGAGATAAACAGTGTTGTTTCAAAAATTAGAAATAGGTCAAATAATTATATTGACGGAGACAAGGCTGTGGCTGACCATCTAGCTACTTTTGTTCAGTATTTTCAGATAGTTAGATAGTTTTCATATAGTTTTCAGATAGTGGCTTTCAAACCCATAGCAGGTATGGCCATAGCATAGCATCCAGCTGGAGCTGGTACATCTAAAAGTAAGGCAATGGGTTAAGATGGAATCCACCCCAGAGTTCTAAGGAAACTCAGATTTGTGTTTGCAGCTCCTCTGTCTGATTCAGAAAATCATTCCCTTTCAACTGCTGAGGTTTCAGATGATTGGAGAAAGTCATACCAATCCATAAGAGGTAGAGTAGAAAAGAAGCCAGCAATTACAGGTCAGTTAGTTTGACCTTTACAGTGGTCAAACTAATGGAAACTCTCTTAAAAAAAAACAAATAATTTCCCATCTAAAAATTAACAACATGTTGGACCCAAAACAGCACGGCTTTACTGAGAGCAGATCATGTCAGAGGAATCTTTTTTGATTTCTTTGACAATGTCATTAAAGTGTTAGATGAGAGTGGTGCTGTATATTGCCTATCTGGATTTTAGCAAAACCTTTGAAACTGTACCACAAAGAAGAGCTCATAAATAAGTTATTGAAGTTATTACTCAATCCCTGGATAGTTCAGTGGTTTTCCAGCTGGCTGAAGGATTTGGTATTGTTGTTGTTGTTAATGACATGCAATCTGAACAAAGGCGAGTTACAAGTGGTGTGACACAAGGCTCTGTCCTGGGCCCCATTCTTTTTAATATGTTTGTAGGTGACATAGAAGAAGGCTTTCCTGACAAAGTGGTTTGTTGGTGACCACGCAACACGTTGTTGTCTAAACCTGCCCGGACGCTGGAATATGGCCATAAAGCATTGGTGATGTTACATTAGCTTTTATAAGTTCTTGTGTTTACCTTGCTCGCAACACTTTGATCATTATTGATATGCACATAGCACCCTCTAGGCGTCATTTGTTATAGTAATCATTGTCTAATATGCACATAGGTATTAGGTTGCATAATATTGATTATGATGCACAAGTCACTTCATGTAGTTTCTTTTTTGATCTTATAAATTTGTTTAAGGGGATATTTTGGGGATAGATCTGGATTAAATTAAAATAATTTTTGGATATTTTCACATCTTGCGCACATTGCACATAATGGTATGGAACATTATATTGATTTTGTAAACTAGAGAGCCAGATAGCCCTCCTTCCCAGCAATCCGGTTAGTTTTTAATGTTTTTATCTTTGTATGTAGTGTGAAGTTATATTTTTAAATCATGTATACCTATATTATGAAATAAAGGGATATTGATTTTATTCAGGTAGTGTGGCTATATGTTGTTTCAGGATTTGGTTGGGGCTGGTCTGGACGGCACCATATATTGTGAGATTTGGTAATCCCTACTAGTATTGTGGGGTAATCCTGCATTTAGCTTGCACCCTATTTCTGATTACGTTGTGGTGCGGAGTATATATTCTTGTATTAGTAACATAGAAGAAGGCTTGGTAGGAAAAGTTTGCTGATGATACAAAGGTTAGTAATAGGGTGGACACTCCTGGAGGTGTCTAAAACATAGAAAATGCTTTAGCCTTACTGGATAAATGGTCAATACTGTGGGGACTGGAGTTTAATGTCTCTAAATGTAAAATCATGCACTTGGGTAGAAGGAATATGTGTGGGCAGTACTGTGTTAGCCAGGACTTTGGAGGAGAGAGATTTAGGGACACTGATTACTGAAAGCTGCAAGATGAGTGGACAGTGTAGCCAGGCAGTGGGAAAAGCAAGCAGGATGCTCAGCTGCATAGCTCGGGGCATTACCAGTAGGAAGAGGGAGGTTGTGATGCCACTGTATAGAGCCCTGGTGAGGCCACAGCTAGAATACTGTGTGCAGTTCTGGAAACCTTACCTGAAAAAAGACATTATTCAAATAGAATGGGTCCCAAGGCAGGTAACAAAAATGGTAGAAGGACTTAAACTTAAATCAGCTGAGACTTAAAGAACTTAATTTGTACAGTCTAGAGAAAAGAAGGGAAAGAGGGGACATGATTGCGACTTTTAAATTAAGGATTTAATAAGGTTCAGGAAAGAAGTGTTTTTAAGAATAAACTTAATGATAGAACAAGGGGTCACAACCTGAAGCTAGTCGGGGGGAAGATCAGGAGCAACATTAAAAAATATTATTTTACAGAAAGAGTAGTAGAAGCTTGGAACTAACTTCCAGTAGAGGTAGTTGAAAAATCATCAGTAAGTGAATTAAAACAAGAGCACATACAGTATAGACATAAGGGCAGACTAGATGGACCATATGGACTCCTTCTGCCATCAACCTTCTATGTTTCTATGGTCACACAGCCCCAGGCAGCCAGCAGAAGAAGGAAAAGGGTGCCAGCAGTCAGCGGTTGGCCCATGGCTGGCACTGCCCACCATGCTCAGGGACTGAGCATGCCAAGGCATTCTCACAGGATCTTACCAGCGTGGCTTTTTTTCAAGCAGTACACAGATGAAAAGACACAGGTCATTTGCAGTAATCTCTGCACCATATCCATAACCATGCACCTGTAATCTGAACACAAGCTGCAGTGGCAGAAATGCCTAAAAAACATGCAAACACCTGATGCTCCCTCTGCTGCTTCAGTTGACTCAGCTGCTATTACTGCCTCCCCATTGACAAGACCACCTGTCTCTCCCAGAGGGAGGATGTGAGACCGCCAGCAGCATCACCACATCCCAAGCATGTCCACACCATCCCAGAGAAGCATTCAGCTTTCCATCCCTCAAACTTTAGAGAGAAAAGAGAAGTTGGGCCCACTTCACCCACTAGCCCTGGCCCTGAATGCGAGCATTTCCAAGTTGCTGGTCTTTGAAATGCTTCCATTCTGCCCGTTGCAGATGGACATTTTTAAAGACCTGATAGCAGCGTCTGTTTTTATACCTTTTTTGCCAGGCCATCCCCGCCCTGCACCAACAGGTTTTTGAGAAAAGGTGTGCACTGGGCAATGCCTTTAGTTGCAGTGTCCGCATCACCACTGACATGTGGACAAGTTAGCATGGGCAGGGATGTTACATCTTTCTAACTGCCCCCTGGGTCAATGTAGTGGCAACTAAGCCAGAGGAAGTAAGCACAGTGGCACATATCCTTCCTGGACATAAGTTGGTGCCTCCTGTTGCCTCCTCCCCCTCTACTTCCTCCTCATGCAGTCAGCATAGCTCCTGCACCACCAATTTGAGCACAGCATGCGGTGCTAAAACTCATGGGTTTAGGCGAATGACCCCATACCGTATCCAAGAGCAGACACACAGAGTGTACCTGAAGCTCGGCAAGGTGGTGTGTGACAATGGGCGCAACCTTGTAGCAGACTTGGACTGAGCCTGGTTGATGCATATCCCTTGCTTGGCGCATGCCTTTAACTTGGTGCAGAGCTTCCTGGCCCATTATCCAGAGATGCTGCATAAAATGCGTTGCATGTGCCTACAGAGGGGGAGGAAGAAGGACCATTTTTCAAGTTGTCAGGGCAGTGCACACGTAGCTCACAGGGTGGATTGATGGGCCAACAGCGATTCCACTATCCAGCTAGCAGACAGTTTTGAGAGGAGGGGGAGGTGAGAGGTTGCTCTCAAAGCAGGGTGTCACCCAGCGCAGGTCATGGACATCTCTGGAGAATGACAGGAGGGAGGAGCATGAGGAGAAGACACCTGACACTAAGGACATCTTCCCCTGGACTCAGAGCAGTCTGGCTCATAAGAGCCACTACATGCTCAAGTGCCTGCGCAATGACCACAGATTTGCCTGCAGAGTTACCAGTGCTGATTACTGAGTGGCCACCCTGCTGGATCCCCACTATGACGACAGATAGAAAGATGTACAAATGCATTTTGGTGGCCACACTATTGGCAGAGTTCCATGCTGACTTTGAGGCCTCAGTGGTGGTACAAGGCCAAGGAAGAGGAAGAGGAGCAAGTTTTCAGCATAGCAGGGGCAGCTCACAGGGAGGATGAGCATAGCCACAACGTGGAACAATTTATTTCCTTGTCCGCCACATCCACCACCATCGAATACACCCTGTAGTACCAGGAGGCAGACTTTGACTTGCATGTTGGATGACTACCTGTCAACGCGTCTCCTGGTACTGAGCAACGGGTCCTCTGTGTCCAATGTCTGGGTCACTAAACTGGACCTGTGGCCAGAGCTTGCCCGCTATGCCTTGGAGGTGCTGGCCTGCCCTATGGCAAGAGTTTTAACAGTACGTGTGTTCAGCACCACAGGGAATGTCATCACCAACAGGAGCATCCGCTTATCAACAGCCAACATGGACATGCTTACATCCTTAAGATGAACCGGGTGTGGATCGTACGGGACTTGGCTGTGCCAACATCTGATTGAGTGTTTGCTACCTCCTCCTTCACCTCTTGTCACCTCTGACACCTGTAAATATATATATATATATATTTTATTATTATTATTTATTTTTTTAAGTAATACACAAGAAATAACAAGACATCTACAGGGTCAGAGAAACAAGAACATCCATATCCGACAAATACATGCTTTCACATACAGCATAGTAGGTATACAAACACTAAAAGGCCAACGTCCCACATGTTCTTATATATATCTACAATGTGTCTTGACATCAAAGCATAAGCCTCTATCCCTTGAGACTCTCAGGAAGAAGGCCACCTGACGCAATGAAGGAGTGAGTGCTTGACGGCCAACTCCTCCTAACGGCACCTACCTGGTTTGATTCTCTCTGTGCATTTGTTTCTTACCCTATGTGAATTCCTGCTTTATGAATACCGGACTGGACCAGACTTAAAATATGGATGAGGTATTAGGGGTGAGAGGAGGGAAAGGAAGTAGGGAGAGGTATAGGTAAGGGGATGTTTTGGAGCGAGGGCCAGCTCTCCATCTATAGCTACGGTATTGGTTCAGCTCACTTTGTAAAACCCAGCTTTTCTACTAGGCCATCCCAGTAATTTGCGCCATGCCTGAAATTCGTCATTCTATGTGCTAAATAACCCTCGGAACTCCTCAGGTTCCTGAAATGCCAGCCAAGGGAGCCACGTGGCCCTAAATAGCTCATCTTTGTTGTGTAAGTTTTTAAGAATAAACTTAATGATAGAACAAGGGGTCACAACCTGAAGCTAGTCGGGGGGAAGATCAGGAGCAACATTAAAAAATATTATTTTACAGAAAGAGTAGTAGAAGCTTGGAACTAACTTCCAGTAGAGGTAGTTGAAAAATCATCAGTAAGTGAATTAAAACAAGAGCACATACAGTATAGACATAAGGGCAGACTAGATGGACCATATGGACTCCTTCTGCCATCAACCTTCTATGTTTCTATGGTCACACAGCCCCAGGCAGCCAGCAGAAGAAGGAAAAGGGTGCCAGCAGTCAGCGGTTGGCCCATGGCTGGCACTGCCCACCATGCTCAGGGACTGAGCATGCCAAGGCATTCTCACAGGATCTTACCAGCGTGGCTTTTTTTCAAGCAGTACACAGATGAAAAGACACAGGTCATTTGCAGTAATCTCTGCACCATATCCATAACCATGCACCTGTAATCTGAACACAAGCTGCAGTGGCAGAAATGCCTAAAAAACATGCAAACACCTGATGCTCCCTCTGCTGCTTCAGTTGACTCAGCTGCTATTACTGCCTCCCCATTGACAAGACCACCTGTCTCTCCCAGAGGGAGGATGTGAGACCGCCAGCAGCATCACCACATCCCAAGCATGTCCACACCATCCCAGAGAAGCATTCAGCTTTCCATCCCTCAAACTTTAGAGAGAAAAGAGAAGTTGGGCCCACTTCACCCACTAGCCCTGGCCCTGAATGCGAGCATTTCCAAGTTGCTGGTCTTTGAAATGCTTCCATTCTGCCCGTTGCAGATGGACATTTTTAAAGACCTGATAGCAGCGTCTGTTTTTATACCTTTTTTTGCCAGGCCATCCCCGCCCTGCACCAACAGGTTTTTGAGAAAAGGTGTGCACTGGGCAATGCCTTTAGTTGCAGTGTCCGCATCACCACTGACATGTGGACAAGTTAGCATGGGCAGGGATGTTACATCTTTCTAACTGCCCCCTGGGTCAATGTAGTGGCAACTAAGCCAGAGGAAGTAAGCACAGTGGCACATATCCTTCCTGGACATAAGTTGGTGCCTCCTGTTGCCTCCTCCCCCTCTACTTCCTCCTCATGCAGTCAGCATAGCTCCTGCACCACCAATTTGAGCACAGCATGCGGTGCTAAAACTCATGGGTTTAGGCGAATGACCCCATACCGTATCCAAGAGCAGACACACAGAGTGTACCTGAAGCTCGGCAAGGTGGTGTGTGACAATGGGCGCAACCTTGTAGCAGACTTGGACTGAGCCTGGTTGATGCATATCCCTTGCTTGGCGCATGCCTTTAACTTGGTGCAGAGCTTCCTGGCCCATTATCCAGAAATGCTGCATAAAATGCGTTGCATGTGCCTACAGAGGGGGAGGAAGAAGGACCATTTTTCAAGTTGTCAGGGCAGTGCACACGTAGCTCACAGGGTGGATTGATGGGCCAACAGCGATTCCACTATCCAGCTAGCAGACAGTTTTGAGAGGAGGGGGAGGTGAGAGGTTGCTCTCAAAGCAGGGTGTCACCCAGCGCAGGTCATGGACATCTCTGGAGAATGACAGGAGGGAGGAGCATGAGGAGAAGACACCTGACACTAAGGACATCTTCCCCTGGACTCAGAGCAGTCTGGCTCATAAGAGCCACTACATGCTCAAGTGCCTGCGCAATGACCACAGATTTGCCTGCAGAGTTACCAGTGCTGATTACTGAGTGGCCACCCTGCTGGATCCCCACTATGACGACAGATAGAAAGATGTACAAATGCATTTTGGTGGCCACACTATTGGCAGAGTTCCATGCTGACTTTGAGGCCTCAGTGGTGGCACAAGGCCAAGGAAGAGGAAGAGGAGCAAGTTTTCAGCATAGCAGGGGCAGCTCACAGGGAGGATGAGCATAGCCACAACGTGGAACAATTTATTTCCTTGTCCGCCACATCCACCACCATCGAATACACCCTGTAGTACCAGGAGGCAGACTTTGACTTGCATGTTGGATGACTACCTGTCAACGCGTCTCCTGGTACTGAGCAACGGGTCCTCTGTGTCCAATGTCTGGGTCACTAAACTGGACCTGTGGCCAGAGCTTGCCCGCTATGCCTTGGAGGTGCTGGCCTGCCCTATGGCAAGAGTTTTAACAGTACGTGTGTTCAGCACCACAGGGAATGTCATCACCAACAGGAGCATCCGCTTATCAACAGCCAACATGGACATGCTTACATCCTTAAGATGAACCGGGTGTGGATCGTACGGGACTTGGCTGTGCCAACATCTGATTGAGTGTTTGCTACCTCCTCCTTCACCTCTTGTCACCTCTGACACCTGTAAATATATATATATATATTTTATTATTATTATTTATTTTTTTAAGTAATACACAAGAAATAACAAGACATCTACAGGGTCAGAGAAACAAGAACATCCATGTCCGACAAATACATGCTTTCACATACAGCATAGTAGGTATACAAACACTAAAAGGCCAACGTCCCACATGTTCTTATATATATCTACAATGTGTCTTGACATCAAAGCATAAGCCTCTATCCCTTGAGACTCTCAGGAAGAAGGCCACCTGACGCAATGAAGGAGTGAGTGCTTGACGGCCAACTCCTCCTAACGGCACCTACCTGGTTTGATTCTCTCTGTGCATTTGTTTCTTACCCTATGTGAATTCCTGCTTTATGAATACCGGACTGGACCAGACTTAAAATATGGATGAGGTATTAGGGGTGAGAGGAGGGAAAGGAAGTAGGGAGAGGTATAGGTAAGGGGATGTTTTGGAGCGAGGGCCAGCTCTCCATCTATAGCTACGGTATTGGTTCAGCTCACTTTGTAAAACCCAGCTTTTCTACTAGGCCATCCCAGTAATTTGCGCCATGCCTGAAATTCGTCGTTCTATGTGCTAAATAACCCTCGGAACTCCTCAGGTTCCTGAAATGCCAGCCAAGGGAGCCACGTGGCCCTAAATAGCTCATCTTTGTTGTGTAAGGAGAGAGTCATATCTTCCATTTCTTTCATGGTTAGGACCCCGCTAATCAAATCCCTCATGGATGGGACTTGTTTCTGCTTCCAGTACTAGGATATTACCTGTTTGGCCATGTTCAGTAGGTGAACCAGGAGAGATTTCTTGTAGAACCCACTAGGGACTCCATTATGTGCAATAAGATCAATGCTGGGTCATTCTGGATTTGAGACCCTGCAAGCTTTGAAAGTATGGGCATGACCCTTCCCCAGTACTCCTGGATCCTAGGGCACAGCCAGAATATCTAATATAGTCTCCCCCTCCCACACCTCCAGCAACTGGAGTCAACCGATGTGAACATCTTGTTAAGCCTATCTAGCGTATAGTACCACCTTGTTAGCAGCTTATAGTTGGCTTCCTGCATCCTAGATGGCCCAGCGCTTCTATCTTTTCCCTCTGTTTCTTCCTGAGGTGCCAGACCAGGTCGGCCTCCCACATTTTTCCAGAATGCCGGAGGCTCCACCTGCTCTCCCACGAGGAGGGAGTACATTCCCTCACTCTCTGAGACCCCCTCTGAACCGGCTCAAGGTAAGTAGAGGGTTGTTCAATAATGATATCATGAGAGAAGGCCGGGGTGAGATTTCTGTATGTTCTCTATTTCTGTGAAATGCGCCCAGGGTTTCCGATATCTTTCGGTGTGCCTTCACCTCAGACAGAGGGATCTCTCTGTTCCAAGGGGCAGTATCCAGGGGCACTGGGGTAATAGCGCATTCCAGCTGAACCCACCACTTCGTCCCCTGGCATACCTGCCATTCAAAGACCCTTTGCATGTGAGTTGCCACCCAGTACAGCTTTACATCTGGTTTAGCCACCCCCCCTGGCATTTGGGTCTACATCGAACCTTCAATTTAAGCCTAGCTGGTCTTTTTTGCCTGTTGCGAGTTAGGAGGACTTGAAACAGGAATAGCAACTTAGGCAGCACCGACATTTTAATGATGTTAACCCTTCCCATCCAACAGAATGTGGGGAGATCCCATTTCTCCAAGTCCGTTCTTATCCTCTAGGCCAGAGGCAGGAAATTCAGGGCAAATTTGCTAGACAGCTAATTTGGCATCTGCATTCCCAGTATGTTATAGAAGTCTTTGGCCACTTAACATTGGGAGGGACACATTTAGCGCCTCTGATTTCTAAAAATGTATTTTGAATAAAGACAACCTCCCGAAGATCTCAAATTCTTTCATTAATATCGGAAGGGAGACTGGGGGGTTTGTGATAAAAAAAGAGAAGGTCATCTGCGTAGATGGCCACGGAAGATTCCATTCCCTGAATGTCTATGTCGTCCCTTACACAAGAATGGTTCTATGGGAAGAGCAAATAGCAGGGGAGATAATGAGCAACCCTGGCGGCTACCATTACGGTTGTGTATAGACTCTGATAAACAACCATTAACCCTAACTCTGGCAGACAGGATAGTGTACAGTGCCCCTATGTATTTCATCTTATCCCCTAGGCATAATTGTTGAGGAGCTTCCCCTATAAATGATCAGTTAACTCTATCAAAGGCCTTCTCCGCATCAATAGAGAGGTGCATCGCCGGAATGCCAGACAACTTGGCTTTGTGTATTACATTAATGGCCTGCACAACATTATCCCTGGCCTCTCTACCCTGTACAAATCCCGTTTGATCCAAATGAACTATCCAGGCAACCACCGGTGCTAACCTATTAGCCAAGATTTTAGTGTACATTTTAATGATGTTAACCCTTCCCATCCAACAGAATGTGGGGAGATCCCATTTCTCCAAGTCCGTCCTTATCCTCTAGGCCAGAGGCAGGAAATTCAGGGCAAATATGCTAGACAGCTGATCTGGCATCTGCATTCCCAGATATGTTATAGAAGTCTTTGGCCACTTAACATTGGGAGGGACACATTGTAGTGCTACAGACACATTATGGGTTTGATCTGCTATAAATGTATAAATTGTTTGAGTTGGAATGTTACAAAATGGCTGAAGACTGTTTCCAAGATGGCTGAAACCATGCGGCTTGTCTTCCTATGGGTATATGTGTAGATTTCCCATTGGTTAATAAGATAGCATTCACCCATTGGACAATTTTGGAGACATGTGATTGGTCAAGAGGGGCGGTCCTATTGCCGGACAAAAGGAATTGCAAGGAGGACCTGGCTCTCTTTCCCTCTCACACCCAAACCGGAGACACATGATGGACTTTCTGCTGTTGTTTGGAAACTGAAGACCCAAGTGACCTTGGAATCGGAACCAGCTTAACTAAGATAAGTTTGTTGAACTATTGTTAAGCTACTGAATTGCATTTTTGTAACTATATTGGTTTTTATTGCATTATTTTCCTTTTCCTTTTTTTTTTTCTCAATAGAAACCACTGTTCTCGGAAACTAGTAAAACCTGTTTTTCCTTTGTCTGGGGTCTGTGATTGCTTGTGTAGTGATAGTTATCTGTGGATGCAATTATCCTCAAAACTCACTGTTTTTCAGTGAACTCTTAGACAAACAAGGCGTAATTGTTGATATATATATATATATATATGTATATATATATATATGTGTGTATTTGAGCTCTTAAGTTGCTTTATATATTTGAGGGCTGCAGGTATACATATATATATTTTAGCCAGATTACGCCTAAGCAAGACATTGGGGGCTCGTGCCGGTATTACACTGAGTTTCTGATTGATATTGCACTTTTGTGGGTAATCTATTTGTATTTTACCAAGCAACAATGTTTCGCAGACTCTTTAAGGGAAAAAAGGGTGCCGAGAACATATCAGGAAAAAAGGAGGGATGCAATATACCAAGCTGGGCAACAGAGGGGCCATGGTTTCCTTTAGCAGAGGAACTGGCCAAATATGCCAACCCAGGAAATGAGGTATGGGATGATACAGTTACAAGCCATTTTCAAAAATTTCTTCTTGAAATGTCATTTATAAATAAGGCAGCAAGAAAGATTGTGGCTTCTTTGGGCTGGGTTTTTGTGCATGCTCTCTATACAGAGGCAGACAAAAGAAAGAGAGCAGAGGGGGAGGTGCAGGCTTTAAGGGATCAGCTTACTGTAGCTTCTGAGTGCATCAAAACTGCTACGAGTAGAGCAGAGGAATTGGAAGACAAACTCCAGATGAGTAAGTCTATCAATGCTATAAGAAATAAGAGAGTTCAAAAGCCTGTTAAGAAAGAAAGAGTAAGGAAGATTACTGTACCCTCTGATAGTGATAGTGACTCAACCCCTAGCGACAGTGAGGAAGAAATAGTGGTAGAGTTTACTGATGAGGATATAAAGCCTAAAAATTGTGCTAGGCCCCTTATTACTAAACATAGGAAAAGACAGCATGACCGGGAAGACATGGCTGACGGTGAAGTACATTACCGCAACCCCAAAGACATTGAGGTTGAGGAGTTGCGGGAATATACTCAGACTGAATTGACTGACTTAGCAAAACAATATCGACAGAAACCTGGGGAACCTCTAATGAGTTGGGTTTTGCGACTGTGGGATGAGGGAGCCGACAGTATTGTTTTGTCAGGTAAAGAAGCCGTGGCCATGGGTGTATTGACCCATGACCCACAACTGCGCCAGGCAATGCGCAAAGCACGAGACTTTACAGCGAATTTTTCACTGTTAGATCTTGTGAGAGATGGGATAGTCCGGGTATACGCTGATCCCAGGGATCTGGAAAACACCTACCCCTGGAGCAATATAACTGAGGGTGCCTCCAGATTAAGGGAAATGGGTTGTATAACCGGACTAAGCCATATTCGTGATTGGATGGGGCCTGATATGGAACAGTGGATATGGAGCCAGTCTGCGCTCTAAACTAATGAAATTTGCCCCTGGTAACCTTAAAGCCCCATTGTTGTCATTATTAGGAGGTTTAGGATCCCAGGGTAGAATTCATGATGCTACAGCCCTCCTCTGTGAATTGGGAGAATTGGAGGGGGGAGGCAGGACAAAGCCTGTTAGGTCCATAGACGAAATAAGGCCTAAGCGATCAGATAAAAGGAAGCAAAGGGTAACGGAAAGGAAAAAGGTGGTGAAGGGTGGGGAGCCTGGAAATAAGGAAAAAAACAGGATAGTTATCACAAGGAGACAAATGTGGGTGGATTTGTTAAAGGGGGGTATACCCAGAGAGGAAATTGATGGCATTCCTACTGCAGAACTATTAAAAAGATGGAAGCAGTTAGTAGGTAACCCCGCCCAACTTAGGCCCATTTCTAGTGATAGCAGCCCTGGATCAGAAGAGGATGAGATTTCCCCTGTTATTTCCAAATCCCACCACAAAGACAACATTTCCTTGTACCCTGGGGCAGATTTAGAAAATCACAAGAGGAGGAACTGGGAAGTTTCTCATCCCTTGTGAAGGGAAGGTGGGTCTCCAGCAAAAGCAATGAGGGCAGTGACAGCGGGAGACCGACGCCCATATGTACCTGTCACTGTTTGGTGGGGAAAATCATCTTGCCCCACTCATGTCATGGCTCTAGTAGACACTGGAGCAGAAGTCACCCTCTTGCAGGGAAATCCTTCCAATCACAAGGGAGAAATCATTTATGTAGAAGGACTGGGAGGGCAGACAACACCAGCAGTCCGAACGAGAGTAAAACTGGCAATTGGTAAAGGGCCGGGTTTCTGGGCAAATGTGTTGGTTTCTGACCTGGAAGAGAACATCCTTGGTATAGATGTACTTTTAGGTCAGTCTGTTGAAACTGAATTGGGCAAATTCACTTTTGGCTATCAACACAAACCCTATCTGATGAGGGCAGTGAAGGCCGTAGTAAGAGGGCATGCGAAATGGACCCCTGTCTACATCCCCCCACCAGAGAAACCGGTATGCTTTAAGCAGTACAAGCTGCCAGGAGGTCACACAGAGATTGGAGAAACCATCCAAGAACTGTTACGGGTAGGAATCATTAGACCAGCTGTAAGTCCTTTCAATGCTCCAGTGTTCCCAGTAAAGAAGCCAGATGGCTCCTGGAGGATGACTGTGGACTACAGGGGTTTAAACAAAGTGACTCCTCCGTTGGCAGCAGCCGTACCTGATATGATCTCCATAGTCGAAAGAATTGCTAAAGAGACTGGAGAATATCATGCCACGATCGATCTCTCTAATGCCTTTTTCTCTATCCCAATAGACTCAGAAAGTCAAGACCAGTTTGCTTTCTGCTGGGATGGCCTCCAGTACACCTTCAAAGTCGTCCCCCAAGGTTACAGGCACTCAGCTACCATCTGCCACGGATTAGTGGCCCGAGATTTGAAGATGATTAATCTGAAAGTTGCAGTATTTCACTATATTGACGACATCATGATCTCTGGAACAAAGGAAAACGTGACTGCCGCTTTGCCTTTGCTGATGCAGCATATGGAAGCCAGAGGGTGGGCTATTAACAAGGACAAAATTCAGGGACCTGCCACTGAGGTTAAGTTTCTAGGGATCATGTGGACCGGCCCAACAAGAAGAATTCCTGAGAAAGTCGTGCAGACTATTCAAGGACTGTCTCCCCCTAGCACCAAGAATGAGGCGCAGAGGTTCATTGGAGTAGTGGGGTTCTGGAGGTCATTTATCCCACACCTTGGACTGATTCTCAGACCCATCTACAATGTAACGAGGAAAAAGACTGATTTCTCATGGGGTCCTGAACAGCAAACTGCCTTTCTCGCTGCTAAAGAAGCTATTTTGCAGCACCAAGGGCTAGGGCCTGTGAGACCAGGCGTGCCATTTCAGTTGGATGTAGTGGAGGAGAACAGCGTGATTTCCTGGAGCTTGTGGCAACCCAATGAAAAGAGAGGACAGCGTGCCATACCCATCGGATTTTGGTCCAAACAATTAAATGGGGCACAGAGAAGATATACGCCCTTGGAAAAGTACCTGCTTGGGGCATACATGGCACTTCTACATGTAGAGCCCATTACTGGTAGAGACCCAGTCACCATCCACACTGCACTACCCATCGCAGGGTGGGTGCGAGATAATGGACTGACCACAAGGACAACTGTAGCCCAAAACCAGACATTGATGAAGTGGAAATGGTATCTTCAGGAGAGAGGGGGAATTGCAGCTGGGGATGTCAGAGAAATCTCCAGACAGTTGGCTGGGCTTGTTACTTTTACCAGCAAGAAGAAGTTCCCGTCCTAAAGACTTCTCCTATCCAGGAAGCTCCATCCTTTGAATCCCTATCAGTGGACCGTGGACCGTGGGTCGCAGCCGCATACAACCCAAGCTCTGACACAGTCCTTCAGGAGACAGGTATTGGAGGATCAAGCCAGTATGCAGAGCTAAAAGCAGTATTAATGACTTTGCAAGAAGATCCTTCACCCAGCATTAACATCTACACTGACAGCTGGGCAGTTTTTAAGGGACTCACGGCCTGGATGCCCACATGGAAATCAAACGACTGGAAAATCCATGGAAAAGTTGTGTGGGGAGGCCAAGACCTGTGGGAGTACATTTGGGAACAAGCCCACTCCCGCACCATAAGGGTGGGCCATGTTGACGCACACATGCCCTTAGTACCGGATTTTGACAATTTTAATCAGGTGGCAGATGAGATTTCGAAGGTGGCCTTGGTTAAAGAGACTGATCCTGTTGCAATGAACTTGGCTAGGTGGGCCCACAAACAGTCAGGGCATTTGGGTCAGAAAGCCACATATGAATGGGCTCGACAGAGAGGCCTGCCGATAAACATGGACATGATAAAGACTATGATAGAGAATTGCACCGTATGTGGAGAGGTTCGACAGTGGCCATTACAAAAACATTCCACCGGATCCATAAAAAGAGGAACTAGGCCTGCAGAGATTTGGCAGGTGGATTTTATTGGCCCCCTTCCGCGAGGGAGCAATGGACTGCGTTATTGTTGCACTGCAGTGGACACCTTCTCAGGACTTTTACTTGTCCATCCTTGCAAAAGAGCAGATCAAGCTTCAACCCTTCAGATGCTCCAGAAACTGACATTAGCCTATGGGGTTCCAAAAGAAATTCAGAGCGATCAAGGGACGCACTTCACTGGAAGAACTGTTCAAGAATGGGCCAAAGATTCGGGGGTGTACTGGATGTGCCATGTCCCATACCATCCGCAGGCAGCTGGTTTGATTGAAAGATACAATGGGTTGTTAAAGGAGCAGATACGCAAACTCACACCTACACACACACTGAGGGGGTGGGATTGTGTCCTTACACAGGCTGTAGTGTTAGTGAATTCTAGGCCAATAGCCAAAAGTACCCCCTATGAAAAGATGGTGGGAGCAGATCTGCAGGTTCCGGGTTTAGAGTGCAGACTCCAATACACAAATGAAGTTCCACAAAAGATAGGGCCCAATAGATTCATGGTCATGGCTTCACACGACATTGAAACTTTGACAGACTTGACGACAGTTGACACCTATTTGGGAATTAGGGGCAATTTAGCAGAAAAATTTGAGGTTGTTTTCGCCCTAGACCCTATTCTGGAAGAGGAAGGCTGGGAGGCCGACTGGTTAATTGATACTTCCCAGTCTGAGTGGATGGTGAAACTGTATAATCCCAAACCTTTAAAAATACATAGCAAAACTCCGCTTGGTAGCATTGGTGTATTTCCTATCTTTCCTATTGATGTTATCTGGGAGGATAGTAAATGGGTACAGGTTGGAGGCAAAGTGCTAGTTAGAGACCCAGGCAAAAGATCAGTAAAGGGTGAGATTGTAGCTGAAGGACCTGGATCTACTGTTTTTGTACTTTTACAAGGAACAGATAATCCGCTTTGTTTTCCGCTCCACAGATTATCACCCATTTGAGAGGCCGTCCAGAAGACCACCCCTGAACGAGAGAAGATCAGAGCAAGAAGAAAGTACCCCTGCGAGCTTATAGAGACAAATGGACTGTTTTGATCAACAGACTTTACAATTTAGGTTTTGTGGTTTAGTGGGTATGCCATTTATTTCCACCAGATGCAAGGTTACAAACATTTTTACATAATATCCAGATCAACAGGGTGGATTGTAGTGCTACAGACACATTATGGGTTTGATCTGCTATAAATGTATAAATTGTTTGAGTTGGAATGTTACAAAATGGCTGAAGACTGTTTCCAAGATGGCTGAAACCATGCGGCTTGTCTTCCTATGGGTATATGTGTAGATTTCCCATTGGTTAATAAGATAGCATTCACCCATTGGACAATTTTGGAGACATGTGATTGGTCAAGAGGGGCGGTCCTATTGCCGGACAAAAGGAATTGCAAGGAGGACCTGGCTCTCTTTCCCTCTCACACCCAAACCGGAGACACATGATGGACTTTCTGCTGTTGTTTGGAAACTGAAGACCCAAGTGACCTTGGAATCGGAACCAGCTTAACTAAGATAAGTTTGTTGAACTATTGTTAAGCTACTGAATTGCATTTTTGTAACTATATTGGTTTTTATTGCATTATTTTCCTTTTCCTTTTTTTTTTCTCAATAGAAACCACTGTTCTCGGAAACTAGTAAAACCTGTTTTTCCTTTGTCTGGGGTCTGTGATTGCTTGTGTAGTGATAGTTATCTGTGGATGCAATTATCCTCAAAACTCACTGTTTTTCAGTGAACTCTTAGACAAACAAGGCGTAATTGTTGATATATATATGTATATATATATATATGTGTGTATTTGGGCTCTTAAGTTGCTTTATATATTTGAGGGCTGCAGGTATACATATATATATTTTAGCCAGATTACGCCTAAGCAAGACACACATTTAGCGCCTCTGATTTCTAAAAATGTATTTCGAAGAAAGACAACCTCCCGAAGATCTCAAATTCTTTCATTAATATTGGAAGGGAGACTGGGGGGTTTGTGATAAAAAAGAGAAGGTCATCTGCGTAGATGGCCACGGAAGATTCCATTCCCTGAATGTCTATGTCGTCCCTTACACAAGAATGGTTCTATGGGAAGAGCAAATAGCAGGGGAGATAATGAGCAACCCTGGCGGCTACCATTACGGTTGTGTATAGACTCTGATAAACAACCATTAACCCTAACTCTGACAGACAGGATAGTGTACAGTGCCCCTATGTATTTCATCTTATCCCCTAGGCATATTTGTTGAAGAGCTTCCCCTATAAATGATCAGTTAACTCTATCAAAGGCCTTCTCCGCATCAATAGAGAGGTGCATCGCCGGGATGCCAGACAACTTGGCCTTGTGTATTACATTAATGGCCTGCACAACATTATCCCTGGCCTCTCTACCCTGTACAAATCCCGTTTGATCCAAATGAACTATCCAGGCAACCACCGGTGCTAACCTTTTAGCCAAGATTTTAGCGTACAGCTTCAGGTCTGTATTAAGGAGAGAGATGGGCCAGTAATATATGAGGGGATCTTTACCTGGTTTTGAAGGACAGCAATGTGGGCCGCCAAGTCTCTAAGGCAAAAGGAACCTGCGGTTTCAGAGTCAGTGATCATGTTCCATGACCTAAATACATGGGGGCCCAGTAGAGCAAGAAAGGCCTTGTAGTATTTCACAGTATAACCGTATGGTCAGGGGTCTTCCCTGATGGAGACTGCTTTACCACCTCTGCCAGCTCTTCAACACTGATAGGCTCTTCCAGTGCCGCTGCTACTGCCCTAAAAACGGTTGGCCTGCACGAGTTGCTTATGTACACGAGCCCACAGATAAGTTGTACAACCTGGCATAATGCGATCTAGAGATGTCAGCAATCTTTTCGGAGCTGTGCTGTTTCTGCTGGCTCTTGTCAAGAACTATAAAGTTCCGGGACTGTTGCTGCCGCAAGGCCTGGCATGCAGCAATCTGAACTTGTTCCTGTGTTCATAATAAGTGCGTCTACATTTTTTGATCACAAATTTTGCCTTGAGCAGGAGCATGGTATTGAGGGCTCGCCAAGCACTTGCGCGGCCTCCAATTGCTTATGGGACAACTCCAGGCATCTTACCTTTTCCACAAGGCTCGCAAGTAGCACCAGCAGCAGGTGAAGGTCTGGGAAGGTCTGGGAAGTGATTTAGGGTCCACTTTGAGGCTGTATATGCAAGTTGCAGCAGCACAGATCCTGGTAGAATGCCATTTGCTCAGGTCCCCTCTGCATACAGACAGTCTCTCCTATATATAGTCTTTGTCACCTTCAGTCATGGGCTGCAAACCCTAACTTGCAGGAGCAGGAATTGTGTAATCAGCTCTAGAGAGAGAGAGAGTTATCTGCAACAAGCCCTCTCACTCTATGATGTCCAGAGCTGACTGTTCCATTTGCAACTCTGTGGTAACTGAGCAATATCCCCAATTAAAGGTGGATGCCCAGAGGGAGCTATAAAAAACTGTTTTTTTTGTTGAATTGAACTAGCGAAACTTGTTTTTAGTGATCCTAGTCTTTTCCACAGATTCTTTCATGTAGAGCCCTAGGGCAAGATGGGTTTGTAAACCAGACTAGCCTTGCCATAAAACATGTCTATGAACAAATATCAATATTATATATTAGATAGTGATATTTATACAGAGCTTGAATAAGCCATGTAATGTCCTGTGAGTGGACTGGTACCTTGAGTCCACTAAAAAAATATATTTTTGGGGCCCACCTTTCATATATATAGAATTAATACAATACCACTCTTAATTACATTGTTGCACAATATTGTACAATGCTTACTAATTAAAAAAACAAAAAAACATTTGAGCTAAATTTGAAGTCACTTGGTTGGGATTATACTGTAGCTACATTTAAAATAGTAAATGTAGAAATATATGTTGCCAACGAATGTTGATATCCAATTCACGCTTATGAAATATTAATCGCTGCTTTTGTCAAAAGGTGAAGTTCTAAAAGCATACCCTGTATGAATATGCTTGATTAAGTAGAGCAGCCAGGCCATATTACAATATACTAGGTAAAAGCATTGATTTTCACTGAAACCAAGAGTGTATTACTATATTTATTTCTTTAATTCACATATGGGAAAATCTGAAGTCAGCTATTTCATCTTATAATGCAGCAATATTTAAGAAATACTAAGTATTATATATTTTTAGATTTTAAAAGAGTTAAACTATATTAATTATTTTGAGATTATGTACATTTATATACATTTATATACATTGTCGTGACAGAGTTCCACTGACAGTTTTAAACACTATGGCACTTAGAGCTTAAATAGGAAAAGCTGCATACTTACTAGAAATACTAAAATATTTAGTATACATAAGTCAATATATTTAGATGACAGCTGTGTTCTAAAAATGCCTTATGTGATTGTTCTGGTAAGTGACAGTTCAATAAATGCAAATTTAGAAGCATATTCACGTTTTGAAAACAACCACATTAGGGGAAATCCGGTCTCATCATTTTCACTTAATGCTTGCAATACTAATTTGTGCAAGACAATATTTTACCAATACCGTAGTAGTTATTTCACAACTAAGAATCTCATTTTTCGATAAGAAACCTTTATGATGAAATAACTAGTTTTCCTTTACAGCCTAAAGAAAGTGATGTCATTGGTAAAGTTTGTGACAGGTGTCGCTTAACAAGATTATAAATGTAAAGACATTTTATATAATCAAGCTTTTGACTACCCTGCAATTCTCTAATGAGTAAAATTAAGAGTGTCCTTATCTGCACAATTCAAGCACTGTTTGCCACGATGGGTAGAGATTGGCTGTGAAAGCTCTTCCTAGCAGGCAATAAGGAGTGCTTCCAACCTTTAGATTTGATCTTCATGAAAGAAAAGATGATCTTTTCTGGGAATAAAAAGGATGTAAGTGTTTTCTGTTCATTATTATGCAAAAATGGTTACAGAGTGCAACACAGTTACATGATTACAAAAGGTACAAATAATGACTAAACTGAGTATATTAATTGTGTCAGGATTACAAATGGTAGAAAATATGGCTGAATAGAGTATACCAATTAAACAAGGATAAAACATGGTAGAAACTATGATAGTTTTTAGATTTTCTTTTTCTGGAAAGGCATCAGAGCGTTTTCTTGCTCAGCACGCAAACAATTAAAAGAAATTTAGTTATCTCCTATTTACAAATCAAAATCACATGAGGTGCTGTGCAATTCATTTTAACAGGGTAGATACTTTATTTTAGAGGTTTATTATAGAAGCCTCTGGGAAATCCAAACACATTCAAAATTAGCCAATGCAAATTTGTTTGCATATCCCAAAGGCTGCTTTTATTTTAACTTCTGAAATAAAATATCTAACCCATTAAAATGATTTGCACTTTACTAAACTGTCTGTGAGAGATGAAAGAGCGGGGCAATGCATTTCACCTTATTTGTGTTGAGGATGGTTGAAAATAAGGGTACATTTGAGTCATCCATTTGCTAGGTCGGGCCTGGTTTTGAGAGTCCAAACCAGGATTTGATGACTATGCTGGCTGGCCATAAATACTTAGATACCACACTCAGCAGCAGCAGTCCCCTAAAGAGTTGGGTCTAGTCGAGATCCTGAAGACTGCAAGGAGTGCAATCCTGGGGCTCGATTTTCTGTGGTGGTAATATAGGTGCCTGATGCTGCCAATGATTAGTATTGTGCATATAATGACACCTCCTTTAAAAGTCATAATTGTAGTCAAAGCAGGCAGCTCCCACTGGGCGAGCCCGCGCATGCACCATTGGACTGTGCGATGGTGAGTTTTTGGCATTCCTGAGGGGCTTCACACAGTGGGGCATTCCGATTTGCAATGTCACAGAGAGAAGACCGCATCTGGGCCAGAAATCTTTTAGATTCCAGGGTGGCCGCTGCTGGGTTTTGTTCCAATTTAAGTCCTGTCATCGTGGGGTGTTACTGCAGAGAAAAAATGTTCCATTATGCTGTAGATCCCCAACACAAGTGTAACTGCATGATATATAAAATAAGTAGGTATACACACAAATGCAAAGTGTCCAAGTGCTGGAAGGAGGAGGGTTGCAGCACACTTTGCCAGGAAAAAACATGGAGAGGTTTTCAGGCGTCTGCTGTTCAGGGAAGATGCTTGACCCTGATTGACTGTAAGCTGGTCACATGATGGCACAAAAATGTAATTATTCAAATGCATAGTTTTATGCATTTGGTTATGCTGATTTTGTACACGAAAGCCTGTCGATTTGCATCGCACAATAAAAACACTGGACTCAATAGCCTAAAAAAAGATTGGTGTATGGACTGTGGATGCTGAGTGAAAAATTCCCAGACTCTGGGAAATTTGAAACACTGAGGAATGCCCTCAGATAAATCATGAACTCTGTGCTTGTTTGTTTTCTTTAGAATGCAGAGAGGGATCAAGCAGTGAGGTAGTGATCTGAATAGGGATTAAGCTGTTTGTTATTTTCTATACCTGCATGTCAAATGTGTGGAAGCTGGTTAATAAAGCTGCGTTTTGTTGTGCACAAAATGGATTCCAAAATAATTTGTGGCACCTTGGGTCTAGACCAACACTAAATCCTGCTTGTTTTAATGTTTGAGAAATGAATTGCTGTGAATTGTGTTAAAACAAGGAATCCAGGGAATCTTATAAATCTGCAAGTCTTGTGCAACAGATAGCAGAAGTAAAGTGCAGCTTGACTAAATGATGGATGATATGGTGTAAATGTTGCACTGAACTCTGATCCAGAGGGTAAATGTTTAACGTGAAAAGATAAAAGTAATTATAAAAGGCGACACATGTGTATTGTAGCATCTTGGGATCTTCTTGGGCACAGACGCAGGCTTACACAGGGGATAATAGTTGAAGAGTGTGATTACTGGGTGCCTGCGGAGTCAAATCAAGGTATACATTTGTGGTGTGACAGGAACTGGCTTTACTGTAACAGAAGTGCAGTAAGAGAAGGTCACCTTACATGGTGGATATCTTTTAGCAGTTATGGGCATGGTAAAGATATCTGCGGTCATATCTTCAGCTGGGCATTAAAGTAACTCAAGAAGTCCCTGCTCTTGAAGGTCCCTCAGAAAGTGGAACTTCACATCAATGTGCTAGTTTCTTACGCTAACCCTTTACATCTGCGCAAGTGCAAGGCATCATTGATTGTTCCTGAAGATTCTCCTTGGTTCCAACTGTGGTTGACTTAAGTCTGTTACCAGTTGTCTTAACCATTTAACTTATTGGCTTGTCGGTGATGCTGCAACATACTCTGCTTCAGTAGATGATTTCTGCTAGTCTAACTGGTAGCACCTCCTGAAAGAAGAAACATGTACCAACTGGTAGACTTTCTGTCACTAGTGTCTCTGGCCCAGCTGACAGGGTGCTTTTCTCACTTAGCTTGTAGTGCAAAGTCCCTTTAAGATAGCGAATGACTCACTTTATAGCATTCCAGTCCATCTGACCTGGCATTGATACCTTTCCACATAGGATTCCAATAGCTGCTGAAAAAGGCCTTGGAGTGGTGGTAATATACAGCAATTCCTCTATTGCATTCCTGTACTGAGTGTTAGTTAATAGTGCTGTTTATCTCCTTCAGGTAGTTGGTTTTCAAGGGAGATTTTACTGATTTGGCATCTTTCATTCCAAATGTTTCAATTATTTCTTGTATTTTGTGTTTTTGGTTCAGAAGAAATCTTCCACCTTCCTCTTTCTCAATCTAAATGCTAAGGTAATGATTTATGTTTCCAAGGTCTTTGGTCTCAAAATACTGATTCAGGGTTTGCAGTATTTCTGCTTTTTGCTCAAAACAAGGCAGGATATTTTCCACATAAATGAGCACATAGATTAATCTGCCTGCCTATTGCTTTGTGGATAAGCATGGGTCTGCTTTACTCCTCTGAAAGCTCATATGTACTTTACTTCATTAATTTTCATATTGCATGCTCTGGTGGCTTGCTTTAGACCCTATATACTTCTCTGTTTGCATATCAGGTCTAGTCTTTATGGTGGCTACTGTCAGCAAAGACCTTATTGTAGCATGTTTGAATACTGGAGCAAAAATCTTAGTCTTCTCAATATTTTTGAGAAATTCCATTGGTTACAAGTCTTGCTTTGTATCGCTCCACTGTGCCATCTGCATTGTACTTCACTTTAAAGTGCATTTACAGCCTAAGGCTTTCCTTCCAAGAGGAAGTTTTGTGTTTATTTCCATGTTTTAGTTTCCTGCATAGATTCATTTGCAGCCTTTATCTATTTACTGGCTTCCCCTTCTGAAAGCTGAAATACGTCTTCCCAGGTTGCAGGTTCATTAGTACTGGCAGTGTTTGCCTTGTATGAGAGACATACAGGTTGTTTACCTTTGTTTTCTCTTGTTGAAAATCTTGATTCTGTGTCTGAGCTTGCTTGTGCCTGCTCTTAATTACTGTTAGGTGTTGCGCTCACTTCAGCTGTTTGTTCAGAAGTTACATGGCTGATCAGTGCCAGTTTTCTCTTCCGTTCTTACGGTTATCTCTCAGATCTTCAACAAAAGTTATACTATTGCTATTGGTAACCTTGTCTTTTTGATATTTAAGAGTCTGTAACCCTTAATATTTCCACTGTAACAAAGACTCCTTTAAATGCTCTGTTTTGGAGTAAGGTGTATTTTTCCTCTAGAATGAAGATGAATGCTTTGCATCCAAAAACTCTTATGCATTTTACACTTGGCTTCTCATTGTGCCACAGTCATATGGAGTTGCTTCCACTGTACTAGAAAAGAGTTTGTTCTGCAAATAAGTGGCT
The DNA here is from genome assembly GCA_027917425.1 of Gastrophryne carolinensis. Lineage (NCBI taxonomy): Eukaryota > Metazoa > Chordata > Amphibia > Anura > Microhylidae > Gastrophryne > Gastrophryne carolinensis. The sequence goes on from CM051236.1 coordinate 296,471,825, forward strand.
GCCATTACTGCGTCATCCCAGTATTTTTGTGGTAGTCCAGAGTCTGTCAGGATACATCTGATCATTTCAGCCAGAGTTCTGTTCTTACTTTCAGCTACCCCATTTTGCTTTGGTGTGTATGGCACTGTCTTTTAATGCTCTATTCCATTCTGATTTAGGTACTCTTGTACTTTGTGTTCTGTGAATTTACCTTTGTTATCATTCTGAAGTATGAAAGGTTTTTTCTGAAACGTGTCACTTGTCTTTGCTAAATAATAATGTAATTTGTCAATAATTTTACTCTTGTGTTGCATTAGTGACTGTGTATCCTGAATAGTCATCTATGAAAGTCACTATGTAACTGTTGCCTCCATGTGTAGGTGGGTTACGGGACCACATACAGTCATTGTGTTCATGGGTGCATAATCTCTCAAAATCTTTTCCTTCACTGTGTTGAGATCATCATCCAGCTTGGCACTTGCTATCATCTATTTGCCATCCAGAATAGAATGCTTTTCACCATGGCATTTTACAGTTCTTTGGCTGTCAGACTCTTCACAGATAAGAGTCCTCCCTCCTTATCAGGATCATAAAGCAAATCTTTTACTGGTATGGCTAAATTGTGTCCAGCATCATTGAGACATACAAGAGTTTCATGCCCATATCAGATCAAGTTCTGTGAAAAAGCTATCATTTGTCATGTGACTGGTTGCCTGTACCTGTACCTTGCCCGTGTGTCTTGAAATGTATGTTTTCCTGCCACTTTAAATGGGGTATTCCAGTTTCCTTCACATGCATCAGAAATTGTGTCTTTGACATTTTGTTAAGTATAGGAGGGATGCTGTCTCATTTTCTCTACTTTCAATATAGTACAATCTCTCTTTATGTGTTCCTGTTTGTGGCATCTGAAATACACCCTGGTTTCCTTCCTGTGTAACCTTGTGTCTCTAGTTTTAAGAGCTGTTCTGGTGTCAGTTTCTGGGGAGTCATGTGCACACTCCTTTCTCCTTTGATACTCATCTATGAGACTGGTCTTTACAAATGCTAGTGTCAGATCTGTCTCAGGCCTTGTCTCCAGCACATTGATCAACACAGTGTAGGTATTGGGTAAGCTGCACAGCAACATGGCTGCAGCATGACTGCCTGTTATATTGCCTGTTATATTATATATTTGATGACAGCCACTCAGACCAACTAACCTGGGAGGTGCACATGAGCAGGGCAATTAGGATATACAAGTCTTTAAGGAGCCACAGCAATCAACCCTGTTAGCTTGCAGCCAAACCCATAGTCTGTCTCTAAATCTGGTTAAAAACAGGTCTTGCAACACACATCTTCAGAAGGATGCTAAAGCTTCACCACCAAACGCCACAGTGCCTCTGTGAGGTGCAGTCCTAACTCTAATCTCTGAGAGCACCCTTTGGAACATACAATGCGATAGATAAATTGGGAGCAGCTTACCTGAGGTTGCCCTATAACCTTGAGTGCAGCACATGGGGTAGAATGGTTGAAAGCCTTGCAGTACAGCAGTACAGCTTAGGACCCCCCACCCCATGTGCTTGCACAAAATCAAAGGAAACAAAGAAGAGGTAAGCTGCTCCCAATTTACAAGACCCCCAGGATGAAATGAGTTCTGGACCCTTTCTATCATAGTTGTATAGAATTGAAACTGTTCCACTCTCCTTATTTAAATAGTATGAATAATAAATGTTATGTATGTGTATTGTATAAGCATTGTTTTTATTGTAATATAATTACTTAAGATGTGATATGAATTGTGGTGTTTCTAAGTGAAGTGAACAGAAATGCACTGTAGTTTTGTAAAATCATGTGCATGTTTGAGCATTTAGTAAGAATTAAGCCATTAAAGAGTGTACTGAATGGAAACTGCTTAATAAGGAGGTGGTGAAGGGTTGGAGACCCCCTTAAAAGTATGGCCTGAATTACGGTGGCAACATTTATCTATATAGCCACCAGGTGGTGCATCCTATGGAGCTGCAGGTGCTTTGGGTAGGAGGGGGGGGGGGTAGGAGGCGGATTCTAGGCGGTGACATCTCCGGCAGGGTATTTGATGTATTCCTGTCTGTGTGGTGATCGCTGGGCCCGCTGTCCAATATGGATGTGCCAATGGTGGGCGCGAAGAGATAGGGCTTCCCAGAATGGAAAGGTGCCACCTCATACACCCCATGCTAAACAGCAAAAGGTAAGCATGCATCTGACATGCAGAATATCCTGAAAGTAAAGGGGAAAGGCTTGATATTAACTTTTTTTATTAATATTATTTATTTTCATTGTCCCCTACAGTGGTGAAGGTATTATTTACTTGTTATTTATTATTATTTATGTTGAGGCTGTGTCCAGTTACATTTTATTATTCCAAAGAAGTGGTTGTTTGGGCGGTTGTTTGGGAAGGGGTGTTTACATTGTGGTTTGAATAATAACGATGCTGTGAAAAATTAAAGAATAAGCACAGTGCAATGCGACAATGAGTGAAATATTTTATTAAGAAATCATACAGTAGTATCATTTGATGATGGAAATAAGACATCTTATAAAAATGATGATATATGCCCTATAAGTGTGTGGTAACAGGGGGATAGAGCAAATTTCTGTGTATCTCTATTGCCCCCTGTTGGGCAAGGTGTAAACTGTTTGTTTTGTTATTTCAAATACTGAACCCCGGAGAAATTAAATATATTCAGGCTCTTTATTAACCTGTTGCAGCGTGTGAGTGCTGGGTGCAGAGGAATCAAATCCAGATATACATTGTGGTGTAACAGGAACTGGCTTTACTGGAACATGAGTGCAGTAAGAGAAGGTCACCTTACATGGTGGATAACATCGACAGGAAAAAGAAGTCATAGAGACCACTTCAATGTACAGGAAACACAACATGCAGAAGAGAATGTACAACATATATATATCAGCGCCATCTACTGTCATAAATGTAAACAGCATTTATAAATACAGATCACAAATAGTGACAAGCTCTCAGCAGTTGCACACTATCTCTATCAGAAGTAATTAACTCAAGTGGTTTATTTTCTTTATAGATCCATAAATCAAGCAAAAAAGGCTTTCTTTAGCCTAACTTAGTCCATAAAAACATAGAAATTTCAGATAACTCTTTAGCCTCTCTGGTTTACTCACATTACTGGGTTCTTCAGAGTTGGTTCCCCCTGCACCAGTCTGTTCTTTACCAGCCTTCCAGTTGCTGCATACTGTGCGTCACTGGCACGTGCCCTCCTGCAGGCCACACCAGCGCTCACCCTCCACAGGGACACTGTAGCATCCAGCAGCCCTCAGCTGTGGCTCCTCATCTTTAACCCTTTAAGTGCCAGCCTACCTGCAGCTTTTGTCACTCTCTGTTGCCAGACCATGTTTCACTATTTTGCGCTCCCCATGTTCAACTGTGATTTTTGAAAGGATTTCTAGGGATTTTCCAGGAAAATTATATATTGTTTTTTTCAGCAGAGTCTGGGCTTTAACATGAAATGTCTTGTTTGTAATTTTTGTGTGTATTATCAATATTTTTGGGTGAAATATGTGAAAAAAAATAAAAAAAAAATTTTTTGTACAATTTGTAGGGTTTTTTTGTAATAAAAAATGTAAGTTTGTCAATAAAATCTTATTGTGTGGGAAATCCCAATTTCTCCCGGTTACAGCGATACCACATATGTATAGGTAGACACCCTTTCCTGCCCAGGAGACTCCCCCAAACTGAAATAGCGCTTTAGGGGATTTTCAGATAAAATACAACTATGCAATGCGCTATGCGCACCTTGCAGTTTTATCAGAAAAACAACCCCCAACAAACTATATATTCTCTAGAAGTACACACCTCAAGCTTTCTAGGTGTACCAGGCATGTTGATTAGCCCATAGTTTTCTGGAAGTAATTCCTCAATGTATTCTTTGGTTGCAAAGAGTTTCCCTAAAAAATGGATAAAAAAGCAGAATCAAAGCCACAAAAAACTATATACAAACAAGAAAAAACAAGTTTAATCTGAAAAAGCAACATTCCCCGAACAGAACAACACCCAACATTCATAGGTTCTGTCAAGGGAAGAGTTGCCAAACACCCCAAAGTAAAGCATGTGCGTAACGGTAATTTTTCAACCAAAACAACCCTTTACATTTGGAATATCGCCCATAAACCATAAATTCCCTGAAAGTACACATGTTAAGCTTTCTAAGCATACCCAGCTTGTTGTAGTGGGCTCATCTTTCTGGAATTAATCCCTCAAAGAATTCTTTGGTTGAGCAGGGTTTCCCTAAAAAATGTATAAAAAAGCTGAATAAAAACCACCTTTTCCTAAAATATAAATAGGCAAACCAGAAAAAACAAGCTAAATCTGAAAGCACAAGGTCCCCCGAACAGAACAATACCCAACATGCATGCACTATTAACCCTTTTAATTGCCAGCCTACTTGAGATTTTGTCACCCTCTGTTGACAGGTAATTTTTCCCCATTTTGCGCCATATTTTGCTCCATGTTTTGCGCCATTTTTGCTGGAATTTTCAGGAAAATTATATTTATATTTTTTTGCAGCAAAGTTTAGTCTTTAACATGAAATGTCTTGTTTGTAAATTTTATTTTGTTTTTTTACAATATTATTAAGTAAAAAAATAAATAAATAAATAAAAACATTTTTAGAAAATTGACTCCTTTATTTTAAATAAAAAATGTATTTTATTAAGGAAAAGCATATTGCATGTGAAAGCCCCATTTCTACCGATTAGAACGGTACCACATATTTATCGGTAGCCCCCCGTTCCTGCCCAGGAGACCCCCCTAACTGAAACAAGTACTTTATAACATTTTATAACATTTACAAATAAAATACAACTACCATCCACACTACAAAGGGTTAAATCGAGAAAAAAAAATCACAATGGGGGGGGGGGGGGCATTTTTGGGGGGGATTTTTAAGGGTAAAAAACCCTTACAAATCCCCCCAAAAAATTGACATGGGGGGGGGGGGGCAGCTTTTTTTTTATTTTTAAGGGTTAAAAACCCTTAAAAATCCAAAAAAAAAAATGACGTGGGGTCCCCCTTACCCAAAGTAACCAGCCCGGGACCAGCTATGGGGGCTTGTAGGCACAGAGTGGGGGGGCCAGCTTTTGTGGCCCCCCACCCTGCAGCCTACGAGCCCACATAGCCTATGTGGGCCCGGGCTCTTCTGCCCCCCCCTGGGCTTTGGGGAGGCAGGTAATGGGGGTGCCGGGAGTTAATGGCAAGTCACCCGCTAGGGCAGGTGACTTGCCACCCCCCCAGCTTTGTGAACTGGTATAAGGGGTCTCATGGACCCCTTACCAGTTCACAAGGGGTTAAAAGTTGAAAAAAAAAACACAGACACATAAATAAAAAAAGATCTTTATTATTTTTTTTACTCACCTCTGATCCTGTGTCCCCCGGCGATCTCCGCTGACAGTCTGATCGCATGTTTGGAGGAGAAAGCCTGGGGAGGGGGGGGGCATCTCAGCCCTCTCCTCCTCCTCTGCTCTCTGCTCCAAGCACTGAGCTGACTTATTCAGAGTCTCAGTGCTTGGACTGAAGAAGCCGGCTGCTGGTGACATCACCAGCCCTAGCGGGTGATGTCACCCACCCCAGGGGGCGGGGCTAGCAGTCGCATTCCAGGAAGTGGGGGGAGAGGGCATTTTCTGCCCTCTCCTCGCCACGGAAGAGGCTTGGGGGGGCAATCGGAGGCCCCCCCAGTGAAGAGAAGACCCGGCGGGAGGCAGCGCAACTGCAGGTAAGTAAATGTCATTTTTATTTTTATTTTTTTTACAGTTAGCAGCGGCTGCTACCAAATTGGGGGGGGGGCGGCCTATTCCAGGGGCTCTCCTGGAGCCATCCGACCCCCACGGGGGATCGGATGGCACCAAATTAAAGAGGAGACCCGGCCGGATCCAACAAGGGGTCAGGTGAGTATTTTTCATTTTTATTTTTTTAACTAGCAGCGGGGAAAGTCGAGCACGTAACACCTGCGGGCTTGGCACTTAAGGCCCAGCCAAGCCAGCACGTAGGTGTTACGTGCTTGGCAACAAAAGGGTTAAAGGCCTTTTGGTCTGGCATATTAGATTGTGAGGATTGCCCAGCAGGACCCAACTAGCTTCCCATACTGGCCAGACTCCAGGTCCCTATTAAGTGCCTTACTGGCAACCTCTTAAAGGGCCAGTCACAGTGCAAAAAGCACACTTCCCAGCATCACTCACAATCCACAATGTTTCTATTACAAACATAGACGGTTGATGGCAGAAGGAGACCATGGGGTCCATCTAGTCTGCCCTTATTTGTGTACTGTATGTACTGTACTCTTTCTGGCAGACCACCTGCCTGTATGTATATGCTATGCGCTCTCCGATTTAGCTTGTTTTTTCTTGTTTGCATATTGATATTTTAGGAAAATTTGTTTTTTATTCTGCTTTTTTATACATTTTTTTGTGAATCCCTGTGCAACCTAAAAATTCTTCGAGGGGTTACTTCCAGAAAGATGAGCCCACTACAACAAGCTGGGTACGCTTAGAAAGCTTAACATGTGTACTTTCAGGGAATATATGGTTTATGAGGGGAATTCCAAATGTAAAGGGTTGTTTTGGTAGAAAAAGCGCAAGGTGCGCACTTTGTCTGCAGAGCTGAAATTTTCAAGTGAAATTACCGTTACGCACATGCTTTACTTTGGGGTGTTTGGCAACTCTTCCCTGGACAGTAGCTATGCATGTTGGGTATTGTTCTGTTCAGGGGATGCTGCTTTTTCAGATTTTCTGCTTTTTGTTCTTTTTTTTAGGGAAACCCTGTGCAACCAAAGAATACATTGAGGGATTACTTCCAGAAAACTGTGGCCACATCAACAAGCCTGGTACTCCTAGAAAGCTTGAGGTATGTACTTCCAGAGAATATATATTTTGTTGGGGGTATTTCAAATGTAAATGGTTGTTTTTCTTGCAAGGTGGGCATAGCACATAGCACAGGTGTATTTCATTTGAGATTTTCCTAAAGAGCTGTTTCAGTCTGGGAGAGTCTCCTGGGCAGGAAAGGGTGTCTACCGTTACATATGTGGCACCAATGTAACCAGGAGAAATTGGTATTTCACATGCAATAAGATTTTATTGACATTTTTTATTACAAAAAAACACTACAAATTAAGTTTAGTAAAAAATTGTTTTTTTTTTCAATTTTTTTACCCAAACATATTGAGGATACACCTAAAACATGACAAACAAGACATGTTAAAGCCCAGACTCTGCTGAAAAAAACAATATATAATTTCCCTGGGAAATTCCTGGAAATCCCTTCAAAAATCACAGTTGAACATGTGGAACCCAAAATGGTGCAAAATGGTCTGGCAGCAAAGGGTGACAAAAACTCCAGGTAGGCTGGCGGTTAAAAGGTTAAATGGGGCCCTATCCAGGCTCATACAGTAAACTGTACAGTAAACTTTTTCTGGCTTTTAACTCAATTAGGTACAACTAGACAACTAAAGACTGAAAGAGCCGAGATGAATGGTGCACCCTTTATCTAAATGATGCCAGGTGAGCACAAATATAATAAATAAGGGTGGAGGAGCAAGAATTATGGGGCCACCCTGACCTTCTGGTGGTTGAAGCCCTGCACTCCCTATAGTTGCTTCCCTGCTTATGCCATCCCATTTTCAATTTCCAGTGGTGACTTTTAACCACTTAATCATTACAGTCTTCTTATGTTCTATGTTATATAACAATGCAAGCTAAATCATTATAAATATAGATCTGTTTTTTTTTCTTTTTTGAAATAACTGTTTGCAGGGGTTGCTCTCCTGCAATAAATTGTGTATAGAAAAGTCTCTCACACATCTTAATGGCTGAAATCCCACAAGCATTATTACACACGTAACCAGACTAAATGACCAGAAAGCAGACCTCAGGTTTGAAATGACAGCATTGTGCACTAATAATCATAATGATTAAAAATTATAAAGCTGGTGTTACTGTTAAGTGAGTAACTGACAGCTCACAAGAAAGCGTAATCAACATAGGGCCAAGGGCAGGGCCGGATTATAGGCAGGGCACAAGGGTTGCGCAAGAGGGCCTCCACCACCTTTGGCGCTATGCTTGGGGGCATTGAAACTTTGCAGCACTGCCAATTGGTCTGGTCGGCCCTGATCCACATGTGCTGGCAGGGGTGTATAACTGAGGTTCCCCTAGTTCCGGAAATCCGGCGCTTCAAAGTGTACCACCCAGGCACCCGGGAGCAACGGTACCGGAGTTTTGTGATACCAACGTTTGGTCCAGTCACCGATCCACGTGCTCTAACAGGGGTGTTTACCTGAAGTTCTCCCTTTGCCAATGGTAGTGGGTCGTTAGCCCCTCTAGGTCCGGAGATTCGGCACTCATAAAAGTACCAACCCAGTGCCTGATCTTGCGGCACTGCCGATTGCTCCATTCGGCCCCAATTCACATGCCCTTGCAGAGGATATCCGACAGAGGATATCCGACATACCACCCACCCTGGTACCCGGGACACTAGATTTTTGCTTTAATTGAAAAAAAAACTGCATCAGTGGCCTCCACCAGATTTTCTGCCCAGGGGACTCCACCACACTTAAAGTGGGCCAACACCCAGGATTTTGACTATCCTGGGTTTTGGTCCACTTCGGCGGGGCACCCCGATCGGGGGTGCCCCGCTGTGTGAAACCCCCCAGAAAGCCCCAAAATCTTACCTGTCCCCGCTCCCACGTGACTGGACGGTCCAATCCCCGCCAACGTCCAGGCGGGGATCAGGAACGTCCAAGCGGCTGCCGCCGCCGCCGCCTCCCTCGCGTCACTTTCGGCGCGCGCGCGCCCCCGCCGGCCATTCGCAGACGGCCGGCGCGGGCGCGAGCACGCCTACAGGGGCGCGAGGGAGGCGGCGGCGGCGGCAGCCGCTTGGACGTTCCTGATCCCCGCCTGGACGTTGGCGGGGATTGGACCGTCCAGTCACGTGGGAGCGGGGACAGGTAAGATTTTGGGGCTTTCTGGGGGGTTTCACACAGCGGGGCACCCCCGATCGGGGTGCCCCGCCGAAGTGGACCAAAACCCAGGATAGTCAAAATCCTGGGTGTTGGCCCACTTTAAGTGTGGTGGAGTCCCCTGGGCAGAAAATCTGGTGGAGGCCACTGATGCAGGTAGGGTGTTTGGGGTTTTTTTGGGGGGTTTCACCCCGCGGGACATCCCGATCTCGGATGTCCCGCGGGGTGGGAGGTGATCGGCCCGGGAATCTTATAGATTTCCGGGCCGATCACCTCTCGCTGTTGGTCCACTTTAATCCCTGGCCATGGGTAGTGGGGAAGTTGTCGCACATAGGGAAGTATCTCTGGCATCTCTTTGAAAATGTAGAAAACATAGCTAGCTTTGATATAGTAACTTTGCAAACAGAAAAGGGCATATATATTTTATTTTTGCCAAAACCAGGGTAAAATTATTACCTTAAGGTACTGAATTTATCTAGTATTTATATTTTTTTCTGATATTAGAAACTATTTGTTTTATGGAAGCAGATTTCACTACTTTCAATCTGTTATAATTGGCAACTGTACACCAAGGTCTACAAAGAGAAACGAGTGATCCATGTACTGTAAACACAGAACACTGCTGCTGGCCATGTGTAAGCATAAGGGAGCTCACTCACATCAGTAGCAGCCATAGCAGCAGTGTAATCTGTGTAAAGGGCTAATTTCTCTCTTCTTGTAGATCTTGGTGTACATACTTTATACACAGTTGCCAATAGCAACAGATTGCAAGTAGTAAAAACTGCTTCCATAGAACACACATTTTTGTAAAAATAAGGATAAAAATGCTAAGCCCAGCAGCCTCTTTTGGTACAAAACAACATGCCCTCAAAAGTGGACTTTCCCTTTAACCCTTTAACTACCAAGCCATAACTAAGATATGTTATGTTATGTGATTATTTTGAATGCCCCACCTGGTTCCCCTGCCCATATCTATATTTGTAAAATTATCATCTGTTACACTTTTATTGACCAATCTTGCCCCTTGTGTGCTCACTGACCCATAGCATTGGCAACATTCCATTTGGAGTTTTATTACTTTATGTGCCCTCCCAGACCAAACCTTTAGGCCTGACCTGAGCCCCACCCTTTAGGCCCAACTGTTGTGCATGGGCTAATCAAAGGCACTTAGAAACTGTTCATATTGAGTGGCAGTGGCTGCAATTCAGAATCCTTTCCAAGTCTGCAGCAAATTTAACCTAAAGGAAACCTGCACCGTATTCTGCTTGTCTGAATAACCCAGCATCAACTAAAACGATTACCTTTTATCTCATCACACTACTTCCTCTTACCCTCAAAATCCTAGGCTCACAGTATCCCCCTGCGCTGTAAGTCCCTATATATCTCCCCCTCTCTGCTCTCAACCACCTACCTCTCCGCTTATGAATTCCTCTCTCTGGCAAAATCACTCACCACCTCTATATCCAAGCACAAGACACATTATTCCACCCTCAAAAGTCACAATCATCTCTTCTCTCTCCTTTTACTCTTACTTGCCGCCGGTGACATCAGCCCTAATCCGGGCCCAGTCTCTACACCCCTATCCTCCAGAATGATTTCCTTTTCATCAAAGCCAAAAATCTGCAACCGTGTTAAACCTGGATACACATGCAACCTATCTAATCTGATACAGCTTACTCCCTCCCCACCCCTCCCCGCCACTGTCACCATCTCTATCCTTCTCATCTTTGGAAGTTCACTGTGTCTATTTATTTTCTCTCTGTAACCTGAAAATTGCTGTCATCTACCGCCCTCGTGGAAATACTACCCTTTCTTCAACCACTTTTCTACCTGGCTCCTTCAGTTTCTGTCCACTGACATCCCGGCAATCATCATGGGTGACTTCAACATACCTGTTGACACTAGCAACCCTGCTGCCACCAGACTACTGTCACTAACCTCATCTTTCGGGCTCAAGCAATGGTCTACTGCACCCACAAAGACGGCCACACAATTGACCTCCTCTTCACTAACCTCTGCTCTGTATCAAACCTCTCATCCTCTTTGCTTCCCCTCTCCAACCATAATCTGCTGACTATGACCCTCTCTCCAATTCCTGCAAACCCCCATCCACACAAACCTATAATTCAACGCAGGGACTTACAAAACCTAGATCTTCAGTCCCTTTCTGCCTCACTTCAACCTCTTCAGACCTTGATCTCATTCACGGACATAGACACTGCATCATCACACTACCATAATACATTCTCCTCAGCTCTAGACTCTGACGCCCCCTTCACCTATAGCTGTCCCCGCCCCAAAAATCACCAACCCTGGCTAAATGCAAGCACAACCAGATTGAAACGGCTGTCTCGAGCTGCTGAGCGGCTAATAGTCTAATACGGAGGGAAGTTGTTTTGGCCTGAGAGACCTAGGGTTCCAGAGTAATGAAGCTGGTGCGATTGCCCCACAGCCGGCTATGTCATTTATTACTCATAATGGTTTGTGCTTCGGGGCATGCAGCAGTACTAATAGTGCAATTTAATAGTACTTGTGTAGGGAGGAGAAGGCAAGTCCTCCCTGTTCCTTTTTGCAGAAAAGAGTTGCTCTGTTTATCCTAGGTATAGGTTTATTCCATGTAAAGGACATCATTTTCTGTTGAAAAGAGTCCAGGCCTCATTTGGGGCTCGGTACCGGCAGCACTCTGAATAGGTATAAAATCTTTGGTAGGAACGTTATTTTGAGGTTCGCTATCTGCCCCAACCACAACAGCCTGACAAACTACCAGGAATGAAGCAGTACATCAAGCAATTTTAAAGGTTTCTGGATAATTTGGGTTGTATAGGCCGTCATAGTTGGCCGTCAGTTTAATCCCCAGATACAGCAGCCTCTGTGTCCAAGACCATGTGAAATTATGGGACAGAGTCTTTCTCGTGCTGCTAGAGAGCAAGACATCTAGTGCCATGGATTTGTTAGCATTCAGCTTGAGACCTGAGATTTGACTGAAGGATGTAAGTTGTTTGATAGCATTGGGGGCTGACGTATGGGGGGCGGTGAGCATTAACAACATGTCGTCTGCGAATACTGAGACTTTATGTTCGCAGTCCCCCAGAGGGATTCCCTTGATTGAGGGGTTTTGCCTTAATTTCATTGCCATGGGTTCTAAAGCCAAGATGGATAATATGGGGGATAATGGACATCCCTGTCTTGTGCCTCTTTGTATCGAAAAAAAAACAGCATATTTAATACCAACTGACGGTTGAGAGTAAAGGATGGAGATCCAGGAGAGAAAGCCTGGGCCAAAGCCCCAATTGCGCAAGGAAAGTTGGAAGTATTGCCAGGAGAGGGAGTCAAAGCTTTCTCCACATCTAAGGAGAGGAGCATGGCTTCTAAGTTCTGGGCTCTTGCGCCTTGCAGTAACTGTATTATCCTTTGCACCCCATCCATGGTTTTCAGGGTTTTAATTGCCTTCAGCACTTTCTCCACCCTGATGCTTTCATCTACCTTGCGACTTCGCGCATCAGGTAATTAGGGCAATTTGATTTCCTCAAAGAATGCCTATGCCCAATGGTCCTCCCCCGGGGGTGGGGCCTTATATAATTTAGAAAGTCCAGCAGAGAACTCCTCCACTACTGCCTGGGGGTTGCTAGTTTCCATGCCTGCCTGTGTTTTAAGTCTTATAGGTTTTATGGTATGCTCTTTGCATTTCAGTTGGGAAGCTAATAGTGTTCCCTGCTTATTTGCAAAGATGTAATACTTTTGTCTGGACCTTCTATAGCGGCCTTCAGCCTCTTCTGTTTGTAGGAGCTTAAGTTTGGTTCTAGAGAGCTCCATTATGCACAGCGCTTGGAGCTTGGGTTGGCTTTAAAGTCTCTTACATCTCTCTAATACTTAGTCTAGAGTTGTACTACTAGGGCTGACCTCTCCTTTTCTTCCTAGAGGCTAGGGCAATAAAGTGTCCTCTCATTACTGATTTGAATGCCCCCCATATCATAGTTGGTTGGTTTCTGAGTTCTCATTTGTGGTGAAGAAGTCCATGGCAGCTCTACTGGTCTCTTCTACCAAAGGTTTTGAAGAGAGCAGGGAGTCGTTTAACTGCCATGAGGGGGGTTTCTGCTTAATAACCAAGAAGTTACACTTTATTGCCATCAGGTCGTGGTCCGACTACGGGACAGGGTATGATTTTGCTTGTCCAACCTGTGGAAGAAAGGAGGATAGGAAAAAGATATGGTCTATTCGTGTAGATTTTGTGTGGGGCTGAATAATGTGTATAGTCTTTCTTGTGAGGGTGTAAGTCTCTCCATTGGTCTGCCAAGCAGGCATTGCCTATCAGGTCCGAGAAGTGTTTGCTATCTTGGACCGTGTGGGCATTAGGGGGGAGGGATCTGTCTAGGTATGGTTGTAACGTTAAATTGGAGTCGCCACACATAAATATGGATCCTCTCCCATGCTTCTGCAATAACGAGCACATGCGCGCCAGGAAGGGGATCTGCTTAGTGTTTGGTGTATAGTATATAAGAAAAGTTTAATATAACGAAAGAAAAATGGGGTGTGTTGGCTCCAAGGTTTGACCACTAAGGGACAACACTTCACTGCTGTGACCCAGAAACCTATAGAAAGTGCTTGTATGCACTAATTATTTTCTATGTAAGAAAAGGTACCTTGTCATCTTGAAGGGTGCCTTGCAGCAGCAGGAATCTGAGTCCACTATCTGCTTATGACAGGAAAATGGGATTCCATTGCGAAATGCTATAAGGACACCCTTCTGTTTGCTTTGACTAAATGCCTGGAAAAACAGAGGAAATTTATAGTTAAGAAATTTCGGTTTGCAGTTAGATGAGTAATGTGTTTCTTGAAGACAGACTATGTCTGCATGAATAGAGTTAAAGAATTTTAAGGCTCTGGACCTCTTGTTGGGTGAGTTCAGGCCCTGGACATTCACTGATACTATATTAAGTGTCGTTTTTCTCTATAAAAGGGTTTATCCCCCGTAAGGATTGGACGTAACCAACCTGGGTTCCCACTAAAGAGAGGGAGGGTATTAGGGTGAGCAGGTAGATAAAGGAGAGAAAAGAGAGAGATGAAATATCAAAAATGAGAGAGTGTACATATTAAGTAAACATTGATTGCAATCCAACGTGCGAAAATGTATCTCCAGTGGTTTGGGAAGTGCTTTCCCATCTCTGGAAGCTGGGGTCACCTACTAAGGATCGAGAGGCTATTCTGGTATATGTTAAAAAGCAACAAATATTTTAACAGTCTAGCATAAAAAAATTAACAAGGCGTCTGGCCAGTGGGTCCAGGCGCCCCTCCGCCAGGGATGCCCCTTCTCCCACCTCCTGTTCTTGGGAGTCGTGGCCAGCTGCCAGATGTGTGATGTGGCCAGCTGTCAGTGGAGTCGAGGGACAGATCATCTGTAGCACTCACCCCGCCGCCATCTTCCTTGTCAGGAGCCTCATGCGCTGCCTCCCTCCCTTCACACACCGGAGCAGCTGCCACCACCGCCGCCGTCATCTTGCTTCCTGGGGCCGCCGACTTGCAGCTTTCTCTGGCACCTTTTTTTGTGTTCGGCGGCGTTCATCACGCCTGTCAGCTCGTGCCCATGTCCTGTGGGTCTCACCCTGGAGCTGATGTCGTCTCTGAGCCTCCAGATTGCACAGAGCTGAGCTAACTAGCGGCCATTTTGCTCGGCAGCGTGCGCTCGCCCCCCCCCGTCATAACTTTTCATAACTGTAAACTGCAGTCAATCTGGCAAAAGTCACCAAATCACATTCAGAGACAAGCAGAAGCTTTTGCAAAGTATTGTATCTCCAACAAGTGTTTTTATTCTCTGACATTACTAGAGGGATATTTAGAAGCAGGGTCATTTATTCTTGTTTTGAACTGCCACACGTTTAATGATGGCTCTGACTTGTCAGGAGCATGCTTGCCCGTGTCCCTAAAAAACCTGTGTCAGCTCTCAGTAATCAGTAGCTTGTTCTACTCGATTTTTCACAAACCATAAAGAGTGAAATGTTTCCCACTCAAATTCTGCCGATCTGCTGATTTACATTAATACAATTCATTTATATCTTATGTTTAAGTTATATGGGTGTTTAGGAAATTATGTTTGAATTCTCTCAAGGCTATTATGCTGCAGTCCTATTGATTACACACTTATCATAATACAGCTATTAAAATCTCAGAATATGTCCCTTGCTGAGGGCTATTAATTAATTTTAATTTTCTCACCATAAATGTTTCTGTATAATGCTGGTGTAAAGTAATCTCAGTAAAGACCAGTGATATTTGATTTGTGTTTGGAGTGTATGTGGAGTTTTTACAGTGCTTTAGAATTATGAACATAAGCCTCGGGAAGATAAAATTATAATGAGTTTTAATTTCTTGTCTATAAAATGTCATTCTTATAGTGCCTTTGACTTGTTACTGCTGTGCAATAATTTTTAATGTTTGTAATCCCTTGCAAATGACTTTTCTTGTGTTCCCAGACCAATGTACACCTTCATCTAAATTATAAGCCACTAGTTTAGTATGCTCTTAAAAGGCGTATTAGACCTATTAAATAGGTAAAGGAACACCCCCTTGTATGCCCTAAGCTTCCTGTGCAAGGTAACCTTAGCATGACTTAAAGGTGCCAAAACAGAGCAAACAGTAGGTGAATCATGCTCCGTTTTACATTAACATCCCTTGTTACTTCTTGAAGCTTTAACTTCCAATAGGGGTCATGCTAATTATTTGGTAAAGCCGGTGTAACTTGCTGTGTGGACTGCAACCTGCATCTCGATGAGCTTTTTAGTGTGTAGACACAAAGTGCAAAAAAAGGTTCTACCCTTTCTCCCAAAATTATCTGTACCTGTGATGGGGAATTTTTACGGGTTAGGTACATAATTTTTCCAATGAGGGAAGAAAAATTGGGTTTAAGTTTTGAAACAATAGAACCCTATTGATGAAATATTTAGCATAGCTTATAGGGTGCTGTTTTCCAAACTAAAAAAAATATCCTTTTAAATCCCTAGAAAAATAATGTACCCCAACTGTAAAAATGTGCCATCATATCTACAGGGGATTTTATCTAATGAAGAATAGCCTGGCTTTTTATTTTTTTTATTGTATTTTTTCAGTTTTAAGTGTTTTAATAAATGTGGCTTTTAAAGGCATCCCCATTTAACATTGAAACTGCCTGTTTTTTTATATTTTTGGGTCATTTTTTGGCATTTCTGGTTAGCACTGCATACTGCCTGTATTGTGGGATGCCACCCACTGCCTATATTGTGGCATCCCACAATACAGGCCGTGGGTGGCATCCCACATTACAGGCAGTAGGCAGTGGGCAGCATCCCCAATCTCCCCCCAAGCATGTGTGTAAGGAGGTAGCAGGTTCTGCAATGTGTGGCCCTACACACACACACACACACACACACACACACACACACACACACACACACACACACACACACACACACACAGTGTACTCATACAGTACTTACAACACTCCCGCACCATCGCTGCTGGAGTTCCTGCTTCCAGCCGGGGGCATTGCCTATGCAGCCCGGCATTCATGAAAGAACACCGAGCGTGCATAGACCACACTCACCCACCGACAGGGGCGTGGCCTGTGCACACCCGGGTTCATTAATAAACGCCAGGCATGGCCACGCCCACCCACCAGTGCTAGAAACTCAAGCAGAGGCGGCACAGGAGTGCTTTAAGATACTGTATGTGTCTGTGTATGTGAGGAGGGTCATGCATTGGAGGACTGGCAGGCAGGGAGCAAGTTTAACTGCCTCCTGCCTGCCAGTCTTCCATTGCATGGCCCTTTCCACTCACAATCATTTGAAGAGGGGAAAAAGTGCATCTTATAAGGCGAAAAATATGGTATGAAGTATTCCTCACTTAATTTTTGAATATATTCTTAGTTAACATATCTTGAACATATCCGTTATGTCTGACTGTTTTTCAGAGTTTGTTTAATATATAAATATATTTAAATTGTATACTCTGCAATATTTCTTTTGTAATGGTTATTTCATGTGCTTAGCTTGTTGGTGGCAAAGAGAATATACAATTCAATACAATACAAAAATGGGTTTTGATCCACTTTAAAGAAATGCTTTGACATATCATTCAATCATTCAAAGGGCCAGCAATTAGAGTTAGACAAACTTCTTGTTGGACAGATAAAGAGCCACCTTGGGGCCATAGAAAGGAAAAAGTATTCTAAAATGGTTATAAACTTGCACCACACTGTCTGAAAGTTGAATGTGTTGCTTACTGAATGTGTTGCTTACTGAATGTATCAAGTCTCAAAACTTTAGGTTAATCAAGGCCATTAGGAACAGCCCAGTCTAAATGAGGAGTGTCTGTGCTTTTCCAAAATGTGTGTTCACCCTAGATATAAATGAAATGTGTTCCAGTTATTAATTCTTCTTTTAATCTTTGGAAATTCACATATCTTTGATAACAGCAAAAGCAATATATTTCCATAATACCGAAATTTAATACCACTTCAATTTGTGCATAGAGGTGTGTTAACCTCAATTCATAGCGAGCCAGCAGTGAATTACCCCTGAGGCAGCCAAGGCTGTTAATTATCTCCAGCACACAGTATAAATGGGATTGTCTGTTTAATGCTGAAAGAATGCAAGAATTGTCTTTGTTTTCTTGGATCAGCAGAAGCAGAAAGCAGGTAATATACCATTAACGTAATCCACTCCCATTGTTTTAATTAACTGAGGCTTTCTCTGGTTATATTACATGCATTACACTAACAGTGAGTAGATTGTTCAAAAGAAAACATTTAAGTTGTTTGTAAGCTTAAGTTTGAAAGTATATAGAGACCCTATTTCTACATTATTTGAAGCTTAAGGTTTCCCATATTACTATTCCCTGATTCAGAGCCTCTCTCACATGCATTCCGGCATGCGGGAATGATGTAAAAGTCCTGTATTTTGTCTTTTTTCCATGACGAGTGATTCTGGGCCTTCCGCATATGCCAAACCGAGTATTTGCCGTACTATTAAGGGTGAAGCCGAGTTCATCTGTAATTTTATGGGTTTTGTCTGCATTTGCAAGTGATTCCCATCCCTGATTTGTCCATTTTCGGGCCTATAAAAACCGTAGGTTTCCAGTTCAAAATTGTGCCCACTCTCCTGTATTTATGCTAGCCGTGCTAAACCTTGATCTGTGTGTATATAGTTAGCATTACATTTGCACTGGTTTTTGCTTTTAGAATGAGTGTGCCCATTTGTGTTGTGTTGCTCTTTAGTTGTGGTACCCTATTTGTCTCTCTCTGCCCTCCATCACCACTACTGTGCTCATGTCCCAATTTAACCCTTTAAGTGCCAGCCTATCTGGAGATTTTGTCACAGTTTGTTGCCATGCCATTTTGCACTATTTTGCGCTCCACATGTTCAACTGTGATTTTTGAAGGGATTTTCAGGGATTTCCTAGGGAAATTATATATTGTTTTTTTCAGCAGAGTCTGGGCTTTAACATTTTTTTAGGTGTATTTTCAATATTTTTGGGTGAAATGTGCGCTTAAAAATAAGAAAAACCTATTTTTTACAATTTATAGTATTTTTTTGTAATAAAAATTGTAAGTTTGTCAATAAAATCTTATTGTGTGTGAAATCCCAATCTCTTCCGATTCCAATGGTACCACATGTGTATTGGTAGACACCCTTTCCTGCTCAGGAGACTCCCCAAAACTGAAACAGCGCTTTAGGAGATTTTCAGATAAAATACAACTATGCTAAGAGCTAGGCACACCTTGCAGTTTTTCAATAAAAACAACCCTTTACATTTGAAACACCCCCAACAAACTATATATTCTCTGGAAGTACATACATCAAGTTTCTAGGCGTACCAGGCTTGTTGACATGGGTGCAGTTTTCTGGACGTAATCCCTCAATGAATTCTTTGGTTGCACAAGGTTTCCCTAAGAAAAGAATAGAAAAGCAGAATCAAATCCACATTTTCCTAAACAAACTTTAAGCAAACAAGAAAAAACAAGCAAACAAAGCAACATCCCCCAAACAGAACAATACCCAACATGCATAGGTAGTGTCAAGGGAAGAGTTGGCAAAAACCCCAAAGTAAAGCATGCGCATAATGGTAATTTTACTCGACAATGTCAGCTTTGCAGACAAAGTGCGCACCTTGCAATTTTTGTACCAAAGCAACCCTTTACATTCGGAATACCCAACAAATCATATATTCCCAGAAAGTACACATGTTAAGCTTTCTAGGCATACCTGGCATTTTTTCAGTGGGCTCATCTTTCTGGAAGTAATCCCTTGAAGAATTCTTAGGTTGCACAGGGTTTCCCTAAAAAATGTATAAAAAAGCAGAATAAAAAAACACCTTTTCCTTAAATATCAATATGCAAACAAGAAAAACAAGCTAAATCTGAAAGCGCAAGGCCCCCCGAGCAGAACAATACCCAACATGCATAGCTAATTTTAACCCTTTTAATTGCCACCCTACTTGAAATTTTGTCACCCTCTGTTGACAGGTCATTTTTCACCATTTTGTTCCATGTTTAACTGTGATTTTTGCAGGAATTTCCAGGAAAATTCTATATATAAATATTTTGCAGTAGATTTTAGGCTTTAACATGAAATGTCTTGTTTGTAATTTTTCTACTGTTTTTTTAAATATTTTTTTTTTAAATGAAAAAAAAAATAATTATAATTTTTTTAAATTGTCTCATTTATTTTAAATAAACCATTTATTTTATTAAAGAAAACCATATTGCATGTGAAAGCCCCATTTCTCTCGATTACAACGGTACCACATATGTATTGGTAGACACCCTTTCCTGTCCAGTCCCCAATACTGAAAAGAGCACTTTATAACATTTAGAAATAAAATACAATTAATATCCACACTATAAAGGGTTAATTAAAAATAAAAGAAATTCGTGTGAGGTCCGGCATAGCCTATGGCCCCGGGCTCTTCTGCGCCCCCCCCGGGATTGAGGAGGCAGGTAATTGGGGGGGCTAAGGGTTAATGGCAAGTCACCCGCTAGGCGCAGGTGACTTGCCAGACCCAGGGCATTGCGAACTGGTATAGGGGTCTCATAAATCCCTAACCAGTTCACAAAGGGTTAAATGTAAAAAATACACAGAACAAAATATTTTATTATATTTTTTTAAATACTTACCTTCCATCCATCCATCCATCCCAGAGCACTGTGTCCCACGCTGATCAATTTGGCTTCTGGTCTCCTGCTGATGCTGGAAGCTTTTTATACCTACTGGGTAACAGGTAACATGGGGTTAATTAAAAAAACGACATAGGGTCCCCCCTCCCGGGGAGGGGGACCCCATTTGTTTGGAATTTTAAGGGTTAAAAACCCAAAAATGGCTTGGGGTCCCCCCTACCCATCTTAACCATGGGGGCTTGTAGAACAGGACGCAGGGACCAGCTTTGGTGGCCCCTGGCCCTACAGGCTTCAAGCCAACATAGCCTATGGCCACGGGCTCTTCTGCCCCCCTGGGCTTTGGGGAGGCAGGTAATGAGGGGGCTCGGGGTTAATGGCTAGTCACCCGCTAGCCGCAGGTGACTTGCCAGACCCAGAGCCTTGTGAACTGGTATAGGGGTCACATAGATCCATCACCAGTCCACAAAGGGTTAATGTAAAAAAAAACACACAGACACAGAGAAAAAATATTTTATTATAATTTTTTTTAATACTTACCTCCCATCCATCCCAAAGCACTATGTCCCACGCTGATCAATTTGGCTTCTGCTCACCTGCTGATGCTGGAAGCTTTTTATACCTGCTGGGTGACAGCTAACATAGGGTTAATTTAAAAAAAAATGCCAAGCACGTAGTTTCTACGTGCTCACTTCCACTCCACTTAAGTGCCAAGCACGTAGAATCTACGTGCTTGATTTTCCCCCCTGCTAGCAAAAAAAATAAAAATCAAAAATACTCACCTGACCCCTCGTTGGATCCGGCCGGGTCTCCTCTTTAATTTGGTGCCATCCGATCCCCTGTGGGGGGTCAGATGGCTCCAGGAGTGCCCCCGGAATAGCCCCCCCGTTTGGCAGCAGCAGCTGCTAACTGTAAAAAAAAAAAAAAAAAAAATTGCATTTACTTACCTGCAGTCGCGTTGCCTCCCTCCGGGTCTCCTCTTCACTGGGAGGCCTCCGATCGCCCCCCCAGCCTCTTCAGCTTCAGGGGAGAGCCTGAAAGGGCTCTCCCCCTCCTCTCCCGATGGGCGCCAACATCTTGCTGTTAAGCCCCGCCCCTTTGGGGCGCCCAGGCTGAAAAAAACAATATATAATTTTCCTGGGAAATCCCTTGAAATCCCTTCAAAAATCACATTTGAACATGGGGAGCGCAAAATAGTGCAAAATGGTCTGGCACCAAGGGTGACAAAAACTCCAGGTAGGCTGGGAGCGAAAGGGTTAAATCTGACTTTGACACTTAGGTCATAATTTTTCATGTTGCCTGGTTATTTGACACTATAAGTAGCACTTTATAGTATTTTTGCACAGTTACCATCATTTGCACAATTTAGGAGGTTTATCAGAGTATATTGATTTTTTATTGTAAGATTAATTCGGATTTTGGGATCTTTTGCTCAGACGAGATGCCCCTGCTGTATGTATGTTTTTTAAATGCTCTGTTTTAGAGTTTGGTGTGTTTTCCTCTGGAATATAGATGGACACTTTGTACCCAAAAACTCTAAGGTGTTTTACACTTGGCTTATCATTATGCCACAGTTTATATGGAGTTTTCTCCATTGTTCTAGAAGAGTCTTTTTTGCAAATAATTGGCTGTCATTGCTGCCTCTCTCCAGTAATTTTGAGTCTGTCTGCAAACATTTGATCATTTCAGTCAGAGCTCGGTTCTTTCTTTCAGCTACTCCATTTTCCTCTGGTGCATATTGCACTCTCTTTTGATATTCTATTCCCTTCTGGTTAAGTCCTCTTGAACATTGTGTCCTGTGAATTAACCATTAGGAAGTATGAGAGGTTTCCTCTGAAACTTGTTACTTGTCCAGGTGAAGGTAGGTTTAGGGGGGACCCTAATCACTGTGAATTAGGTAAAGTGACATTGAATCTCTATTCTGATCGAATTTAGGAAGTGTTGCTCTTGTAGCTTTGCATTTAATCCAGCATTCAAATTTATCAGTACCTGGACAAGGGGATACAGTTGGTTCCTTTTCAGATTTTCCTCTTTTGTAGTTCTTGTATGCATTCTGGGTGTGTGTGACCTAAACACCTCAACAGTCATTAGACTTGAATCAGAGAGACATAAAAAGGTTTTCGTTTTTGTGTCGATCTGTTTTTTTTTTTTACGAGTGATTCTAAGCATGCATCGCAAGCCTTCAGTAAAGTGTTCTTCCGTTCGTATGCCAACGAGAATGCCATTTTGCAGCTTTCGTTTTCCGTTTGTTACTCATGAAACAACGTAGGCTTCTGTTTTTTGGCCTTTTTCCAACGTCGCCTCGAACGAATCATTTACGTTCAAATTCTGAATTCCATTTTCTATAAATAAACGTCCAGCCGAAAATCGTTACGACCTTACGCCTGCGCACAACAAAATTTACTCAATGTGCTGGTCTACATATTTTGTTCACTCACTTCTGCTACAATGCTTACCTTAATCACTTCGTGGTCTGTATATTCTTCCATTTCCCGCACCTAATGCTTACCTTAATCACTTCGTGGTCTGTATATTCTTCCATTTCCTGCACCTAATGCTTACCTTAATCACTTTGCGGTCTCATTCTTCTTCCATTTCCCGCACCTAATGCTTACCTTAATCACTTTGCGGTCTCATTCTTCTTCCATTTCCCGCACCTAATGCTTACCTTAATCACTTCATGGCCTGTATATTCTTCCATTTCCTGCACCTAATGCTTTCCTTAATCCCTTTGGGGTCTCATTCTTCTTCCATTTCCCGCACCTAATGCTTACCTTAATCACTTTGCGGTCTCATTCTTCTTCCATTTTCCGCACCTAATGCTTACCTTAATCACTTTACGGTCTCATTCTTCTTCCATTTCCCGCACCTAATGCTTACCTTAATCACTTTGCGGTCTCATTCTTCTTCCATTTCCCGCACCTAATGTTTACCTTAATCACTTCGCGGTCTGTATATTCTTCCATTTCCCGCACCTAATGCTTACCTTAATCACTTCGCGGTCTGTATATTCTTCCATTTCCCGCACCTAATGCTTACCTTAATCACTTCGCGGTCTGTATATTCTTCCATTTCCTGCACCTAATGCTTACCTTAATCCCTTCGTGGTCTGGCAATTCTTCATATAGAAATTTTGGGTTTTTCCTTCATTTTGTTGTAACCAACCCTTTACTAAGAAATGGCATTTTTTTTTTTGTAAAATTATTTAAACATTTGCCCAAGTACAAACTATTTGATTTTTTTTTTTTATTTTAAAATGTGAAAAATCTTACAAATTTTAGTAAAATATTAACAAAGATAAAACTATATACAAAGCAATGGCAGACGCCAGATAATTAATCTTTATCTGTGGTCCCCAACGAATCGTGCAGCTCCTGCATCTCGCCCACCAGCTGAAACACCGTGGCACTGATTTGTGATAATCTTGCACGTGCGGTGTCTGTTAAAAAAAGAAAAACAAATTATTGTTCTGCAAATACATGTTTAACAGCTGTGGATGGAATGATTATTAGGTTGCAAGCTAACTCATGAGGCCATATGTCATTATGCTAATGCATTTATAAAAGGAAGAGGCCATATGGCATTATGCTAATGAATTTATAAAATGAAGAGGCCATATGTCATTATGCTAATGAATTTATAAAAAGGTAGAGGCCATATGTCATTATGCTAAGGAATTTATAAAAGGAAGAGGCCATATGCCATTATGCTATTGACATTGCCAATGGATTTAGGTTGATTGGTGATGATGTCATTTCCCACATACCCCAAATATTTACATTACAACTTACTTCGGTGGTGGGCGACCTCTGCTTGGGGGACCACCCTACGCTCTGGGGCCTGCCACTGCTGGGAATGTGAGGCTGTAGAGACATGTAAAATAGGGTCACTTCTAATGTCTGATTCAACAGTAAGCAAATGTGACATAACCCACCTTCTCCACGTTCCTCCAGGGCATGATCTGCTGCAGTCTCTGCTCCAGATCGTTCACTCACTACATATTCATCTAGAAAAAGAGATTAAGGTATTCAGCTTTGCTTTTAATAGCATGTATGTGTGTGGGGTTACATTAAGAGTCACATACCAGAGGCTAATGGCTCCGTCGTTTGTTCCGACTCCCTGCCCATGCCGTGACGCCCCTCCTCTGTAGAAAGGTCCAGGGCCTGGTCTGACGCCGCTACAGAGGAGGGGTAGGAACTTGGCCCTGGAGATCCACCACCTTCACTTGTTGCTGCAGATTCATGCAGCACTGGCCGGACTGCGCGCCTCTGGGTGCGTCTGATGCGATAGTCCATTCCCAACACTAGAAAAGAAAATCATTTATAAATAAAGGCCTACCTTTTGTATTAGTTACATCTAGCATGCAATCGCTATGTACTTACTTGGGAAATGGAGAGCAAAAAATCGCTGAACCTGGGGCATGTGGAGTCGTTTCAGGTCCGACCAGTGCTGCATGATCTGCATATGGGTGAAGGTGGTGTCCGTCTCCTGTTGGATCCGGGCCACGATCTCCAGGGCCACGTTCCTCTTCTCGAATGCGTTGGGCAGGTAGTCGTACCTGCGCTGAAGCATAGTCTAAAAAACAAACAAAAAAATTGTTGTTAGATCAAACAGCATACAAATATGTGTCACAATTAGATCAGTTGACTATGACTATGACATTCCCAAACACATTTCTAGCCGTAAACTATCCTTCTAGATGGAAGTGAGCACTGACTTCTGTTTGGCACGGAGTTTAAAACAGTTTAAAAACAAAATGTTTCTTCCTGCGCTTCCTTAAGACCTAAGCATGCATTTAGATGGCAAATCAATGTCCTTACAATACACTTACGAGCATAATGAGCTCTTGTTGTTGGCGGGTGAAGATCGTGGGCTCCATCTTGTTTCTTGTCCGCAGCAGATAAGTAATGCCCCAGCGGTTTCCGGGTTCCGCACGGCCGGACGCACGCACGCATACGCGAACACGTAAGTGTCATACCCAGTCCTTTAAATTTAAAAGGTAATGGACACACAGCTTATTCTCTTTGTGATTGTCATCATGGCACCCAAAATAGCTAGCGCTAAGCAACCAGCAGCAAAGGAGGCCAAGACCAAAAGGCCACAGCGGCATGAGGACACTTCATCCTCCAGACCGAGCACTCGGTCGCACAAATCTACTACAAAGGTACCTGCAACGCGAGGCAAAAGTGGCCACCACAAGGCTACATTGGCCACAACTCCAGGCACAGAAAAAACATCAAGCACCCGCAAGGAAGTATCCTCCAAGAAGAAGGCTCCCTGCGCAACCACATCAAAACAGCAAGGTACTACAGTGTCCAAGGGGAAAAGTAAGCAGAGGGAGAGAAGCCCAAGCCCACCAAGAACACCCTCTCCTACTCCCGCGCAACCACATCCAAAGATAAAGGGAGCACAACGTCCAAGGGGCAAAAGAAGAAGAGGCCCAGCCCAACAAGCACACCCTCTCCTACTCACCGCGCAACTACATCCAAAGAGAAAGGGAGTACAAGTTCCAAGGGGAAAAGTAAGCAGAGGCCCAGAAGCCCCAGCCCACCAAGCACACCCTCTCCTACTCACCACGCAAATACATCCAAAGAGAAAGGGAGCACAAGTTCCAAGGGGAAAAGTAAGAAGAGGCCCAGAAGCCCCAGCCCACCAAGCACACCCTCTCCTCCTCGCCCACATTTGGCACCGGAACAGGGGGAAACCAGCGAGACCTATGTCACATCCACGCCTGCTAGCTCTGTGGCCACCCAGCCAAGGACCCCCAGTCCTAATGTCAGTCCAGTCTTTTTCAAGCCACGTGACGGGCGATTCATCACCACACAGCCAGGCAAGAATGTCCCCTGAATAGCCACCAAACACAGATGAGCCAGGAGAATAACCATTAGGCCGAAAAGGCGAGGCCAGTTGAGTGGACGGTTTGGAGAGACACAAACCCTAGCCTTAGCAAGTGGCCTTACACTTCATTATGGGTGCCATTCCAAAGCAACCAGCAAAATGCAAAAAAAACAAATCTGGGAAGAGCTCACCAGACAGGTGAATGCAGCAAGGGACGAGAGGAAAGATGTGGAGCAGATCCAGAGAAAAATATCTGACCTGAAGTATGCAGTACAGTAGAAGCAGTGACAGGTACATATTTGAGTTTTGCATTTGGCTGCTTGTTGTAGTGACCACAATGCCAAACAATTTTAAACCTCTATTTTTCAGCTTCCAAACTGGCGGAGCCTTTCCCACAAAATTACAATACACGAGAGCTGAAGAAATGGTCCTGTCTTTAATACACCCCTTAGCATTAGAGGGCCTCTCTGGCAGACACGACTCGGACATCCATAACATTTCTGCAGGTTAGTAATGTTTTTTAGAATGTAAACTATTGTAAACGTGTGAAATGAGGCTCACAGGCAGATATGAACACAGGCCCCTAGGGAGTGGCTTTGAGGGGAGGTTAATGTTTTAGGCGGGTTTTTAATGTCTGAGGAATGACCTTCATGATAGACGTTAATGGTCCTTTAACCCTTTAAATGCCAAGCACGTAGTTTCTACGTGGTTGCTTCTCCTACCGTTAAGTGCCAAGCACGTAGAAACTACGTGCCTGGCATTTCCCCCAAACAGTTAAAAAATAGAAAAAAAAAATCACTTACCTCCGGTATCCCTGTGAAGCCTGGGGTCCCCTCTTCCTTGGGGGGGCATCCGATCGTCCCCCCGTCGTCCTCCGTCTTCAGGGGGGGGCCCGAAACCAGCCGCCCCCCCCCCCGTTTCCAGCGCTGATCGCCGCTGTAAAAAAAAAAAAAACAAAAACTGTCATTTACTCACCTCCGCGCCCGAGCCTTCTGTCCGGGTCTCCTCTTCACCAGGGGGGGGGTCCGATCCCCCCCCTGGGCTGCGCAGTCTTCAGGTGAGGACCCTCTTCCGGGTCCTCACCTCTTGTAATGGCGGCGACGGCCGCCGCCGCTTAGCCCCGCCCATTGTGGGAGGAGCGGGATGACGTCATCCCGCTCCTCCTATACCCCCTCCGAGCTCCGGCATCTGTCAGATGCCGGTGGTGATCGGAGCAGAGCGGGTGTCAGGTGAGGAGGCTCCGATCGGAGCCCCCTCGCCTGTCACCCGCCCTGCGCCGATCACCACCGGCATCTGTCAGTGAGGTGATCGGCGCGGGACAGCGGTGAGGGACGTCGGATCGGAGGTGAGTATGGTGTAAAAAAGAAAAATAAAGATTTTTTTTTCTGTGTGTGTATGTCTTTTTTTTACTATTAACCCCTTGTGAACTGGTAAGGGGTCCATGACCCCTATACCAGTTCACAAGGCTGGGGAGATGGCAAGCCACCTGCGCTAGCGGGTGGCTTGCCATTAACCCCTGGCACCCCCATTACCTGCCTCCCCAAAGGCCAGGGGGGGGCAGAAGAGCCCGGGCCCACATGGGCTATGTGGGCTCGTAGGCTGCAGGGTGGGGGGGCCACATAAGCTGGCCCCCCCACTCTGTGCCTACAAGCCCCCATAGCTGGTCCCGGGCTGGTTACTGTGGGTAAGGGGGACCCCACGTCAATTTTTTTTTTGATTTTTAAGGGTTTTTAACCCTTAAAAATAAAAAAAAAATGGGGTCCGCCCCCCCTGGGAGGGGGGACCCTATGTCATTTTTTTTTTGATTAACCCTTTGTAATCTGTCATCCAGCAGCTATAAAAGGCTTCTAGCAAGTGAGCAGAAGCCAGTGATCGCCGAGGGACAGAGGGCTCCAGGATGGATGGGAGGTGAGTACAGTGTAAAAAAAAAAATTAATAAAATATTTTTTTCTTTATGTGTGTCTGTGTCATTATTTACTTTTAACCCCTTGTGAACTGGTAAGGGGTCCATGACCCCTATACCAGTTCACAAGGCTGGGGGGATGGCAAGCCACCTGCGCTAGCGGGTGGCTTGCCATTAACCCCTGGCACCCCCATTACCTGCCTCCCCAAAGGCCAGGGGGGGGCAGAAGAGCCCGGGCCCACATGGGCTATGTGGGCTCGTAGGCTGCAGGGTGGGGGGGCCACATAAGCTGGCCCCCCCACTCTGTGCCTACAAGCCCCCATAGCTGGTCCCGGGCTGGTTACTGTGGGTAAGGGGGACCCCACGTCAATTTTTTTTTTTATTTTTAAGGGTTTTTAACCCTTAAAAATCAAAAAAAAATGGGGTCCGCCCCCCCTGGGAGGGGGGACCCTATGTCATTTTTTTTTTTTGATTAACCCTTTGTGTTCTGTCATCCAGCAGCTATAAAAGGCTTCTAGCAAGTGAGCAGAAGCCAGTGATCGCCGAGGGACAGAGTGCTCCAGGATGGATGGGAGGTGAGTACAGTGTAAAAAAAAAAAAAAAATTAATAAAATATTTTTTTCTTTATGTGTGTCTGTGTCATTATTTACTTTTAACCCCTTGTGAACTGGTAAGGGGTCCATGACCCCTATACCAGTTCACAAGGCTGGGGGGATGGCAAGCCACCTGCGCTAGCGGGTGGCTTGCCATTAACCCCCGGCACCCCCATTACCTGCCTCCCCAAAGGCCAGGGGGGGGCAGAAGAGCCCGGGCCCACATGGGCTATGTGGGCTCGTAGGCTGCAGGGTGGGGGGGCCACAAAAGCTGGCCCCCCCACTCTGTGCCTACAAGCCCCCATAGCTGGTCCCGGGCTGGTTACTTTGGGTAAGGTGGACCCCACGTCAATTTTTTTTTTTATTTTTAAGGGTTTTTAACCCTTAAAAATCAAAAAAAAAAATGGGGTCTCCCTCCCCTGGGAGGGGGGACCCTATGTCATTTTTTTTCCCGATTTAACCCTTTGTAGTGTGGATGGTTTTTGTATTTTTTTTGTGAATGTTATAAAATACTTGTTTCAGTTAGGGGGGTCTCCTGGGCAGGAACGGGGGGCTACCGATAAATATGTGGTACCGTTCTAATCGGTAGAAATGGGGCTTTCACATGCAATATGATTTTCCTTAATAAAATACATTTTTTATTTAAAATAAAGGAGTCAATTTTCTAAAAAAAATTTTTTATTTATTTTTTTTTTTTTTTCACTTAATAATATTGTAAAAAAAAAAAAAAAAATTACAAACAAGACATTTCATGTTAAAGTCTAAACTCTGCTGCAAAAAATATATATATAATTTTTCTGAAAGTTACAGCAAAAATGGCGCAAAACATGTCGCAAAACATGACGCAAAATGGGGAAAATGGCCTGTCAACAGAGGGTGACAAAATCTCAAGTAGGCTGGCAATTAAAAGGGTTAATAGTACCTATGCATGTTGGGTATTGTTCTGTTCGGGGGACCTTGCGCTTTCAGACTTAGCTTGTTTTTTCTGGTTTGCATATTTATATTTTAGGAAAAGGTGTTTTTTATTCAGCTTTTTTATAAATTTTTTAGGGAAACCCTGCGCAACCAAAGAATTCTTTGAGGAATTAATTCCAGAAAGATGAGCCCACTACAACAAGCTGGGTACCCTTAAAAAGCTTAACGTGTGTACTTTCAGGGAATATATGGTTTATGGGGGATATTCCAAATGTAAAGGGTTGTTTTGGTTGAAAAATCGCAAGGTGCGCACTTTGTCTGCAGAGCTGAAATTTTCAAGTAAAATTACCGTTATGCGCATGCTTTACTTTGGGGTGTTTGGCAACTCTTCCCTTGACAGAACCTATGCATGTTGGGTGTTGTTCTGTTCGGGGGATGTTGCGTTTTCAGATTAAACTTGTTTTTTCTTGTTTGTATATAGTTTTTTTAGGAAAATGTGGCTTTGATTCTGCTTTTTTATCCTTTTTTTAGGGAAACTCTTTGCAACCAAAGATTACGTTGAGGGATTACTTCCAGAAAACTATAGCCACATCCACAAGCTTGGTACGCCTAGAAAGCCTGAGGTGTGTACTTCCAGAGAATATATAGTTTGTTGGGGGTATTTCAAATGTAAAGGGTTGTTTTTCTGGAAAAACCGCAAGGTGCGCATATTGCATAGCATAGTTGTATTTTATCTGAAAATCTCCTAAAGCGCTGTTTCAGTTTGGGGGAGTCTCCTGTGCAGGAAAGGGTGTCTACCAATACATATGTGGTACCGCTGTAACCGGGAGAAATTGGGATTTCACACGCAATAAGATTTTATTGACAAACTTACATTTTTTATTCCAAAAAAAACTACAATATGTAAAAATTTTTTTTTTTTTTTTTTTTTTTGCACATATTTCACCCAAAAATATTAAGAATACACCTAACAAATGACAAACAAGACATTTCATGTTAAAGCCCAGACTCTGCTGAAAAAAACAATATATCATTTTCCTGGGAAATCCCTGGAAATCCCTTCAAAAATCACATTTGAACATGGGGAGCGCAAAATAGTGCAAAATGGTCTGGCAACAGAGTGTGACAAAAACTCCAGGTAGGCTGGCACTTAAAGGGTTAAAAGGTTTGCAGCCCATACACGACCTTTGACAGTATTTCTGCTTACTAATAAACTATTTATCTTACCAAAGCACTACATGTGATGTGAATATAGTCAATAATAGACCACACTTACTTCTTTGTCTTTCTACCACTGGGGTTGTAGGTGTGCTTTGGTCAGACAAACTTGAGCTGGGGTCAGGGAAAGGTCAACATTGCAAGAATGCACAGCAGCATACTCTGAAGCCAAATGCTATTTGCAAGCTGACTGTTGGCCCCTAAGGCGCCATGTTGGATATGTAAAGCCTCAGAACTAGCAGTACATGCATGTTTGTATTTTTTAAGGTGACCAATCTGTATGTACAGGGTGAGGCATACATAGAAGATAGACTCAGATTCATTGTCAAGGTCAACTTTGACTGTTGTGGGAGTTGGGATTCCTGCTTGGCCAGGTGTTTTATAAAACATATGTACTCATCAAGGGATGTTTGTGTGTTTATGTGCCTTTTACTTTTTACCACAGCCCAGCATCCAGCCTCTGGAAGTGTGGAAGCCTCCTCCAGTTTGAGCACGCCATCTACTTCCCTGCTGCCTAGGACACAGGACCAGATATCTAGGGTAAGTGGACTTTGCTGAAACTGGTGATGCATGTGAATGCACATGACTAATTTTGTTCTCAAATATTTTTAGGCCCCAATCTGACACACTTTTTCACATGTCCCAACAGACTCCCACACTAATGGATGTCATCCATGAGATGGAGGAGGAGGAGGATGGCAGCCGTATGGGACCTTTGCAAATTACCCCCCTGGAACCAATTCTGCCACTGCCCCAGCATCCTACTGCACCAAATCCTCTGCAGCAGAGTGAAGCTGGCCGCATGCTGCCAGCCCATCGTGGGTAGCAGACTGAAACTGAGCCTACAGGCCCCAGAGCTAGCTCTGCTGCAGAGGTTTTGCCAAGCACATCTGGCGCTGTTGCTCACCATAGAACTCCAGCATCTGCAGGTGCACAAACCCCGGGGAAGTGGAAGACGCAGTCAACAATGTCAACCAGTTTCCCAGGGGAGGCACTCGCCGATCCTGGAGTCAGCGCCATGACAGCCATTACTTTAGGCAGGTGACTCAACGAACAACAGAGCAGATTACTGGACAATTAGAGACCTTCAATACTACATTCACCACCATGCTGACTGAATTTAGGACGAGCAACAGGCAGATGGCTGAACAAATGGCCACCTTCAACAGCCAAAAGGCTGAACAAATGGCCACCTTAAATGCTAACTTCACTGCCATGCTAGATGCATTTCGAACTACCAACAGCCAGATGGCAGAACAAATAGCCACCTTAAATGCAAACTTCAATGCCATGCTAGATGCATTTCGAACTAGCAACAGACAGGTGCTGGAGCAGTGGCAGATTATGAATGCCACACATGCCCAGGTGTTGGGCCACCTCCAAGGCCAATCACAACCTTATTATGGTCAACATCAATATCAATCTCATTTTGACCTGGATCGGCTAAACCTCTTTCCTCTACATCACAACTCTTTTTACTTGTGTGGTGAGCGCAACCAAGATTGTGTGGGTTATGGCTTTGCTGGTTTGTTTTGAAATTAGCCCATATAGCTCAATAGAATGCTCACATACCCCACTAGCCAATTGCTGAGCTTAAGCCTCACTAAAGCGTCCGCTAAAGCTCCCACACAGCAGGCTTGGGTCTAAGTAAATGCTGGCTGCCTCATCCTGTTTATTGGTGGACATTCTTGGCTTCTACAAAAAAAATTGGGACTGGACTGGCATGGGGTCTGGCTGTCATAAGCAGGGAAATAAAAAAAGCAGGAGAGGGTGTGTATGTGGCCCTATGTATTCCTGGCTGACAATTCCCCATGAAATTTGTTTGAAAGTTGATGCATTAATGTTTGGGTTATTTTGATATTAATGAAGGTTTTTAAGGACAAACATGAGAAAATAAGCTGCATGAGGCTCAAATCAGGTGAAAATTATTTAGTAATTAAGTCATTACTATTTTTTTTTGTAAAAAGAAAAAGGCCTTTACAAAGGCAAATTATAGTCAAAACACAAAATTACATAAACAAACAAACAAAACAAATGTTAGGAAAAATAGCTGGAAATCAAATGTGCCCGCACTGATTGGCCAGAGGCACTAGGTGTGCCATTGATGGTGGCTCATGGAATATAAGGCAGCCTGCAAACAGGAAGTGCCTTCTGACTGTGCTGCTCTAAATTCTGGGATTTCTGACCTTTTCCTGACCCCAGCTCTGCTCTGTCTGAGCAAAGCATAGCTATAACCCACTCCCTGTACTTTATCCCGCTCTCCTCAGTAAGTGTGATGCATCTGAGCAAAGATGGCGGCGCCTGTATCCTAAAGTCCTGAACAGAGTTGCAGCCCAGTGGGGGAAAGAATAATAAGTAAGTGACTAAAAACTTTAAATATATTAGCTTGAAATGCTGGGGAATCAGTTTTTAAGGGTTTGGGCTTTTCTAAGAATCATGGTGAAGGTCCGGTTTAACATGTCATCAAGGGGAAAAAACAGCCATAGGTTAAGACATGGGTCATCAACTATATTCATAGGCATGCAGTGAATGCCTATACAAGGGAATGATGTAATTTAAGGAAACTTACCAAGGAGCCATCCATCTGATAATTCTCCAAACTCAAACCGACGGAATAATCCGGAGCTCCGCAACATATAAGCATCATGGGATGAGCCTGGAGACCCGGCGAGGACACTAAGGGACCGCATGTCCGGCCCAACCACT
Source organism: Gastrophryne carolinensis (assembly GCA_027917425.1). NCBI lineage: Eukaryota > Metazoa > Chordata > Amphibia > Anura > Microhylidae > Gastrophryne > Gastrophryne carolinensis. Next base: position 296,505,107 of record CM051236.1, read on the forward strand.
GCTTGGCCTACTCAAACACTAACTCCTAACACCCTCAAAAAAACATGTTGTACAATCCAAATAAAATTAACAAAGTACAACAACAAAGTACTTTAAATAACCAAGATTATATATGTGGGAGAAAATAAAGATTAACATTCTAATGACTAATAAAGGTCAGCATTAAAATGTTTTGATAAGGCCTACATGAAAAAAATTGATGAAGGCATACATTGTAAACTGGTTCACAGGGACACTTTATAAGGAGGGATTAAGGTATACATTGTAAACTGGTTCACAGGGACACTTTAGAAGGAGGGATTAAGGTATACATTGTAAACTGGTTCACAAGGACACTTTAGAAGGAGGGATTAAGGTATACATTGTAAGCTGGTTCACAGGAATACTTTAGAAGCAGGGAATAATAGATAGTTACAATACAGTTTGGCAAAACAATATAACAACATGACTTAATTCACTTACCTATAGATGTACTCGTCGGCTGCGGCAGGGACCAATGCAACGTGGGTGCAATCGATCGCACCCATGACGTTGGGCATGTCGGCGATATTAAAAAAACCCAACTTAAGCGCGTTCCAGGCTACCATGTCGTCCAGAAAGGAAATATATGTTGGACTAATGGTAGCCATGGCAGGCAGCCAAGCATCTTGGTCATACCTGAAATTGCTTGCCCCTTCCTTGTGGTGTGGGCTAACCATGGCCGCAGCTCACTATACCACTTAAAAAACTATTCCCCAGCATCTAAAATAATCTAGTTTAGGTTTTTAGTCACTTACTTATTATTCTTTCCCCCACTGGGCTGCAACTCTGTTCAGGACTTTAGGATACGGGCGCCGCCATCTTGACTCAGAAGCATCACACATACTGAAGAGAGGAGAGTGGGATAAAGTTCAGGGCAGGTTATTGCTGTGCTTTGCACAGACAGAGCATAACTGGGGTCAGGAAAAGGACAACAATCCCAGAATGCAGAGCAGCACAGTCAGAAGGCACTTCCTGTTTGCAGGCTGCCTGATGTTCCATGAGCCGCCATCTTGGATGTTTAAAGGCTCATAACATTCAGTAGATGCAGGTAGGATGATTTTTAATGTGAGCAATCTGTATGTACAGGGTGTGGGAAACATATAAGATAGGCTCTTATTCAGAGTGAAGGAGCGCTTTAAGTTGGGTCAGCTCGAATAGCTCAACATCATGCATGCGGTCGATATTCAGGCGTCGCCGGTGCAATCTGGCCTCGGCCATGCTGACACATGCAATACCTTGGAGCTGAAGATGCTCATATTCCTCAACAAAGCCGCAATACATGGTCAAGCAATCCGAGGCAAAAATGGTCCCGTAAGTGGTGCGCAAATGAAATCATTTTATATGGGGGTGGTCCCTCGGCAATCAGGTCTCAGAATCAGACGCAAGCCCATCCCAATAATGTAACTTATCTGATCTAACGCAAATGATCAGTTTTAGATCCGAAAATGATGTGAACTAACGCAAATTACTAGATTTTGATCCGTACCTCGAAAGTGCATATACGCATTAGCGGGAACGAACATACGCGTGGAAAAAGTAACGTAAAAACCAAAAAACATGCCAAACACACACAAAAACATTCACAGACACATTCTAAAGTCCAGACATATCTGTCTCTGAATCGAGGCTATTGTGTTTATGGGTGCATATTCTCACTTTTTCCTACACTGTGTTGAGATTATACAAATGATCATCCAGCTCGGCAATTGCTATCATCTGCTTGCTGTCCAGGATAAAACACTTGTCACCCTGGAATTTTACAGTGAGTCCTTTGGTTTTCAGACACTTCACAGGTAAGGGTCCTTCTAGATCAAGAAAATAAAGTACAATCTTCACTTCACCATGCCCAGATCCTTTTGCATGTCTTTTACTTCCATCTGCAAGGTAAACAGTCTCTTTGGTTTTCAGATCAATTCAAGTTCTGTGAAAATTCTTCTATTACTATGGTTGTCTGTCACTTAAAATGTGGCATTCAAGTTACCTTTACATGGATCAGACATTTTGGCTTTGGACACTGTCTCATTTGCTCTCATTTGTGCCATCTAACGCAAACCCTGGTTTCCTTCCTGTGTAACCTTGTGTTTGTAACTTTAAGAGCTATTCTAATGTCAGTTTCTGTGAAGCTCCGTTTTTCACTGATACTCATTTATGAGCCTAGTTTTTATAAATGCCAGCGTCAAATCTGTCTCAGGTCTTGTCTCAAGCAAATTGATCAGTGCAGTGTATGTATCGGGTAAGCTGCACAACAACATGGGTGCAGCATGATTGTCTGTTATATTCTCACCCACTGACTGAGTTGTGCAATAACTTTCAGCATGGCATTTATAAGCTCCTGCATGTCCTGCTCTATACTAAGCCTCATTTTGTATAGGACCATATAAATGCCATGCTGGAAGTGATATCACAACTCAGATCAGTCGGTGGGAATATAACAGACAGTCATGATCCCACCATTTTGTTGTGTAGCTTTGTTGTGCAATAAACAGGGACTCATAAAGAGAGAATGTACTATATGGAAAGAAGAGCAAATGAGAGTGTCCCTCTTATACAAAACAGAAAGTCAAAGCCACAATCTCTGATCCATGAGAAGGGAACTGGAAAGCTACATTTAAAGTGACAGGCAACCATACATTTCAAGGCTGGTGCATTGACTCGGGAGCAACCATTCACACAATTTAGCAATACCAGTGAAGAATGTGCTCTATGTTCCTGATTTAGAAGGAGGACTATTATCTGTGAAGTGTCTGACAGTCAAAGAACTCACTGTAAAATCCCAAGGTGATAATTATTCTATCCTGGATGGAAAGCAGACTATAGTGAGTGCCAAGCTGGATGACCATCTATATCACCTCAACATAGTGAAGGAAAAGGTGAGACCATTCACTCATAAACACAATAACTATATACACATATGGCACAGCCGTTTAGGTCACAGACATCCAAAATACATACAAGAACTACAAAAGAGAAGTCTGACAAAGGATCTGACTGTATCCCCTTGTCCAGTCTCTGTTAAATGTGAATGTTGTTTTGAATTCAAAGCCACAAGAGCAACACTTCTTAAAGTCAGTCACAATAGAGCTTCAAGACCACTTGACCTAGTTCACAATGATGTATGTGGTTCCCCTAACCCACCTACACCTGGAGGCAAAAGGTACATAGTGACTTTCATAGATGACTATTCAAGTTACACAGTGCACACCTGAGTGTGCACACCGAGAGTGAAGTTGTTGACAAATTACAGGACTATGTAGCAAAAGTAAGTGCAAGTTTCAGAGAGCATCAAAAGACTGTCCCATACACACCAGAGCAAAATGGGGTAGCTAAGACGAAGAACTGAACTGAACTGACTGAAATGATCAGATGTATGCCGACAGACTCTGGACTGACAGACGATATCTACATGGAACAACCACCGGGGCTCAACAATAAACATAGTCCAGACCTAGTATGCAAACTTCAGAGGAGTATATACGGTCTAAAGCAAGCCGCCAGAGCAGGGAATATGAAAATAAATTAAGCGCTTACACATGATGACTTTTAAAGGAGTAAAGCTGCTTATATTATTATTATTATTATTATTATTAGAAACTGGCAAACAGATGGATCTATGTGCTCATTTATGTGGAAAATATCCTGATTTGTTTTGAGCAAGAAGGGGATGAAGCAGAATTAATTCAAACCCTGAAACCCTGAAAAGATTTCTACAATATGTATATCATCCCACAACTGGTTACAGTATGATTTTAGGTATTTTGATCAATCCAGGCTATTAGCAGAGGGAGTGGGAACTGATATAGAAAGTCAGACAACTAGCAAAATATATTTAAGAAAAGGACAGCTGCCTTGCCACAAATATAGTCTGACCATGATAAGTGAGAATTTTCGCCTAGAAATGACAAAGTAATCACAGAGTAAATCGTACCCAGAGAAATCGCAGAATAAACCACATTTTTTACCTTTTTATAAGCAACAGTTAGTCAAAACCCTGGTCCTGGTCTTGCTGTCAGTGGTGTACCCTCAGTGAAACTGGGCCCTATAATTGGCTAATGGCAGTCATAGGGTCCAGAGTCCTCTCTGGCCACTGAAAGGTCTCCAGAAATCTTTGCAATCAGTGTCAGGGGGTGGAGGAGGAATTTGATTGGTATAGGACAGTGGCAGGGAATGGAGGGGTTAGGTGTGGAGTGGTATAGGACAGTGGCAGAGGGTGGAGGGGTTAGATGAAGACAGTGGTTCTCAACCTTTTTACCCCCTAGCAGGAAGAGGTTCCAAACAAGGACCCCAAAGGGGGTGATTCATTATAAAAAATACCAAAATAAGTAGGTCACATGCCTCATGATACTTTTAAAGCAAGAAGGGATTAGGTTTTGCTTGTAAAATAATATACCAGACCAGTCAGATACATCCCGAAGGTTTGCCTCAGAGCACTGCCATGTACCCCCTTGGGGTGCATGTACTGCAGGTTGTGAAACAGTGCCATAGGACAGCAGGAGGGGGGAGATGTTAGGTGAGGGGTAGAGGACTAAGAGTGCAGATGTGAAGCCTGTCCCTTGGCATTTGTTTGCCCATTGTTTCCTAACTTTGGATGTCCCCCTGTGTGAAACTCCCCAGATCACCTACACAACTCCCCTTTCTGCTGTTCCCATGATGCATGCGCGGCCGCTTGTCCAATCAGTGATTTATGCTGTGCATACCAATTTATGGCATGTGTTGAGTGCTGGCTTAGGGAGCAAGCCGGATCCCCAGTTTCCCTGCAGGTTGGGGTGTGCTCATGTTCCTTGCCTTTCTGAATGTCTAAACATGGGAGCATGTCTCAGCTGCAGGTATTCCAGTGGGATGCTAGAAAAATAAGTTATTGAGGGCCTGTGCAGAATGGTCACACAGTGGGGAATCCTGAATTGAAATATCCCAGGTGCACAGAATTCAGATGAGGCTGGCAAAATAAGGCTGCCACTATGGCAGGGAGCAGATGAAGCAGCACAGGGCAGAATAGGGCTGGCTCACAAGCTGGACACCTATGGCAGTAACACTCCTTCCTTTGTATGCAGGCTGTTTTGTGAGCTGACACCCCCACCCCCTCCTGATTTTGGAGATCTTGTGGTCCCTGTCCTCTGTCAAGTGTTTGGTGGGGCCACAGGGCCCAGGACAGGTCCATGGTGGGCAGCAGGAGAAAAGGAGGGTGGTGACTCCTTGAAGCATACATATTCCAGGAAAGGGAAGGAGTGGTCTGGTCCACTTAGGTGTGACAGTGGGCTTATCTGACTTTGCCCACACACTGGGCAGCCACTCCTACCTACTACATATCCAGCTGGCTCAATGTACCCACCAGAGCAGCCTTGTCCACTGTCACCCAGACAGCCTCTTGGAGCATGTAGTTTCACAGCAGAAGACCAATTGCTGATTGCAACTTGATTGCAGTCATGGCAGGAGCTGGCATTGCAGTTTGCGTGTTGGCACAGGTGTGCTGACAGGCTGTGGCACCTCACCTTGGGGATTACCTGGAAGAAAGGAGGTCGGTTACACTTTACCTCAGCCCCCGGCATGCCCTGGCATACCTCCCAAAGATCCTGGTTGGCGAAATTTTAAAGCAGTCGTCTTCAGTGACATCTTTCATCATTTTATTGTGGCTGAATGCTATTTGCTGTGTGAAACTTTAAAATGTGAAAGACAATTTTTAGTGGTGCTCTTGGTCTAGCCCAATAAATTGCATTCTTCTCCAGAAATTATGTGGCCTCCTAATCTTTGCTGCCAGCCCTTGGCTGCAGCCTGTACATATACACTGTATAACTAATACTTACATTTGACATAGAAAATTACTAAACCTGTACTGCCTGCCCTTGACCTTTGAAACTGATTGCTGCCTCACTATCAGGTAGATTTCCCAGGAGCATGGACCAAGTGGGTCTGCAGCTAAATCTGTATCCACCTTCAGAAGAGGATTGTTAGTTCCACATTTTTAAAAAGTGTATGTGCTTCGCCTGTAAAATTATCCTATTGCAGGTGCTGATGATTTATATTGAAAAATTAGAATTTTTTTTTGTGTCAAAACTTTCTTGTGTCTTAAAGCAAGGCAAGCAGGTTTTAAATTAAATCCAATAGCACCTCCAAAGTGAACCTTGCTTCTCCAATTAGCATGCCCCCCGCCATTTAACACATTGTACCATGTATTTGCCTATATTCTTTTTATTTACTTTTTGCAATTTATGCTGCATCCTTTTTAGTTTTGTTGAGCTGAGTTGCCCAGACAGCTCTTGTAACAGAGGAAAAAAGCTTTATTTAGAAGATAATAGATTTTCTTTCTTTCGTTGCTGTGTGTTACTTGATGGAAATCTGATCAAAGAAGGTTAACCAGATCTAGTTTGAATGGAACACACTTTTCTGCCCTCAGCAACAAATGGTAAATTGCTACAGCAATTTCAATAATGTGGAACGTTTTCTGGAAAACAATCACAAGCAGGTTTCAACAAACCTGTCCTTCCAAAATTCTGAATTCAGAAGCAGAAAATAAACCCCCAAAAAATAACAGGTATGGTTTGCTCCCTGGGGGGCATAGGTAGAGTGTGACTTATAATAACTGTAAAACCATCAGAAGGCTTTTAAAGGAAAAGTCTAGGCTATGGCAATAATAAGGTAGCAAGCATCTTTCACTTCCATTTCAATTCCATTTTTTCAACCACACTCTCCAAATGTGGTTGCACGACCACCCCATCAGGCAGTGCTCCAAACATGAGCAAGTGCTGCAATCACAACTAGTATGGCTTGCCAGGCTCATTCACGTGGTCACACAGCTGCCCCTGTCATTGAGCGCTCTCAGTATGATTGAGCCCGGGAAACCACAGTGGTTGTGCCTGCAGGACTTGCTCGTGTTTGGAGCTGTGTGACCACATTCAGAGCTTGGTCAAAAAGCAATGGAAGTGAAAGGAGAGGCAAATTGAGGAGTGCCACTACAGTATCTACAGCATGCAACAGGAAATGGAGGAGAGGCACATGGGATGGGCTTCGGGTTGACTCTTTGCTGCCTCATTATTCCATTGCTTACACTGTCATGTCAAGGAATAGATATTTTCCTCATCATAGTTTAAATATGAAATACATTTAGTTCTGGGTGTAATGTCCAAACGGCAATGCATTTTTTGGGCCTTACTGTTTCAGGGGTGTTTGATGGCAATTGGAGATGGGGATGGTTTGATACTCGCTGGCAAACTTCAAAGCTGGAAAGCAAAGCAGCTTTAAGTCCTTGAGTGTAGAAGCAAGACATTATCACCACTGTCTGTGGTCCGTTACAAGATGTACTTTTCAGCAGCGACCTCCAAGGCCCCACAATAGAAAATATTTCAGTGTTACTTCCTAACACCCCTTCCACAGAGGCAACCGGCCAGTGCTCACCAGCACGCACTGGTCTACATCCTCTCTGGCCTCCAAGGCCCAGCATAAAAGCTATGCACAATGTCTCACATTCTTCTAAAGAACTCTCCACCAAGCTTTTCCTGTGTCCACCTTTTAAAGACCCAGGCACCAATTAGTGAATATGTACTTATTATGAACTACAAATGAACCCTTCAGTGACAGGAAAGCAACTATCTCCCAGCGTCACTGCCACTGTACTTAGCAACAAACACCCCCTAATGAGAATGCCTGTCTTAAAGTCCCCACTTTATTTAATTAATAATTATTGGCCCACACCCAAATATTTTAAAAGATAAATCATAAGGTGAAACTTTAAACCTTGATATGTCAGCCATTTCTTCTTCAATTTAAAAACAGTTTAGGACAGGGCCAAAGATAGCCCGATGCAATGGTCTGACTTTCTCCTGCCTTCTGTATCCCTTTAACTTATCCTGTTACATTCTCAACTGCTAAATATACTTATATTCCCCTATAAATAGACTAAAGAAATAAACCCCTCTAAACAACTTAACAGTGCGTATATAAACCATGTGCCACAAAATATAAAATAGCAGCATTCATAATGCAGAGTAGACAATAATATGTGTGTACAGAAATACAAGAATCTTCTCATCTACATGGGACCTTCTGGGGAGGTAATCCTTGATTACAGTAAACATAACAAAAAAAGACAACCCAAAAAACACCAAATACACGTTCACTGTAGTCACCTACAGGGTTAACAGACACCCATCTACCCCCTTCTAAACTAACCCTGTGGATAAATTACTCTTATACCTAGGGGCATCCATAACTATTAAACCCTGGCAAAACTAGAATCCTCTGCATAAGGCCACAAACAACATGTTGACCAACATTTTTAATCTATAAATAATAGGTGTCTTCCGTAATAAAAAACCTCTCCTTCCCTCTTCACTGTTACTGGGTTGGGTCTGACAGCTGGACTAACTTTCCACCCAGGATTTGGTGCATCGAAAACTATTTGGAGGTATTAGCTCCTAACAGGATCTGGATGTGGGTGGGATAGATCCAACGTCCAAGCTCCTATTCATACTGCAGAGCCACATACTTCTTAGTGCAGTAGTCTCCAACCTTTTTTTTTCTCAGCAAACTGGAAACTCAACACCTAATTTAGACTTACTTTATTGCATCGCTCTTTGTTGTGGTGGTTGAGGCTTCTATGCTTGCATCTTTTCCTTTTCCTATGTAGAGTGATTTTTTTATTGGGTCTGAATGGCCACCCCCTTCTCCTCTTTCCTTCCCTTACTTACAATGTAATTTAATTTTGTGGTTGCTGAATTGTATGTGATTTCCATGTTTTTGGATCTGTTGGATTCCTGGTGAGGTTTTTCTTTATTTTCTTTTTTGCTCTGCCCGCTCATGGTTCTAGTTTACATGGGAGTTTAGTAGTGCATCATTTGTAGTAATGGTTTTCCTGATGAGATTAATTTTGTTAGTACTTCGTTGGTGGTTTACCATATAGAATTTATATGAATGCAATCCCACCAAAGATGCTTGACTGTTGCTTGGGTGTCATTGCACCACCAACGGTTTAAACGTTTTTTGTGGTCAGGTATAGTAGTAACAAAAAAGGCATTTTAGGCTGGTGATTTGATATTTTGGATCTTGATTATCTTGATTTTTTCCTTGGTTCCTATTGTCTCACCTAAATCTACTTCCCACTTATTTAAATAGCTTGGAGCCATCTAAGGGTTTTTGTTAAATTAATTAATAATATTATAGTTATAGTTATATAGTTATATAGTTATAGTTTGTACCCAGTTTTTATCCTTATATTCTATCATCTATTTGATAATGTGCTGCAGGTGGGAGGCTTTAAAATAGTTTTTGAGATTTGGGGCACCTCAACCACCATAGTGAATGGAGTTGGTTAAGTATAGGTATTCGATTCTATGTTTTCTGTTGTTCCAGTAAAAGTTTGCGAGAGTTTTTTAAAATGAATCAGTAAATGCAGGAATGTTGATGGGTAGATTTATAATCATATATAGGGATGAGCGAATCAATCCGGACGAACCCGGATTCGATCCGAATTTCATGAAAAATTCGATTCGGATCGAATCCGAATTTCCCCGCGATTCGATCGCTCGAAGTTTTCCTGTAACATCCATTCATTTACATTACAGGCATTCTAAGATGGCGGACGGGACATGTCCAGACATCAACCCCGCGCCAGTGCAAGCTGGGACAGTCACATGCAGCCTATCAGCAGCCAGCAAGCCCGGTGACGTCACAGCGCTATTTAAGTCGGCGGACATCTTGCTTTTCCTCATTTCTCTATTGCATTCGTGAGAGACAGGACGCTGCTGTAGGCAGGGAGAGACAGTTAGACAGACAGGGACAGGCTGGAGACAGGCAGGAGACAGACAGAAAGTCAGCGAAAAGCAGGGAAAGTTAGGAAAAATCGGAGGCAGTCACAGGGAGATTTTTTTTTTTTTCATCCAGCCTGAGTGTTACTGGCTGGCTGACTGGCTTTGTTAGCGTTTTCAGGCTGCTTATACACTAACTGTGCATATATACTGAACTGATCTCAAGTCTGCTGTGAGGCATCCCATTCTGTGACTACACCAGCCTCTATTTAATACCATAACCATTTGCACTTATTCTAATAGAAATTAGGCCTGATAAAGACACTTTTGCTGTGCATAGCCTTACTGCTGCCAGGTGCTCTCTGGTTTTTGGGGCATCCCATTCTGTGACTACACCAGCCTCTATTTAATACCATAACCATTTGCACTTATTCTAATAGAAATTAGGCCTGATAAAGACACTTTTGCTGTGCATAGCCTTACTGCTGCCAGGTGCTCTCTGGTTTTTGGGGCATCCCATTCTGTGACTACACCAGCCTCTATTTAATACCCTAACCATTTGCACTTATTCTAATAGAAATTAGGCCTGATAAAGACACTTTTGCTGTGCATAGCCTTACTGCTGCCAGGTGCTCTCTGGTTTTTGGGGCATCCCATTCTGTGACTACACCAGCCTCTATTTAATACCATAACCATTTGCACTTATTCTAATAGAAATTAGGCCTGATAAAGACACTTTTGCTGTGCATAGCCTTACTGCTGCCAGGTGCTCTCTGGTTTTTGGGGCATCCCATTCTGTGACTACACCAGCCTCTATTTAATACCATAAACATTTGCACTTATTCTAATAGAAATTAGGCCTGATAAAGACACTTTTGCTGTGCATAGCCTTACTGCTGCCAGGTGCTCTCTGGTTTTTGTGGCATCCCATTCTGTGACTACACCAGCCTCTATTTAATACCATAACCATTTGCACTTATTCTAATAGAAATTAGGCCTGATAAAGACACTTTTGCTGTGCATAGCCTTACTGCTGCCAGGTGCTCTCTGGTTTTTGGGGCATCCCATTCTGTGACTACACCAGCCTCTATTTAATACCATAACCATTTGCACTTATTCTAATAGAAATTAGGCCTGATAAAGACACTTTTGCTGTGCATAGCCTTACTGCTGCCAGGTGCTCTCTGGTTTTTGGGGCATCCCATTCTGTGACTACACCAGCCTCTATTTAATACCATAAACATTTGCACTTATTCTAATAGAAATTAGGCCTGATAAAGACACTTTTGCTGTGCATAGCCTTACTGCTGCCAGGTGCTCTCTGGTTTTTGTGGCATCCCATTCTGTGACTACACCAGCCTCTATTTAATACCATAACCATTTGCACTTATTCTAATAGAAATTAGGCCTGATAAAGACACTTTTGCTGTGCATAGCCTTACTGCTGCCAGGTGCTCTCTGGTTTTTGGGGCATCCCATTCTGTGACTACACCAGCCTCTATTTAATACCATAACCATTTGCACTTATTCTAATAGAAATTAGGCCTGATAAAGACACTTTTGCTGTGCATAGCCTTACTGCTGCCAGGTGCTCTCTGGTTTTTGGGGCATCCTATTCTGTGACTACACCAGCCTCTATTTAATACCATAACCATTTGCACTTATTCTAATAGAAATTAGGCCTGATAAAGACACTTTTGCTGTGCATAGCCTTACTGCTGCCAGGTGCTCTCTGGTTTTTGGGGCATCCCATTCTGTGACTACACCAGCCTCTATTTAATACCATAACCATTTGCACTTATTCTAATAGAAATTAGGCCTGATAAAGACACTTTTGCTGTGCATAGCCTTACTGCTGCCAGGTGATCTCTGGTTTTTGGGGCATCCCATTCTGTGACTACACCAGCCTCTATTTAATACCATAACCATGTGCACTTATTCTAATAGAAATTAGGCCTGATAAAGACACTTTTGCTGTGCATAGCCTTACTGCTGCCAGGTGCTCTCTGTTTTTTGTGGCATCCCATTCTGTGACTACACCAGCCTCTATTTAATACCATAACCATTTGCACTTATTCTAATAGAAATTAGGCCTGATAAAGACACTTTTGCTGTGCATAGCCTTACTGCTGCCAGGTGCTCTCTGGTTTTTGGGGCATCCCATTCTGTGACTACACCAGCCTCTATTTAATACCATAACCATTTGCACTTATTCTAATAGAAATTAGGCCTGATAAAGACACTTTTGCTGTGCATAGCCTTACTGCTGCCAGGTGCTCTCTGGTTTTTGGGGCATCCCATTCTGTGACTACACCAGCCGCTATTTAATACCATAACCATTTGCACTTATTCTAATAGAAATTAGGCCTGATAAAGACACTTTTGCTGTGCATAGCCTTACTGCTGCCAGGTGCTCTCTGGTTTTTGGGGCATCCCATTCTGTGACTACACCAGCCTCTATTTAATACCATAACCCTTTGCACTTATTCTAATAGAAATTAGGCCTGATAAAGACACTTTTGCTGTGCATAGTACTACTGCTGCCAGGTGCACTGCTGGCTGTTGGGGCATCCCATTCTGTGACTACACAAGCCTCTATTTACTATAACCCTTTGCACTTATTCTAATAGAAATTTGGCCTGATAAAGACACTTTTGCTGTGCTTAGTACTACTGCTGCCAGGTGCACTGCTGGCTGTTGGGGCATCCCATTCTGTGACTACACAAGCCTCTCTTTACTATAACCCTTTGCACTTATTCTAAAAGTAATTTGCCCTGATAAAGACACTTTTGCTGTGCATAGTAGTACTGCTCACAGGTGCACTGCTGGCTGTTGGGGCATCCCATTCTGTGACTACACAAGCCTCTCTTTACTATAACCCTTTGCACTTATTCTAAAAGTCATTTGGACTGATAAAGACACTTTTGCTGTGCATAGTACTACTGCTGCCAGGTGCACTGCTGGCTGTTGGGGCATCCCATTCTGTGACTACACAAGCCTCTATTTACTATAACCCTTTGCACTTATTCTAAAAGTCATTTGGCCTGATAAAGACACTTTTGCTGTGCTTAGTACTACTGCTGCCAGGTGCTCTCTGGTTTTTGGGGCATCCCATTCTGTGACTACACAAGCCTCTATTTACTATAACCCTTTGCACTTATTCTAAAAGTCATTTGGACTGATAAAGACACTTTTGCTGTGCATAGTACTACTGCTGCCAGGTGCACTGCTGGCTGTTGGGGCATCCCATTCTGTGACTACACAAGCCTCTATTTACTATAACCCTTTGCACTTATTCTAAAAGTCATTTGCCCTGATAAAGACACTTTTGCTGTGCATAGTAGTACTGCTCACAGGTGCACTGCTGGCTGTTGGGGCATCCCATTCTGTAACATACCATTAGCCTCTGCATTTACTGTAAGCTGCACAGTTATTTTAAAGTAATTTGGGCTGTATGAGCCTGCTTACACCCTGTTGCTGTGTGCATATATACTGATCTCAAGTCAGCTTTGGGGCATCCCATTCGGTAACATACTATTAGCCTCTGCATTCACTGTAAGCTGCACAGTTATTTAAAGTAATTTGGGCTGTTTCAGCCTGCTTACACACTGTTGCTGTGTGCATATATACTGATCTCAAGTCTGCTGTGGGCATCCCATTCTGTAACATACCATTAGCCTCTGCATTTACTGTAAGCTGCACAGTTATTTAAAGTAATTTGGCCTGTTTGAGCCTGCTTATCCACTCTTGCTGTGCATATATACTGGTCTCAAGTCTGCTTCGGGGCATCCCATTCTGTAACATAACATAACCTACCTCTCTTATTTACACTAAGCAGCTCTCTTATTTAAACTAAGCAGGCCTCTTATTTTCACTAAGCAGCTCTCTTATTTAAGCTAAGCAGCTCTCTTATTTAAACTAAGCAGGCCTCTTGGATGCTGATTGTCCACTTTTGGGTGTGCATTATATTCGGTTTCATATACAGTGGGGTATCCCAATTTGTAAGATAACCTACCCAAACCATGTAAACTAAAGAGGCCTGTTGCAGCCTGAGTTTCTCTGCTTGCGTATGGCCTGCATTACAATCTGTCTCTTTCAATGACACTGCTGCCTGGGGTATCCCAATTTGTAAGATAACCTACCCCAACCATGTAAACTAAAGGTTACGTCCTTCCAGAAGGAAAACTTATGCCGAACACTATTTTTGCTGGGGGCATTGACCTTTGGATTAATCGGCATGAAATTAAGGATTTTATTAAAAGTATGGCGCTGTAAAGAAGGTCAAAATTATTTCTCATACTTGGATTATTGTTACTTTTTGTTCAGCTTAAAATATACCAGGCCACACGGGCATCCCAAGGCACATGCTGATTAACCCTATATGTTAAGCACAAGCATTTCTCATACTTGGATTATTGTTACTTTTTGTTCAGCTTGAAATATACCAGGCCACATGGGCATCCCAAGGCACATGCTATTTTAACCCTATCTGTTATACAACATAAGCGTTGATCAGCATCAGCTGCTTCATTAAGCTACTTCAGTTTGCACTTGTTTTTGACTGCTTTTAGTAAACCAGGCCGCAGGGCACCCCAAAGCTGCACCTTGCACCCTATCTGGTATACAACATAAGCGTTAATCAGCATCAGCTTCATTAAGCTACTTCAGTTTGCACTTCCTTTTTGACTGCTTTCATTTAACCAGGCCGCAGGGCACCCCAAAGCTGCACCTTGCACCCTACCTGTTTATACTAAATAAGCATCTACAGCCTCAGCTTTATTAAGTTATTGCATTTTGAATTGGTTTTGGTCTGCTTTAAATACACCAGGCCGCAGGGCATCCCAAACCTGCATGTTGCACCCCATCTGTTATACTAAATAAGCGTTGATCAGCATCAGCTTTATTAAGCTATTGCATTTTGCATTGGTTTTTGTACTGCTGCCAAAACACTAGCCCATATGGGCATCCCAAACCAGCACATGTCACCCTATCTGTTATACTAAATAAGCTTCTACAGGCCCTTTTTTTATTTATTTATTTTTATTTATATAGAGCTGTAATAGCTTATATAGTGAGGTAAATTTGCCATTTTGCTGCATTATATAGAGCACCCCCTCTGTAAATCTGAGGGGCAATAGTTTATATTATAAGGTAAATTCATGGTTTTGCACCATTATATGGAACAGCCCCTGTGTAAATCTGAGGGGCAATAGCTTATATTGTGAGGTAAATTTGCCATTTTGCTTCATTATATAGAGCAGGCCCTGTGTAAATCTGAGGGGCAATAGCTGATATTGTGAGGTAAATTTGCCATTTTGCTTCATTATATAGAGCAGCCCCTGTGTAAATCTGAGGGGCAATAGTTTATATTATGAGGTAAATTCATGGTTTTGCACCATTATATGGAGCAACCCCTGTGTAAATCTGAGGGGCAATAGCTTATATTGTGAGGTAAATTTGCCATTTTGCTTCATTATATAGAGCAGCCCCTGTGTAAATCTGAGGGGCAATAGTTTATATTATGAGGTAAATTCATGGTTTTGCACCATTATATGGAGCAGCCCCTGTGTAAATCTTAGGGGCAATAGCTTATATTGTGAGGTAAATTTGCCATTTTGCTTCATTATATAGAGCAGCCCCTGTGTAAATCTGAGGGCAATAGTTTATATTATGAGGTAAATTCATGGTTTTGCACCATTATATGGAGCAGCCCCTGTGTAAATCTGAGGGGCAATAGCTTATATTGTGAGGTAAATTTGCCATTTTGCTTCATTATATAGAGCAGCCCAGTTGCCATCTAAATCAACTACTGTCCGGCCAGTACAGCTTTTCCAGGGCAAACTCTGCTAGTTGCGGACAAAAGTCAAGTTTGGCTTCCCAGCAAATCCAGTGGATCCTGAAGGTGTGTTGGCATGGTCATGTCAAGGTATGACATGACCTGCTGTTTGAGGTCCAGCTCCAGGTCTTCCTGCTGCTCGTGAGTAGACGTAGAAAGCTGCTGCTCGTGAGTAGATGTAGAAAGCTACTCACTAGCGACTGAAGACTGAGGCTGCTGCTGATGGAGCTGCTGCTGCTCTTTCCACCCCCCCAGCAGCCATGGCAGTGGAAGGTGATCGCAGAGGTCCCCCCGAGTCAGACCTGCGGGAGTATGGGCCATGGCACAGATAGACAATGCCCAACTGACTACGTGGGATGTCTCTGTAGTAGGTCAGTTTGTCCTCCCTCTCAGTGGGGGTAAAAAATGCCCCCATTTTGTGCCGGAAGCGAGGGTCCAATAAGTTGGAGAGCCAGAAGTCTTCCCGCTGACAAATGGAGACAATTCTGCGCTCACTAGTACGCAAGCATGTGAGCATGCATCGTGCCATTTGTGCAAGTGACTCGGAGGGACTACCTGTCTCCATCTCCACTGTAAACTGCCACGGTGTGTCTGGGTCCTCTGTCTCGCCTTCCTCCCAACCCTCTAGCTCCTGTGGCTGCTCCTGCTCCTCCTCTCCTGTCAGATGACTAGATAAAATTTCATTTTGTGAAACCTAAACTGTGGTTTGCTGTGCCCCACCCCCTCCTCCTCCTCCACTTCAACCCCCACAGGCTTCATGTGGCTGTGAAATGTATGTGCCATGTCTCCAGTGCCCTGACCAGCCATGGTTTCCAACATGTGTTGTAGTACATGAAGCAGTGGAATCTCATCACTCATCTCATAGTCCTGGCAACTGTCTAATAAAGTAGCTTCCTCAAAGGGCCTGAGCAAACGGCCGGTGTCACGTATGAGCTGCCAATGGTTTACATTGAATTTACACAGGGGTGTCCCCCTATCCATTTGGATCATCCAGAAATCTGTGATGGCTTTTCTCTGTTCCTATAGTGGATCCTGCATATGGAGGGTGGAATTCCAACGGGTGAAAATATGGCAAATCAGACTATGTTGGGGTACACCGTTCTGACGCTGAAGCTCAATAAGGTTGTGCTTGGTGGTGTAGGAGTGCCAGAAGTGCATGCTAATTTTCTTTCCTGCTGTTCGGATTTCTTTCAGATGGGCGGAAGACTTCATAATACACTTGACAACTAGACTGAACACGTGTGCCATGTCAGGACGCATGACTCTGGCTTCCTTGTCGCAGCGCAAACAAGATGTTCTTCCAAGTGTCAGTCACCATGGGTCCAAATTTGCAGTTTTCGTGGATTAAGCAATGCTTTCATGGATTGAGTTCTCATTTTTAGTAGTTCCTCCCATGTGTGACTCTGTTGGTCAAGGAAAACCATGTGAAGAACAGTGTGAAACCACAACCACCAAGGGGGCCTAAAAGGATATATATTGTCCACCATGAGTCCATAGTTACAGCTCCAGACGTAGACAACACTGTGCACTTTGGTACACACTGACAGGCTAAAGGACTGGCCCACCTTCTGTTCAACAACCATGCCATTGGACTCTCCACCTCGGCTCGGCACAAGCCATCAGTTCTCTGAAAGGTCCACCACTGGGTAATGCAGCAGGCTGGACTTATGGTGACACTGTCTGAGAGGAGAAATCCCTCAGACATCAAGATTAAAAATTCCAAGAATTTTTGAGGGCTAATTATTCAGAGGCAATGATAGCTAGTTGTTTCTGATTTAATTACAAGGTGGAAACACACCCTCAAACAAAACTTCACTTTGGCAATACTATTGCATTTGTCTATTCATAATTTTATGTATATATACTAACTAACCTACTTTTTCTCCACAGGATTGTGGATGCAACATGAAAAACTGACACATCGCTGAGTAGCTGATTTTTCCTATCAACAGTCCCCAATAATTCACTGCTGCTGCTGCTGCCGCCGCCACCACCGCAGACTCCAGGGACTCTCTTCCACTACCTCGGCTTGCAACACCTCCTCCCACGACACTCTCCTCATCACTAATTGCCGGCTAGTGGAAGAAGAGGCGAGTGTCTCCTCCACTTCTTGGCTGGGCAGTAGCTGCTGAATTTTATGATTATCAGATCTTCATCAATGGATAATGGAGCTGAACCCAAAGCATAACAGACAGACAACAGACAGTTGACTGGGGGTGTCAGATGCCACTTGTGATGCAGTGGACTGCTTTTGCAGCACTTCCAGACAAAGTTGCTTCATTGGCTGACACAATGACTGGTAAAGCTGTGGAACATATGGTTTAAAAGCAAAAATAACCATTTGTTTTTATATGAAAAAGACCCTGGTTTATACATACTTTTCTTTTTCCAGAGACTGCCCTGCATGGAAATGAATGGCGTATGGATCAGCCAAGCTTTCCTCCCAACAATGCCTGATGTATTCCAGTAGATAGATGACGGGGCCAGACCAACACTAGAGAAAGATGGATCGTGCAAAACAGATTTAAGGCGCTGCTCTCCAGTTACAGACATTCCTCCGCATCGGACCACAAGTAAGTATTGATAAAAAATCCTTTACGTTACTCTTACTTTTTATTAATATTCTTCGGATAAGACGGATCAGACATGATTCCAGATTAAAAATTCCAAGAATTTTTGAGGGCTAATTAGTCAGAGGCAATGATACCTTGTTGTTTCTGATTTAATTAAAAGGTGGAAACACACCCTCAAACAAAACTTCTCTTTGGCAATACTTTTGCATTTTTTTATTCAGAATTTTATGTAGATATTACTAACTAAGCTACTTTTTCTCCACATGACTCTCCACAGGGTGTGATTCATCCAATTTTTGGGCTCCTGAAGCCAACCCCAGTGTCCCTTTAAAGTAATGTTTGGGCTCCTGCTGCTGTTGCCAACTCCAGGGTGTGATTCATCCAATTTTTGGGCTCCTGAAGCCAACCCCAGTGTCTCTTTAAAGTAATATTTGGGCTCCTGCTGCTGCTGCTGCCAACTCCAGGGTGTGATTCATCCAATTTTTGGGCTCCTGAAGCAAACCCCAGGGTCTCTTTAAAGTAATATTTGGGCTCCTGCTGCTGCCAACTCCAGGGTGTGATTCATCCAATTTTTGGGCTCTTGAAGCCAACCCCAGTGTCTCTTTAAAGTAATATTTGGGCTCCTGCTGCTGCTGCTGCCAACTCAAGGGTGTGATTCATCCAATTTTTGGGCTCCTGAAGCCAACCCCAGGGTCTCTTTAAAGTAATATTTGGGCTCCTGCTGCTGCTGTTGCCAACTCCAGGGTGTGATTCATCCAACTTTTGGGCTCCTGAAGCCAACCCCAGTGTCTCTTTAAAGTAATGTTTGGGCTCCTGCTGCTGCCAACTCCAGGGTGTGAATCATCCAATTTTTGGGCTGCTGAAGCCAACTCCAGTGTCTCTTTAAAGTAATACTTGGGCTCCTGCTGCTGCTGCTGCCAACTCCAGGGTGTGATTCATCCAATTTTTGGGCTCCTGAAGCCAACCCCAGGGTCTCTTTAAAGTAATATTTGGGCTCCTGCTGCTGCTGCTGCCAACTCCAGGGTGTGATTCATCCAATTTTTGGGCTCCTGAAGCCAACCCCAGGGTCTCTTTAAAGTAATATTTGGGCTCCTGCTGCTGCTGCTTGCAACTCCAGGGTGTGATTCATCCAACTTTTGGGCTCCTGCTGCCAACTCCAGTGTCTCTTTCATCCGATATTTGGGCTCCTGCTGCTGCTGCTGCTGCCAACTCCAGGGTGTGATTCATCCAATTTTTGGGCTCCTGAAGCCAACCCCAGTGTCTCTTTAAAGTAATATTTGGGCTCCTGCTGCTGCTGCTGCCAACTCCAGGGTGTGATTCATCCAATTTTTGGGCTCCTGAAGCCAACTCCAGTGTATATTTGGGCTCCTGCTGCTGCTGCTGCCAACTCCAGGGTGTGAATCATCCAATTTTTGGGCTCCTGAAGCCAACCCCAGTGTCTCTTTAAAGTAATGTTTGGGCTCTTGCTGCTGCTGCTGCCAACTCCAGGTTGTGTCAGTCAATTTTTGGGCTCCTGAAGCCAACCCCAGTGTCTCTTTAAAGTAATATTTGGGCTGCTGCTGCTGCCAACTCCAGGGTGTGATTCATCCAATTTTTGGGCTCCTGCTGCTGCCAACTCCAGTGTCTCTTTAAAGCAATGTTTGGGCTCCTGCCCCTCATAGTGATGCCACTTCAACTCTCTGCAATTGTGCCGCTCTGCGATTCTATTAGCGATGCCTCTGATCTGCATGTGATATTTATTTAAAGTATTATTTAACTAGCCCAGAACGCATCCTATGCGTGTTACAGCAAGGCAGAATGGTTTACAACCCTATTGAGGCTCTAGGAGGCTCAGAAATAGCCGTTTTTAATAGCGATTCGTCGCGAATAAATTCAGGTCGAAATGATTTTTGTCGGAAAATTCGGCGAATCAGTCGAATCGAATTTTTCAAAAGTTCGCTCATGTCTAATCATATAGATAAATTGCGGTAAGAAGTTTTTTATTACTGCAATGCATGCCAGAATGTTTAGTGATAAATGTGATTTGTTGATTTGGTGATTTAGCTATGTAGTTTTTATCAGTTTCTAATAGTGGGACATAACTGAGTGAGAACAGTTTGTCACGGTTACTTGTTAGATTTATTCCCAGGTATTTTATCTGTATTGTGTTTGAAGGAAATGTATATTCGTCCCAGATTTGTTCTGTTTCCTGATCAATTTATACAAAGGGCAATATAAAAGATTTGTTGTGGTTTTATTTGAAATTAGTTTGCATTTAAAACTGTATAAGAATGTCTGTTACTCTCTTAGGGGAGTTCATTATTGAGCCTCCAAGAAGTAAAAGGATGTCATCTGCATAGGTCAGTTGTTTAACCTGCATAGACCAGTTGTTTAACCTGTCATTATCTATTGCCCTTAATAGTGTATCCAAGTGTATAATAAAAAGGATTGCGACGAGGGACAGCTTTGCCGTGTTCCATTCCATTCAAGTTAAATGTATCTCAGAGTGCACCATTTACCCCTTGAGTAGAGAGACATTATTTTATCTATTAAGCTGGGCCGGTATATTGTAAAGACGCCTTCAGGAAGGACCAGGAGACTCTGTCAAAAGTTTTCTGGCATCTAGTGCTTTTATAGCATTGGATTTGGTATGGTTGATAGTTTTAATTGCTGTAATTGCCACAGAGATGTTTTGGTTTATGCCTCTTTTGGGGATGAAACCTGCCTGGAATGGTGATATAAGGGCCAATTTAACACTGTGCAAATATATATTCTTATGCTTCAATTCGAATGCATGTGCTATTCAGCAGTGCAGAACACATGTTTGCATGCAAATATCTGCAGGCATTACACATAAAGAGGCATCTGAAGTGTGTGAGGGCTTTCAAGCAGTGCAAACATGTCCAAGCAGTGATGCCTATGGATGGTGTAGGGCCATGCGAATATATATTCTTATGAAAATGGCAGATCTGTGCAAATATATAAATGCAGAGATGCCTATGGACAAATATCTTCTTTTGCGGGATAGAATGTAGCTATTTGCACATATACATGCAGAGATACCTATGGATGCTTACATATGCTTACATAATAGATCTGCTTAGAAGAGAAAGCATGTATCTTATTTGCACAAATTTGTGCACATATATAATGCTTTCTCATCTAAGCAGATCTATAATCATCTATGCAAAAAGATTATATTATTTATTTGATTTTTTTGGGTTTCATGTGTTTGGGTTAGCGGTGTCCTTGCTTACAATGTGTGCCTAACCGAAGTACATTAGTAGTTGTCATTTTGAAGGTTATTTGCTCCGTAGCTACTTACCTGTTAGGAAATTTGAGAGTGATAGTACAACAAACATGTGGAAAAGTGTATTTGCGCATGAGAAAAGGTCACACTCGCCAGGTAAATGGTGGAGAGCAATTTCCACATACCTTGGTGGCTTTTTATTGCATGAGAAAGGTTAGGCAATTCTGCTGAATTATGCAAACATACGTTCGCATACATGCGCATTTTCGAGTGTGAATATATTTGCCCATATGCATATGCATGTTCACACTTGATTCCCCCCAAAAAATTGCAGAGGAAAAAATGGTGCTGAATTGCAAAACTGAGAAATAGCATGTAGAAAATGCATGTTCTCGCAAAAGCAGTGCAAAATTTCAAATTCTCACAGTGTTGAATTGCCCCTACAATGTCTGGGATCAATTTTAGTAGCCTGCTTACTATTATAGATGTATAGATCTTTAAGTCAAAAATGGGTGGTAGTTAACCCATTATGTAGGGTCCTTCCCTGGTTTTGGTATGACCTTGATTGACCTATGATTGCTGTGTTAGCGCTAGGTGGATGTAAGCGCTCTATATTATTCATCAATTTCAGGATATATGGTAGTAATGATTATTTAAATGGTGTCCATCCTGTCCTGGTTACTTATTCTCTTTTAGGCGTTCCCAGGTGATGTCAATATCTAAGTCCGGGGTATCATTGAGTTGAAAATACTCTTTAATTGATTCCTCTATATATTTAGCAAATGTTTCTTGCTTTAAAATATGTTACATTTGCCCCACAAGAGCATTAGCATCACTGGGGAGTGATTGCTGTCCATTAAGTGTAATCTCCTGAAAGAATGCCAGAGTGAAGAGTTATGTAATGCTTATTCCTGTAGTGTTTAATAGTGAGTTGGCAATGATATTTAGCCTCCCCCCCCCCCCCCCGGATCAGGGTTCCCTTTTTTATCTTGTCTGCCTTTTTTATCATTTTCATTGTTTGGGGCATAGGAGCTCACTAGAATACATACTTCCCCATTAATGCATTCAATCCATGTTATCGACTGTGCCTCTTTATCTCTCTATTCGGAAACGGTTTCTATAGCTCGAATTTTATTGAATAAAAATGTCACTCCTCTTGCTTTAGAGAGGTTAGAGAAGGTTTTGCCAAATTCTTGGAATAGTGGAATAGTGGAGTAGTGGGCCCCTATTGATCTTGAAATGAGTTTCCTGCAGAAGCGCTATATTGGCCTTATTTGTCCTAAGGCTTCTGATTATTTTGTTTCTTTTACTTGGGGAATTTGCTTCTCTGACTTCGATTCACTCGAGTTGAAAAAAAATTCTCATAGTAGTAAAAA
Organism: Gastrophryne carolinensis; assembly: GCA_027917425.1. Lineage (NCBI taxonomy): Eukaryota > Metazoa > Chordata > Amphibia > Anura > Microhylidae > Gastrophryne > Gastrophryne carolinensis. Next base: position 296,527,876 of record CM051236.1, read on the forward strand.
ATTCAATTGATGACTAAAAAGAAGAATTCCACTTTTAGTGAATCACCAGATAAGAAGACAATAAAAGTCAATGGCAGTTTTTACCACAGTGTAAAAATTAACATACTTTTCCCTGGAGTAAATAGTGTCATTGTATGTGTCTATTGTTATAGATGTGTCAATATTTGTCTCCAACCTTTTTTACCCCAAAGGCCACACTTCACAGCCCCATTCAGAGCAAAGAGACCATGAAACAATACAAACAGGAACCATCCAGTGATGTAATGTGTGGCAGTGGAGTGGTGTCACAGTGCTGCTGCTCCTCTCTCCAACATATGGGAACGCATCTCCAGCCAATACCACGCAGGAGGATGCTTAAAACACACCCCTTCTGCATTCCCATGGTCAATGTAACCACTAGCAGCTTGGCTGCTGGCAAATATGGATATCCAGATGTGGCTGCAGCACTCCTGGTGTACCCTAGTAATACAAGAAGTGAGTCCTATGGTCTTTTAAAAAGAAACAATGACCTCCCTGGTATGTAATAGAAACCAGAAAAGCTTATTTTCTCAACACTCTATTTGGGATGCCCCACTGTGTGAACCTCGCTATTGCCAGTTATACTGATGTAGATGGCATTCCTGTGGCACATGCGAAGGCAGCATCCCCGCAATACCATTAGCTGTGATGCATACCCACACTAGACATTTCTGAATGGCTGCCACAAGTATGTGCAGCTACTGAGGTGCACTCTATTCAGCTTTCTAAGCTGATCAGTTGTCAGAACTAACCTCAGGTTGGCTAAGGAAGGTATTAATGGATTGTGAAAGTTGATGTGTTGTGGAATTACCAGAAGCGTAGCTTTTACATGCAAACCCCGGGGGGAACACACAGCAGGGCAACTATAATCAGGATGAAGGATCAGGAGAATGAAAATACCAGCTGTTGTTCCTCTTTAAATCAGAACTCAGTTCTGTGCCAGGGAGAGTCCTTTTTCTTCTTGAGCTCAGGTGGCAGGAGGGCTTAGGTTAGGATTAGGGATGGGCATACCGTATCAGGTTGCACAGCAGCCATTCAGCTTTCTTTCTGCCCTAGCAGCCACAGCCATGGCAGGGTCTGTCTCCTGCTGTGCTTGCTGGCGCTCTGCAGTAGATAAGGAAAGGTTGCTGTTGCTGAGTAATAGGGCTGTTTAAAAAACAATTATGCTTGTAAAGACATTATTTCATGGAAAGCAGCTGAAGTCAGGGCTAGATAGGTTGGGTGTCAGTACAGTTTGATACTACCTGCTCAAACAAACCACTTGTGTGTCACTTCTGTTAAATACCACTTGCTCAAATCACTTAGGTGTCACTACTCTTTAAAACCAATCGTTAGTAGAGTATTTACTGGTTCAGAGCACTTGTGTGTCAGTACTCTTTAACCCTTTAACTGCCAGCCTGCCTGGAGATTTTGTAACCCTCTGTTGCCAGACCATTTTTCAATACCTTAAGTCTGGGATTTAACATAAAATGTCTTGTGTGACCTTGTTTAAAATTCTCAATATTTTTTAGGTTAAAATATCTGCAAAAAATGTTTTTCAATAAAATCTATTTTTTTCTTTGCCAAACACCCCAAAGTAAAGCACGCACATAAGGGTAATTTTACTTAAAAATTTCAGCTCTGCAGACAAAGTGCACACCCTGCCATTGTTAACCAAAACAACCCTTTACATCTGAAATACCCCCCACAAATCATATACTACCTGAGATGTTATCACCCTCTGTTGACAGATACTTTTTCACTGTTTAAAAGAATAAATACAAATTGTGTTTTTAAAATGTGTCTTGTTTATTTTAAGGGGGGGGGGGGCACCAAAGCTGGCCCCTGCACCCTGTTCTACAAGCCTCATAGCTGGTCCCCAGGCTGGTTATGCTGGGTAGGGGGGACCTCACACCATTTTTTTTATTTTAACCCTTAACCCCTATGTCATTTTTTTTTTAATTTACCCAATGTTACCCAGCAGGTATAAAAGGCTCCCAGCAGCAGCAGCAGCAGGAGAGCAGAGGCCAAAGTGATCAGCATGGGACACAGTTCTCCGGGATAGATGGGAGGTAATTATACTGGCAAGTCACCTGTGGCTAGTGGGTGACTTGCCATTTACCCCCAGCCCCCCATTACCAGCCTCCCCAAAGCCCAGGGGGGCAGAAGGACCCAGGGGTCATTAAGCCTATGTGAGCTTGTAGCCTGCAGGGTGGTGGGGCCACTGAGGCTGGCCCCTGCGCCCTGCTCTACAAGCTCCCATAGCTGGTCCCTGGGCTGTAGGGGGGACCTCACACCATTTTTTGGGGAGTTTTAATGTTTTTTTTCCCTTAAAATTCCCAAAAATCTGGGGATCCCACGCCATTTTTAAAAAAATGTAACCCTTTATAGTGTTGTATTTTATTTGTAAATGTTATAATGTGCTCTGTTCAGTTTGAGGGGTCTCCTGGGCAGGAACAGGGGGCTACTGATACATATGTGGTACAGTTGTAATCAGGAGAAATGGGGCTTTCACATGCAATATGGTTTTCTTTAATAAAATAAATATTTTATTTAACATAGATGAGACAATTTAAAAAATATATATTTTTTTAGTTTTTTTTTCTTAAATATTTAAAAAACAGTGGAAAAATTACAGACACGCCTAAACTCTAAAATATATAATTTTTTTGCAAATTCCTGCAAAAATCACAGTTAAACATCATGCAAAATGGTGAAAATGACCTGTCAACAGAGGGTGATAAAATCTCAAGTAGGCTGGCAGTTAAAAAGATTAAAAGTACCTATGCCTGTTGTGTATTGTTCTGCTCAGGGAACCTTGTGCTTTCAGATTTAGCTTGTTTTTTCATGTTTGCATATTGATATTTTAGGAAAATCTGTTTATTCTGCTTTTGTATTTATTTTTTTAGGTAAACCCTGTGCAGCCAAAGAATTCTTTGAGGGTTCACTTACAGAAAGATGAAGCCACTACAATAACCTGGGTACGCCTATAAAGCTTAACATATGTACTTTCAGGGAATATATTTGTGGGGGGTATTCCAAATGTAGTTGCTTTGGTTTAAAAAAAGCACAAGGTGTGCTAAATTTTTCAAGGAAAATTACTGTTACACGCATGCTTTACTTTGGGGTGTTTGGCATGTTGTTGCTGTTCGGGGACCATGCTAGGTAGGCTGGTGCTGTGGTAAAAAACATGTATATAAATGTCATATACGGACAATATTTTGAAGTAAGGAGTAAAAGAGTTACTTACAGGTGGGAAGTGTGTGAGTGAAATAGTATTTACCCAGGGTGGCAGAAGTATAGTTGCAGGGATGGCCTGCTTGATGTCAGAATCCAATACATGTAGTGTAGAGAATGGCTGACCAACTAAGAGGAAGATGCTGGATTATAAATAGCTGGGGGGCGGTTAGCAACGGGGTATGATCCTGTGTAATGTAAAAAGCAATAGTCAGAGGGGTGTGGTCAACACTGAGAGTGACAGGGATCCTGGCCGCATTGTGGAATAAAGCTTACATCAGAGCCTTGATAGTCAGAGTGTCTGGTGCACACCTATGTGTGGCTGGGCCTAAGCAGGAGGCAAAATCAATGGGGGTGTGATTATAGTTAAACCAGCAGAGGGATGAAGGAAAGAGACGGATGCGGAGTGAGAATCTGTCAGTCACAGGTATGGCTCAGGGATGGATTAATGGTGCTCGTCAGCATAAGTGATTGCTGCAGCCAGTGCAGCCTGGCCGCCCAGGGACGAGCAGCTCAGCCTGCAGCGACCACCATGACACATGTGTGAAACAAAGGTTAATGGCCAAGGAGCAAAGTACACACTGTGAGCGGTTAGTAAACAAAGGTTAATGGCCAAGGAGTAAAGTACACACTGTGTGCGGTTGGTAAAGATTGTATGTTATTGACTAGGGATACAAAAGTATGAATAAGTGGGTTAGTGTTTAAGGGTGAAAAATAAGTGGATTTATTGGGGAATGTCATAGCAGGTGCTGTTGCTTGTTCGGTGGAAACAGTAAGTAATGATGTCAGGTCATCGTAATTTAGATCTCTATGAGATCTTCCAGGTCTCGAAGGGCTTGATAGTCTTTCGTTGTGAGGTCAGACCAATCTCTGATAGCTCCATAAAAATGTGTTGGTTTCTTTGTAGAAATGATTCTGAGTGTAAGTTTGCGAGCAAGTAAGTCCCGGTCCTTAATCAGCTCAAATTTGTTAATGGAATTGATAGGACAGAAGTTCAGACCTAAACTCAGTACTGCTGTTTGAGTTGCTGATGGGGATAGTCAGTAAGATTAATTACAGAAAGTTGGTTACTATAACCTTCAGAATTACTGGTTAGTTTTACATGGGGTTGCGTTTGCTCAGTGGATTGAAAATTGGGTGATATTTGAGATGCTGGGACAAGGTGGGGATTGGCATCTGTAATTGAGGTTTTGTTGATGGTCCCGAGCATGTTTTGGAAGTCATGGTTGATCCTAAAAAAGATAATGAGGCTACATGGTTCTTGATTGTAATCCGGGGGAGAATGTAAAGGGATTTCCTTACGTTTTGTAGATGTATGTCTAGTCTAAAGTGGGTAATTAGGTCTCTGAGTCTGGTGGTGATATTGTGAACTGTATGATTGGTGGTGACCCCCCCCCCCCCCTTGACAGGGGGAATCCTGTGATCGGGAGAGGGGAGGTTTTGCGTAAGTCTAGAGGAGGGATGGCAGTCGCTCAAACCATTTTATAACTAACCTGGGAGGTGCAGGGCAATTAGGATGCAAAAGTCTTAAAGGAGCCACAGCACTCAACCCTGTTAGCTTGCGGACAACCTAAAATCTGTCTAAAAATCTGGTTAAAAACAGAGGGCGTGGTCCACACACATCTGCAGAAGTATGCTTAAGCTGCACTACCAAGCGCCAAGGTGCCTCTGTGAGGTGAAGTCCTAACTCTAATCTCTGAGAGCCTCATTTGGGACATACAATGCAAGAGATAAATTGGGAGCAGGCTTACCTGAGGTTGCCCTATAACCTCGAGTGCAAGTCCAGTGTTCAGTCCCTGGGCTGTATGGCCACCACCTCTTCCACCATCTAGGACTTCATCATCCCCCTTCGGATTTTCTTCTAACCACTCCTCCCCACTACCCTCCTCCTCATTCTCCACATTGCAGAATGCTGCAGCAGTCCACACTTGGGCATCAACCTCATTGTAGATGTCCTGTGATGGTCTGATGTCCACGTCCACATACTCCAACACAAGTTGTTAGGCATCTGGGAACCCCTATGTTTGCAACTGGGGCAGGGGCATGTGGATGGCCCACAGGATCCCATAAGTGCCATCATAAAGCATTAGTGACTGCTCCACGACTAAAGATTATTATTCTGTTTCTCACCCTCCTGCAATTTTTAATTTTTGCAGCACCACGGAACACAATAGCACTCTGTAAATCAACAATAATAAACAGGAATAATGTTTTTTGTTTGGTGTGCAAGTCCCTGGTGAACTGGAACTTGAAGAACTGTGTGCCATCTAATCTATCAAGGCCTCAACTTGGTCTGGTCTCACCACTCTGGCAGTGGTGTGCTTTGCCACCATGCAACTCATTCAATCTCTCAACCTCAGCCCCCCCCCCCCCCCCAGAACTCTGCTGAGTGAATACTGGAAGCGGCTTGCATCTTACTGTAATACTGGTATAATACTGGTAATGCTGTCAGTGCCAAAGCTACAGGAGTAAGAAAGCTGCTTCTCTAAGCCATTTGTTCCTCTTCAATATTGTATTTTGTTATATAAATGTATTGTTTTGAGTACTTTACCTAGCCCATTTTGTGCAGGGAAGTCACCCTGGTGCCCCCCCCCCTTGATTTGCAACCCTCTAAGCCTTGCTACCCCTATTTTACAGCCAATTTTGGATCCCCATTGACTTCAATAGGGTTAGGGTCAAGTTCAGGGTCAAGAACCAAACTTTAGCAGCAAGTTTGGCCAAAATTGTTGAACTCGAACTTCAGCGGGGTTGCTCATCTCTAGTTAAAATTGCTGTGGACCCAAGATTCTTCCACAGAGCTGCAATACTGGGAAGATGTGGGAAATGGCAGAACCATGATGCAATTTTTACCATAAAAGCAAATAATGCGATCTGCAAATGTTGTGGATATTCATAGAGTTGCTTACAATTGACAAAATGACTGGCCAAGGTGACCAATGACAGCTAATGTGGTTGGCTGGGCAGGTGTCTGTAAGTGCATATGCAAATCCTAATGATCTCTGGCAAGCTATTACATGGTGGTGGTTTCAAGCAGGTGTATGTGCCTTCCAACTGCGTGCCAGGGAGGGTCCCTGTAGACAATTCTTCCCAGAAAATCACCCAATTTGCCAAAAAAATCCTTGCAGCTCCATTCTTAAGTGTCTTCTTAAGTGTCAAAGGCACTGGTGTCTCGTACATATTTCTCAATGTAACTCGGTGCCTGCCAGTCAAAAACACAGGTTATATGCAGCATCAGAGGTAACACAGAGACATTCATGGCTCCTTTCGAATCTAACCCTGCTCCCACATGGCTATGTAATGAATGAGGACATGCAATTGAGTTTGGAGAGCGTTATGTAGAGCTGTGCAGTATCTCATCCTGACCATGTTTTAACCAGGGCTGCATTTCAGTGCAACAAATGCTTGCCACTCAACAGATCACACTTTACTTGCAGCTCCCAAGAAGCCTGAAAACCACACAGGAGGGGGCTGTGAGCCACACAGGAGCAGGCTGCGAGCCACATGTGACTCATGTGCCACTAGTTGGGTTGGCTAAGGGAGATTGCTGAGTGTAAAGTTGACCCTTTTGGCTCCTCTCTTGTTCCTTCAGTGCCCCCCCCCCCCCCCACCTCTCTAAGGCTGGAAATGAGTTTTTTGAATTTATAAACATTTTTAAATATTGCCACTAAATGATAGTGGCCAAAAATATTAATATAGAATCTATCACATATATTGCAGTCTATTCATACCCTCACAAGAAAAAAAGTTCCTTTTCAGTATTCTGCTTGTACTCTATACCAACAATATAACTCTATGAAACTAGTGAAGAAGGCTAGAATGATACCACAGATTCATACAGAGCAACAAAACACATTATGAAGCCCATGTATGGCCTGTAATGTTCACAAGGTTACCCTGCCTGCATCAAGCTCAAAAAGAGCCAACTTTTTGAGGTAACTTGAGTGTCGACTCCCTCCCAGGCCAATGGTTGCCAGTCTTCCCCTGTGTGCATCTGTTGATGGTTTGAGATGGCTGACTGGACCTACATTGCTTATATACCTCTCTTCCCCCACACTATATGTGGTTCCCTGTTATCATTTTCAAATTTCTATTAAAAACAGCAAAGGGTCAAAACACAAATCAAAAATCTGTTTTGAATTGGTATTGATATTCTCCTTTCTGCTGCCTTTTCACTACACTAAGACCTAAGACTACAATAAATGACATAATGCTGTGCTACCTGTACAAACTATCCAATGACAATGTACTGTAGATTAGAAGCCAGCAAAGCTCACCCATTTTATCCTGCTTTGAAGTGGTAAAAAAACTCTTGTAAAATAACACCATCTTTTTTTAAGGAAAGTGCTTCTCCAGTAAACCAATAACCCAACAGCTGTGCTGAAAGGTGCACATTTCCAATCTTTAATAAATAATGTTTCCAATGATTGCCCTTCTCTTTTACTTGAACACTTGGCCTCTAATATAGATTGAAAGTCTTTTGGAGAATATATCTAGCTGCAATCTCTCACAGTTTTTTTCTATGTTCTCCTTGTTCCTCGTTTCTTTACAAATAATGTTCTTTTTGTAAAATTCTTCTTTTTTCATACATTTTCTTTATTGGCTTTGGAATCCCTTTATTAAAGTTGGTGTCAGCTCTTGATGTTCAAAATCAGAATTGGATTTGATTTTGACAAGTATATATGTAGATACATACAAAGAAAATTATTTTAATAATTTAAGAACTACCGCTTTCGGGCCCCCTCCTGAAGACAGAGCATGACGGGGGAGGGATCGGATGCCCCCCTGAGGAAGAGGGGACCCCCAAATTCACATGGATACCAGAGGTAAGTGTTTATTTTTTTCTGTTTTTTAACTATCAGGGGGAAATGCCAGGCACGTAGTTTCTACGTGCTTGGCACTTAACGGTAGGAGAAGCAACCACGTAGAAACTACGTGCTTGGCATTTAAAGGGTTAAAGGAGCTCTATCATGAAAAAATAGGCCAATAATAAAAATCCATATAAATATGCTGGCTGGTGGGAGGAGAGGTCACTTATACACCTTGCATCAAGAAATATCCAGCCAGGCTTGTTTTTATTGTTATTAATGGAAGGAAGAGGAAATCAGGGTGACAGGTTCTGTCACCCCTGATGCACTAAAGCTGTCACCCCTGGATTTTATTCCTACCAGGAGAAGGAACCCACAGGCTTGGCGGGAGTTTTATTCAGTTCAGGTGTATAAGTGACCCCTTCTCTCATTAGCCAACGTGTTTATATGGATTTTTGATATTCCACAATTTTGTTATCCTCAACCAGGTAAGTATCACTAGCAATGTACCCCAAGCAACCAATGCTCAAAACTAGGGGACAGACAAAGTCTATATAAGGGACCTACCAAAGCCTGATCCAAAGAACTAATTTAAGCAAATGTTGGAGTGAAAGAATAAATCATCTTTCCCTTTTTAAAACATTAGAGAACATAATGTAATTTTAAAATGAAGGAATGTCTCTCTTAACTCCAGTAAAGTATTGGCAGATCCCCCTTTATCCAACTGTATCTTTATAGAGAAAAACTGATTTTAGGCGTACGTAACAATACTAAAAGGCACAAGTGATATACTACTGAAAGTAACAAGTTCACTAAAGCCTATAGGGCTATTGCGGCAAAAAAAAAAAAAATCTTGATTTTTTTCCTTAGTGCAACCCTCAATCGTTTTTAGCTGTACAAAATTATTCAAACATTTGCAAAGCTTAAAATGGCACTGAATTGAACCAAGGAAAACAATCAAGATGCACAAAAAAGATAAGAAAAAAATCATGGTGCTGATTCAGCCCAATTGACTATGAAGCTTCTCATTCATCCAGATCAAGGTATATCTGTAGAAATAAATTAAGGCCTCAGGATTTGCTATATTTTAATGCATTCTTCTAGTGATCCAAAGGGCTCAATTAAGAGTGTGAAGTTAGTTATTTTTTTTTTCTTAATAAAAATACTCAATGGAGCTGCAGACTGACCTGTACCCTGATCTGATCTATTGCCATCATTACTTTACCCAAGCCAGATTTACTCCATAAATACAAAAATGGCATTCTTATTCCAGATACTAATGCTTAGTTTCTCTTTTATTTATAGAAAATATATTATTTGAGACCTTTGCAATAGACTGCAAACGATTAACTGGGACTTCTTCTTAAAAATGCAATATTTTTGCTTTTTATATATTTAGCGTAGAGGAGGGGTTCCCAACCAGCCAACCAGCAGTATAAAGACCATTGGTGATACGCAAGATCCTATTAGGACTCGACAAGGCTGCAGATTGTCCTGAACCCTATTCCAATCAGCTGTCATATATACAAGCCAGATTTTACTCCATAAAAACAAATCTGTTTCAAAAGGTGATGGAAACTACTTATGTGCATTTAAACAAAGTTTTTATTGACTGAAAACCCATACAGAGAAATGGAAAGAGGTACTTGATGAAAAAGGTTAGCAAACCCTGCAGTAAATGTTTCACTCTCAATGCATCATTTTGATAAGACAGAAGCATAACATGCAAGGTTGGACAAACCTGAACAGCAAGTTTCAGGTTCGTACCAAACTTTGTGTGTTCAGATCCCCTAACTCGAGCATGGATTTCAAACAGAATCCCATGCACACGTTCGGCACTCAGTCTGAACCCCAAACAGCAGTCAATCAGCCTTCTTTCATCCCTCCCCACCATTGGCCCTGCGGAACAAGGGGCCCCCGCCACATTTTCAGGGGTGCCATATCCTCAGGTTTGTATCTTTTCATGTAGTTAAAGAATAATTTGGGGTTAATTTTACTCTTTTTGGCGATCAGTCTTTCGGTCTACGGCTTTTCTGCCCTTGTTTGTTTTTTACATACCCGTATATACTCGAGTATAGGCCGACCCGAATATAAGCCGAGGCACCTAATTTTACCACAAAAAAACTGGAAAAGTTATTGACTCGAGTATAAGCCTAGGGTGGGAAATGCAGCAGCTACCGGTAAATTTCAAAAATAAAAATAGATACCAATAATGTTTTTGAATACCGTATTTATTTCAAAGCAAAACAGTAAACTAGCTCTGTAAGTGGAAAAGAGGGTCAATAAATTTAAATAATTTTAAAAGTACAAAAACCTTAGCTCATTCAGCAACCAAGCTACAACACAAGAGTTAAAATCCTTCAAAACTGGATTCCTCATCATCTGTATTTCCAAACAGAGCTTCAGCATTAGCTGGTGTGAGGTTATCAGCATAGACATTGTCATCATCACTGAGTTCGCAGTCATCATCATTACTGCTGTCGTTCTCATACAAAGCGCTGTCTTCACTGCCATCCATAGCATTACTAATGCCACATTTCTTGAAGGCGCGTTGCACCATGTCCTCCGGAATATCTTCCCAGGCATCACGAACCCACTTTGCTATCAATTCTATCTCGGGCTTCATCAGATTTCCACCTTTTGTCAGTCGGGCTTGACCAGATGACATCCATTCATGCCACATCTTTCTCACACGGTCTTTGAAAGATGTACAGATGTAAGCCCACCTGGAATAACGGCCAAAGTAATTTGAGAAGATTTTGCCATTTTTTTTATGTCATCAGATGTGTGGGCTCTGAACATATCCCAAACTAGCAATGGTGCTCTTTTCTTTAAGGCTGCTCCTGGTCATCCATTCCAAATATCTTCCAACCATTTTTTTGTTCCGTCTTCATCCATCCAGCCTTTAATATGTGCGCGCACTGTAATTCGTGGTGGGAATTTGATCTTTTTAGACAAGGTATTTCTTTTAAAAATAATGACAGGCCGCAGCTTAGTTCCATTAGCCAAACATGACAGAACAACTGTGAAATGTTTTTTTTCATTTCCTGTGGTTCTGAGAAAAATAGTTTTGTCTCCCAAACTTACCACAGTTCTGTTGCTTGGAAGATCAAAGGTCATAGGTGTTTCATCCATATTTCCAACATCTCCCAGGTCATAGTTATGGATCCTTCTTTGCTTTATGATGAATGAATGGAATGACATCACTATTTCATCAAGGTCTTTTGGCAACTTCTGTGAAATCTTTGTTCTTTGCCGCAAACATAGGGCAAACCTATTCATGAAGCGGGTACACCATCCTGCTGACGCAACAACTTTTTCAATGCCTGGTGCTTTAAATGTGTCATCTTTAGCCATTTGAAGGGCATGTAAGCGAATTCCCATGCGTGTTACGCAGTAACCATTTTGACGACACTCCATAACCCATTTATGCAATTCAGTCTCTAGAGCCCCATATGAAGTTGTTAAACCACGTTGAGCTTTATTCTAAGTATGTCACACACCCCGCTTCAGATATTAAATCATTAGACATGGGTTATACTCACCGCTAGGTGGCACTGTTGCAGAGAAGTCCAAAAAACAACAAGCCCCTCCCGGTCTATACATACCTGGTACCTCCCAACAATTCCCCAGTGTTCTTCTCTGCAAGGTGGCGACAAGACAGAAGAAAGAAGTCTCCTGCTTGCAGGTAGCCGGGGTATCACCCCGGCCCCCCCCTTATGGTCTATTTCTGCCCGGTGCCTCTTGTTATTATCCCCCGATTTAAGTGGTAGTCTCTCAGCTTAGGCTGTCGGCCGGGCAAAGCGTAGACGGCACTTAAGGTGCCTAGGAGATTAGCTCCTCCGCTCGACCCCATATTAGGGGGCAATGCGGTTATCCGGTTTGGTGATCCGGATGCGGGATGCCCCAGCCCTTAGGTCATTGCTGGCCCCCTTTTCCCCTTCTTTGCCTTCTCCTCCTTTTTGCTTCTCCCTGCGTTGTGGGGCTTGTATGAGTACTGTGTGTGTGTGTGGTGGACTGTGTGTTGGTGCTTGTGGCAGGGACGGGTGCTACGGCCCGTCCGTCTTCCCTGTCACTTTTTTGATTGGGGGCTCCCTGAGCCCCCTGGACTACCTTTTGTTTTGTGAGGGTGGGTTGGGCGGCGTGTGTGCCGCCGGCCCGCCGCTCGTTTCTTTTCTGAGGGCAGGCGCCATTTTTTGGCGCCCGCCTCTCAGCTGGATCTCCAGGGCTGGCGGTGGGCGGGGCCGGGTGCCGGCCTGCCTGGCTGTTAGGGCGCCGAGGATCGTTCTCGGTGCCCGCTGGCTTTAGACTGGAGGCGGGCGGGACCGGGCGGCTTGTGTGCCGCCAGCCCGCCTCGCGGCTTATGCGAGCGCCATTCTGGTGGCGCCCGCTGTTCGGCGGCTCTGACTAGGAGGGTGGGCTGGGCGGAGTCTTGCGCGGCCCGCGCCGTGTCTGGCTGTTTCAGGGAGGGGCGGGGCCACAGCATCTCCCGCGCTTTGCTGGGCCCGCCCCCTCTCCTCTCTCCTTCACTCATCGCGCTGCTTTGGTTGCTCAGGTAGGACGTTATATAGCGTTTGGTCTGGGCAGGGGGGCCTTACTGTTTTCTGGCCCCCTTCCTCGCTGGGGGGTGGCGGCAGGGTCCCTTAGCATGGTTCTGGGCAAGTTGGCTGGGAGCCTTACTGGGCTCCCCTGGCTCACACTTCTATTGAAGTATATATATATATATATATATATATATATATATATATATATATATATTATGTGTATTTAGTCCTTGTTATGCTGCCCCATTGGGGTTCCTGCCTGACCCGCTTTGGTGTCTATGTACTGTACTATATGTATGTTCACCAGTTGTTATGGTTGTATATGGTGTGACTGTTGTCTCTTGTTTTTCAGATCCTGGGATCCCATCCTACAGGTCTCTCCCGGTCTTAAATACCTGTCTAGTTGGGGTTGGCCGTTATCTTTTGTTAATTCCCCATTTCAGGGCTTTACATATATATATAAAAAATACTAGAGGGGCATCCCGGGTCGCTTACTGCGTAAATCCCTGGGTTACTGCGAATACCATAAATTCACCATATGGAGGCTACCAAAGATACCGGAAATGGTCCTTCGGGGCAGTCCAGGCTCTGTGGGGGATGTGGGATTCTGGTCCCAGGGGATGATGTCATTATATGTATTCCATGTGCACAGCGGAACATTGAGCGCCAGTCCGGCACCCCGGTGCCTGGTCCTTCATCGGCCGCGCCATCTCCCTCCCCCCCTCGCCTTTTCCGGACCCCGTGTGACGTTGCCATTGGGGGTGATTCGCAGTCCGAGGTTTGCGCTCGTTTGGCCAGCCTCGAGAAGATGTTTTCCGCTGTGGTCGCTCAGAAGGCTCCGGCTAAGCGGAAACACTTGTCTCCGCCTCCGCCGGACTCAGACGATGAGGTTGTCGAGGCTCTGGATTGGTCAGGTCGTCCCCTTGAGGAGGGTGAGCTGACTGAGGATTTAGATGATCCTGAGGTTCAGCAGCTGCAGGGTGCTGAGGGCGACCAGGACACGGGGTCTGTCCCCGACACGCCTTCTATTCTGGCCCAAATGTTTGAGGTTTTGGATTTGGACCCTCCTGAAGCGGCTCCTCGGCCAAAGGGTCAGCTTTTTGGGGTGACCAAGCCGCGCTTGGAGTTTCCCAGTCAACAGCATTTTGAGGATGTTGTCCTTAAGGAATGGGAGCAACCTACGCGTCTCGTTGGGGTGCCGTCTAGCTGGGATAGGAAGTATCCCTTTCCGGCAGACGTGGTTAAGCGTTAGTCTGTCCCTCCCAAGGTTGATGCTCTCGTCTTGGGACTGTCTAATACAGCGATTGTACATTCTCCTGACACGACTTCTCTCAAGGACGGCGAGGATCGCCAGATTGATCAGCTGGCCCATCATGGTTTTGTCTGTGCGGGTTCGGTTTTGAGGCCTGTTTGTGCTTCGGCACTCTTGGTGTTGGCGGTTAGGTCTATTGTCAGGGATTTATGTGTGGATCTTGATCCTACTTGTGATGAGTTTCTGGCTCTTAAGCGTTGTGAATCCTTCTTGTCATTCTGGCCGCCCAGGATGATGCCATGTTGATGTGTGGCAGGGCTACGGCTCTGTTGGTAGCTATTCGCCGTTCAGTGTGGTTGAGGCAGTGGACGGCTGATTTTAATTCCAAGAGATCGCTCACGGCTCTTCCCTTTCTGGGTCTGAGACTTTTCGGTGAAAAGCTGGATTCTGTTGCCAGGGGAGGTAAGTTACCTCAGCGCAAGAAATTTCGTCGCTCCTTTTGGGGGGCGGCCCCCTTCAATCCTTCCTTTCAGGGAGCCAGAGCCGGCAGGGGTGCGGGCTTCTCGGCCTCCAGGGGTGCCAGCTGGAATAGGGGTAAAGGCCGTGGCCGTCCCGTTCATGTCTGGGGCGCAAAGCCCAAACCAGCTGCCAAGCCCGCTCAGCAATGAGGGGGCGCCCTCACCCTTACGGGTGGGGGGGCGGCTGCGACTCTTCTCCCGGGTAAGGGACCAGGAGGTCTCGGACAGGTGGATCCGGGAGGTGGTGTCGGCCGGTTACAAGCTGGAGTTCGAGTCCCGCCCTCCTCCAAGGTTTTTCAGGTCTCGTGTCCCTTCAGATCCTTTGGCCGCGCAGGGGCTCCTGGCGGCGGTAAGGAATCTTCTGGAATTGGCAGTCATCTGCCCGGTCCCTCCTTCGGAGGTGGGGCGTGGGTATTATTCCAATCTCTTCACTGTACCCAAAAAGGATGGGTCGTTCCGTCCCATCCTGGATTTGAAGTTTCTCAACCTGTTTGTTCGTCCCCGGAAGTTTCGCATGGAAACTCTGCGGTCTGCAATCAATTCGCTTCGGCAGGGGGACTTTATGACGTCCATAGACATCAAGGATGCATACCTTCACATTCCGATTTTTCCGGCTCACCAGAGGTTTCTTCGCTTTGTGGTGGAGGATCGGCATTTCCAGTTTGTAACTCTTCCATTCGGCCTCACCTCGGCTCCGAGTGTTTACCAAGGTGTTGGCGGGCATGATGGCCCTGCTCAGAGCTCAGGGGATTCGCATTGCGCCTTTTCTGGACGATCTTCTCATCATGGCTCCTTCCTTCAGTCAAGCGGAAGGGGACACCAGCATGGTGGTGTCCACGCTGGAGAGGTTCGGCTGGGTGATCAACTACCCCAAGTCCTCGCTGGTTCCGGCCAGGGTGGTGACCTTTCTGGGGATGTCCTTGGACTCTTGCCAGCACAGAGTTTTTCTCCCTCAGGCCAAGGTTCTTTTGATTCAGGAATTGGTGCAGCGTCTTCTTTCCAATCCTCACCTGTCCATCTGTCTAGGGATGAGACTGGTGGGGTTGATGGTAGCTTCTTTCGAGGCAGTTCCTTTCGCGCAGTTTCACACGCGGATGCTTCAGCTTCATCTGTTGGCGTCTTGGGACCGGCGACCGCGGTCGTTGGATCGGTCCTTCCGGATGTCCCCTCGGGTTCGGCAGTCTCTACTGTGGTGGATGGTCTCGGACAATCTCCTGAAGGGCAGGTCATTTCTGACCCCGCCTTGGGAAACTGTCACCACGGACGCCAGTTTGTCAGGATGGGGAGGTTTCTGGAAGGATCTTCGGTTCCGGGGGCGGTGTGGTCCTCAGGAAGCCCACTTGCCCATCAATGTTCTGGAGTTGAGAGCCATCAGGTTGATTCTGTCTCACTTGACGCAGCATTTACAGGGCCTGCCGGTTCAGGTTCGATCGGACAATCGGACGGCGGTTGCTTACATCAATCACCAAGGAGGTACTCGCAGTCTGGGTGCTCTCAGAGAGGTGTCTCTGATCCTAGTTTGGGCAGAGACTCATGTCCCTTGCATCTCGGCAGTGTACATTCCAGGAGTGGAAAACACGGAGGTGGACTTTCTGAGCCGGTGTTCGTCCCGCCGGGGGGAATGGTCTCTCCACCCCCAGGTGTTTCGGTCGCTTTGTCTCCGGTGGGGGACGCCGGAGGTGGATCTGTTTGCCTCTCGTCACAATCACAAGCTTCCAACATTCGTGTCGCTTTCTCAGGATCCTTTGGCTCTGGTGGCGGATGCCATGGCCCTGAGCTGGAGGGACCTGGGGTTTCTTTATCTGTTTCCTCCGATCCCCATGCTAGGCAGGGTGCTGCGAAAGTTGGTTCTGGAAGGAATTCCCGACATTCTCGTGGCTCCAAGGTGGCCAAGGCGGGTGTGGTTCGCAGACATCGTTCGTCTGGCAGTGGATCAGTTCGATCTGCCTCTTCGGCCGGATCTTCTCACTCAGGGTCAACTGTGTTACCCCAGTTTACCAACGCTGGCTTTGACGGCTTGGCTGCTGAAACCTCCATCTTAAAGGAGGAGGGTCTTTCGGATTCGGTCATTCGGACTCTTATTAGTGCCAGGAAGAGATCCTCTTCTTCCATCTATTATAGGGCTTGGAGATCTTATATTGATTGGTGTGAGGCTAGATCTTGGCCCTGCCGGGTCTTTTCTATTTCTAGGATTTTGGAATTTCTTCAATCAGGGCTGGACTCTGGTCTTCAGCTGAGTACTTTGAAGGGGCAGGTTTCTGCTTTGTCTATCTTTTTTCAGAGGTCATTTGCACTCCATCCTTTGGTCAAGACTTTTTTCCAGGGGGTTTCGCATCTGCGGCCTCCTAGGAAGCCTTTGCTCCCTGTTTGGGATTTGAATTTGGTTCTCTCTGCTCTTCAGGCTCCTCCTTTTGACCCTTTGCAGGATATTGCTCTGTCTACTCTGACTCAGAAGGTTGCTTTTCTGGTGGCCATCACTTCGGTTCGGCGTGTTTCGGAGTTGGCAGCCTTGTCGATTCAGGCTCCTTATTTTGAGAAACACCAGGACAAAGTGGTTTTTCGCTTCAAGCCGGACTTTCTTCCTAAGGTGGTCTCGGCTTTTCATCTTAACCAGGACGTTGTTCTTCCTTCCTTGTGTCCTAAGCCTAGGAATGACAAGGAGCGCGCTTTGCATTGTTTGGATGTGGTACGTTGTGTTAAGTGCTATTTGCGTACTACATCTCCTTTTCGTAAGACTGATGCTTTTTTCATGGTGCCCTGTGGGCCTAGGAAGGGCTTGGCTCCGGCTAAGTCCTCCATTAGCAAGTGGATTCGTCAGGCGGTTGTTGGGGCCTACTCTGCCAAAGGGAAGGATCCCCCTTTTTGTGTTACTGCTCATTCTACTCGTGCGGTTGGAGCGTCCTGGGCTTTTCAGCACCAGGCTTCTGTTGATCAAGTTTGTAAGGCTGCTACTTGGTCTTCGGTTCACACTTTTTCTAAGTTTTATAAGGTTGATGTGCGGGCCTCAGCGGATGCTGTTTTTCGCCGCAAGGTTCTGCAGGCTGCAGTGGTTTGAGTTTCTGCATTATTGCCTGGTGGGATACCCGCCCTTTTTGGACACTGCTGTTGGATGTCCCATGTCTAATGATTTAATATCTGAAGCGGGGTGTGTGACATACTTAGAATAATACCATTTTGTGAATACTCACCTGTAAAATGGGTATTATAAGTATGTCACACACCCCGCTTCACCCGCCCTTTTTGGTATCCTGGTTCTTTATATGGTGAAGTTTTTTATTTACAGTTGAGGGTTACCATTGTTTTTTTCCTGGTACCTTGTCTGTACTGCTGTTTGAATACTGGGAAATTGTTGGGAGGTACCAGGTATGTATAGACCGGGAGGGGCTTGTTGTTTTTTGGACTTCTCTGCAACAGTGCCACCTAGCGGTGAGTATAACCCATGTCTAATGATTTAATATCTGAAGCGGGGTGTGTGACATACTTATAATACCCATTTTACAGGTGAGTATTCACAAAATGGTATTTTTTTCCTTTGGAATCTTTTCCAAGTCAGCTTTCTTTTTCCGCCATTCCCTCACTTGTTTTTCATCAACACAAAATTCTCTACTTGCAATACTGTTATTGCTTTCTTCTGCTCTTGACACAACCTTAAGTTTGAAACCAGCTTCGAATGACCTGCGTTTTTCTTTTGGTCCAGGATTACCGGTAGAAGTATTGGGATCCATTTCTAATAGGATAAAAAAAAAGACTTTTACGGGTACCGTACGGTACGGTATCTTTTGAGGCCTAATGCAGGCTGATATTACAGAAAGTGATGACATGACTGTTTGCATAGAGCAGCCTGTGTTAGGTCTCATAATATACATTCTACCAGTGTCCTGCCTGTGTCCATGAAATATACCGTACATCCTGCCTGTGTCCATTAAAGGAAAACTGTCACATACGGTAAGCATAACCGCACTAACCAGTGGCCCAGGCTGGTAGTGCGGTTTATGCTGAGTAAATACCTGGCTCCTGCCGTTTGATTGCCCGATCCGTTCTGCCGTTATACCGGTAGTTGATTGCCGCCTTTCTCTTCAGCGCGCCGGCTCCCTCTATACACCTGGAAGCGGCCGCTCGCCAGGCTGGACTGAAGCTGCGCCGGCCGCTTCTGGGTGTACGCTATGGCAGTGCAAAAATGAACGCATGCATCTTTCCCATTAGCTTAAACCGGACGTTCAGCGTGATTTAATGAAAAGCCCAAACTCTTTAAAAACGGTTCCCCAGCATCTTAAATTAATATATTTAACATTTTTAGTCACTAGCTTATTATTCTTTCCCCCACTGGGCTGCAACTCTGTTCAGGAATTTAGGATACGGGCGCTTGATCTTGACTCAGAAGCATCACACTTACAGAGGAGAGGAGAGTGGGATAAGGTACAGGGGGGCGGGTTATAGCTGTGCTTTGCTCAGACAGAGCAGAGCTGGGGTCAGGTAAAGGTCCGCAATCCCAGAATGCAGAGCAGCACAGTCAGGAAGCACTTCCTGTTTGCAGGCTGCCTGATGCTCCATGAGCCGCCATCTTGGATGTTTAAAGGCTCATAACATGCAGTAGATGCAGGTAGGATGATTTTTAATGTGGACAATCTATATGTACAGGGTGTGGGTAACATATAAGATAGGCTCTTATTCAGGGTGAAGGTCCGGATTAATGTGGGTAATCTGTATGTACAGGGTGTGGGTAACATATAAGATAGGCTCTTATTCAGGGTGAAGGTCCGGATTAATGTGGGCAATCTGTATGTACAGGGCGTGGGTAACATATAAGATAGGCCCAGTGAGGCCGCCATCAGTAGCACAGCCATTCCTCTGACTGGACCTACAGGTACAATTTATTGAGCAGTATATGTTTGACCATCTTGTGAGTGTTTTAACGTCCATGCTGATAATCAAATTTGCTCATTTTAAACCTTTTCTCCCTATTTTTTTGGTGGCTGTAAAGCAGCTCAGCCACTCCTACTATGAGGAGGAACACCCCACCATAGTAAATAGGAAATGTCAGCTGCTGGTGAACACATCCTACCAGCTTCTCCAACTAGAAACGTATCCTTTGTACAGCACCATGAACCACAACTATTTTCATTTAGGCCAGCTAGATGATTGAACCACATTGAATGTTGCTAAAACTTACCTGCTCCTTGCTAAAACTTACCTGCTCCTCAGACGCTGCTTCTTCCCTCACACAAAAATGGCGGGCACGCTCACTTCATTAACTATGCCGGATGACGTGGTGAGCGAGCCCGTCATTTTCGAGTGAGGGACGGAGCAGTGTGAGAGAAGGCCTTGCTGGCCAATCGGGAGAAAGCTAGGCATGATGACAGTGGAGGGGCGGGGTTTATATAGTTTTTAACGCTTCCACTGTCCCTTCCTGATTTAAACGTTTAAATGACTTTTTTTGTTGTTTATTGCCCCCCTAACTTCTTTGTTTAGCCACTTTGGTTTGCACGTGTTTCTAACCGTTTTATTCCTGTAAGGTATATATCTATCACAATGAAAATTGAGGATTTGAAAGTATCCCATTTACTTTCCATGCTTTTGTTTTTAAGAACATGTTCCCAGTCAATGCAGTTTAGGGCATCTCTAAGCTGGTCAAACTTTGCCTTTTTAAAGTTCCACATTTTTGTGGCCCCACCCTAGTGACTGCTAAGTGGAAATTAATATTATTATGATCACTGTTCCCAAGGTGTCCCCCAACCTGTATCTTTGTTACTACTTTGTCTGGTACATTGGTTGGTATTAGGTCCAATATGACTCTCCCCCTTGTTGGAGCTTGTACTTGTTGGGAAAACAACTTTTGAAAACTACTTTTGTTTTAGATAAAAAATACTTTTATGAGATCCACAGGTTTTAGCATCCCAGTCTATATCTGGGTAATTAAAGTCCCCCATAATAACACTCTCTTAATTTAGCGGCTATATCTATTTGCCTTAGAATCAAGTTTTCTGTGGATTTGGATATATCTGGAGGCTTGTAGCAAACCCCCATCAGTATTTTTTTTGTTTATCCCTCCATTTATTTCTACCTATACAGACTCCACATGGTCATTTCCCTCACATGTATCCTCCCGCAGAACGACTGTAGTGAGGATTTTAGAATTAAGCAGACTCCACCCTGTCAGAGAGACGACGGGTCATGTGATACAACTAACAATACAGCACTGATGATCATGAAGCCTGCTTTTCCAAAGCACCCCCCCCCCCCGTTCTGTCACCTAAGGGGACTATCAGGTCCAGCAGCCTATGGACACACAAATTCTTGGCTAAAGCAAAGTTTAATATAGGTTTCAATGCAATAAGCACACTTGGCAGTGATTACAAACATTTGGCTATGATGGAATATGAATGAATACAAATGCCATACTAAGTAGCGGGTTACATGTTACAGTGAGCTACAAGCAGAAATACAACAGAATTACCATAAAATGCAGATGCATAGTAGTGATAAGTGCCCACATGGAGGTCAGTGGCAAGCTTATTGACGGGCACCTCCAGCACTCATGCAACGGGACCTCCCCTCAGAGAGTGACCAAGTCCTGATCTTTCAGGCCTACTTTTAAGCTCACCCTCCCTCCTCCCAGACATTGGTCCTGGGGAATTCTTTTGAAGCACCATATGCTATCACACCTCCCCAGCTAAGAAGGAAACTGGCCCCTTGCTATCTGAAGGTGTTAGGGGAGCCGCAGGGGGCTTTCAACCTGGAACTGCCTTTTCTGAGTGTCAGAACCTCATGCCCATGTATGGACTTCCTTTTCCTGCTAGGCTTGTAAAGTTGACATTTGCTAAGAACAGAGAATTTTAAAGAGGGGAGCCGGGCATCAGCAATAAAATGAAATACAATATTTGCTCTATTCCTCACTGCGTTCCTCTTTGCGGTTTTTACGGTCCCTCCTAAACATCATCATCCAGCCATGTCTCAGTTACCCCCACTATGTCATATTGTTCTTCTGTTATTATCATTTCTAGTTCATCCATTTTGATTGTCAAGCTTCAAGCATTTGTAAGCATGCATTTCAAATGTTTATGGAAATTTTGAATATTGCCCATATGCCTGATAGATGTTCTCGGCCCCCCTCCACCCCCAGTTTCATGTCTACACCCACTGTCACTTTCTTTCCTAACTTCCCCTTTATAACTGCATATACCCTCCCCCCAGTGCTTAAACACTTCTCCATCCTTTTAGCCATACTCTCCCCCAGAACGGATGCATCTTTCCCATTAAGGTGCAGCCCATCCCTGCCAAAGAACTTGTAGCCCACTGTGACTTTGGCCCGGTTTTCTAAGAACCCAAACCCCTCCTTTTTACTCCAATTTTTGAGCCACCTGTTTACCCCCTAATCTCCTGTTGCCGCTCTGGTGTGGCTCTTGGTACTGGTAGTATGTGTATATTATGGTTGAGGTCCTTTCCTTAAGCTTACGACCTAAGTCCCTGAAATAATTTTAAAGGACTTTCCACCTACTTCTTCCTATGTCATTGGTGGCAATATGCACCATGACCGCTGGGTTTATGCCAGCCCTTCCCAATAATCGGTCAGCCCACTCTGCAACATGCTGTATTCTTGCCCCAGGAAGGCAACACACTGTTCAATCCCGGTCTTTGTGACAGATTGCCCTGTTTGTTCCCCTAATAATAGTCACCCACTACCAGCGCTTGCCTACCCCGTTCTCCCATTTCCCTTCCCTTGCTTACTGGAGCAGTCAGGGATGTTGTCTTTCTACAGCTGTGCCATCCCTGAGCTAACATCTTCCATCTGCCAGCTGGGCAAACTTTTTGGGGGGTGCCTGCTCAGGACTAGCCTCCCTGTACCTTTTACCCCTACCCCACCTTCTAACTGTTATCCAGCTAGCTGCCTCATTATCCTGCTTTTCCTACCCCCAATTTACCACCCTCTCCCTCCCCTAGTGCCAGTCTCTCAGTGATGCCAATGTCTTCTCTAGATTGTCAATGACGGCTTTCAAATGTGCAGTTTGCACACATCCAGAACAAAAGTATGCACCCTCAACCGATTGTTCAAGCAGTTCATACATATCACAGGATGTACACTGGACAACATTGTTAGGTATGGAGAACATTGTATACATTTTTTGGAACAGTGAGTGAAGAATTTACAAACACTTAAATAACACTCTGGATTGAAAGGTAGAGATTTACAGCTTCAGTACTTCTGCTTTTAACTCCTGCTTCAACTCACTACTTACCAAGCAGTGCTTACACAGCCAACCCTGCAGAGCCAGCTCCAGGAGTTGTGTCCCCACTTATAAATCACCTGCTACAATTAGGCCGCAGCAGGAATACAAGAGAGAGAGAGTTTTTTTGTGTTTTGTTTAACCCTTTAACTGTCAGCCTACCTAGATATTTTTTAGTTTTTGTCACTCTCTATTGCCAGACCATGTTTCGCTATTTTGCTCTATACATGTTTATAGTTACATAGTTAATACGGTTGAAATAAGACACATGTCCATGTCAAGGGTGTTGGGGTAGGGGAAGTTATTTTTTTTTTTAATTGTTTATAGCTAACAGTAACTGTTAATGTTATTTTCTTCTAAATAAGCTTCTAATGCTTTTTTGAAGCTGTCAGCAGATGATGCTGTAACAAGCTTCTGTGGGAGATTATTCCAAAGATTTCTAGTTCTTATGGTAAAAAATGATTGTCACCTCTGGAGATTAAATTTCTTCTTTTCCAGTCAAAAGGAGTGTCCCCTTGTCTTTAGAGGGCAATTAACCTGTAAAAGTGTTTCCCCATATTGTTTGTATTGCCCATTTATATATTTATACAAGTTAATAATGTTACCTCAGTAGTCTCCTCTCAAGAGTAAACAGATTTAATTCTCGTAATCTTTCCTCATAACTAAGCACCCTTTCCATAGTCAGAGTGTCCCTTCCACGTGAGGATGCACCAGTGCCTTATAAAGAGGCAAAATTACATCTCTATCCCGTGATTCCATGCCTCTTTTAATGCATGATAATATTTTGGTGGCCTTGGAAGCAGCTGCCTGACATTGCATGCTGTCATTTAGCCTGTGATCTACCAGATCCTTCTCAACAAGTGTTTCTTCCAGTTTTACTCCACCGAGGACATATGTGGCCTTAAGGCTGTAAGACCGCAAGTACATGACTTTACATTTCTCCACATTGATCGTCATTTGCCAAGTGGATGCCCAGACACTCAAAGTGTCCAAGTCAGCCTGAAGCTTGTGAACATCTTTAATAGACTGCACTGTGCTACATAGATTAGTGGCATCTGCAAAAATAGAGAAAGTGCTTCTAATTCCATCTTCTATGTCGTTTATAAACAAGTTGAATAAAAGTGGGCCCAAGACTGAACCCTGGGGTACACCACTTACAACCGGTAACCATTCAGAGTTGTTATCAATTCTCTGAACACGATCCTTCAGCAAGTTTTCAATCCAGTTACAAACTCTAGTCCTGAAGATCTCAATTTCTCCAATAAGCGTCTATGGGGGACAGTGTCAAATGCTTTTTCAAAATCCAGAAAAACTATATCTACAGCCGCCCTTCTGTCCAAGCTTCTACTCACCTCCTCATAAAAGCCAATCACGTTAGTCTGGCAGCGTCTGTCCTTAGTAAAACCGTGCTGGTTGTCATCTATAATATTATGGATAGTTACATATTCGTGTATGCCTCAAGCAATTTTCCCACAATGGATGTTAAACTTACCAGTCTGTAATTTACTGGAGAAGACCTAGAGCCCTTTTTAAAAATGGCCACAACATTTGCATTGCGCAAATCTCTTGGCAATATACCAGTTGTTGTGAGTGTAGTGAGTTTTTAAACAGGGGTGATGAGATAACTGAGCTGAGTTCTTTAAGAACTCTTGGATGAAGTCCATCTGGTCCTGCAGTCTTATGCACATTTAAATTATTTAGTCTTTCTTGGATGATATCCATGTTTAACTTGGGCTATTGTTTAACTTAGGGCTTTTCTGCGTTGGCTCTTTGCTCCTCTCTTGTGTACACAGAGCTAAATAATCCATTCAACAGCGCCGCCTCATCTTCATCCCCAGTGACCGTTTCCCCATTATCATTAATTAGGACACCTATCTGTTCTGATTTAGTTTTCTTTGAGTATATATATTTAAAAAAACATTTAGGATTTGTTTTGCTTTCTTTGGCCACATCTCTTTCATTTTGTGCTTTTACCAACCTTATTTCTTTCTTGCAAGCTTTATTTACTAATTTATACTTTTCAAGAGTTACAGCGGAGAGATCAGCCTTGTAATGTTTAAATGCCCATTTCTTTTCCTTTATTGCATTTTTAACCGCAGGTGTCAGCCATGAGGCATTTCATTTTAGCCCCTTATATTTGTTACCCATAGGAATACATTTTGCAATGTTGGTACTCACAGTTGATATAAAGCACTCCCATATGTCTTGGAGTGCAGCTCTGAGCCCAGGTAATTTGGCCTTCCTAAAATTCAGTGTTTTTGCCCTCCCAGACAGAAAATCTTTCTTACAGTTTATGTTAAATACAAATATATTGTGGTCACTGTTACCAGGATTTTCACAGACTGTTACTGTCCCCATCAGTTCATCATTATTTGATATTACCAGTTCTAAAAGAGCATTACCCCTAGTAGGCGCCTTCACAAACTGATTCATATAATTATCTTGTAGCAAGCTGAGGAATGCTTTCCTCCTTGTAGAAGAAGCACAACTGTGTCTCCAGTCGATTCCTGAGTAGTTAAAATCCCCCATCACCACCACTGTATCAGCCTATGAAGTCCGCTCTATCTGTTTATGCAGTTGCACAGTTTCCTCAGTTATATTTTGGGGCCTATAGATTACACCAAATTGTATTTTAACATTGTTTCCATCATCATGTACTTCTACCCACAAGGATTCCACATCCTCACAATATTCTGCTAGTATCCCCTCATTAATATATGCTTTGAATTCTTGCTTTACATAGATACACACGCTGCCCCCTTTTCCTTTTTGTTTTATCTTTCTTAAAGAGAGCAAACCCTTGAAGACTGACAGCCCAGTTATGTCTGGAATCCAGCCATGTCTCAGCCACACCAATAACATCAATATTCTCTTCCAGTACCAGAGCCTCAAGCTCCCCCACTTTACTAGCCAGACTCCTGGCATTTGTGAACATAGACTTGAAGTTCCCATCTAGTTTAACACATTGAGCCTTAGTATTAGCTCCTGCAGTAATGCATCCGCCTAATTTTTCACTGCTGGTTTGTAACACATAGATCTCCTTATCCATCATAGCAGTCCTCCCCCTTCTAATTCTCCACCCACCATCATATGCTGTTCCATAAGTAACCTATCTTCCCCTTCATTTTCTTTCTTGCCCTCCCCCCTCATCTCTTTACCACCACAGAAGCCCCCCCCCCCCCCCCCCGCATTCAGGTGAAAATTATCTGTAGAATACAGTTTGTACCCCAATGAAAAGTCAGCCCGGTGCTCTGGGAACCCAAATTCTTCTGCCCTGCACCAGGACTTGAGCCATTCATTTAACTCTTTAAGCTCCTGCTGTTGTTCATGTGTAGTGCATGAATCAGGCAGTATTCCAGAGAATACAACCTTGGAGGTCCTTCTCTTCAACTTGGTGCCTAATTCCTTAAATGTATTTGTAAGGATCTTCCATCTCTCATTAATTCTGTCATTGGTCCCCCATGTGGACCACAACAGCTGGGTCATTCCAAGCCCCTCCTAGTAATTTGTCCATTCTTTCCACCACAAGTCGAACCCTGGCACCAGAGACACAGCAAACTATTTGGTTAAGGCAGTCTTGGTGACAAATTATTCTATCAGTCCGCCTGATAATAGAAACCCCTATTACCAGTAACTGTCTAGTTCTACCTGCAGTCCCAACCACCCACTCACTAGCTGGGCTTTCTTCCTGGCTGTTAGGGAGAGTAGTATCTGCTAGGGCTGCCATTTCTGAGACTGACACTCTTGCGTCATTACCCAACTTGGCAATTTTTCTAGGGTGCACAGACACATGTATGGCCTTCCTTTTTAGTGCATCCTTTCTACTCCCTCTATCTACTTTTACCCAGCTACTTATCTTCTCCAACTGACCCATTACTCCACCCTCTGTATCTACCCCACTTAATGCCTACTCAGTGAGCAGAATGGCCTTTTCATATTGTCAATCCTCCTCAGTGTTGCATTTTGGTCCTCTAGATCTCAAACCTGAGCTTCCAAAATTGCAACATGCTCACATTTACGACAGTGGTATTCACCCTGGAACTGCTGCTCCTTAAGTGTATACCTATGACACATTGTGAACTGAAGTAGATCTCCAATATTGCTAGCCATTACCCCAGTTACAAAACAGCAGTAAAAACACAATTTTAGTGCTTACAGTTGCAGCCCTTTGGCTTTTAACTTATTTTAGCTCTATAGCACTTAGGCAATAAACACTTTAAGTCCCCCAATATAAAGCCCCTTAATGAAAAGTACCTTCACTTATAAAACAACCTCACTTGGAAATACAACTAGAACTTACAAAAGCTCCTGAACTTGCTTTAAAACAATCTTATTTATAGCAAAGCGATACTTCCCCTCACCAGTGTCAGTCTTTCTCTGTTCAGGCAAACAGTCAGCAGGCTGGTGTCAGCTGAAATAAATAGGCTTCTAATTAGCCTTGAACACCCCCACCCAGTTAACTGCTTTCTTTCAATTGGGAAAAACCAATGTATTTTAATGCAGGGCTAAACCCTGCAATACAAGAGAGAGAGTACAAAAAGAGAAAAAAACAAACAAAAACACACAGTAAACAATGCTTTTTACCACCAGAACTCACAAAAGCTCCTGAACTCGCTTTAAACCGGACCTTCACCATGATTTAATGAAAAGCCCAAACCCTTAAAAAACTATTCCCCAGCATCTAAACTTAATATACTCAGGACCTTAGGATACGGGTGCCGCCATCTTGACTCAGAAGCATCACACTTACTGCGAAGAGGAGAGTGGGATAAAGTACAGGGGGGGCAGGTTATAGCTGTGCTTTGCTCAGACAGATCATGGATGGGGTCAGGAAAAGGTCAGCAAACCCAGAATGCAGAGCAGCACAGTCAGCAGGCACTTCCTGTATGCAGGCTGCCTGATGTTACATAAGCCGCTATCTTAGATGTTTAAAGGCTCATAACAAGCAGTAGATGCAGGAAGGATGATTTTTAATGTGAGCAATCTGTATGTACAGGGTGTGGGAAACAAACAAGATAGGCTCTTTTTCAGAGTGAACGACCGCTTTAAAACAATCTTATTTATAGCAAAGCAATGCTTTCCTTCACCAGTGTCAGTCTTTTTCTGGTCTCTCTCTGATTCAACTGTGACTTTTGAAGGGATTTCTCAGGAAAAGTCTTAGGGCTGGTCTGCAAGCTAACAGGGTTGAGTGCTGTAGCTCCTTTAAGACTTTTGCATCCTAATTGCCCTGCTAACGTGCACCCCCCAGGTTAGTTATAAAATGGTCTGAGTGGCTGCCACTCCTCCTTTGTTTCTTTTGAAATATGTGCAAAGAAATGTAAAAAAAAAATCTGTTTTTAAAAAAAAAAATTGTAGTGTTTTTTGTGGTAAAGATAGATTTTTCTTAAATGTGTACCTTTACTGCCAGATTAAGACTTTAGCTTCCATTAGTTTTAATGACTGTAAGGGCTATATTTCTGAAAACCCCCAAACAAGACCCTATTTTAAAATTGTACCCTTTGACATATGCAAAAACAATGAACCAAACATGACTTTTGCAGTCTTAAGTAGAGTAAATTTAATTACCTGGTGCCGACCTCACCACGATGTGGGCTGTTCCTACTGTTGAAGGTTACTACTGACGGCAAGAGGGGTTAGGTTAGTTTAATGCCCCTGTAAATCAGGTCCCTCACAGGCAGAGTTGGGTAGACAAATTATGTTGACCGCATGGGACAAAATCCCTCCAACTTCTAGGTGGCAAGCATTGGAATGTACCAATATTCCAACATTTTTATTTAATGAATGTTTTAATAATGGTCAAACTTTCATACAGTTATTGCTTTAAGTAGGTGTTACTTCTGTAGACAAATGATTTCCTCTGTAGGGCCTCATGGCTGCCACCAGTGACAGAGTAGCATTTGTTGAATTACTGTGAATCTGAACCATTTACTATAAATCTGCCCAGGTAAACGGGCATTCCTGTGGTAAAGCTCCATCCAAATCAAGTCATATTCTTCGTGGCGCTTCCTGTTTCTTACATACTTTACTTTACACTGGCTGTGTTTGTTAGAGACTGAGAAAGAAACATTTTTTATTAAAGATGCTTAAATAAAAATGTTTGCCTTGTATCCATAAGTAGAACATGTAACCTAATAAAACCTTTAGTCAGTTAAGGTTTAGGTTATTGTGCTGACAAAGCATTATACATTGCCACTTAAATTGCCATATGTGACTAATAACACTTCAGCGGCAATATTCAGAAGTGGGACATTAATATTTCACATTGAGGAGGACAGTACTATCATTAATGAAATGAGACATCCCATTCTAATGCATTGACATCAATCAATTCTTCTCGTCAATGCTGTTCTTTAATGCTGTTGATTTAAGAATAAAACACCTCAATTACCAGGACTCCTCAAAGACCTTTAGAGATGCTACTTCTACAATGTCATTTGGGATGAATATAAATTGCTATCACAGATATTGGTACAATTCAGGGCCAGACTTAACCTATTAGGCCATTACTACCAAAGGGGGGTCCATTTCTAAACTGTAATATATGGGACATTTTCGGACAAATTGACTCCTGAATGGGGAACTATTTGTTAATGTATATGTTGTGGCTTACATCATCTTTTCCAGTATTGAGCAAGATATGGTCTCTTAGCCAGGCAGCCATTTTAAAATCAGCCTACAATTTCAGATATAATACCAATCTGCGGGTAATTTTAATGGGTGCATGATGCATTATGGTTTTGAGGGCTCCCTTTGGAACTACTTTAAACACCCTTAACATACACCACCCCAACCCCAGTATCCCCTCATATCTATGAGGTCTCTGTATTCAGTTTTGTCATATCCAGAGTTGGTTCCAATGGATGGTTTAACAATTTTTTTCTTGGCCATGACAAACAGCTTAGAGTAAAACCCCAAGCTACAGTATATCCTAAATAGAGGCAGGAGGGAGTCATCCAAAGTTGATAGGTGATCCATGGGTTCCTTGAGCTCTGCCCTAGCTTATCCCTTGCAGCAGTTATATGGTGAATAATGTATTGATTTGACTTTCTCTTTCTTTCTCTCTTTCTCCTTTACTTAACCTTCTGGCCAGCAAATATTTATTTGTTCCCTATTGTTTCTAAAGGCAAACTAATTCAGAATTGTCCTTATACATACACACACTGCAATCATATCTTACCTGAATCTGAGCAAATGGAGTGTCAGGCTTTTGTAGCAGACATCTAATTAATACCTGGTGTGACCAGGATGCAATCAATATTTAGTTTTTTCCTTTTGCATGATTTTGTTAATTTCTTCAGACTGTAAGCTCGATAGTGCTGTAAAAAGGAGATAGGCAATGTTCCTGGTTTTGACCTGCCATGTACTTTGTAGAAAATATATATAATGTTAAAGCTTAAATCCAGGGAAGTGTGTCTTTAAGACTTATTCTGGGAATTTAATGATTGTGTATTTAAGGACAACTGGAAAAGATGTATGTTGGCTGTGGCAAATGCCACTTCTAAGCAGGAGGAGCTTGCTGACTGGGGTGCTAGGTAGCTGCAACTTAACCCGTGATTTAATGGCTACAGATGTTAATTGTTTGTTTTTTTGTTGTTTTGTATTTTGCTTAAAAATAAACATGAGCATGAATTTCCAAGACCTGAGTGAGTACTTTTACTAGCGGCACCCATACTAACACCCAAGCATATGGTGTCAGAATAAGTGGAATGCCACTTGTACTGGACTAAGTACAATATCCACTTATTTAGTTTATGGCTGGAAGAGTGCAAGGCAAGGGATTTATTCAGACTTGGTCCCCTAGACGGTCACAGAGTACCAGTGAATCAATGGCAGAAGGATGCACCTACTGTGTCCAATGTGGAGGAACATGGTGAACCAGTGATTCCAGTGATTCCAGAAGAGAACGCTGCTTCTGGGGAAAGTTCAGATCTGTAGGTAAGTAATTTATTAATATAGAAAACAGGAAGAAAAATATTATCGTGAGCAGGAGCAATACAGAAACGAGAAGGGGAAATGATGAATTGAAATGCAACAACAGGTTGAAATAGCCAAGCAATATGAACAGTTTTCGCAAATTCTGTAAGCTATGGAAAGTAGTATTCCACCTGTTGCAAATTTGAAACTTGCCAAACTCATAGAGACTGATGATATAGAGTCATATTTAAAAGTATTTGAAAGAGTGGTTCAAGAAAATGGCCTGATGAACAATGGGCTCTGCATTTAGCACCATTTCTGATCAGAAAAACCCAGTAGGCATATAGCCAAATGAGGACTGAAGATGCTGAAAACTACCAGGTTAAAGCTGCTATCTTAAGGCACTATAACATATATGCAGAGTCATTTTGCCAAAGGTTTTGGAAATACAGATACCAGGAAAAGTAGGGCTAGAGAAACCTACACCCAGCTTACTGAACTGCAATAGCCAACATGGTTTTTAGCAATGAAAATTTGTTTCTCTTTTTTTTAATTTACTATGTGCAACCCCTCCTCCAGAGAAAACTAGCCTGGGCACCATTCAAAGGGGCAGGTAACCCAGGACTCAGAGGTCACCTGGGCAGCCCCTGGCCCTGTCTGTATACCAGCCTTATGCCCTGTATGCCCAATGCCGGGAAAATGGCAGGGCAGCCACTACCTTGTATACTGGTATAGCCATCCTGGACCCCTTATCAGTACACCCCAAGTGTAAAAGAGTACCACAGCAAAAAATGTCTTATTCAAAATTTTACTGCTTACTAGTGTCCCTCTAATGTTTTTTGGCTCGCGCTGGGTGTTCCTCCGATCTCAAATGCTGATGCCTACGCTTCCAGTTGTAGAACAGGGGGTACATTTACCACCTCCTTCCTTTTTTGCATCCTAGCTGAGGACTGCCTGTGGGAGGGGCAGCCTCTTTGGTATCTCCCCACGTGATCACATACATCACAGGAGGGGAGGGGGATGGAGGGGGTTTCCTCATTTCTGCCCCCCTCCCTTCCTGTGATATGTAAGTCACATGAGGAAGAATCCCTTGAGCCCTGAAATTACTAACCCCTATGCTTGGTTTGTCTGGTTGGTAAGCTTTAAACCTTTAAGTGCCAGCCTACCTAGGGATTTTTTCACCCTCTGTTGTCAGACCATTTTTCACTATTTTGCACTATACAAGTTTAACTAAGATTTTCTAAGGGATTCCCAGGGATTTCCCAGGTAAATTATATATTGTGTTTTTCAGAGTCTGGGCACTAACATTAAATGTCTTTTTTAGTGTATTCTCAATATACTTGGGCGAAATATTTGCAAATAAACAAAAAACACGACATATTGTAAAAAATGTAGTGTTTTTTGTATATATAATCATAAATAATAAAATCACATTTAGTGCAAAAGCCCCATTTCTCTCGGTTGCAACTGTACTACCTATGTATTGAACTTCCATTGCTGCCCAGGAGCCTCCCCTAAACTGAAACAGCGTTTTAGGAAATTTTCTGATAAAATGCCACTACCATGAGCACCTTGCAGATTTTCAAGCAAAACAACCCTTTACATTAGAAATCCCCCCACAAACTATAATCTTTGGAAGTACACGCCTCAAGCTTTCTTGGTTGCACAGGGTTTCCCTAAAAAATGTATACAAAAGCAGAATAAAAACACATTTTCCTAACATTTAAATATGTAAACAAGGAAATACAAGTTGAATCTGAAACAGCAAGGCCCCTTGAACAGAACAATACCCAACATGCATCGGTACTATCAGGAGTAGGATTGCCAAAAACCCCAAAGTAAAGTACATGCACTGTAATTTTACATATACATTTAAGCTCTACAGACAAAGTGTGCACCTAGAATTTTTTCAACCCCCCAAAAAATTAACTTTTTAAATACTCCCTACAAACATATATTACCTGACAGTACACATGTTAAGCTTTCTAGATGTACCCAGTTATTTGTAGTGGGCGCATCTTTTCTGGAAGTAATCCCTAGAGATGGTGCAACCACTTGTCCAATCACCGTGCTCGGAGCCCCTGACGTCACGTCGTCTAAGACTTGGTATAAGGCCAGCGGCTACGAGCGCCCTGGCAGCTGCATCCCCCGCTTCCCTCTAACAGGGAGCATGCCTGCACCGTTCACAAATGCCTGGAGCAGGTATGCGCCCTGCTATAGGGATAGGCATGCGCCATTGGACCGGGAAACAAGGTAGTGTATGGGGCAAACCTGGGGGTTTCACGGACATCCCGATTTTCGATGCCTCGGGGGGAGGGAATCGATCGTGGGTTTTGGTCCATTTTAAGGCTATAAGCCCACATAGCCCTAGTGGGCTGCAGGCTCCTCTGACCCTCCCCCTGGGCTTTGGGGAGGCAGGTAATGGGGCAAAGAGTTAATGGCAACCCAACCGCTTGCTGCAGGTAAATTGCCAGCCCCTCAAGGATTGTTAACTGATGGTCTCATTGACCCTTTACCAGTTCACATGGGGTTAAATGTAAAAAAACAAAGTATTTTATTATTTTAATATTTACCTGTGATCTGAGCATTGAATCCCTCGCCAGTCACTCTGGCTTCTGCTCTCACTCCTGCTGCTAGAAGCCTTTTATCCCTGCTAAGTGAAAGGACATCAAGATTTAATTAAAAAAATGATGTAACGTCCTCCCCTCTCAGCGTGGGGGGGCAGGATTTAATTTTATAAGGGTCACAATGCCAATCCCTCCTTCCCAGCATAACCAGACTGGGCACCTGCTTTACAGGGCTTGTAGACCAGGGTGCCGAGGCCAGCCTTGGTATCCCCCAGGAACTGGCGGCTACAAGCCCTCAAAGCCAGACTTTGGGGAGGCAGTTAATGGGGGCCAGGTATTAATTTACAAGGTTTGGGGGCTGGCAAGTCACCTGCAGCAAGAGGGTAACTTGCCAGCCCCCAAGCCTTGTAAACTGGTATAGGGGTCTAATGGACTTTTTATCAGTTTACAAAGGGTTAAAAACAAAAAGGCACAGACACATTGCAGAGAAAGATCTAATTTATTGTTTTTTTTCTTTACTCACCTCAATTCTGTATCATGCGCAGATCATTGCTGTCACTGACAGCCAGTGAGAATGGGGAGTCCCCTGCCCCCCCCCCCCCATATAACCTGCACCAAGCACTACCGGCATTTGAAGTGATGGTGCCAGAGGAGTAGGATGATGTTATCGGCCCTGTCCATAATGGGCCAGCGGCAGAAGTACAGCAACAACGGAAGCTGGGGGACCCTGTTTTGGGCCTTCTTCGGGTGGCAGAAGAGCCTTAGGGGGGATCGGAGGCCCCCAGGAGAAGAGAATACCTGGCCGGATCTATAGCTGGCAGAGGTGAGGATGTATCTTTTTATTTATTTTTTATTAGGCCCGACGGCATCTGCAGAGAAGAGGAACACAGGTCCCTCTCATTTCCTCCCAGCTGCCAGCCGTGAGACCACCATCTGGCCAGGGCAAGGCTTTTTTACCTCAGAGGAGGAGTCTCACTCCCACATGTGTCAAAGAGAGACCCCCCTCCACTCCCTTCCCCCCCTATGATGTATGTAGTCATGTGACGGAGATCCCAAATCTGTATAAAAGGCTGCCCCCCTGTCCCACACGTAGTCCTTGTCAGCATTTGATTCCTGCAGCTGGCTAAAGAAGAGGTGGCACCGAAGATCCCCAAAGATTGGAGGAAGACCCGGAGCAGGACAGCGACCAACTCGCCGGGCCAGATCAGGATGGCGCCCCGTCAGGTACAGAAGAAAGCATGTAAGTAGTGAAATTTAGAATATTAAATGCTTTGGTGTGTTTTTTTTCCTCTTTATCAATCTTTTTATTGTGTATATTCTGAACATTATTCTATAAGCATAATACTGTTCATACACAGAATTTAGAGATTACAGACAACTTAAGTCACAATCAGAAGCTTATTCGCTGCATACAAGAATATCGATTCAAGAGTTACTAAAAAAGTTCAATTCAAATAAATTAAAAGAAAAATAACAACCACTATGGGGGGGGGGGGGTGGGTGGAGGTAGTGGGGGGGAGTAAAGGATGGGGTCGAGGAAAGATCAGATGCTCATT
Source organism: Gastrophryne carolinensis (assembly GCA_027917425.1). NCBI lineage: Eukaryota > Metazoa > Chordata > Amphibia > Anura > Microhylidae > Gastrophryne > Gastrophryne carolinensis. Next base: position 296,562,488 of record CM051236.1, read on the forward strand.
AGGTTTACATCAAAATCTGTAGGCAGAAAATTCCGAACCCAAGGATTCCACACCTCCCTGAACAGCTCCAAAGTCCCAATGTGAATGGCAGACCTTTTTTCCATTGCCAAAATGCAGTTAACCTTGTTTTTAAAGGCGTTGAAGCTCAAGGTGGGGGTCCTCCAAGCCCCAGCTATCACCAGCTTTGCCCCTGATAGGATATATAATACATCAACCGCTTTTTCAGTCCAGAACTGTGAGGGATTGGTGCATTGAGGAGAGCTACCCAAGGGTCTTTGACCACTGATCCACCACATACCTTGCTGAGAACTCTAAAGATTCTTGACCAAAATCCTCTAACTACTGGGCAATCCCACCACACATGCGTTATGCCCCCTTTGAGAGACACCCCCGGAAGCAGTTCCCCTGAAACTCAGTGGAAAAGTGTTTCATTCTCTCTGGGACCATATACCATCTTGCCACTAGTTTTACGCTCGCCTCGATTAAAGTCACAGACAGCGAGCAACCAAAGGAAGCGTTCCACATCCTCCACCATTTTTCTTGATCCATTTCCCTACCCAGTTCATGGTCCTTACAGCAGCGCATCTCAAAAAAAGTTAGTTTTTCAAACTCCTGCCAATTCCCCACAGTGGATCTCACAAAATGGCGAACTTGCAGAAAACAAAAAAGCTCATTCTTCACTATCTGTTGAACTTCCCGTTGCTGAATTTCGTCATCTAAAATTTCTTTCAGATTTTCGGGTAGGCTGGGTAGGTCCCTAAAAAATCTCTCCAATGTCTCCAAGCTCGGCGGTGAAGGATTAGAGTACAACTTCTTTTTAAATTTTACTACCTTAGTTGGATTGCTTGTGACAACCCCTCTCTCATCCTTTAATCTAATCTGGCAGTAACTTTGTGGTGGAGCTTTTAATTTCTTAGCTAACAGTGAGCTTGGTTTATTCGCTTTACAATAATATTTATGTTTCAACCAACACAAAGCTTTCTCTGCTCTTCCTGCTAGCGCCAGATTCAACTCCTGTGAGTATACTTGTTCCTATCTCTTTTCTCCCAACTGCCACCTGAATCAGCTTCCCTCTAATCGTAGCTTTATCGTAGCAACATAATGTTGCAGATACCTCAGGGGTTTCATTCACCGCAAAGTAATCAAGCAACGTTTCCTTAAGAGTGGTAACAATTGCGTCATCTGATAACAGGGACTCATTATGAGACCAGGAATATTCTGATGGTCTGCTGATCAGGGGGCCCAGTTTTAGCAGCAAGCCATCATGATCAGACCACGAGATGGGATTAATTTTAGCTGATCTCATAAGCACTAAAGATCTCTGCGGTAAGAAGATATGATCAATTCTCGTATAAACTTTCTTGTGGATGGGAGTAATGTGTGAAATTTTGCGTTCCCGGGTGCGCCTCTCTCCAGTAGTCTGCCAACCGACAACTATTCAACAACTTTCTAAAAGATCTAGCACTCGTCGTCATATGGGGTGTTACTAGAGAACCAGACCAGGACTGCCTGTCTATATGGGGTTTAAAACCATATTCGAATCCCCACAGATTATGGTCGTGCCTTGTGCTACTGCCGCCACTTCATCGAAAAACTTAGAAAGAAAATTAACCTGGTTGACATTTGGAGTGTAATAACCAGCTACTGTTACGTCCACATCCTGCAGGGAACCAACTAAAATCAGAAATCTCCCTTCCGGATCACTAATTTCCTTTTTGCAATGGAATTTGGAGCCCCTCCTAAACCCTATTAGAATGCCCTTTTGTTTAGTGTCGGCACATGCCAAGAAAATTTGGGGATATGAGGAGTAAAAGAATTTGGGCTTGGAGCTGTTCAAGAAATGCGTCTCCTGGAGACACAGTATATCAGGATGCAATGATCTAATTTTACGGAATGCTAAACTTCTTTTCTATGGTGAATTAAACCCTTGTACATTGAGTGAGAATACAGTAGCCATTTTTTAACTTGTAACTTGATATTAAAAAAAAAGGGAAAAAGGAGCGGGGAGAAGAATAAAGAAAAGAGAGAGAAAATAAATAAATACATAAATAAGGAGGAGAGGGGAAGGAAGGAATGAAAAGGAAATGGAGCAAAAGGAGAGGAGACGAAGAAAAGAAACCAAGAATTTAGTAATGCAATGAAATAACTTTTAGATTGGGAGAAAAATTCCCTCAGACTCTATAAGTACTGGTGGGATTCTTCTCCGCTGTACCCGGGGATAGATCAATGTCCCCAGAACAAGTTTGATTAACAGAGAGCTAATAAAAAAGGAAATAGTAAAATAAAACTATATATGTCTATCTGCCAGACTTAGTCTAACAGATAGGTATGAGTGCAGCATGTGAATGCCGCCGAACAGAGGGTCTTGACACCTAAATGCAATAACTGTGAGCTAACGTCAACACATATGAGGCCTGAAAAAGAGAGCCACAATATTGCGTCGCCGCTCCCCTTCTCAGGACCCCTCCAACTTTTCGCAACAATTTACAAAAAAATATCTTAAAACACCCGAAAAAAGGGAGACAAAAAAAAATCTCCTTCCCCTCCCTCTCCAACAGCTAGTCCGGTTCTTCCAGATGAACCACTGACCAAGTAGCAATCATATATTTAAATTCAGCCACAGGCAACAGTGACGAGATAAACCAAGAACCTCAACGTGGGGTCACCTCACGATTTACTAGTTAAGCTATGAGATGAGCGCCGCTCTTCCGATTGTGCTCTGTGTCTCGGTCTTTTCCCTGCCCGTTGTATCTTGAGAGAGTCATCTCTGGTTCTGGGAGATTTCATAAAGCTGTTCTGCCTTGCGTCCTGTAGGAGACGCCAGATGCCTTAGTATCTCCTCAACAGATACTGCTGTAAAGGAATCGCCCCTATAGGAAAAAGATATACAGAATGGGAAACCCCATTTATAGGCGACTTTGCTGTCCTGTAGAATTTTTTGAAACAGCTTTATCTCCCTCCGTCTTGCCATTGTTGCAGGTGAAAGATCAGAGAACACCTGGAATTTGTGGCCTGAAAAATGACAGGTTAACAGTGTCCCGAGCAGCCCGCATCACTTGTTCTTTAGTATTGTAAAAGTGAAACTTCGCTAGAATGTCCCGTGGAGGTTACTCAGGTGGCTTTCGGGCCCTAGTGCTCTATGGACACGGTCCAGCTCGAGGCGTTCAATAGCTATTCCCAGGAGCAGTTCTTGGCATAGAGCAGTGACCACAGATTTCACATCCTCCATAATTTCAGGTAACCCCCTGAAATGCAGATTTTACCTTCTATCCCTGTTTTTCATATCCTCAAGCTTAGCATACAGAGCACTATTATCTTTCCGCAGCGGATTAATTTCGGCAGCATGAGATATGAGTGAGCTATAACATCTCCTAATTTCCTCTCCAGGGCTCCCAAGCTCCTTGTCACTTTCTCAATTTCCTTAGTAAGATGATCAGTAATAGTCTTGATATTGGCAGAAAGTGCATTCTGAAGTATATTGACAAATTTATCTACCAGGTCAGGGCCTCTTGCATGCTGGTTCACATTACCTGGCGACAGCAGCTCCCCTGCCCCCCCCCCCCCCGGCAAAAACTGATGCCTCACTTCCCACCACCTCAAGCATTTCAGTCTCACTGAAACTGGCGGCCATCTTAAACTCCATGCTATTTTGAGGCGCTGAGGTGTGCTGCGCTGTGCGCCCCTTTAAGGCTTGAGAAGCTGGTGAATAGTCTGAGGTAAGACTTCTCCTTGGGCCCCTTTATTCCCACTTTACCACAGAAATATAGTCTCAGGAGCTCTTATTCTGTTTATTCTAGTTTAGCTGGCAGCCATCTTAAACTCCAGGCTATGCTGAGGCAAGCTGCGCTGTGTACCTCTTTAAGATTGAGAAGCTGGTGAATAGTCTGAGGTAATATTTCTCCTTGGGCCCCTTTATTCCCACTTTGCCACATAAATTTAGTCTCAGGAGCTCTTACTTTGTTCGGCGTGTGCAGGGCTAGTTTAGCTGGTGGCCATCTTAGATTCCTGTCAGAATTAAGCTGCCTTTTTTGCTCGAGGCTGATAGACTAACATGAGAGAGGGCCTCTCCTGAAGTCCCCTTACTCTCGCCTCACTGCCTGGATGTTGTGGTGAGCACCGCTCGCTTCTATAACACCCCTTAGACTCGGCGGACACGGAGCCATACTAGCAGGCTGCCATCAGCTTCACGTGCCCATGCACACTCGTGTTTTTTTCCTTACACTGGTTGAACTAATAAGGGTTCCAGTTGAACCCCTATACCAGTATAGGGGGCCACCTGCTGGCATTGGCGGGTGACATGAGGGTACCCTGCAAGATTACCCACACCCCATTTTTTGGCATTCATTAAATCACACACCGTAACACTTTTGATGTAAATGTATATGTGTCATCTAGTTTTATGCGTACATTTACCAAAGGTTTAACAAAGGTCAGTTCAACTGGGAGTAAGATGAAAATTGTGAGTAAACAGACTTATGTATACAGAAGTGAAACAGTTTTGTCAAGTGGTGTATTGTACTGGTTGGCAGAACTTAACCCAGTTATATCTGACTGGCTTCTGTTAATTGATATTTTAGTTTTTTAGCATCCCTAAATATCACATAATATGAAAATAAACTTGAACATTTCAAAATGTTAAAAGTGAAAAAAATGAACAAAAATAAAAACTTTAAATAAAACAAAATGCTTGTGTAAAAAAACAAAAATCAGAGCTTTTTGTTTGTTGTTACCTTTATTTAGTTTCTAATTTGTCAGTATTGATGGATAGATATCACGTTGTGTAATTTGTGCAGTAGTTTCCAAGCTTTGTGTCAATCATCCGTCTGTTTGTCATAGATTAATTAGTGGAAGTGTTCTCTGTGGAGCAGTTCTGGTCATTTGTTAATCTCATCATTGTGTGCTCTCTGTGTGACTCAGACTCTCAGTCAATTACTGGGCAGTGATTAGAACTGCTGCCATCTTGGGTATAATAAATGCAACTATATTGTTAGTGAGAGAAAGAGTAAAAATTACTATGAATGTTCTTACAAGCCATTCAAAGTACCTTGGTGATTTTCACTTTATTTCTCAGGCTCAGACCTAGCCTAATCATTTCACTTATTTCCAAGCAACAAAATGTTACATTAACAGCAGCTGGCAGCACAAAACAGCAAGTGCATAAAATCTATTTTTTTTGCCTGCATTTGAGAAAATGCAAGAATATTGGGCTGGGGAGCTTTCTCTTTCCTGCCCCCTTTGACTGGTGGCGGACAATCATGGGGCCATGGGGCTGCATTATGCCCAAGGATGGAGGTGCAGGTAAGGTTTTTTTTTTTTGGGGGGGGGGGCTGTGCGCAAGAGGATTCCAGCAATATCGATGCCCCCCCGTTAGCTGGAAAATGGGTGTGGAGAAGTTTAACTAGCTCAGTTTATTGGTTAAAGGAATTGTTCACCCAACAAATAAAATCCCTTATCTCATAAAATAGCTCACCTTTATGCCTTCCTGATGAAAGAAATGCTACTGGTCAGCACAGAAGTGTAAATAAGGACTTGTTGCATTGACCCTGTAGCATTCTGTGGAATCCTTGATGCGTGACCTTCTGTGCGTGCTTACCATCCAAGCATGCTTGCTCACAGTCAACCCTCCTTCCAACTATGTTTACTGCCTGTATGTTCTGCCGCTCTCACATCTCCTGAGGTCTACCAAATGGGGGAAATTAGCAAATGTGGAGTCTGAATGTCCGACCTTTTGCTAACATCATAACATAGCAGGTCATACCCTCAATAAGGGCAATTCACAGCCTTCTATTTTAGAATTAATTTGCGTAGGCCCATTCATTATACCTAATCATTGGTGCGTGTACATGCGCTCGCATTCGCTTTGTTACTTCTTCGTTGTTGTGTAAGACTGCAAGAACGTTTTGCGAACAGCTTTTGCGGCGTAAGCAATAGACAACAGTTTCCTTTACGTGTTGTGAATGTCTCCTCCTCCAGCATTTTTTTGTGCATTTTTCAATGTACCTTGCTGTGAAATGTTGAACTGTCCATTGAGGTCCTACTAGTTTACTTCAGAAAATAGCTGTTTTCACCTTCATTTTTACATGTTCATTCTGTTTTCTGTATGCATATCTGTAATGTGTACATATGCTGGCTTGTATGCATATGCAAGCCATTTTTTGTGTCTTCCAGTATTTGGCCCCCAGTGTTGCCATTCTAGTTATTGCTGTGCCAAGTATCTTCTGGTCCTAAGTGCTTAATTCTACCCATCCCTCTCTTCAGCGTTGCTCCTTCTCTTTGCTTGTTGCTTGTTAGTGATGTCCCATCCAATGTATTTTCAACTTCTAAGGGCTTACCTGTACCACATTCTGATGTCCCATCCAGTGTATTTTCATCTGCTAAGTGTTTACCTATACCACTTTAAGATATCCCATCCAGTGTTCTTTCTTCAACTTATTGCTTACCTATACCACTTTCTGATGCCCCTTTCAGTGTTCTTTCTTCTCCTAAGTGCGTACCTATATCACTTTATGATGTCCCATCCAGTGTTATTTTTTTTCCTAAGGGCTTACCTGTACCCATCCTCTCCAGTGTTGCTCCCTCTCCTTGCTTGCTGTTTTATTGGGAGGCTCCCATGTATATAAATTACACATTACTCTAGCAATCATTGAGTGTAAAAGAAAGACACCACAATGGTTTAGATGTATGAAGAAATAAATTGTATTGAATTTTTTTTAATTTAGTGTCCAATGGCAAAATAGTTTTTATATAATAAAATAATAAAAGAGGGTAAAAAAATTGGGGTACAAAACTATTTACACGGGGGGAGCTTATAACTAATTTGGCAGGCTCCCAGTTTAAGGTGGGTGGCTCCCCATGGCCATGGCCAGCTCCGTAATCTTCCCCACCAGCTTATGTACAGCTCTTGGAGCCTCTGCTGAGCATTATCTCTGTATGCTGTAAATGACAAAAACAAACAATTATTGTCGAGCCTCTGCTTCCTACAAATCTGTTGAAGAAGACATGTTATTAAATAGTCACTTGTTTTAGAACTTACTAGGCTGGTGGGGTGGTCAGGAGCCACCCTTCGAACTGGAACCTGCCACACATCTGGGTCCGAGTCTGTTGGTGGAAAAAAAATATCTGGTTAGTAAATGTGATTGAGCTATGAATTGGATTGTGTTGTGTGTGGCACATCACCCACCTTCTTATTGGGGCTGCATGATTGCTGGTGGTCCTTGCCCTCACTGCTCACCCACTGGGACATCTTGATCATCTAGAAGTAAATATGCCAAAAATCCACATTTTAACACATATATGTGAGTGTTTAGTCTGTGTCTTCCTGTGTGTGGTTGTGTGTGATGTCATACCTAAATCATCATGCCCAGGATCATTTTTCTCCCTCCTCAGCAGGTTGGTCCTCGCAAGTTTAGGGCTCATCTGTAGAGGAGGGTGAGGACATTTGCACCCCTGCACACCTCCCTACATGTCCCCCAGGTCTTTTGCACATTGGCCGGCCACGTCGCGTCTGGATGGGCCTTATCATCTGCCTGTACACTGGCGCTAGAAGAAAATAGCAGTATCTTACACAAAGCCCTGCCTAATGTGATTGTAGGTGTGAGTGGTTAGCAAATAAATGCCACTTACTTGGAAAGTTCAGGCGGAAAAACCTCCATCCCTGTGGCTTCTTTCTCTTTTTCAGGTCTGACCAATGCTGAATGACCTTGGCAAACATGTAGGTGGTGTCCTCTTGGCATAGATATTGGCAGAAAGTCATACCTTTGGGTCATCAACATATAAAGTGTTTAGAAAAGCCATAGAAATGTCAAGCTAAGCAGGTTGTTAACAGCCCCACACACCACTTTAGCTCTGTATGAATGTAGCTGTACAGCCTTGTTTTTAGATATTTGAGGCTGGTGCTAGTTCCACCTGGCCTACCCCTTGGTATCTGGCTGCCACACCCTGCTAGGCCCCGATAGAACCACCTTGGCCAAAACTGTCCGGCATGCTGACCATGTGCGCATTAGCTATCACCTATGTTAAAGTGGACTGTCACCCACCCCTGATCGGCCCGGGAATCTATAAGATTCCCGGGCCGATCACCTCCCTCACTGCGGGACATCCGAGATCGGGATGTCCCGCGGTGAGGGACCCCCACCCAAAACCCCCAAAAAACTGCCGCCGCCGCCGCCTCCCGCGCGCTCCTCTGGACGTGCGCGCGCCCGCGCCGGCCGTATGTGAATGGCCGGCGCGGGCGCACGCCCTGTCAGAGCGACGTGCGGGAGGCGGCGGCGGGCACACTGTCTTGTCCGCCGCTTGTCCGTGGCTACGTGGGAGCGTGGTGAGGTGAGTTTTGGGGGCTTTCTGGGGGGTTTTACACAGCGGGACACCCCTAATCGGGGTGCCCCCCTGAAGTGGACCAAAACCCAGGATAGTCAAAATCCTGGGTGTTGGTCCACTTTAAGCTGCAAATGGCAGTGTTCTTTGCACCCTGCCTTCCTATCCACTTGCTCCCCTGAATTGCTATCCACTCTCACCCTGACTGGCTATACACTTGTGCCTCTGAATTCCTATTCCTATTAGCGTGTAAGCCAGACATGTGTACTCACAAGCATGATGGTGTCCTGCTGGTTACGGGTGCATTTTTGTTCTCTCTGCATGATCTAATGTGCTCCAGCGTATCCCGGAAGTTGTTGTTGTTACTTCTGAACTTTGCGTCTGCACAGACACACGCAATTATGGATAAGGGAAGCATAAATTCAAGCCCACACACGCTGACATCTGGAGAAGACAACACTCCTCCACTGTTGTTTCCAGTGCGAGATAGGTCAGAATGGGTGCCAGAAAATGCACATACACAGGCAGAACCAAGCCAAGCTCTGATGGATGTTAGGGCCAGACAATGTCGACAAAGCCCCCCTTCAAGAGCAGCACACACTCAGCCAAAGCCAGCACCATCTCAGCCAAAATCAGACCAGTGCTAGGCCAAGCCAGAGCAATTCCCGACAAAGTGCTAGGCCAAGGCACACCAATTCTAGCCAATGTTGCAGGCCAAGCCAGAGCAGTGCCAAGCAAAGTGCTGGGACAAGCCACGCCAGTGCCAGCCAAAGTGCTAGGCCAGGCCAGAACAGTGCCAGGAAAATTTCTGGGCCAAGACTGCACAGCCCCCCCCCCCCCCACCCCATCTCCCAATGTACCTGACACCTCAACTTCTGTCACGCGAAACAGGGGGTCTAAGTCAGCAGCAGCCCATCTTAAATCTGGATACCCCCCTTTCCCCAGCAGCCTCCACTCCACGTTCATCATGGTTGACCCCGGGCCAGACACCCAGCACCCCAGGCGGCCATGTCCAGTCACCAGCCAGTAAGCAATATACACCCTCAGGATCCGGCTCACCACCCATTGTGCTGATGTCCCCTATTCCTCCCAGTAGACAGTGAGATGATGGCCAATTCTATGTTGGCAACCACCTGCAATGGGGCATCCTGAGAGGCAGGTTTAATGATGCCCAATGTATGTATTTTGATCAGCTCTATGGATGCAGGTATAGAGCCACATCCAAAGCTCTCAAGTCTGAGCTGTGGGATGCCATTCCCAGGTTAATAGTGCCGGGCCAGAGCTAAAGCATGTGGATCAAGTTTAAAAGAAGTTTGCAAACATGTGACAAGTATTCTGTGAGGAAAAAAATCAACAAAGGAAGGCAACCAGGGTAAGGGGCTGTGTGCTATTGGTGATGTTGATGTTTGCCCTGAACTTTGCAAAACAGAGGAGGAATAGCTTGCAAACCATTGGAAGTATAACTCGCAATCTGGAATTTACAGCTGAAGAAGAAATGGTGTATGGCCTGTTGAACCCAGCAACACTCCAGGGCTTTCCAGGATCCATCAACTCTGACATGCTTGCTGCTGCAGCAATTCGTAAGTTGTGGCCTTGTTTGGGATGTTGTGTCAAGCTTAATGCATTCCTCATTTTAATGGCTAAGTTCAGAACGCAAGCATGGCTTAAATGTTGTACCTGGTCCATGACACACAGGTTTGGAAAACAGCCAAATCTTGGAAAACTGTCTCATGCCACCTAAAAGGAAAGTACTGACCTTTAAATGCATGTGTATGTGCCACACCTTGCTTACTTGTACAAGACAGGTATGGAGCTTTACCAGGCCTATGCCCTATTCACATTGCAAGAAAGACCCAGCAAACAAACATGGCCACCCAACCACAGGAACACACACGTACTGGCGCTACGCCATCAAGGACTGCACCAATGGAAGACCTGGTAAGCATCGTGTGGCCAAAGTGGGGACCCCTGAATCCCCATGCAGCCCTATTTTTGTGCACTGCATGTGTGGCAAACAGCAGAGAGCTGATCTGTCTGGCCCTTCAGACACCCCGGCTACTGGCTGCCATACAGGATCTCGAGGAGGATGATCCACAGCATCTACCTCCACAACAACAGCAGCATTCGCACCCTCTGCAGCAGCAGTTGCCTCCCCAGCACCCTCACACACAACATCTGCCTCCCCCACCCCCTCTGCAGCAGCAGCTGGATCCACAAATCTATCATCTGCAGCAGTATCTGCCTCCCCTACTCCCTATGCAGCAGCAGCATCTGCCTCTGCCACCCCCTCTGCAGCAGCAGCTGGATCCACAGCTCCAGCATGACCAGCAGCTGGAGCGTGATGAGCAACTGCAGCCATCACCTCCATGGGCCAGCTCTGCTGTCGAGGATTTCCCACCCACATCAGGTAAGACACATGTGCAAAAGCCAAGTACTGCACCAGCCACAGATGTCCCTACCCAGGAAGGATGACAGACTCAGACACATCGCCATATTTCCCTGGTGAGGCGGGTGCAGTTGATGTGGATTGACGAGCAGATAGCAGAGCTTTCAGGCAAAACAGTGCCCAGTTCCCAAACAATGGGGAGACACATAATGCTGCTCCACCATGACCTCCAAGCAATGGTGGGGGAGCAACAGAACGACAATGACATGAGTAAGAAAAAGGGACTTAGAAGATTGTGTTAGGTCAGAGGCTATAACTGGTGGGAGCAAAAGGAACATGAACATTAACATTGGTTTATTTTAGAGTGAAGCAGCTACAGGGAACAAGGGGCATCTAGTTGAAAGGGGAGATTGAGGTCCACTTTACAGAAGGCAATAGAATGCAAGGGCCAACACACACTAAATATGGGGAAACAAGAGTAAAAATAGATGTGGCTACATAGCATGGAATTAAGGATGCAAAAAGGAAACCAAACACATACTTAAAAAGATAGTCATCAGCAACCGGAAGCACCAGCACCCTCTGCGTACAGTTGATCACACCCATGACATTGGACATATCGGCCAGCTTGTAAAAGCCCAGATATACTGCATTCCAGGCTACTATGATGTCAGGGAAACATATACACTTGTCCAGCAAGGTAGCCATCCATCAAGAAATGTATTGAGAGTTCGGCTGAGCATGGGCTGGGACATGCCCTGCCTTCCAGCTTCTGAAAGGAGCCGTTCGCCAAAAAATTTAAGGCAGCCAACCAGTTTGATCATACACCCAATTGCATGCCCCTTGCTTGTGGTGGGGCAAACCATGGAAGCAACAATAAAGTTTCTCAAGAGAAACATGTTTAAGTTGTGGCAGCTTGAATAGCTCAACGTCATGCATGCGATCGACATCCACATGTGGATGATGCAATCGAAATTCTGTCAGGCACATGCACAGCATGCTGCAATGCTGTAGCTGCTCGTACTCTGACAGCACTTCTTCGGAGGACTCCATCACCGAACGATCTTGTGCACCATGCCAGGTAAATGAGCCGGTAAGTGGAGCATAAAACAGGACATTTTATTGGCATGTATAGAAGGCAAAATCAATGCTAATCAGGGCTGTGAATCATGCGCAAGCCCATACAAATCACATATTATACACTTACACATGAAAAAAACACAAGGAGAATCCACTGTAGACACAAACGCAAAAAGGCTAAAATGCAATTATGCGAACACATATACATCCAAATAAACACGCCAGTAGCTCGAAAATGGAACAGATAATACAAAATGCATTTGCGCACTTTTTCATGCGTTTTCATTCATCTACCCTAATATTGGGGGAAAGAATGACCCCTAAAAGTTATTTTAAGTGCCATGACTGGACACTTACTTTAATTTACAGCAAAGCTAAATAAATTGACACAGAAATAATGTGCAATGGGGTTCATTGGACTCTCACATAATCCACATGAGGATAAGGAAGAAGCAATGTATAGACAGGCATGCATATTATGATATCATGTTGTTGGGTGTATGACATCAATACATGACATATTAACAGATGACAGAACCTACCCTCAATTTAAGTCCCTGACACATTCACTGGTCCAAGGAATAATATCTCACAGTTTCTGGTCATCTTAGGCAAAGGGGGTTCAGTAATTTTTCAATCAATGCTGAGGTCATTTAAACATATCAGAGAGTGTTGCAGCATCCAGACAACTAGTGTGGTTGTATACATGAACCTCAACAAGTGTAAAATGTCCCTATTGACCTGTCATAATGGGTGACCATCAAAAGCTCATCAGTATTACTGAGGATATCTTGGTTTTTTGTTGGTACATTTCAGATCTAGATTACTTAAAAAAATGTTAGATGCATCACCTTAAAGCGGACCAAATTCAGGGGATGCTAGTTAAAAATGTGGATTTTGGTCTGCTTAAATTTGAGGAAGTTTAGTGTATGCGCAGGCTGAGGGCACAGGGGTCAAAGTTCTTTCTGATTTTTCTTTGGGCATAAGGACTATATGTGGCCAGGCCATCCTACCTACCTATGCTATCTACCCACCTTTCCACAGAGAGTACCAAATGCCTGGGTATTCAGGACAATCCAGGATTCTGAAATGGAATGTCCCCACTCTGGCTCATCACTAGCTGTAAGCAATCCTAGGTGTGTTTTACTTTGTTTCATTTCTTGTATGGCTTGGTCATTGGAATTAAGTAGAGAAACACATTTTCTCTTTTACAGACCCTTTCCACCTTTTTTTGCTGGACTTTGCTCTGTCGAACACATTTTTATTAATACAATAGCTAGATTTCAAATTATAGAAAATGGTTGATGTGTGTCAAAGGTTTGTACCGCTTATTCACTTTGGTTTTCAGACTTGGATCATTATCTAACATTTATGATACAACTACCAGAGATGTCAACATGTCAATGCAGAACTGTAGACCAATACTGACCTGTACTGTTTATTAGACCTGTACTGTTTATTAGATCTGATGTTCCGACAAACTCATTCATGTTGCTTGCTGTCAGGCCACATAGTACAAAATGGATCAGAAGGCCTGAGTGATCTCCGACAGATGGGTTCTCCTGTCATCTGTGAAAAGTTAAAAAGCTACTTTGACCTTCAGCTTCATCATAATCTTTTCATATCATACACAATGTAAGACATATGGTTCCTATTTTCAGGCAACTAACAGCACTTAATAATAATTTATAGGCAAAAACAATCTTATCAATAATGAGACAGCTTCTACTAAACTCTGTTTTACATCAGTCAAACTGACACTGATGTATTCACATTTAAAAATGAATAAATATAACAGCTGGAAGTAAGAATATGTGACCTAGGGGTTACAAAACAATGCAATCAGAGTATACAAGTACAAAGGGCATTTTACCATAATTAAAAGTCAGCAACATTTGTAACAAGAAATGTTTTTAGATAAATAAAATCTACATTTTCAAATTCATGTGATTTAGCAAAGAAAAATCATTCTCATCATCTTCTTAACTATTTTTTTCACTTATTTTCCAGTAGTGATGAGCAGATCCAACCTGCAAAGTTCGGATCCATGCTGAACTTGGCAGGTTCATGCCCCTGAACCCGAATATACATTTTAAATTAAAACCTGTGAGTGGGCTCAGCATTCAGGCCGGACCATTGGCCCTGCAGGGAACATGACCCCACCGTATAAAAGGCAGGGTCTGCCTCACGATTCAAAACGCCGCTGTGTGCTCTGCAGTAGATAGAGACAAGTTGCTGGCTGCTGATGAGGGAAGATAGGCCTATTTGGTTAAAAAACTGCCCTTTTCAGGCCAATATTTAGCCCACAATTTCATTTAACCACTGGGGTTTGGTTGCCCCCCTAACCCACCTTTTTTATTTAAGCACAGGGGTTTGGGTGCCCCCTTTACTCACATCGTTCTTCAAGCACTGCGGTATATCCTATTATCCCACAAGAAGCCGTAAGCATTGTCGGTTGTATGTACTGTTTTGTCCCACAAATGTCCTCTAAGCACTGAGGTGTATACCCTTATCCCACAAGAAGCTATAAGCACTGGGGTTTGGTTGCCTCCTTATCCATATTTTCATTTAAGCACTGGGGTTTGGGTGCTCCCTAAACCCACCTTTTTATTTAAGCATTGGGGCTGTGTGCGGCCTTAACCCACTTTTCATTTAAGCACTGGGGTTTGGGTGCCCCTTTACCCACCTTTTTGATTTAAGCACAGGGGGTTGTGTGCCCCCTTAACCCACATCTTCCTTTAAGCACTGGTGTGTTTTCCCTTATCCCACAAGAAGCTATAAGCACTGGGGTTTGTTTTTTCCTCCTAACCAACCTTTTTTCATTTAAGCACTGGGGTGTGTTTGCCCCTTAACTCACATCTTCCTTTAAGCACTTCCTTTAAGTACTAGGGTGTAACTCACCTTTTTTCATTTAAGCCATGAGGTGTGTATGCCCCTTAACTCACATCTTCCTTTAAGCACTTCCTTTAAGTACTAGGGTGTAACTCACCTTTTTTCATTTAAGCACTGGGGTGTGTATGCCCCTTAACTCACATCTTCCTTTAAGAGCACTTCCTTTAAGCATTAGGGTGTAACCCACCTTTTTTCATTTAAGCACTGGGGTGTGTGACCCTTAACTCACATCTTCCTTTAAGCACTAGTGTGTATCCCCTTATCCTACAAGAAGCTGCAAGCACTAGGGTTTTTGTGTACTTTTATCCCCTGACATCCTCTAAGCACTGGGGTGTAACCTACCTTTTTTCATTTAAGCACTGGGGTGTGTATGCCCCTTAACTCACATCTTCCTTTAGGAACTGCCTCTAAGCACTAGGGTGTAACCCACCTTTTTTCATTTAAGTACTGAGTTTTGAGTGCCCCCTTAACCCACATCTTCCTTTAAGCACTGGGATGTATCCCCTTATCCAACAAGAAGCTGTAAGCACTGGGTTTTGGGTCCCCCCTTAATCTACATCTTCCATTGAGCACTGGGGTGTATTCCCTTACCCTACAAAAATGTGTAAGCACTAGGTTTTTTGTACCCCCTTAACCAACATCTTCCTTTAAGCACCAGGGTATATCCCATTATGCCACAAGAAGCTGTTAGCACTGGGGTTTGTGTGTGCTGTTATCCCACAACATCCTCTAAGCATTTGAGATAAATCCCCTTATCCCACAAGATGTTATAGGCACTGGGGTTTGGTTGCCCTCTTAACCCTCCTTTTTTCATTTTAGCACTGGGGTTTGTGTGCCCCCTTAACCCACATCTCCCCTTAAGCGCTAGTGTGTTTCCCCTTATCCCACAAGAAGCTATAAGCACTGGGGGTTGGTTGTCCTCCTAACCCACATCTTCCTTTAAGCACTGGGGTGTATCCCATTATCCCACAAGAAGCTGCAAGCACTGGGCTTTGCGTGTACTGCTATCCCACAGTATTCTCTAAGCATTGTGTTAAACCCCTTATCTCACAAGAAGCTATAAGCACTGGGGTTCGGTTGCCATCTTAAACCACCTTTTTCATTTAAGCACTGGTATTTGTGTGCCCCCTTAACCCACATAAACGCCAGCCACGTAAAATTTACGTGCCTGGCTTTGCCCCCTGCTAACGCCTGAAAAATGTAAAAAAAAAAACACTTACCTGATCCCTCATTAGAACCGGCAAGGTCTCCTCTTCAGCCTGGGTGGGTCCGATCCCCCGTCGGGGCTCCTCCGGAGGAAGGGGTGTGCCTGGAGTAGCCCCCCCCACCCGTTTTTGTGGCCGCTGCTTTTCCTGTAAAAATAAAAAAAAATAAAAATGGCATTTACTCACCTCCATGTGCGCTCCATCTCGCCGGCCCTCCTCTTCACCCGGGGGGCCTCCGATCCCCCCCCCCCCCAGGGCTCTCTATTTTCAGGAGCGAGCCTATCAGGCTCTCTCCCCTCCTCCTCCAACGGGCGCGGCCATCTTGCCGCGAAGCCCCGCTCCTTTTGGGGGCGGGGCTTATGACATCACTCGGCCGGCGTCATGACAGCCCCAGGCCTCTCAGCTGTCAGATGCCAGTGATCGGTGGCCTGAGAAGGAGGGGACAGGAGATCCTCTGATCTCCTGCCTCCCCTCCTCCTCTGGCTGCCGATCAGTGCCATCTGTCATCAGATCAGCGAGGGACAGAGGAGCTGACGATCGGAGGTTTTTTTTTATTAAATAATTTTTACTCTGTGTTTGTGTGTTTTATTTTACTCTTAACCCTTTGTGAACTGGTAAGGGGTCCATGAGACCCCTGTACCAGTTCACAAGGCTGGGGGCTGGCAAGTCACCTGCGCTACCGCACCCCCAATGACCTGCCCCCCCCCAGAGAAGAGCTCGGGCCCACATAGGCTATGTGGGCTTGTAGGCTGCAGGGTGGGGGGGGGGCCACCAGAGCGGGCCCCTCCACTCTGTTCCTACAAGCCCCCATAGCTGGTCCCGGGCTGGTTATGACGGGTAGGGGGGACCCTACGTCATTTTTTTTTATTTTAAGGGTTAGGGTTAGCCTAACCCTAACCCTTAAAATTAAAAAAAAAAATGACATAAAATTTTAAGGGTTGGGGTTATTTTTTTCATTTAAGGGTTAGGGTTAGCCTAACCCTAACTCTTAAAATTCCCCAAAAAATGAGGGGACCCTATGTCATTTTCTTTTTAAATTAACCCCTTATGTTTATAGTGTGGATAGAAGTATTTTATTTGTAAATGGTATAAAGTGCTCTTTTCAGTTTGGGGGGGTCTCCTGGGCAATCGATACATATGTGGTATCGTTGTAATCGGGAGAAATAGGGCTTTCACATGCAATATGGTTTTCGTTAATAAAACAAATGTTTCATTTAAAATAAAGGAGACAATTGTCTAAAAAATATTATTTTATTTATTTTTTTTTTTTTTTACGCAAAAATATTTAAAAAACAGTAGAAAAATTACAAACAAGACTTTTCATGTTAAAGCCTAAACTCTGCTGCAAAAAAAATATATATATATTTTCCTGGAAATTCCAGCAAAAATCACAGTTAAACATGGCGCAAAATGGGGAAAAATGACCTGTCAACAGAGGGTGACAAAACTTCAAGTAGGCTGGCAATTAAAAGGGTTAATAGTACCTATGCATGTTGGGTATTGTTCTGCTCGGGGGACCTTGCGCTTACAGATTTAGCTTGTTTTTTTCTTATTTGCATATTGATATTTTAGGAAAAGGTGTTTTTTTTCTGCTTTTTTATACATTTTTTTGTGAAACCCTGTGCAACCTAAGAATTCTTCAAGGGATTACTCCCAGAAAGATGAGCCCACTACAACAAGCTGGGTATGCATAGACAGCTTAAAATGTGTACTTTCAGGGAATATATGGGTTATGGGGGATATTCCAAATGTAAAGGCTTGTTTTGGTAGAAAAAGCACAAGGTGTGCACTTTGTCTGCAGAGCTGAAATTTTGAAGTAAAATTAACGTTACGCACATGCTTTACTTTGGTGTGTTTGGCAACTCTTCCCTTGACAGTAGCTATGCATGCTGTGTATTGTTCTATTCGGGGCATGTTGCTTTTTCAGATTTTCAGTTTTTTTCTTGTTTGCATATAGTTTTTTTTAGGAAAATGGGGTTTTGATTATGCTTTTTTATTCTTTTTTTAGGGAAAGCCTGTGCAACCAAATAATACATTGAGGGATTACTTCAAGAAAACTGCACCCATGTCAACAAGCCTGGTACGCCTAGAAAGCTTGAGGTGTGTACTTCCAGAGAATATAAAGTTTGTTGGGGATATTTCAAATGTAAAGGGTTGTTTTTCTTGAAAATCTGTAAGGTGCGCATATTGCATAGCATAGTTGTATTTTATCTGAAAATCTCCTAAAGCGTTGTTTCAGTTTGGGGGAGTCTTCTGGGCAGGAAAGGGTGTCTACCAATACATATGTGGTACCGCTGTAACCAGGAGAAATTCGGGTTTCACACGAAATAAGATTTTATCGATAAACTTACATTTTTTATTACAAAAAAACACTACAAATTGTAAAATATATATATATATATATATATATATATATATATATATATATATATATATATATATTGCACATATTTCATCCAAAAATATTGAGAATACACCTAAAAATGACAAATAAGACACTTCATGTTAAAATCCAGACTCAAAAAACAATATATAACTTTCCTGGGAAATCCCTGGAAATCCTTTCAAAAATCACAGTTGAACATGGGGAGCGCAAAATAGTGCAAAATGGTCTGGCAACAAAGGGTGACAAAATCTCAAGGTAGGCTGGTGGTTAAAGGGTTAAGCACTGGAGTGTATCTTATTATCCCACAAGAAACTGTAAGCACTGGGGTTTGTGTGTACTGTTATCCCACGACATGCTCTAAGAACTAGCGTGTATAACCTTATCCTACAAAAAGCTGTAAGCACTGGGTTTGGTGTACCCCCTTAACCCATATCTTCCTTTAGGCACTGGGGTGTATCCCATTATCCCACAAGAAGCTGTAAGCACTAGGCTTTGTGTGTACTGCTATCCCACAGTATCCTCCAATCATTGCGGTAAATAGCCTTATCCCACAAGAAGTTATAAGCACTGGGGTTTGGTTGCCATCTTAAAACACTTTTTTTAATTTTAGCACTGGGGTTTGTGTGCCCCCTTAACTAACATATTCTTTTAAGCACTGAGGTGTATCCCCTAATCCTGCAAAAAGCTGCAAGCACTAGGATTTATGTGTACTGTTATCCCACAACATCCTGTAAGCACTGGGGTGTATCCCCTTATTCTACTAGAAACTATAAGTACTGAGTTCTGTCTGTACTCTTAATCCACATCTTTCTTTACGCAATGAGGTGTATACCCTTAACCTATAAGAAGCTATAAGCACTGGGTTTTGTGTGCCCCCTTAACCCACATCTTCCTTTAAGCACTGGGATGTATCCCCTTTTCCTACAAGAAGTTATAAGCACTGGGTTTTGTATGCCCCCTTAACCCACTTAATCTTCCATTAAGCATTGGGGTGTATCCACTTACCCTATAAGTAGCTGTAAGCACTGGATTTTGTGTATCCCCTTAACCCACATCTTCCTTTAAGCACTGGGGTGTATCCCTTTATCCCACAAGAAACTATAAGCACTTGGGTTTGGCTTCCCATATCTTCTGTTAAGCACTCGGGTGTATCCCATTACCCCACAAGATGCTATAAGCACTGGGGTTTGGTTGCCATCTTAACCCACCTTTGCTCATTTAAGCACTGGAGTTTGCGTGCACCCTTGTACACCCTTAACCCATCTTAAACCACTTTTTTCATTTAAGCACTGGGGTTTGTGTGCCCCCTTAACCCACATCTTCCTTTAAGCACTGAGCTGTACCCCCTAATTCTGCAAGAAGCTGCAAGCACCCTCTTAAACCACTGGGGTTTGTGTGCACCCTTAACACATATTTTCCTTTAAGCCCTGGGGTATATCACCTTATCCTACATGAAGCTATAAGCACTGGGGTTCGGTTGCCAACCTTTACCCAACTTTTTTCATTTAAACACTGGGGTCTGTGTGCTCCCTTAACTCACATCTTCCTTTAGGCACTAGGATGTATCCCAGTATCCCACAAGATGCTATAAGTTTAATGATTGCACGAGTTAATCAGACCTCTTGATTGTTCATCTGATCCCACTGGCCAATCGTACGCCATGTGTGTCACCGCAACATTAGACGTCGTTCAATTGGCAACACGCATGGCTATAAAATGCTGCCACCTGAACACAAGCAGTGTTCGCCACACTATCTAAGCCACACACAACACAATCAGGTCGAACGAATCGATCAACCCACAACCATCAGGCAGGAGCCATTCAAGCGTCGGGATGTATCCCCTTATCCTTGAAAAAACTATAAGCACTGGGGTTTGTGTTCCTTCTAACTCACCATTTTATTTAATGACTGGGGTGTATCCCCTTATCCTGCAAGAAGCTGTAAGCACTGGGGTTTGTGTATTGTTATCCCACAACATCCTCTAAGCACTGGGGTGTGTCTGCTTATTCTACAAGAAGCTGTTAGCACTGGGGTTTTTGTGTGCCCCCTTAACCCACATCTTCCTTTAAGCACTGTGGTCTATCCTCTTATCCCACAAGAAGCTGTAAACACTGGGGTTTGTGTGTACTGTTATCCCACAACATCCTATAAGCACTGGGGTGTTTCCCCTTATCCTACAAGAATCTATAAGCACTGGGATTTGTGTGCCCCCTTAGGCCACATCTTTCTTTAAGCTTTGGGTCTATCCAGTTATCCCACAAGAAGCTGTAATCACTGGGGTGTATCCCCTTATCCTACAAGAAGCTATAAGCACTGGGATTTGTGTGCCCCCTTAGGCCACATCTTTCTTTAAGCTTTGGATCTATCCAGTTATCCCACAAGAAGCTGTAATCACTGGGGTGTATCCCCTTATCCTACAAGAAGCTATAAGCACTGGGGTTTGTGTGCCCTCTTAATCTATATCTTCCTTTAAGCACTAGGGTGTGTCTTATTATTCCACAAGAAGCTGTAAACAATGTCCTAGATCCAATGTGGACTGAAGGCCATCAGAGAGAAGGGTGCAAACCCTTAAGCAGTCATCCCATTGTTGCCACTGCCCACCACACCCAGAAAGCTGAGGCTTGGGTGCCTGTTATCCCACAACATCCTCTAAGTAATGGGGTGAACCACACTTTAATACTAATTGCTCAGGGCAATTATGTGTTAATGTTCTTCAACACATAGTGTTAAGTCCATCTTGGGAATTAAGAAAAATTATGTCACTACCAGCTGTTCAAGACACCTGTTAGTGCTCATTAATACCTATATTTCAAGGTACCTGTTAGTGTTCTGCAATACCTATAGTTCAAAGCAGCTATTAGTGCTCATCAATAGTTCAAGGCACCTGTTAATTTCTCCTTTTTGGGATGCTGTAACTGCAGTTGTTTAACAATGCAGAAAGCAGCAAATAAGGGACAGGGACATGGTCATGGTGCTTCTGCTGCTGGTGATGGAGCTGGTACTCGTCCAGTCCCTGGTGCTAAAAGCAGAGGACGTCTATCATCCTTGTCTGCTACACCTTCCTCTAGTGCAAGCAGGCGCTAGGGTTTGGAGCCCATTTTTGTAGTCCCCAATACTGCTGGCAGAGTGGTAATGCCAGAACATACTGATATAGTCACAGTTTTTTTGGCAAACATTGCTACCAGTTCCATGGGATGTTCTTCTACCATTTCCACTGCAGCCGAGAGTGCAGAGCCCTCCACCTCACCCCCTGTAAAATCTGCAAGGCTGTCTCCGCCAGAAGTCACTGAGTCACTAATGCTCTATGATGACTGGCTGGGATATCATTGGCTTTCCACCTCCCCTGTCCCCTGTCCAAGAGCTTCTGTGGGAACATAAGGACGTGGTCAGAATACATCGATCTTGATAAGTGCTGACTGCTGCAGCTTTCTGCAAAGTAGAGCCTGAGTGGGAGGCTAGCAGGAAGGAGTAGGCGGAAGAGAATGCCAGGGGTGATGACAATGTCCTAGATCCAATGTGGACTGAAGGCCATCAGAGAGAAGGGTGCAAACCCTTCAGAAGTCAGCCCATTGTTGCCACTGCCCACCACATCCAGGAACTGAGCTTTCCAAGGCAGGCTCACAGGATCTGATCAGCGTGGCATTTTTTCAAGCAGTCCACAGCGGACAAGACAAAGGTCATTTGCAAACTGTCCCAAAAGTTGCTGAAGGGAGGGAAAACCGTTAATCATCCCTGCGCCTTGTGCATGACCAGGCACCTTCAAGCAAAACATGAGCACCTGAGTCTCCCTCTGCCTCAACCTCCAGCTCCACCTCCCCAACAAGGCCACCCATCTCCCCCAAAGGGAGAATGTTGGAACCCCACCGCCTCCAGCACCAGCAGCATCAGCAACAGCAGCATCAACACCACTACCACCAAGCCAGTCCACATCATCCCAGAAAAGCGTTCAGCTTTCCATCTTTCAAACTTTATAGAGAAAGCAGAAGTTGGTCCCATCTTAACCATGAGCTATGACTTTGAATAGGAGCATTTCAAAATTGCTGGCCGATTCCACCTGGTGGAGATGGACAGTTTTAAAGAGCTGATGGTAGTGGCTGTTCCACAGTACACCATTTCCAGCCATCACTGTTTTTCTCCTCAGGCAATCCTTACCCTGCACCAACAGGTTGTGAAAAAAATAAAATGTGCACTTGGCAATTCCATTTGTTCCAGTGTCCACCTCACCATGGACATGGGCAGGGACATCTCTCTAACTGCCCACTGGGTCAATGTAGTGACAGCTGGGACTGAGGCAGGAAGTACTCCTCCTCCTACTTTGCTTCCTCCCTCTGCTTCCTCCTCAGGCAGTCATCGGAGCCCCTGCATCACCAATTTGAGCACTGCCATGGGGAAACGGCAGCATGCGGTGCTAAAACTCATCTGTCTGGGTTAAAGACTCCACACCGCCCAGGAGCTGTGAATCAGCATCCAGGACCAGACAGATCCTGCTGTTGCACCTGAAGCCTGGCAAGATGGTGTCCAACAATGGGCCGACCCTGTAGCAGCCTTGGGCTGAGACGGGTTGACACACAACTGTGCTCAACTTGGTAGCGCAGAGATTCCTGGCCCATTATCCAGAAATGCCAGAGCTGCTCCATAAAGAGCATTGCGTGTGCTCGCACTTTCAGCATTCCCATTCTTCTGCCGCTCATCTGTTTGCAGAGAAATGTTGGCCTTCCCACTCACTGCCTCAAATGTGACTTGCCCACAGGTGGAATTCCCTGTTGAACATGCTTGAAAGGTTGGGTGAGCATCAGCAGGCGATGTTGGAGTTCCAGCTCCAAAATACCAGTGTGAGTCAGAGTGCAGACCAACAGCACTTCACCACCAGTGAGTGGGCCTCCATGAGGGACATCTGCGTGGTTCTGCAGTGCTTCCTGTATGCCATCAATATGGTCAGTGCTTATGACGCCATTGTCAGCTACTATCCCCATCCTCTGCCTTCTGGAAAAATGCTTCAGGCCATGACTGAGACGGAAGCAGAGGAAGTGGAGAAAGGCCCATTTTCTCTGCTGTCAGGGCAATGCACATATGACTCCCAGGGTGGGTTGCTGGGCCGACAGCAGCCAGGTTATGCCGTTGTCCAGCCAGAGGACAGTTTTGGAAGGGTTGGAGGAGGAGTGGGAGAAGGAGGATTACTTTCTCCCACAGAAGGGTGGCACCCAGCGCAGCTGATGGATGTCACTTGAGGGTGGCTGGAGGGAGGAGCAAGAGTAGGAGCTGGAGACACCTGACACTGAGGACAGCTTCTCCTTGACTCAGGGCAGCCTGGCTCACATGAGTCACTACATGCTCAGGTGCCTGTACAATGACTGTAGACTTGCCCACATAGTCACCAGTGCTAATTGCTTACTTGCTACTTACCCTGTTTAATCTGCACTGTAATGACAACATCACCTCCTTGACTTCAGCACTAGAACAGGATAAAAAAAATTATAAATTTCAAACGCATGTTAGCGGACACACTACTGGCAGAGTTCCCAGTTGACTTTGAGGGCTCAGTGGTGGCACGTGGAGGAGTAGGAGGAGGAGAAGCAAGTCACCAGTGAGCATGGCCACAACGTGGAACAACTTATTCTAGTGTCTTCACCATCCACCATCATCAGATACTATGGCCCGTGGCACCAGGAAGCTGACTTCGACTCGCATGGTGGCTAATTACCTGTGATTATGCATCTGCTGATCAGACGTGACCAGAACTGGCCGTCTATGCCTTGGAGGTGCTGACCTGCCCTTTCTGGGCATGTGCTTTCTGGATCTGTGTTCAGCAGTGCAGAGGGCGTCATTATTGACCAACATGGACATCCTTACATTCCCGGCGTAAATTCCATGGGATTGCCTGGTGTTACTCCCAAATTAGCTTTCCATGCCTGTCTTCGGATGGCGGATTGGGTGTTAACTTCCGGGGGGTATGGGGATACGGCTTTCCTCAACAGGCTTCGTCCGGTGGGTGAGTGTGCTGGATCAGGTTTGGGTTTGGGAAAGGCAAGTTGGGACGAACTCTGTGAACCTAAACTTCAACCTACATGCTCATCACTAATCATAAGTGAAAACAATTGGTGAACAAATGCCATTGAAATACCTTTAACCCTTTGCCAGACTACCTAGAGATTTTGCCACCCTTTGTTGCCAGACATTTTTCACAATTTTGCACTATACATGTTTATCTGTGATTTGTTTTCCCAGGAAAATGATATATATTTTTTTCAGTAGAGTTTGGGCTTTAATATAAAATATCTTCTATGCCATGTTTTCAGTGCTTTCTCAATATTTTTGGGTGAAATGTGTGGGAATAAAATAAAAATGTAGTAAAAGTATTGGTAGACACTCTTTCTTGCCCAGGAGACTCCCCCAAACTGAAGCACTTTAGGAGATTTTCAGATAAAATGCAACTGCTATGCACACCTTGTAGTTTTTCAAGAGGAACAACCCTTTACAACTCCCACAAACTATACATATTCTTGAAGTACTCACCTCAAGCTTTCTAGGTGTACCACATTTGTTGATGTGGGCACAGTCTTCTGGAAATAATCTCTTAATTTATTCTTTGGTTGCACAGGGTTTCCCTAAACAAGCATTGCAAAGTCAAAGCCACAATTTCCTAAAAAAAAATAACATGTAAAGAAGAAAAAACAAGGTAAATTTGAAACAGCCAAAACAAACAGAAAAAAAATCCAACATGCATAGTTACTGTCAAGGGTAGGGTTGCCAAACACCCCAAAGTAAAGCATGTAAGTAAGGAATTTTACTTAAAAATGTCAGTGCTGCAAACAAATTGCGCACCTTGCGCTTTTTCAGCCAAAACAACCCTTTACATTTTATAAACCCTCCACAAACCTGAAAGTACACATATTAAGCTTTTTAGGTGTACCCAGCCTGTTGCATTGGGCTCATCTTTCTGGAAGTAATGCCTCGATTCATTCTTTGGTTGCACAAGGTTTCCCTAAAAAGCAGAATAAAGAACACATTTTCCTTAAATATCAATATGCAAACAAGAGAAAACTAGCTAAATTCTTAGTGGCCCCTAAGCCCACACAACTCTAGCATGCAGCAGGCTCTTCTGCCCCCTCCTGGGCTTTAAGGAGGCATATAATGAGGCCAGGGGTTAATGGCAAGTCACCAGCTTACCACAGGTGACTTGCCAGCCTCCCAAGCCTTGTGAACTGGTATAGGGTCTCACGGACCCTATATGTTAAAAAAAAGACAGGCATAGCCAGGGTGAAATGTAATTTATTAAAATGTTATTTTTCTTTACTCACCTTCAATCCTATGTTCCTTGCCGATCACTGCTATCAGTCCCCTAACCCTCTCACCCACAACCGATCGCTACCACCCACAACCGATCACTACCACCATCTGAGAAGAAGCGGGATGACATCATCTACCCCGCCTCTAAAAGACGGGGCTAGATAGTGCATCATTAGCAGAATCATTAGCGGGGAGGCTCTGTTTCAGACTCTCTCCAGTCAGTGAAGAGCCTGTGGGGGGACCCCCCGGAGAAGCGAAGACCCAGAAGGATGGCTCGTGTGGGGGGGTTGTATCATTTTTACTTTTCTTTATTCATTAAAGTGTCTTCTACATGAGTTGCACGTAGCTGGCACTTAAAGGTAGGAGAGGCAGCTATGTTAGACTCAAGTAGCTGGCACTAAAAGTGTTAATCTTGAACGATTGCAACCTCATCAAGGACGTTACAGATCATTTAGCTAGAGGGCTGGGTGCTTCAGTAAACTTTCCATACTGCATTTTCAACTACCTGAGGCTGTTGCAAAATTAACTTGGCCACTAATGGTAGCAATGAACATTGTTAACTTTGTAGAATGACAAAAAATAATATGTCAAAAATGGATGTAACCCAAAAGTATGTTTTGTTTATTACCATAATATCTTATTTTGTCTTGCAATTCTGCAGCAGATGACACGTGTAGGTCTTTCTTAGTCATTCAGCAGGGGTAGATAGCTTGGACATGATGCAGTGAATGTGCTCCTTCACATTGCATGCACCACTATTTATCTCACTTAGCAACTGATTAAAATACAGTCTGTTTCCGCCAGCACAATGTACATTTTTTCCCCTCACGGTTGCTTTTTATCAGTAGCCTAACAATGTTAATGAACTGTCAGCAAGCCTGGGAATAGACTAGAATGGAAGCAGCAATCATTATTTTGTCTTTACTTAAAATTAAATAAAACAGCTCCAGTATCTCAGAGATTTGTTTATCTGCATTATTTAGTACTTTCATAGCTTGAGATAATCTACATTTTAATTCAGTCATAATTCAAAAGCAGAATTAAAAGCAAGTCTTATTTATAAAAGATGCCTGTGGAAAATGCTATTATATTTGTTCCTTTATTGCAAATTATTACCAATAAAACACACAGAACATGGCTTTGAGGTCAGTATAATATAAACTTCCTGGGTTTAGGACCATTTTAAGAAAAGAAAGTTAAACAGGGCTAACAAGGCAAATAGTATTCATATCGGTTACCTTCTAGCATCCAGGGCGACAGTGAGAGTATGGAGGCATGTAGTTGTTCTCACTTATATCCCAACTTCAAAGGTCATCTATTCCCCATCCGTCTTCATCACTGGAATGGCTACGTTTACACTCAAAGATCAACAGGGCTGGCAGTTGCCTGACCTGACCGCCCACTTTAATTGACTGTTTCCTAATCATACAATCATGTTTATCAAAGTATGTTTACAGGACTTGTAAAGGAAATTTTAGGAGCTTGTACATGACTTAACAATTTTGTTGGAATATTCACTTAACACATTAGCTGAATGCTGTGATAATGTAATTCATGTCAGCCTTACAGGTTCATTTTTATACACACCATCTGCCATTTGGTATATTTTTTAGCACAATATACAGATTAGGGGAAAGTAATTAGAACATCAACATTTTCCTTTAAAGAGCAACTACATCACTTTTTAAGTATTAAATATTGGTTGTTTTTTTATTGAAAGACCTAATTTAAACTACATTTATACGCATGATATTTGCAAGCAAACTAGAGAGGGACATGCGGACCGCACTACCATCTGTAGTGGCCCCCAACCCCCTAATTCTTAAAGGGCCTGCGCAGACCAGGATGGTCATTTTTCTAAAGGCTAGGCTAGAGACACATGTGACACATGTTTCTAATGATGTGTTGTTTATGTTAGTTGTGTCTGGATGTGTCCATATAGACCATTTCTTATATTCTGAATTATTTCATGGGAAGGGGATTTTGCATTGTGAGTGTTCATAAGCATTGCTGTGAACACGGCATCTAAACAATGAGCAGAGTGCAGAGAAAGGCCTGTGTGAATGGCCCAGCTTAAATCCAAAATTATTTAGGTACTGTAGGAAGGGCTAAAACAAATTTAGTGCTCTATGTGACCTATGAGATATAACCTACAGTGGTGTTAGGGGGTTTCTCCCAGTCCTAGGGTCCCTGGGTTCTTAATTGGCTTATTGCAAATCCTCCCACTTGGGACATTAAAGGGGCATCCCGGGTTGCTTATATGCATAATTCCCTCGGTCATTGCGACCAACTATAAGTTCACTTTATGGAGGCATCCCCGGATACTGGGCTCGGGCTCCCCTCGGGGCAATCCCGGAAGTGTATGGGATGTGGGGCATCCCTTACTGGCGATGATGTATATCTGTGTATACCATGCGCACAGCAGACTATTATGCGGCAGTCGGTCTCTCCTCCCCCCCCTCCCAGTTTGATCCGTGCCCAGTCTGACGTTGTCATGGGCGGGCAGTTGCAATCGGAGATGTGTGCCCGATTGGCCAATCTTGAAAAATTATTCTCCAGCGCAGTCACCAGAAAGGCTCCGGCTAAGAGAAAGCACTTGTCGCCGTCTTCACCGGCGGCCGACTTGGATGATCTTGATAATCTGGACTGGTCTGATTACTCCCAACTTGAGGAAGGGGAGGTATATGAAGAATCAGATAATTCAGACGATCAGCAGTTTGTGGGTGCTGATACCGAGTGGGGCTTGGGGAGATCTTCGGATACTCCTAATGTTCTGGCTCAGATGTTTGAGGTTTTGGCTATTTCTCCTCCTGAGGTGGTTCCACAGCAAAAGGGGGAATTTTTCGAAGAATCCAGGCCGCGCTTGGAATTTCCTAACCAAAAGCATTTTGATGGGATTATTGCTAAGGAATGGGAGAGGCCTGCCCGGCTCCCAGGTGTCCCTCAGGGTTGGGACAAAAAATATCCCTTTCCCTTGGATACGGTTAAGCGTTGGGCGTCCCCTCCCGAGGTGGATGCACAGATTCTGGGTTTATCCAACACTACTGTTTTAAATTCTCCTCATTGCTCCACGCTTAAAGATGGTGAGGATAAACGCATTGACCAAATGGCTTGTCATGGTTTTGCCAGTGTTGGGTCAGCCATGAGGCCGGTTTGTGCTTCAGCGCTGCTGGTGGTGGCTACCACCGGTCAGGGACCTGTTGACTTCTTCCGGGTTAGATCCGGATAGTGACGAGTTCCTTGGCCTTAAAAGGTGTGAATTGTTTTTGTCATTTGTACTAGCCGCCTTGGATGACACACTGATGATGTGTGGCAGAACGTCAGCTCTATTGGTGACTATTCGGCGTTCGGTTTGGTTGCGCCAGTGGGCAGCTGATTTTTTTTTCTAAAAAGTCGCTGACCGCTCTTCCCTTTGTGGGATTACGGCTCTTTGGTGAGAAGTTGGATTCAGTTGCCAAGGGTGGTAAGTTACCTCACCGCAAAAAACATCGTCCCTTTCGGGGGGCGGGTTCCTTTGCTCCTTCCTTTCGTGGTGCTAGAGCTGGCAGAGGAATTGTTTTCCCCGCAGCCAGAGGAGATTCCTGGAACAGGGGCAGAGGACGTGCCCGCCCAGGATACAGCTGGGGCTCTAGGCCAAAACCCGCTGCCAAGCCAGCTCAGCAATGAGGGGGCGCCCTCACCCATGTGGGCGGGGGGTCGGCTGCAACACTTCTCCCAGGTCTGGGACCGGGAGGTCTCGGACAGATGGATCCGGGAAGTGGTGACTTCCGGCTACAAGCTGGAGTTCGAGCTCCGGCCCCCTCCCAGATTCCTCAGGTCTCGGGTGCCTTCGGACCTTCTGGCCACGCAGGAGCTCCAGGCGGCAGTAAAGAGTCTGTTGGATATGGCAGTTATTTGCCCAGTGTCCCCCTCAGACAGGGATCAGGGCTTTTATTCCAATCTGTTCACGGTGCCCAAGAAGGACTGCTCGGTTTGACCCATTCTGGATCTAAAGATCCTCAACAGGTTCGTCCGTCCGCGGAAATTTCGCATGGAAACGCTGCGTTCAGCTATCCATTCTCTTCGGCAGGGGGACTTTCTGACGTCCATAGACATCAAGGACGCCTATCTGCATGTGCCAATTTTTCCAGCGCACCAGAGATTTCTCAGGTTCATGGTGGAGGATCGGCATTTTCAGTTTGTGGCACTTCCTTTCGTTCTTACCTCAGCTCCAAGGGTTTTCACCAAGGTGCTGGCCGGGGTGATGGCTCTCCTCAGAGCCCAGGGTATTCGCATTGTCCCTTATCTGGACGACCTTCTCATTATGGCATCTTCCTTCAGCCAAGCGGTATTGGACACCAGAACTGTGGTGTCCACTCTGGAGAGATTCGGGTGGGTGATCAACTACCCCAAGTCCTCCCTTTCTCCGTCCAGGTTAGTGTCTTTTCTGGGAATGTCCCTGGATACTTCCCAGGCCAGGGTGTTTCTTTCTCAGTCCAAGGTTCTCTTGATTCAGGAGTTGGTTCGACTCCTCCTGTCTATCCCTCATCCGGTCATTAGACTGGGGATGAGGCTGGTGGGATTGATGGTAGCCTCCTTCGAAGCGGTTCCCTTTGCTCAGTTCCACACAAGAACACTCCAGCTCCATCTGTTGGCGGCCTGGGACGGGTCGCCACTGTCGTTGGATCAGTACTTCCTGATGACCCCCCGAGTTCGGTGCTCCCTTCAGTGGTGGCTGGATCCAATCAATCTGTCGAGTGGCAGATCCTTTCTGGCCCCTTGTTGGGAGACGGTCCCCATGGATGCCAGTCTATCAGGATGGGGGGGTTCTGGAAGGATCATCAGTTTCAGGGACTGTGGGGGCCTCAGGAGGCTCACAAGTCCATCAATGTTCTGGAATTGAGGGCCATCAGGATGGTTCTGTTTCGCTTGACTCATCAGTTGCAAGGATTGCCGGTTCAAGTCCGGTCGGACAATCGGACGGCGGTCGCCTACATCAATCACCAGGGAGGGACTCGCAGCAGGAGTGACCTCAAGGAAGTGTCTTTGATTCTGGCCTGGGCGGAGACCCACGTCCCGTGCATTTCAGCAGTTTACATTCCGGGAGCGGAGAACACGGAGGCGGACTCTCTGAGCAGGTTCTCAGCTCGCCGGGGGGAATGGTCTCTCAGCCCCAAAGTGTTTCGCTTGATTTGTCTCAGGTGGGGGTCCCCGGTGGTGGACCTCTTTGCCTCTCATCACAATCACAAACTTCCGACATTTGTGTCTCTCTCACGGGATCCACTGGCTCTGGCAGTGGATGCCATGTCTCTGAACTGGAGGGATCTGGGGTTTCTGTATCTGTTCCCTCCGTTTCCCTTGGTGGCCAGAGTGGTGCGCAAGCCGGCCCTGGAGGGTGCGTCAGCAATTCTGGTGGCTCCAAGGTGGCCAAGACAGGTTTGGTTCGCAGATGTGGTAAGGTCAGCAGAGGATCAGTTCGTTCTGCCCCTGCTTCCGGATCTGCTCACCCAGGGTCAACTACGTTATCCCAATTTACCAACGCTGGCTTTGACGGCGTGGCTGCTGAAACCTCCATCTTGAAGGAGGAAGGTCTTTCAGATGCTGTGATTCGAACTCTCATTAGTGCTAGGAAGCGGTCTTCCTCTAATATCTACTATAGGACTTGGAGGTCTTATATTGATCGGTGTGAGATCAGGGCGTTGCCTTGTAGGGAATTTTCCATCTCCAGAATCCTGGAGTTTCTTCAACATGGTCTGGACCTGGGGCTCCAGCTTAGTACTCTGAAGGGGCAGGTTTCTGCCCTGTCGGTGTTCTTTCAAAGGTCATTTGCCCTACATCCTTTGGTTAAGACTTTTTTCCAGGGAGTCACGCACGTGCGGCCTCCTAGAAAACCTTTGCTCCCTGTTTGGGATTTGAATTTGGTTCTTTCTGCTCTTCAGGATTCTCCTTTTGAGCCCTTGAATGATATTGCCTTGTCTTCACTTACGCAGAAGGTGGCCTTTTTGGTAGCCATCACTTCGGTTAGGCGTGTCTCTGAGTTGGCGGCTTTGTCCATTCAAGCCCCGTACTTTGAGGGGCATCAGGACAAGGTGGTTTTTCGTTTCAAGTCCGATTTCCTTCCTAAGGTTGTTTCTGCCTTTCACCTAAACCAAGACATTGTTCTGCCCTCTCTGTGTCCTAATCCCAGCAATGACAAGGAGAGGGCCCTGCATTCTTTGGATGTGGTTCGTGTTGTGAAGTATTATTTGGAGGTAACGTCTTCCTTTCGTAAGACAGATGCCTTTTTTGTGGTGCCCTCCGGGCCCCGAAAAGGCTTGGCGCCTGCCAAGTCTTCCATTAGTAAATGGATCCGTCAGACCATAGTTGGGGCCTTTTCTGCCAAAGGGAAGGTACCCCCTTTTCGTGTTACTGCTCATTCTACTCGTGCGGTTGGGGCGTCCTGGGCTTTTCAGCACCAGGCCTCTGTTGAGCAAGTTTGTAAGGCTGCTACTTGGTCTTCTGTTCACACTTTTTCCAAGTTTTACAAGGTTGATGTTCGGGCCTCAGCGGATGCTGTGCTTGGCCGCAAAGTTCTGCAAGCTGCAGTGGTTTAAGTTGTGCCTTGTTTTGGATCCCCGCCCTTTATGGACACTGTTGTTGGATGTCCCACACGTTATGAATTTCTTGAAGCGGGGTGTGTGACATACTAGAATAATACCATTTTGTGAATACTCACCTGTAAAATGGGTATTGTAAGTATGTCACACACCCCGCTTCACCCTGCCCTTTTGTATTCTGGATCCTTTATATGGTGAACTTTGCGTTGTTATGCTTTGTGTTGGGCTCTTCCTGGTCCTTTACCTTACTGCTGTTCTTATACTGGGTAATGAGTGGGAGGTCCCAGGTATTTATGGACCGGGAGGGGCTCTCTTTTTTCCTGGCATCTCTGCATATCGCCCTCTACAGGTCAGTATTACCCACACGTTATGAATTTCTTGAAGCGGGGTGTGTGACATACTTACAATACCCATTTTACAGGTGAGAATTCACAAAATGGTATTTTCACATCTCACCCCTGCACATTACTTTCTTCATTACCTCTGCTCAATTCTTCTCTTACTACTTCTGCTCACGTCATTTGTCCCACCTCACCTATACCCATCTCTGCTAAATTCATCTCCTACCACTTCTGTTCACCTGACCACATCTGTGCCCACATCTTCCCACCTCACTTGCTTCCTCCTCATTGCTTCCTTTCTCGCCTATCTGAATATACATAAGATTATATACTATGCTTTAAGGGGACAGCAGTAAACTGTTTGTATTTTTTTTTACTAGTTACATTCATTGTGGCCCCATGAATTGGAACTAGAGATGCAGAGTCAGGTTTTGGCTGGAGCCAGGTTGATAGAAATGTTCTGACTCCAGCATAAAAAGAAAATATTTTACAAATATTGCATAAAAAATATGTATGAGCAGACTCGACTTGCAAAGTTTGGGTCCATGCCAAACTTGGATTTGTTTGTCTTTTTTGTTAGTGTATTCTCAATATTTTTTGTGGCAAAATATGTGCACAGAAAATATATATTCTTTACAATATATAGTGTTTGTAAATAAAATAAAAATGTTTTCAATAAAATCATATTGTGAGTAAAAGCTCGATTTCTTCCAGTTACAACGGTATTACATGTTTATTGGTAGACACTCTTTCCGTCCCAGGAGACTCTCCCAAACTGAAACAGCACTTCAGGACAAATATAACTGCTATATGCACCTTGCAGTTTTTCAAGAAAAACAACTCTCTGCATTTGAAATACCCCCCACAAGCTGTATATTTTCTAGAAGTTTTCCAGGCATACCAAGTTTGTTGACGTGGGCACAGTTTTCTGGAAGTAATCGCTCAATGAATTATGTCGTTGCAGAGGGTTTCCCCAAAAAAAGAATAAAAAAGCAGAATCAAGGTCATTTTTCTAACAAAATAAAATAAAATATGCAAACAATATACCAAACATGCATAGCTTATGTCAAGGGAAGAGTTGCCAAACACCCCAAAGTAAATCATGCGCGTGAGGATAATTTTACTTGAAAATTTCAGCTCTGCAGAGTGCGCACCTTGCACCTTTTTCAACCAAAACAACCCTTTACATAAGGAATCCCCCCACATATTCCCTGAAAGTAAACATGTCAGGCTTCATCTTTCTGGAAGTAATCTCTCAAAGAATTCTTCGATTGCACACAGTTTCCATAGAAAAAATATTTAAAAAAGCAGAATAAAAAACACATTTTCTGAAAATAACAATATGCAAACAAGAAAAAACAAGCTAAATCTTAAAGCGCAAGGTCCCCCGAACAGAACAATACCCAACATGCATAGATCCGTTTAACCCTTTTAGCTGCCAGCCTACTTGAGATTTTGCCACCCTCTGTTAACAGGTAATTATCAACAATTTGCGCTATGTTTAAGTGATTTTTGCAGGTACTTTCCGGAAAATTATATATATTTTTTTGTGACAGAGTTTATGCGTTAACATGAAATGTATTTTTAATGTAATTTTCCAGTGTTTTTCTATTTTTTTTTTTTTGAAAAAAAGTAAAAAAATTTTTTTTCAAAAATTGTCTTGCTTATTTTAAATATTTTTATTTTTAAATAATTTTATTATAGAAAACAATATTGCACGTGAAAGCCCCATTTCTCCCCATTACAATGGTACCACATATGTATCAGTATCCCCCTGTTCCTGCTTAGAAGACCCCCCAAACTGAAAAGAGCACATAAAATTTTCAAATAAAATACAACTACTATCCACACTATAAAGGGTTAAATAAAAAACAAAAACTGCCCAGGGGGGAGACTCCATTTTTTTAAGAGTTAAATATCCCCCCAAAATATCGTACCCTGCCCTACCCAGCATAACCAGCCCTGGAGCGCTTGTAGAATAGGGCTCAATGGCCAGCTTTGGTGGGGAGGATCAGATGTCCCCAGGGTGAAGGGAAGACTGCATTGAATGAGGTGATAGGTACGTTTTTAACTTTTATAGTTTTTTTTATGGTGCTTAAATTAGCTAAATAAGTCTCACGTGGCTGGTACTTAACGGTTGTAGAGGCAGCTGCGTGAGACTCACATAGCTGGCACTAGAAGGGTTAAAGGCCCTTATTATCTATGAAATTGTATGCCATTTTGCTGCAAGGATTGATTTTGTATTGTATATTGTATAGCTTATATAGTCTGTAACAATATATTGTCTTGTTTGATTTTTTTCTGTGTGTGGTGTAGCCTACTTGGAGCACTCTCTGAGGGAGGCTTCTTCTGGTGTTCTTTTATCTTTATTCATTGGGTGGCATATCGTTTTAGCACTAAATTGTACCTAGCATTTTAAACACTAGCACTTTGGCAAGGGGAGTGTCCTTATTTATACTTCATACCTTGTTATTCTTCAGAAACCATAAATAGTGTTATTCTGGTTTACATTTATATATTACACTATATTTATCTAGGCACATGTATGTATACAGGCTCATACAGGCCTGTGTAGCACCTGTCACATTCACTCTTGATATACTATATATGCTATATACTATAGGCTAGGCATTTTGGTTCTATTTATCTTTTTTGATTGGAGGTATCTCATTATTTTTGGTGGGGTGGGGACCGGCAGTGCCGGTCTATTGCTTTGATTTTTAACGTCCTGTCTATGCTGTATGTTTTTATGCTTTTTTAATTTTTAGAGGGACTGTTTAGTGTCTTTTATTCATTAATAAAATTATTATATACTAGTGGGTGCAGCATCACTTTATAGGGGACATTGGGTATAGTGACTAGCTGAGAACCCCCAAGGGTGCTGGCATCATCTAATTGGTTTTTGAGCTGTGCACGTCTTTCTGTACTTTTATTGTTAAGCATGATATTGTCCTTTTAATGGCAATTATTTAGAGGCAGCGACTGGAGTGAGGGATAGGTTGTTTTTAAGAATGCTACTGTCCTTTTCAGAACGATTTTTAGGGGTAGCGGCTGGAGTGAGGGATAGAGGTTGTTGTTAAAAACGATATTGTCCTTTTCAGGACATATTATTTAGGGACAGGGGATGGTTGTTACTGCTGTTTAATAACACATATTAGTAGAGTATCCACTTGCTCAGGTCACTTGGGTGTCACTGCTCTTTGATAAAAAGTATTAGTGGAGTATCCACTTGTTTAGGCTGTCTAAGTGTCACTGCTGTTTAATAACAAGTTTTGGTGGACTATTTACTTGCTCAGCCCACTTGGGGGACACTTCTGTTAACTACAAGTATTAGTGGAGAATCCACTTGTTCAGGCCACTCAAAGCAGACATAAACCCCCAAAACAACACAATCTATTTTGCTCCCACACCCTAGGTACATTGCCGTTTGCATATTTCTACCCTTGATGCTGCTTGGTATTCCTGTTATAGTGATTTTAATTTTTGTTTTCCCCAGCTTTGCCATTGTATGCTATTGGTTTCTGACAGGACACCATTGTTCTAACTAGCTGCTTAAGCCCCCCCCCCCCTCCTCACAATCTCATACTGGGAGCAATTAGAACCTTTTGAAACTAGTGCTAGGAAGATAAAGGACAAATATAAGAGCAAAAATATTTAATTTTCCCTAATTTTTTTCTTTGAAGCCAACATCTTTTGTGAGTATGTATTTTTATCCAGTTAATTACCAGGACACTAAGGGGAGTTGATACAAGGTTTTTAAAAACAATTTAACCTTCCTGAGGGACGTGGTTGTTCCGCTTTAAGTGTCATTGCTGTTTAATAACAAATATTAGGGGGGTGTCCACTTGGACACAGTGGAGTGTCCACTTGGACACAGTGGCGTGTCCACTTGTTCAGGCCACTTGAGGGTCACTGCTGTTTAATAACAAATATTTTAACTTTATGAGACAGTTGGTGGAGGCACCCACTATGGGTGATGCTCTATTGGATCTGGTAATATCAAATGATGATGACATGGTAACATAACAGTCCAGGAAAATCTTGGTAATAGTGACCACTGTAAAAAATTATTCCCGGTCTGGGAGGAAAAAAACACAAAATTTTAAAAAAGACCAACAGATGCCAAAAGGGAGTGCTTTAAATCAATTGTGAGTACCAAGTATAAGCGAATCAAATTAAATCCCTCCTGGCTGACATTTAAAAATTACAAATCAGATCTCTCAGCACTAATCTATGAAAAGTATAAAGCAATAAATAAAACAAAACCAACTCTAACATTTTCTTTAAATATATACTCAAAGAAAACAATATATATATATATATATATATATATATATATATATATATATATATATATATATATATTGTGTTAAGGTGTATGGGAAAGTAATAAATGGTGTCTATTTTTCCCCTGCTATGCTGTATCAAGCACAATCTATGCCAGGTTTTCAGGACCCAGTTCACATTCCCCAGTCCTCTACAGGTTTGTTCCCTGATCCCAGGCCTCACACAGGTGATGAGGCTGATTGCAGGGGAAGCCTAAATAAAAGGAGCCACTGAGCCTTTCAGTTTGCTGTTGACCAGCCTGGAGTAAGGAGCCCAGGCCGTACTGCTCGATGTGAATAACAGACCTGGATTAAAGCCGAAGGACTTTGCTTGTGTCAACCCTAAATTTGGACTTGTGGGGATTAACAGCGTGGGCTCATATGCCCTGGAAGTGGACCTTGTACACTGCATTTTCCTACCCTGAACTTTACTAAGAGCCGGTGAGGTAACCGCTTGCTATTCTGCATTTTGTCTGCAAACCTTCTCTGATGTTAAGAGATATTTGGCTGTTGAATCTTTATTTTCAATAAATTACTTTGATTTGAAGGAGAACTGTCATCTGAGTCACTGCCGTTCGCCCCAATACCTGACTATATACAACATCAACAGCTGACAGCTTCAAAAAAGGATTAGAAGATTTTATAGCAGAAAGTAACATTAACAGTTACTATTAGCTGTTGTCAGTAGCCTCCTGTAGCCTCCTCCTCCTATTCTGCATCTTCCTCATGCAGTCAGCACAGCCGCGGCACCACCAATTTGAGCACAGCCTTGGGGAAACAGCAGCATGCAGTGCTAAAACTCAGCTATCTGGATGAAAGACCCCACACCACCCAGGAGCTGTGGACTGGCATCCAGAAAAAACGATAATGATCAGCCACACCTGCAAGCATCAAAAAAATCCTTGGTTGTAAAAGCCACAAAAACAGCCGGGCCATGAGCGCTCAACTCATATCCATCTGTAGGTTAATAAGCATGCCAGCCTTAATCCGCTTTTAAAAGGATATGATATCCACGTTTATTCCATACAAAAATCATTTAAAAGAATTCCATCCATGAATACAGGTCGACGTAAAGCATAAGGGAGCAACTTGAATGCCAACGCGTTTCGGGCACAGATTCAGCCCTTACTCATGACTGGCATCCAGAAGCAGACAGATGAGTGGCTGCTGCTGTTGCACCTGAAGCCCAGCAAGGTGGTGTGCGACAACTAGCGTAACCTTGTAGGATCCTTGGGCCGAGTCAGGTTGATGCACATCCCTTGCCAAAGATGCCAAGTGCTCAACTTGGTGGTGCAGAACTTCCTGGCCCATTAAAGTGGTCATTCACTCTGAATAAGAGTCTATTTTATATGTTTCCCACACTCTGTACATACAAATTGCTCACATTAAAAATCATCCTACCTGCATCTACTGCATGTTATAAGCTTTTAAACATCCAAGATAGCGGCTCATGGATCATCAGGCAGCCTGAAAACAGGAAGTGCCTTGTGATTTTGTCGCTCTGCATACTGGGACAGCTGACCTTTTCCTGACCCCAGCTCTGCTCTGTCTGAGCAAAGTAAAGCTATAACCCACCCCTGTACTTTATCCCACTCTCCTCTCCTCAGTAAGTGTAATGCTTGTGAGTCAAGATCGCGGCGCCCGTATCCTAAAGTCCTGAACAGAGTTGCAGCCCAGTGGGGGAAAGAATAATAAGCCATTAACTAAAAACGTAAAATATATTAATTTTAGATGCTGGGGAATATTTTTTTAAGGGTTTGGGCTTTTCCATTAATTATGGCGAAGGTCCAGTTTAACCAGAGATGCCTGAGCCTCTGCATAAAGTGTGTAACATGTGAATGCACTTTCAGCCTTCCCAGCTGCCCCCCTGACTACACTGCAAAGGAACTTTGGTCTTCCCACCCACTGCCTTATATGTGACTTGGAATGTGGTGATGTGGTGACGTGAAATTCACCGTTGTATATGCTGTGTATATGCTGTGTAGCTGTGTGAGCTCCAAAATGCCCGGTGAGTCGAAGTACAGATCAACAGCACTTCACCACCAATGAGTAGTCATTTGTGGCATGCTGCAGTGCTTCCAGTACACCACCATATGGTCAGCGCTGATTAAACTATCGTCAGCGCTACCACCCCCATCTTTTTCCTGCTGGCCATGATGGAGGACGTGATGATGGCACAGGAGGAAGCAGAGGGGGAAGAGGAAGGGCCATTTTTCCAGGTGTCAGGGCAGTGCACACATGGCTCGCAGGGTGGGTTGCTGGGCCGACAGTGGCCAGGTACTCCACTGTTCAGCCAGAAAAGTCAGAGGATTTGGAGAAAGACCCTGCTCTCCCACAGCAGGGTGGCACCCAGCCCAGCTCAAGGGTATCACTGGAGTGTGGCTGGAGGGAGGAGCAGGAGGAGGAGACACCTAACATGAGGACAGCTTCTCCTTGACTCACATGAGCCAGTGCATGCTTCTGTGCCTGCGAAACAACCACAGTGTTGCCCACATAGTCACCAGTGCTAATTACTTGGGGGCCACCCTTTTGGATCCCTGCTATAATAATAACATTGCCCATCACCTCCTTGATTCCAGCACTGGAGCGTGATTGAAAAATGAAAGAGTACAAATGTACGCTGATGGACGTGCTACTTGCGGCGTTCCCGGCTGAATTAGGGGGTTCAGTGGCACAAGGCCGAGGAGATGAAACAAGTCGCCAAAGCAGTAGGGCCACCATCAGCACCTTACAGGGGTGGGTGACCATTGCCACAATGTGCAGCGCCTTATTAATTTGTCTCCCACATCCACCACCATTGGATGCAGCTCGTAGTACCAGGAGGCAGACTTACATGGTGGGTGACTACCTGTTGATGCCTCTCTTGGTACTGAGTGATGGAGCCTCCCTGTCAGAAAATGTGTCCAGCGGCGTAGGGGGTGTCATTACTGACAGCAGGATCCGTCTTTTAACAGCCAACGTGGACTTACATTCCTTAAACCAGACCAACAGCCATTTTGGAACTTCCTCTCCCAGCATTTTAGCCATGCTGTTGCCTGGATTCAACTGACATAACTGACAATGCACAGCAACAGGAAGCCCAGCAGCACTTTCTGTTTACAGGTGGCCTACAAATGCATGAGACACCATTTTATTTCTAAAATTCACTACAGCAGGAGTTAGAAAGAGGTAAATTAATTATTTTTATGTGTAGCAATCTAAATTGCCCTGGGGAGGGATGCATATGAACACTGTTGTGTTGGTCTGGCGCTGTGCCAGCACCTGAGTGAGTGGTTAAAGTGTTTGTTACTTCCTCCTTCTCTGCCTCTTCCACCTACACCGACACATCTACTTCCATCACCTCCGTCACCCAGATGACCCCCTGGTTTTTCCTCCATTACCCATAAAGAAAATAATATTTTGACTTTTTTTATTGATTTGTGTATTTATTTGAATATTTTGCTTTCTGTTATTGTTTTCTACTTTTCCTAGCCCATTTTGTGTCTAGTTCTTGCTTCCCCCATTTTACAGCCATTTTTGTGCCCCCAAATGAAGGTTCGGGTCATGTTCGGGTACTCGAATTGAACTTTGGCTACGGGATCACTATCAGTGTCCAGTGTAAAATGTAATTTTTTTCACAGGTGCCAGAGGGCAAATTGGGGGAAACACTAGGGTGATTGCCCAGTACACAATGTATAATATATATATGTATAATGTACAATATATATGTATATATGTATAATGTACAATATATAATTTATTAAAAATAAATAAGCCCCCCCATCACCCGTTAGCAGACTGCGTGACAGAACCCCCATAATCCCATAGCAGACTGTGTGACAGAGCCCCACATCACCCCATAGCAGATTGTGTGAGAACCCTCCATCATCCCCGTAGCAGATTATGTCAGAACCCCCCATCATCCCCCATAGCAGGTAGAGCACTGTGTGCACTCACCATGCTTTCTGGCCAGTCTGGGTGCTGTAGTCCCATGCTGTGACTGTCCCCCATCGTGCCTAAGCTCTGTCTACTCTCCTTCCTGATTGGTTGGGGCACAGGCAGGGCAGGGAGCAGCTAGGTGGTCCACCTGCTGGCCGACCAAATTGGCCGTGGGGAAGGTTAGGAACTGCTTAATTGGCTGCTTAGCAGTCCATCAAACAGCTTTAGTGTTGGGCCAAATGCCAAACTTCCACACAGACTTCTGACTGAAGTCCATGTTCGGCACTGACCCGAGCTTTGCGGTATAAGTTCACCAAACATCAGACACGGATTGTCCTTGAATGTCAGCTGACAGCAGTCACACATTTGTAATTGTGTTTCGGACATTATCTAGTTGGTCAAATAGTTTGGAATACTATATTATGGAGACTGGAATCTGATTTCCCTAATATGGATCATAGAGCACAGTCACTCATGATAAGCTGTAAGTCAGATGGATCTGGACTAGCCACAATGGCACCCACTTAGTACAGAAGAAAAATATAATTTTATTATAGTTATTTGGACAACATGTTCAGTATTGCGTAAGATCCAAGATATCTTTAACACATACATGACCATAAATCAAAAGCATTAAAATCAACAGCATAGTGTACGTTGTAAAATAAAACGTGATCCTAACATAAATTTACACAACCATAACAAAACACCTTCAAACAATTGCAGGGCAGTACTATGCTGTAATTAGGGATGAGCGAATCGATCCGGACGAACCCGGATTCGATCCGAATTTCATGAAAAATTTGATTCGGATCGAATCTGAATTTCCCCGCGATT
Organism: Gastrophryne carolinensis; assembly: GCA_027917425.1. Classification (NCBI taxonomy): domain Eukaryota; kingdom Metazoa; phylum Chordata; class Amphibia; order Anura; family Microhylidae; genus Gastrophryne; species Gastrophryne carolinensis. The sequence continues at coordinate 296,604,035 of CM051236.1, forward strand.
CGATCTCTCGAAGTTTTCCTTTAACATCCATTCATTTACATTTACAGGCATTCTAAGATGGTGGACGGGACATGTCCAGACATCAACCCCGCACCAGTGCAAGCTGGGACAGTCACATGCAGCCTATCAGCAGCCAGCAAGCCCGGTGACGTCACAGCGCTATTTAAGTCGGCCATCTTGTTTTTCCTTCCTCATTTCTCTATTGCATTCGTGAGAGACAGAACGCTGTAGTGAGGGAGAGAGGCAGTTAGACAGGCAGGGACAGACAGGGACAGGCTGGAGACAGGCAGGAGACAGGCAGGAGACAGGCAGGAGACAGACAGAAAGTCAGCGAAAAACAGGGAAAGTTAGGAAAAATCGGAGGCAGTCACAGGGAGATTTTTTTTTTTTCATCCAGCCTGAGTGTTTGTTACTGGCTGGCTGACAGGCTTTGTTAGCGTTTTCAGGCTGCTTATACTAACTAACTGTGCATATATACTGAACTGATCTTAAGTCTGCTGTGAGGCATCCCATTCTGTGACTACACCAGCCTCTATTTAAGACCATATAACCATTTGCACTTATTCTAATTGAAATTAGGCCTGATAAAGACACTTTTGCTGTGCATATTCTTACTGCTGCCTGCCAGGTGCACTCCTGTTGGGGCATCCCATTCTGTGACTACACCAGCCTCTATTTAAGACCATATAACCATTTGCACCTATTATAATTGAAATTAGGCCTGATAAAGACACTTTTGCTGTGCATAGCACTACTGGTCCCTGCCAGGTGCACTCCTGTTGGGGCATCCCATTCTGTGACTACACCAGCCTCTATTTAAGACCGTATAACCATTTGCACCTATTATAATTGAAATTAGGCCTGATAAAGACACTTTTGCTGTGCATAGCACTACTGGTCCCTGCCAGGTGCACTCCTTTTTGGGGCATCCCATTCTGTGACTACAGCAGCCTCTATTTAAGACCATATAACCATTTGCACTTATTCTAATTGAAATTAGGCCTGATAAAGACACTTTTGCTGTGCATAGTCTTACTGCTGCCTGCCAGCTGCACTCCTGTTGGGGCATCCCATTCTGTGACTACACCAGCCTCTATTTAAGACCATATAACCATTTGCACCTATTATAATAGAAATTAGGCCTGATAAAGACACTTTTGCTGTGCATAGCACTACTGGTCCCTGCCAGGTGCACTCCTTTTGGGGCATCCCATTCTGTGACTACAGCAGCCTCTATTTAAGACCATATAACCATTTGCACTTATTCTAATTGAAATTAGGCCTGATAAAGACACTTTTGCTGTGCATAGCACTACTGGTCCCTGCCAGGTGCACTCCTTTTTGGGGCATCCCATTCTGTGACTACAGCAGCCTCTATTTAAGACCATATAAACATTTGCACTTATTCTAATTGAAATTAGGCCTGATAAAGACACTTTTGCTGTGCATATTCTTACTGCTGCCTGCCAGGTGCACTCCTGTTGGGGCATCCCATTCTTTGACTACACCAGCCTCTATTTAAGACCATATAACCATTTGCACCTATTATAATTGAAATTAGGCCTGATAAAGACACTTTTGCTGTGCATAGCACTACTGGTCCCTGTCAGGTGCACTCCTTTTTGGGGCATCCCATTCTGTGACTACAGCAGCCTCTATTTAAGACCATATAACCATTTGCACCTATTATAATAGAAATTAGGCCTGATAAAGACACTTTTGCTGTGCATAGCACTACTGGTCCCTGCCAGGCGCACTCCTTTTTGGGGCATCCCATTCTGTGACTACACCAGCCTCTATTTAAGACCATATAACCATTTGCACTTATTCTAATTGAAATTAGGCCTGATAAAGACACTTTTGCTGTGCATAGCACTACTGGTCCCTGCCAGGTGCACTCCTTTTTGGGGCATCCCATTCTGTGACTACAGCAGCCTCTATTTAAGACCATATAACCATTTGCACTTATTCTAATTGAAATTAGGCCTGATAAAGACACTTTTGCTGTGCATATTCTTACTGCTGCCTGCCAGGTGCACTCCTGTTGTGGCATCCCATTCTGTGACTACACCAGCCTCTATTTAAGACCATATAACCATTTGCACCTATTATAATTGAAATTAGGACCCGATAAAGACACTTTTGCTGTGCATAGCACTACTGGTCCCTGCCAGGTGCACTCCTGTTGGGGCATCCCATTCTGTGACTACACCAGCCTCTATTTAAGACCATATAACCAATTGCACCTATTATAATTGAAATTAGGCCTGATAAAGACACTTTTGCTGTGCATAGCACTACTGGTCCCTGCCAGGTGCACTCCTTTTTGGGGCATCCCATTCTGTGACTACAGCAGCCTTTATTTAAGACCATATAACCATTTGCACTTATTCTAATTGAAATTAGGCCTGATAAAGACACTTTTGCTGTGCATATTCTTACTGCTGCCTGCCAGGTGCACTCCTGTTGGGGCATCCCATTCTGTGACTACATCAGCCTCTATTTAAGACCATATAACCATTTGCACTTATTCTAATTGAAATAAGGCCTGATAAAGACACTTTTGCTGTGCATATTCTTACTGCTGCCTGCCAGGTGCACTCCTGTTGTGGCATCCCATTCTGTGACTACACCAGCCTCTATTTAAGACCATATAACCATTTGCACCTATTATAATTGAAATTAGGCCTGATAAAGACACTTTTGCTGTACATAGCACTACTGGTCCCTGCCAGGTGCACTCCTGTTGGGGCATCCCATTCTGTGACTACACCAGCCTCTATTTAAGACCATATAACCATTTGCACCTATTATAATTGAAATTAGGCCTGATAAAGACACTTTTGCTGTACATAGCACTACTGGTCCCTGCCAGGTGCACTCCTTTTTGGGGCATCTCATTCTGTGACTACAGCAGCCTCTATTTAAGACCATATAACCATTTGCACTTATTCTAATTGAAATTAGGCCTGATAAAGACACTTTTGCTGTGCATATTCTTACTGCTGCCTGCCAGGTGCACTCCTTTTTGGGGCATCCCATTCTGTGACTACACCAGCCTCTATTTAAGACCATATAACCATTTGCACCTATTATAATTGAAATTAGGCCTGATAAAGACACTTTTGCTGTGCATAGCACTACTGGTCCCTGCCAGGTGCACTCCTTTTTGGGGCATCCCATTCTGTGACTACAGAAGCCTCTATTTAAGACCATATAACCATTTGCACTAATTCTAATTGAAATTAGGCCTGATAAAGACACTTTTGCTGTGCATATTCTTACTGCTGCCTGCTAGGTGCACTCCTGTTGTGGCATCCCATTCTGTGACTACACCAGCCTCTATTTAAGACCATATAACCATTTGCACCTATTATAATTGAAATTAGGCCTGATAAAGACACTTTTGCTGTGCATAGCACTACTGGTCCCTGCCAGGTGCACTCCTTTTTGGGGCATCCCATTCTGTGACTACACCAGCCTCTATTTAAGACCATATAACCATTTGCACTTATTCTAATTGAAATTAGGCCTGATAAAGACACTTTTGCTGTGCATATTCTTACTGCTGCCTGCCAGGTGCACTTCTGTTGGGGCATCCCATTCTGTGACTACACCAGCCTCTATTTAAGACCATATAACCATTTGCACCTATTATAATTGAAATTAGGCCTGATAAAGACACTTTTGCTGTGCATAGCACTACTGGTCCCTGCCAGGTGCACTCCTGTTGGGGCATCCCATTCTTTGACTACACCAGCCTCTATTTAAGACCATATAACCATTTGCACCTATTATAATTTTAATTAGGCCTGATAAAGACACTTTTGCTGTGCATAGCACTACTGGTCCCTGCCAGGTGCACTCCTTTTTGGGGCATCCCATTCTGTGACTACAGCAGCCTCTATTTAAGACCATATAACCATTTGCACTTATTCTAATTGAAATTAGGCCTGATAAAGACACTTTTGCTGTGCATATTCTTACTGCTGCCTGCCAGGTGCACTCCTGTTGTGGCATCCCATTCTGTGACTACACCAGCCTCTATTTAAGACCATATAACCATTTGCACCTATTATAATTGAAATTAGGCCTGATAAAGACACTTTTGCTGTGCATAGCACTACTGGTCCCTGCCAGGTGCACTCCTGTTGGGGCATCCCATTCTTTGACTACACCAGCCTCTATTTAAGACCATATAACCATTTGCACCTATTATAATTTTAATTAGGCCTGATAAAGACACTTTTGCTGTGCATAGCACTACTGGTCCCTGCCAGGTGCACTCCTTTTTGGGGCATCCCATTCTGTGACTACAGCAGCCTCTATTTAAGACCATATAACCATTTGCACTTATTCTAATTGAAATTAGGCCTGATAAAGACACTTTTGCTGTGCATATTCTTACTGCTGCCTGCCAGGTGCACTCCTGTTGTGGCATCCCATTCTGTGACTACACCAGCCTCTATTTAAAACCATATAACCATTTGCACCTATTATAATTGAAATTAGGCCTGATAAAGACACTTTTGCTGTGCATAGCACTACTGGTCCCTGCCTGGTGCACTCCTGTTGGGGCATCCCATTCTTTGACTACACCAGCCTCTATTTAAGACCATATAACCATTTGCACCTATTATAATTGAAATTAGGCCTGATAAAGACACTTTTGCTGTGCATAGCACTACTGGTCCCTGCCAGGTGCACTCCTTTTTGGGGCATCCCATTCTGTGACTACACCAGCCTCTATTTAAGACCATATAACCATTTGCACTTATTCTAATTGAAATTAGGCCTGATAAAGACACTTTTGCTGTGCATAGCACTACTGGTCCCTGCCAGGTGCACTCCTTTTTGGGGCATCCCATTCTGTGACTACAGCAGCCTCTATTTAAGACCATATAACCATTTGCACTTATTCTAATTGAAATTGGGCCTGATAAAGACACTTTTGCTGTGCATATTCTTACTGCTGCCTGCCAGGTGCACTCCTGTTGGGGCATCCCATTCTGTGACTACACCAGCCTCTATTTAAGACCATATAACCATTTGCACTTATTCTAATTGAAATTAGGCCTGATAAAGACACTTTTGCTGTGCATAGCACTACTGGTCCCTGCCAGGTGCACTCCTGTTGGGGCATCCCATTCTGTGACTACACCAGCCTCTATTTAAAACCATATAACCATTTGCACCTATTATAATTGAAATTAGGCCTGATAAAGACACTTTTGCTGTGCATAGCACTACTGGTCCCTGCCAGGTGCACTCCTGTTGGGGCATCCCATTCTGTGACTACACCAGCCTCTATTTAAGACCATATAACCATTTGCACTTATTCTAATTGAAATTATGCCTGATAAAGACACTTTTGCTGTGCATAGTAGTACTGCTCACAGGTGCACTGCTGGCTGTTGGGGCATCCCATTCTGTAACATAGCATACCCCTCTTTATTTACACTAAGCAGCTCTCTTATTTACACTAAGCAGGCCTGTTGGAGGCTGAGTGTTACTGCTCACTTTTTTTTTTATATTTTTTTTTTATATTCTGTTTCATATAGACCCACCGCTGCCCGGGGGTTCTTAAAATATCACCTACTACCACGCCAGTTAGACTATGTCGTGCAGACAAGTGCCTGGAAGTGAAAAGAGGAGTGGCAGAGGCCAAGATTCCGCAGGCAGAGCTCGCATCAGACTGGGGGCCAGTAGCAGCAGGAGTCACGCTGAGAGACCTAATCTGCCAGTATCTGCTAGCGGTCGGGTCTCCACCAGTAACGCATCTGCCGTGGTAGATTGGTTGACGCGCTAATCAACAACATCATCACAACTTACGTCTGAGACCCCCAGTCTAGGGTTGGTAGGTTCCTCTGACACAACCCTGAGTTGGCATGCCCCGAGAGCAGTCCCTGTCCTCCCATTGCCTCTGTCCTACGCAATTCCCTCCCCCAGAGACGTATCCTATGCTTTGGGTTCAGCTCCACTCTTTAGTGAGGAGGATGATCAGATACAGGAGGACAGTCAGCAGCTACTGCCCAGCCAAGAAATGGAGGTGGCTTCTTTAGCTAGGCAGACAAATAGTGATGTGGACAGTGTCGTGGGTGCTGCGAGCGTTCCAGCTCCTGCGCCAGACACTGTTGACGAATCCACGAACATCAGTGACGTACAGCCACAACTCGGTGATAATGATGATGACGATGAATCCGATCGCACTTGGGAGCCGGGTGATGAAGGGGCTTCATCGTCATCATCAGGAGAAGAGGGGCGCAGGTTGCCCCGGAGTCAGCAGCTGAGGCAGCAAGGTGGTAGCAGTCAGCATGGGGGCACAATTCCAAAGGCTGGAGCCGGCCAGGGCCGGGGCCAGGGTAGAGCACCTGCTGTGCGGCAGTCTACCTTATCGGGAGGTAGTGGAGCAGGGGTTCCTGGAGTTGGCAACAGCAGCATTGAATCAGTGAGGCCAGGGGGTAGGAAAAGTAGCTACTCGGCAGTGTGGCAGTTTTTCCTGAAGCATCCGCAGGAGGGTAACATGGCCACATGCAAGATATGTAGGCAAAAGGTGAAGCGTGGCCAGGGTCCAAATGTTGGCACCACGGCCCTGCGTCAACATATGATGCGTCACCATAAAGCGACCTGGGAGAACCGAGGCTCCCAAGGGGTGGTCCAGTCTGCTTCCTCACCAAGTGAGCTCCCAATTTCTGCCAGCCAAGGCTCCAGCACCTCAGCCGAAGGCAGCTGTGCGTCATACCCATCCTCTGTCGCTCCTCCTCCTCCTCCTCCTCCTCCTCCAAGTCATGCATCCCGCCAGCAATCCATCAGCGAAGCCATGTCCAAGAGACAGCAGTATGCGCCCACTCATCCTACGGCGCAGAAGCTGAATGTGCTCCTGTCCAAGTTGCTGGTGCTGCAGTCGCTCCCTTTTCAGGTGGTGGAATCTGCACCTTTCAGAGAACTGATGGCTTGTGCCGAGCCGAGGTGGAGAGTCCCAAGCCGTCATTTCTTTGCCAAGAAGGCAGTACCAGCGGCTGCACACTTTTGTTGAACAGAAGGTGGGCCAGTCCTTGAGCCTGTCGGTGTGTAGCAAAGTGCATGGCAGCGCCGACATCTGGAGCTGTAACTACGGTCAGGGACAGTACATGTCGTTTACGGCCCACTGGGTGAATGTGGTCCCTTTCCAGCAGCAGCAGCAACTTGGACAGGTCACGCCGCTTCGGCCTCCGCGCTCCCTGCCCGTTGGGCCTGTGACACCGTGCGACTCGGCCTCCTCATCCTCCGCCATCTCCTCACCCTCCACTGTAGGCTCAAGTCTCAGTGCCCCTCCAGTCTACCATGTGTGCAGGGCACGGAGGTGTCACGCAGTGCTTCACATGGTTTGTCTTGGCGAACAGAGTCACACAGGGGAGGAACTGCTTAAATGTATTCATCAGGAAATCCAAACATGGCTTACTCCAAGAAAACTTAAAATGGGAATCATGGTTACCGACAATGGGAAGAACATTTTGTCTGCGCTGCGCCAAGGAAGCCTGACCCATGCCCCCTGCATGGCTCACGTCTTCAATCTGGTTGTCAAGCGGTTTCTGAAGTGTTCCCCCCATCTGCAAGACATCCTAACAACTTCAAGGAAACTTTGCATGCACTTCAGCCACTCATACACCGCCAAACACACCCTTCTTGAGCCACAGCGTCAGAATGGTATCCCCCAACATAGTCTGATTTGCGATGTTTCCACCCGTTGGAATTCCACCCTTCACATGTTGGACCGATTATATGAACAGAGAAAAGCCATCACGGATTTCCTGATGATCCAAGCAGATAGGGGGACTCCCCTGTGTAACTTCAATGTCAACCAGTGGCAGCTCATACGTGACACCTGTCATTTGCTCAGGCCCTTTGAGGAAGCCACTTTATTTGTCAGTCGGCAGGATTACGGGATGAACGACGTGATTCCACTGCTTCATGTACTACAGCACATGTTGGAAACCATGGCTGGTCAGGGCACTGGAGACATGGCTTTTACATCTTACGGCCACATGAACCCCGTTGAAGCTGAACTGGAGGAGGAGGAGGAAGAGGAGGAGGAGGAAGAGGAGGAGGAGGAGTTGCCCAGCGAAACACAATTTAGGCTTGGCGAAATGGCTGGTTTATCTAGTCAGCGGACAGGAGAGGAGGAGCAGGAGCAGCCAGAGGAGCTAGAGGTTTTTGAGGAAGGCGAGACAGAGGACCCGGGCACACCGTGGCAGTATGCAGTGGAGATGGAGACAGGTAGTCCATCCGAGTCACTTGCGCAAATGGCACGAAGCATGCTCACGTGCTTGCGTAGTGACCCCAGAATTGTTTCCATCTGTCGGCGGGATGACTTCTGGCTGTCCACCTTATTGGACCCTCGCTTCCGGCACAAAATGGGGGCATTTTTTAAACCCACCGAGAGGGAGGACAAACTGAACTACTACAAAGACATTCTACGTAGGCAGTTGGCCGATGCCTATCTGCGCCATGGTCCATACTCTCGCAGGTCTGACTCGAGGGGACCTCTGCGCTCACCTTCCACTGCCATGGCCACTGGGGGGGTTGGCAGGAGCAGCAGCAGCAGCTCCATCAGCAGCAGCAGCCTCAGTCTTCAGTCGCTAATGAGTAGCTTTCGACACCCGCATAGTGAGGCTACTCATGAGCAGCAGGAAGACCTGGAGCAGGACCTGAACCAGCAGGTCATGTCATACTTTGACATGACCATGCCAACACACCTTGGGGATCCGCTGGACTTCTGGGCAGCCAAACTTGATTTGTGGCCGCAACTAGCAGAGTTTGCCCTGGAAAAGCTGTCCTGCCCAGCAAGTAGCGTGCCATCTGAGCGGGTGTTTAGTGCGGCGGGGGCCATAGTTACGGCGAGGAGAACTCGTCTGTCAACATGACATGTCAAAATGAATCAGGGATGGATCAGCCAGGATTTCCACCCACCAATGCCTGATGCATGCGACTAGATTCAGCATGGTGCCACGTTTTACACTTTCCAAATGGTGCAAAACATATTTATGTCTTTAGGCCAATTTTTGGGCTCCTGCTGATGTCAACTCCAGGGTGTGAATCATCCAATTTTTGGGCTCCTGAAGCCAACCCCAGGGTCTCTTTAAAGTAATGTTTGGGCTCCTGCTGCTGCTGCCAACTCCAGGGTGTGATTCATCCAATTTTTGGGCTCCTGAAGCCAACTCCAGTGTATATTTGGGCTCCTGCTGCTGCTGCTGCCAACTCCAGGGTGTGATTCATCCAATTTTTGGGCTGCTGAAGCCAACTCCAGTGTCTCTTTAACCCTTTCAGTGCCAAGCACGTAGATTCTACGTGCTCGCTTCCACTCCACTTAAGTGCCAAGCACGTAGAATCTACGTGCTTGAATTTCCCCCCTGACAGTAAAAAAAATATAAATCAAAAATACTCACCTGACCTCTCGTTGGATCCGGCCGGGTCTCCCCTTTAATTTGGTGCCATCCGATCCCCCGCGTGGGGGGTCGGATGGCTCCAGGAGAGCCCCCGGAATAGGGCCCCCCCCGCGCTTCGGCAGCAGCAGCTGCTAAATGTAAAAAAAAAAATGACATTTCCTTACCTGAGGCCGCGCTGTCTCCCGATGGGTGTCCTCTTCACTGGGGGGGCCTCCGATCGCCCCCCCAGCCTCTTCGGTGGCGAGGAGAGGGCAGAGATTGCCCTCCCCCCCCACTTCCTGGAACGGGTCTGCTAGCCCTGCCCCCTGGGGGGCGGGGCCAGGTGACATCTTATGATGTCACCAGCAGCCCTCTTAATGCCGGGACGTGAGACAGACAATCAGTCTGCTCGTGTGCCTGGAGGAGGGCAGATGGGGAGGAGGAGAGGGCTGAGATCGCCCCCCCGTCCTCCCCAGGCTCTCTCCTTCAAACACACGAGCAGGCTGTCAGCGGAGATCGCCGGGGGACACAGGATCGGAGGTGAGTAAAGTAAAAAAATAAATAAATAAAGATCTTTTATATCTTATGTCTCTGTGTCTTTTTATTTAACATTTAACCCCTTGTGAACTGGTAAGGGGTCCATGAGACCCCTTATACCAGTTCACAAGGCTGGGGGATGGCATGTCACCCGCTTGCCGCAGCGGGTGACTTGCCATTAACCCCCGGCACCCCCAATTACCTGCCTCCCCAAAGCCCAGGGGGAGGCAGAAGAGCCCGGGCCCACACAGGCTATGTGGGCTCGTAGACTGCAGGGTGGGGGGGCCACAAAAGCTGGCCCCCCCACTCTGTGCCTACAAGCCCCCATAGCTGGTCCCGGGCTGGTAATGATGGGTAAGAGGGACCCCATTTCATTTTTTTTTTGGATTTTTAAGGGTTTTTAACCCTTAAAATTCCCCCAAAAAATGGGGTCCGCCCCCCTGGGATTTTTTTTTAATAAACTCTTTGTGTTCTGTCATCCAGCAGCTATAAAAGGCTTCCAGCAGGTGAGCAGAAGCCAGTGATCGCCGAGGGACACAGTGCTCCAGGATGGATGGGAGGTGAGTACAGTGTAAAAAATTATTAAAATAAATTAAATTAATAAAATATTTTTTTCTCTTTTGTGTGTCTGTGTTTTTTTTTACATTTAACCCCTTGTGAACTGGTAAGGGGTCCATGACCCCTATACCAGTTCACAAGGCTGGGGGAGGTGGCAAGTCACCTGTGACTAGCAGGTGACTTGCCATTAACCCCTGGCACCCCCATTACCTGCCTCCCCAAAGCCCAGGGGGGGGGCAGAAGAGCCCGGGCCCACGGGCTATGCGGGCTTGTAGCCTGCAGGGCCAGGGGCCACAAAAGCTGGCCCCTGTTCCCTGTTTCTACAAGCCCTGCATAGCTGGTCCCGGGCTGGTTACTTTGGGTAAGGGGGACCCCATGTCAATTTTTTGGGGGATTTTTAAGGGTTTTTAACCCTTAAAAATCCCCCCAAAAAATGGGGTCCCCCCCCCCAGGAAGGGGGACCCTATGTCATTTTTTTTCTCGATTTAACCCTTTGTAGTGTGGATGGTAGTTATATTTTATTTGTAAATGTTATAAAGTACTTGTTTCAGTTAGGGGGGTCTCCTGGGCAGGAACGGGGGGCTGCCGATAAATATGTGGTACCGTTCTAATCGGTAGAAATGGGGGTTTCACATGCAAGACGGTTTTCCTTAATAAAATACATTTTTTATTTGAAATAAAGGAGTCAAGTTTCAAAAAAAATTTTTATTTATTTATTTTTTACTTAATAATATTGTAAAAAACAAAATAAAATTTACAAACAAGACATTTCTTGTTAAAGCCTAAACTCTGCTGCAGAAAATATATGTATAATTTTCCTGAAAAATCCAGCAAAAATGGCGCAAAACATGGCGCAAAACATGGCACAAAATGGGGAAAAATGACCTGTCAACAGAGGGTGACAAAATCTCAAGTAGGCTGGCAATTAAAATGGTTAAAGGTAGCTATGCATGTTGGGTATTGTTCTGTTCGGGGGACCTTGCGCTTTCAGACTTAGCTTGTTTTTTTCTGGTTTGCATATTTATATTTTAGGAAAAGGTCTTTTTTATTCAGCTTTTTTATACATTTTTTAGGGAAACCCTGCGCAACCAAAGAATTCTTTGAGGGATTAATTCCAGAAAGATGAGCCCACTACAACAAGTTGGGTACGCTTAGGAAGCTTAACATGTGTACTTTCAGGTAATATATGGTTTATGGGGGATATTCCAAATGTAAAGGGTTGTTTTGGTTGAAAAATCGCAAGGTGCGCACTTTGTCTGCAGAGCTGAAATTTTCAAGTAAAATCACTGTTACGCACATGCTTTACTTTGGGGTGTTTGCCGACTCTTCCCTTGACAGTAGCTATGCATGTTGGGTATCGTTCTGTTCGGGGGATGTTGCTTTTTCAGACTAAACTTGTTTTTTCTTGTTTGCACATAGTTTTTTAGGAAAATGTGGCTTTGATTCTGCTTTTTTATCCTTTTTTTAGGGAAACTCTTTGCAACCAAAGAATACAATGAGGGATTACTTCCAGAAAACTATGGGCACATCAACAAGCCTGGTACGCCTAGAAAGCTTGAGGTGTGTACTTCCAGAGTAGTAGTTTGTTGGGGGTATTTCAAATGTAAAGGGTTGTTTTTCTGGAAGAACTGCAAGGTGCGCATATTGCATAGCATAGTTGTATTTTATCTGAAAATTCCCTAAAGCGCTGTTTCAGTTTGGGGGAGTCTCCTGGGCAGGAAAGGGTGTCTACCTATACATATGTGGTATCGCTGTAACTGGGAGAAATTGGGATTTCACACGCAATAAGATTTTATTGAAAAACTTACATTTTTTATTACAAAAAAAACTACAAATTGTAAAAATGTATTTTTTTTTTATTTTTTTTCACATATTTCACCCAAAAATATTGAGAATACACCTAAAAAATTACAAACAAGACATGTTAAAGCCCAGACTCTGCTGAAAAAAACAATATATCATTTCCCTGGGAAATCCCTGGAAATCCCTTCAAAAATCACATTTGAACATGGGGAGCGCAAAATAGTGCAAAACGGTTTGGCACCAAGGGTGACAAAAACTCCAGGTAGGCTGGCAGCGAAAGGGTTAAAGTAATATTTGGGCTCCTGCTGCTGCTTGCAACTCCAGGGTGTGATTCATCCAATTTTTGGACTCCTGAAGCCAACCCCAGTGTATATTTGGGCTCCTGCTGCTGCTACTGCCAACTCCAGGGTGTGATTCATCCAATTTTTGGCCTCCTAAAGCCAACACCAGTGTCTCTTTAAAGTAATATTTGGGCTCCTGCTGCTGCTGCTACCAACTCCAGGGTGTGATTCATCCAATTTTTGGCCTCCTGAAGCCAACCCCAGTGTCTCTTTAAAGTAATATTTGGGCTGCTCCTGCTGCTGCTGCCAACTCCAGGGTGTGATTCATCCAATTTTTGGACTCCTGAAGCCAACCCCAGTGTCTCTTTAAAGTAATATTTGGGCTGCTCCTGCTGCTGCTGCCAACTCCAGGGTGTGATTCATCCAATTTCTGGGCTCCTGAAGCCAACCCCAGTGTCTCTTTAAAGTAAAATTTGGGCTCCTGCTGCTGCTGCTGCCAACTCCAGGGTGTGATTCATCCAATTTTGGGCTCCTGAAGCCAACTCCAGTGTCTCTTTAAAGTAATATTTGGGCTCCTGCTGCTGCTTGCAACTCCAGGGTGTGATTCATCCAATTTTTGGGCTCCTGAAGCCAACCCCAGTGTCTCTTTAAAGTAATATTTGGGCTGCTCCTGCTGCCAACTCCAGGGTGTGATTCATCCAATTTTTGGGCCCCTGAAGCCAACCCCAGTGTCTCTTTAAAGTAATATTTGGGCTGCTCCTGCTGCTGCTGCCAACTCCAGGGTGTGAATCATCCAATTTTTGGGCTCCTGAAGCCAACCCCAGTGTCTCTTTAAAGTAATGTTTGGGCTGCTCCTGCTGCTGCTGCCAACTCCAGGTTGTGATTCATCCAATTTTTGGGCTCCTGAAGTCAACTCCAGTGTCTCTTTAAAGTAATATTTGGGCTCCTGCTGCTGCTGCTGCCAACTCCAGGGTGTGAATCATCCAATTTTTGGGCTCCTGAAGCCAACCCCAGTGTCTCTTTAAAGTAATATTTGGGCTGCTCCTGCTGCTGCTGCCAACTCCAGGGTGTGATTCATCCAATTTTTGGGCTCCTGAAGCCAACTCCAGTGTCTCTTTAAAGTAATGTTTGGGCTCCTGCTGCTGCTGCTGCCAACTCCAGGGTGTGATTCATCCAATTTTTCAGCTCCTGAAGCCAACTCCAGTGTCTCTTTAAAGTAATAGTTGGGCTCCTGCTGCTGCTTGCAACTCCAGGGTGTGATTCATCCAATTTTTGGGCTCCTGAAGCCAACCCCAGTGTCTCTTTCAGCCAATGTTTGGGCTCATGCTGCTGCTGCTGCCAACTCCAGGGTGTGATTCATCCAATTTTTGGGCTCCTGCTGCTGCCAACTCCAGTGTCTCTTTAAAGCAATGTTTGGGCTCCTGCCCGTCATAGTGATGCCACTTCAACTCTCTGCAATTGTGCCCCTCTGCGATTCTATTAGCGATGCCTCTGATCTGCATGTGATATTTATTCAAAGTATTATTTAACTAACCCAGCACGCATCCTGTGCTGTTGTGTTACAGCAAGGCAGAATGGTTTACAACCCTATTGAAGCTCTAGGAGGCTCAGAAATAGCCGTTTTTAATAGCGATTCGTCGGGAATTTATTCGGGTCGAAACGATTTTTGTCGGAAAATTCGGCGAATCAGTCGAATCGAATTTTTCAAAAGTTCGCTCATCTCTAGCTGTAATGCATCCAAGGTTCAAACATTAACATGGCTTTTGATCAAAAAGAAGCCTTCCATAAGTGATCAGCTGCACATAAGGCCAAAACAAAAACAAAGCAAATATGTATACAACTATTAGAAGAATGTAATATCTATATATCCCAGGGATTAAATTAAACCCAAAAAACCCACAAGCCTAATCAGCACATCAGCGTTCTCAGATACCTACAGCATGCAGCATGAGACCTTTACAATGTGAGATATATATGTTGGTTATGGTTTAGTTGCCATTTCCTAACATAATAAAAAAAGTGACCAGTGAAAAACATAATAATAAATACTTTAGGTATAACTGGTTAACAGATATACCAACAATTAAATAAATAAAAACAAAGTAAGTTCTTACATCAGGTTAAATTACCTCTGTCAGGTTACACCAGATCTGGTAGATCTATGTACTAGATCAGAGATTCACAGGCAATTTTATTAAAACAATATGGAAATATTTAGTGTTGAGAATATTCCAGTCAATGATTAATGATTATTCCCAAAGTTTGTGAAAAGAAATAATTGCACTTCTGAACTCTACTTATACAAATATGTGTACTTTAGTAGCAAGAAGTAAGTAAATATGACATATGGGATATGGATGAAAATGAATCCAACCATGTGACTCTGAAGAAGTATTGAATTAATATGTGCCATTCACCTTCATTGTCTACCTAGGGTTAGATTCAGCACCAGGTATAAAAATAGCACATCTGCTTTAATTTTCTCCTAAAATGCACTTCTTACAAATGGTGCTGAATGGACTGGCAATGGATAGAGATGAGCGAACTTTTCAAAACTTTCACTGAAAAAAGGTTGATGGAGACCCAACTAGTTCTGTCCAAACTTTAGCCTAAAATGCATGGGTTACACTGCCTGGCGGCCATATATGTCCTTTATAGCACTCTGAAGTCAACCTAGGACTGTATGAAAATTAGTTTTAGTAGGCTAATTAGCATATGTATAGCTCGCAGCCATCTTGTTTTTGTGATAGTATAAAACACATAAAAAAATTTTAAAATATTTGGGAAGTATCAATAGAATTGGCATTCCTGGAAAGTGAAGAAACAATGGCTTTTTACAAGGGGTCAAAAATGTGCCCATTTTGGGCAGCATAACTAGAAATGCCAGAATAACTAGAAATGTTGTCACCTTTTGTTGCCAGGCCATTTTTCACCATTTTGCAATATACCTGTTTACCTGTGATTTTTGAAGGAATGTCCAGGGATTAGCCAGGAAAATGAGTTTGGGTTATCATGGACACAGTTTTTTTAGACGCAAAATCTCAAAAGATTTTCTGGTTGCACAGTGTTTCCCTAAAAAATTAATATGAAAGCAGAATAAAAACCACATTTTCATAAGATATCAATATGCAAACAAGAAAAAAAGCTACATCTCAAACCACAAGGTGCCCTGATTAGAACAATGTCCAACATGCATATGTACCTTTAACCCTTTACCTACCAGCCTACTTGAAATATTTTCTTCCTCTGTTGACCAGCCATTTTTGCAAGTATTACCAGGAAAATTATGTATTTTTTGTCAGAGTTTGGGATTTAACAATAAATGCCTTGTTTGTAATTTTTCCAGTGTTTTCGTAATATTTTGAGGTAGAAAAAATGTGTAAGGTTTATTTTACGTTAATGGTGGGAGAGGCAACCCTGTTACTTTTACAGGCTTGGCATTCAAAGGGTTAATCTACTATTATGTCAGCCTGGCAGTAGTGGGAAAGCCCTCAAAAAATTATCCCAAGCAACAGGTTTGCATCCTGAAAAGTGAAGAAAAAGTGATGGCTGTTTACAAGCCATTTTGCCCATTTGAGCATCATAGGTTTAATCTGCAGTTGTGTAGACCTGGCATTCCTGGAAAGTGAAGAAGTGATGACTTTCTACAAGCAGTTGAAAATGTGAAAGTTTTGGGCATCATAGGGTTAATTTGATGTTATGTAGGCCTGGCAGGGAAGGGCAAGCTATCAAAAAATAATCTCATTTATATGGGGGTAGCAACAGGATTGGCATCCTGGAAAGTAAAGAAGAAGTGATGGCTTTTTACAAGTGGTCAAAAATCTGCCCGTTTTGGGCATCATAGGGTTGATCTGCATTTGTTGTGGCTTGAGAGCGGGCGGCAGCGGGGTGCTGGTTGTAGAATTAGCAGACGCAGAGTTTTTTAAAGACTAGGCCAGGGGACAGGTGACCTGTGGTTGTTGTGTAGGCCTGACAGTAGCGGGCAAGCCATCAAAACATTATCCCCTTTGTTTAGGGGGTAGCAACAAAATTGGTATCCTGGAAAGGGGAGAAGAAGCAATGGATTTTTACAAGCGGTCAAAAATGTGTTAATTTTGGGCATCATGGGGTTAATCTGCGGAGCGGCAGTAAGGTTATTGGTGGTAGTATTAGCAGAGGCACAGTTTTTAAAGATTGGGCCAGGGGAAAGGAGACCTGTCATGGTTGTGTAGGCCTGGTGTTAGTAAGCGACAACAGGAGTGCTGGTGGTGGTAGCATTACCATATGCACAGGTTTTAAAGACTAGGCCAGCCGGGAAAGAGGAAACATATGGTTGTTGTGTGGGCCTGTTGTAAATGGGCGGCAGCAGCGATGCTGGTGGTGGGAGAAGTGGCATCAATGCACAGGGGTTTTAAAATTCTCACCGATCCCTGTCTGATTTACAAAATTTAGTCAACGCTTTTGGTGCACAACCTTGTTCTGTTAGGAATGACAACATGCGACTCTGAAAACCTTTTCTGACACTACACTTGAAGATGGACAAGACAGGACCCCCATGGAAAACTAGGGTAGCTCTAGCCAATGGTCCCGTCTGCTCACCCAAAAGCTCAAGGGGTCTGAGCTCAGTGTACTGTATCTCCTGGAGAAAGGGCACAGTTGAGGTAGGAGTTCACCTGGCTGTACAGGTAGTGATCATGCTGCTACTGAACATCTCTTCCATGGTGATGTGTGTCAGGTGGGGATATGGGATGTAGAAGAATGTATTCATAATATTCTCAAGAGTAAATTGTGTGCTGCTGCGGCCATCTGCTGAGGCACCCCCCAGAAACTTGGCTGATGAATGCTGCAGCCATGTTGTTTTGCAGCTTACCTGATACATACACGCCCCTGATCAATGTGCTGGAGACACAGCCTGAGACAGATTTGACACTAGCATTTGTAAAGACTAAGCTCATAGATGAATATCAGCGAAGAACACCAAACTGCTCTTAAAGTTACAGACACAAGGTTACACAGAAAGGAAACGTAAAGATGGTACTATATTTAAAAAGGAAAACAAATGAGAGAGCGTCCCTCTTATTAACAGAAGGTCAAAGCCACAATTTCAAATCCATGTGAAAGAAAGTAGAATGCCCCATTTAAAGTGACCGGAAACCATACATTTCAAGGCTGGTGTACTGACTTGTGTCACGTGACAGGTGATAGAAGCTTTTTCACAGAATTTGATGTGAATAACAAATATACTATTTACCTTGCAGATGGAAGCAAATTACATGCAGAGGGATCTGGGCATAGAACCCTTGTATGCCTCAATGATGTGGGGCACAATTTAGCCATACCAGTGAAGCATGTGCTATATGTTCCTGATCAAGAAGGAGGACTCTTATCTGTGAAGCATCTGTCAGTCAAATGCCTCACTGTAACATTGCAAGGTGACAAGTGTTTTATATTGGATGGCAAGCAGATGATAGCAAATGCCAAGCTGAATGATCTGTATTACCTCAAAATAGTGAATGAAAAGATGAGACTATTCACCAATGATCACAAAGCCTGTATACACATGTGGCAGACGTTTAGGTCATGGACATCCAGAATGCATACAAGAACAAAGAGGTATCTGACAAAGGATCTAACACTGTCCCCTTGTCCAGTTACTGTTAACTGTGAATGCTGAATCACATCCAAAGATACAAGAGCAACACTTCCTAAGGTCAGTCAGAATAGAGCTTTACCTAGTTTTACAATGATGTCTGGGGTCTGCTAAACCCACCTACACCTGAAGGCAACAGGCACATAGGGCCTGATGCAGAGCCTCCCCTGAACTGACCTTAAAACCTTCCGATTGTCCGGGGGTCCCGTTTGAATCGTGGCTCAAATGTGATGCAGAGCCTCCGTCGGAATGGCTCCCTAACTGATCCGTCAATTTGACTTCAATCGGGAAGTTTTTTTTGCTCTCTCGGGTGCCTTCAATTTGATCGGGGCTTCCGTTCCCGTTCACACAGGCGGCCCGTTTTTCCCTGTTTTCTCCTTGGTTTTTGAACGTACCTGCCTTCCGTCGTATTTGACCTTCCATTTTGTTGGTTTTTTCAAGTATACTTACATCTCCATGGCTCTTCAGTTGCCAATCTGGCTACACGCAAGCGCACATCCCTAAACCTCCATTGGAATTTACATATGGCACCAACTGCCAATTTGCCACATATATATTGTCACATTTATTTTTGGTTGTCCCTTTTTCCTTGCCATTAATGCATACCTTAATCTCCTTTGTGTCCCTTCTTCCTTGCCATTAATGCATACCTTAATCTCCTTTGTGTTCCTTCTTCCTTGCCATTAATGCATACCTTCATCTCCTTTGTGTTCCTTCTTCCTTGCCATTAATGCATACCTTAATCTCCTTTGTGCTCCTTCTTCCTTGCCATTAATGCATACCTTAATCTCCTTTGTGTTTTTTCTTCCTTGCCATTAATGCATACCTTAATCTCCTTTGTGTTCCTTCTTCCTTGCTTACCGTAATTGTTTGATAGTTTTTCTTATTTTTTGGCCTATATCGAAACCTTTTGTGTCATGTAAATGTGTGATGATGTTGTGTGATTGTACATTTGCAGGAAAGACAACACACCCATTTTTTTTTTTTTTTTTTGGTTTGTATTAAAACATTTGCAGCATATTAAGTTAGGCTTCTAGGTATCAATCTACTCACCTTCCCCAGCTACCTCTTCCTCGTCGCCCCCTTCCTCGCTCATCCCTTGGGATGTCCCTGCGACGCCTGAATCTACAACTAACAATAGTGCACATGAGTATATGTATTTAATGCATGTATTAGCACATCTCTAACTATATTTCCCTTACCGGAGTCAGGTTGAGGCTCATTTAGGCTCGACTCCCTGCCGTCAGATTCCCCCCTCCCCTGCATGCTGAGGTCCAGAGGCTCCTCATACTCACTGGCAGAGGAGGGGGTGGCCGTTGACACTGGCGGTGGACCACCTACACCTTCACCTGTTTCGTCCAACACTGGGCTGCGTGTCCTGGTCCGGGTGGGGCGGAAGTGCATATTCCATTCATGTGCTGAAATACAAACACAATCATAAAACCACGCCCAGGCGATGCCAGGGTTATAGGTGCATTTACATTTTCCACACTTACATGGGAAATGATTTGCGAAGTACCGCCTCACCCGGGGCTTATGCTGGGTGAAGGTATAGGTGGTTTGTGATCGGCGCATCCACCACCGCCAGGGCCAACGTCCGCTTCTCATAATCTGACGGCAGGAAGTCATAGCGATTCCTCAGCATCATCTGTAAAAAAAAGATACAAGGACCCACCATTAATCCACCAAATACATTACCAAGTTTCCTGGCCTAACTAAAGTCACTTTATTAACCTCTTGCTGCCTCACATTGCCCTAGTTCTTCTATCTGCATCTAGCCTAGTTTGTACCTGCGTACATGAGTTAAACTAAGGTGGGCTTGTATTTAACGTGACAAACTAAGTTGTTTCAGACTATTCTTGCGCTTTGTTTTTTTTTTATTATAAAGAATGTGTGCGCGCACATAAACGCAAACTCGCATACTCACATCCATGATGATGTCGTCCTGCTCCTGGGTAAAGATTGCGGGCGACATATTTTCTGCCTTTTCCTGGTCTAGCTCTGACGTTCCCCCGCGGTGACTTGCGTCGTGCGCGCAGACGCGCACCCGCTGTTGACCACGTCCACAAGGGAAACATATTTAAAGCACAAGGCACTCAGCTCTGTGTTGGATACCATATCAATATGGGCAGACCTAAAGGGAGCAAAAATAGGCAACCAAGGCCCGAGGCACATAGCAGCCGCACATATGCCTCATCCTCCAAAAGACAGAAGAACAGGCACCAGACACAGGCAGAACATGCCCCAACTAAAACGCTGGATACTCCACACACACAGGCACATTCAAAAAAACGCAAGACCAAGGAGACATTAACCCATTCACCCCCACCTGCCAAAAAACACGACCACACAAGGGTGCCAAATCGAGTAAGACCCTGCAGCATCCTCAGCCTCAACACACCAAGCATACCCACAAAACAAAACACATCAGCAAGGGAAAGCGTATTGCCAAACCCATCACCCCACCAAGGTCACCCACCCCTCCACCTCAACCCTCTGGTTCTCCCAATTCCAGTACCTCACATTCCACATGCAGCTCCACATCTGATAGCTCAACAGGAACCCAGACATTAAGCCATAGCAGCACACACACAACATCACCTTCCCCTATAAGCCCCAGAACCACACACGACTCACCAGATAGCCAACCATCAATTTCCACAGATGCAGGGGACACCACACACCCATGTGGCCGACAACTACGCCGTGGCTCCCTAACTGCACGTTTTTGCGATGCTCAAAGCATGGCTGTGGCAAATGCAGTTTGTGAGCATTATGATGCCCTATTTGGCAGGAGCTCCAAATCAACCACTAAGCAGGCTAAGATGGAGATCTGGACGAATATTTGCCGCCAAGTAAATAGTGTGGGATCTGTCAGGCGAGATATTCAACAAATCAAAAGGAAATTTGGGGACCTGAAATACTACAGTAAAAAAAAAATGGACATGCGCCGTCAGCAGAGGTAAAGGGCAAATTAAATGCATTTTTAGTCGCATTGGTAACAGGATGTAACACTTATTAGGTGTAATTTAATCTTCCCCAGCCAACAGACAGGGGGTGTAGCAGAGGTAAAGGGCAAATTAAATGCATTTGTAGTCGCATTGTTAAAAGGATGTAACACCTATTAGGTGTGATTTAATCTTCCCCAGCCAACAGACAGGGGGTGGCTTACCCACTAAAATAATACTTACACCCGCCGAGGAACATGTATATACATACATACACCCGGCCAGCATCCAGGGCCTGGCAGAGGCACAAGACACAGACCGGAATGTAAGGTCCCAAGGTGAGTCTGAATTTGCCATGACCTATTACAAAAAGTTCAATAAGGCAGTGTTAGGCTACACAACACACTGTACTTGGCCATTTAGCTAAACTTCAAATCTACATTCTAAGGACCAAGTCAACAGGACACACCAGGCACCCAAACCCCTGCGTTAGCACCGAGGCCAAGGGCACACCAGGATTAAACACCACGAACCCAAATTGTGGATTGCGATGAGGTAAGTCAATGGTCATTGGTGTGTCCTTTTAACATTGATCTTTGAGAGCTTTTGTGGACAGAAAAAAACTAAAAGGAACCTATATTTCTTTACAGACCACAGGAAGCCCACCCATCATTGACCATATAAGAGATTTGGAGGAGGACACCCCACATATGTCACTAACCACTACGGCAACAGTGGCAGCAACGTAGTCAACCCCGGCACAACCACCACATCCACAACCACCTTCTGAACCAGAACCAACCACCCGTCCCACTGCTCCAACCCAGTCCAGAGACCATATTTCCCAAAGAAGGCAACTTCAAATTTTGGAGGAAGCATGGAGGCAGGAAAATATAGCCTTTTCGGCGACAACACAGCAATTCAATGAGACTGTGTGCACCCAACTCACAAACCTCAACGCCCAATTAGAGGTATTACACAGAAATATCTCTGCCCTAACCAGCCATATGGGTGAGATTAATGAAAGCCTGGCCCACATTGCAGCCAATTTGCAGGCACAACATCATTCCGAGTCACCATGCAACCCAACATACCACTAATTTTTGGGGAATACATTTTCTTACCCCACGTGTAATTTTTCTTTTGTTCCAAAAAAAAAAACAAATGACACACCAAAATTTGTTGGTAAAATAAAAAAAAAAAACCCCAAAAAAGTTTGGTCTCTGAAAAAACCCTAAACAATAGTTGTGCACGGATGGTTTGTGCGGTGCCACTTTGGGTGCAAGAAAAAGGAGAGGTGGGGACGTCTGAAACTAAAGGTTGTGGAGTAGCCCACAAGCCATGATTAGTTTTAGGACCGTTGCAGGCGTCTATTGTAGTGCCCCCCCCAGTCTCATCAAGACAACGGAACCTCATCTTCAAGAGACCAAAGCCTCGCTCCACCACAGAGCGAGTCCTCCTGGGGGCAGTATTGTAGCGCTCCTCTGCCTGTGAAGATGGGTGCAGGATGGGGGTCATCAGCCAGGGGAGCAAAGGATAGCCAGAGTCTCCTGCAAAACCAAAAAAAATAAATAAATAAATAAAAAAGGTGTGCATTGCAACAATAGAAAAGAGGGACAAATAGGTGAGCGGGGTAGGGTGGGAGGAAAGGACATTTCTAATGAGACTACATGCACATCCAACCTGTACACTCATTAAAAAAGTATGGGGAATACTACTTACATGAGAGGGCAAGAACATGACGCAACTGGGTACAATCACTTAACCCATTTAATTTGTAGCTCAATAATTAGGCTCAAAATATACTACGAAAATTGTTACAAAATAGTGTGTTAAGGGAAAAAACACAGTCAGACAGGGTGGGCAACCAATACAAGTTTCATACACATACCCAGTGGCCAGCCACCAAAAAGATCGCCAGATTTGAATCGCTCATCTAGGTAGGAATTCCTCAAGAGGTGCGCATCATGCGTCGAGCATGGAAAGTCAGCAAAACTACTCCCAAAAACCAATTCAGGGCCAGCCAGTGCCTGCACATTTATGCAATGTCCCATCGTCCAGTTCCTGCACACAGGCAATAAAAAAAAAAATTAGGTAGACCCTGTAAAAAGGACCCCCCCCCCCAAAAAAAAACCCCTAAAATATAACAAATACTCATGCCATTGATGTCCAAAGGCGTGTGGTGCAGCCTGGTTTCTGCCATACTCAGCAGGACAAGACCGCGGAGCTGGCGCCGCTGATGTGCTCCAACAGAGGACTGCATATTATTGCCCGAGTGCAAATACGGCTGCTCTGACTGCCCGTAAGTGAGGGCTCGGCGGCCCCGTTTTATTAGGGTGATTTCAATCGGAAATCAAGGCGCCTCGTGCGAGCCGACAATCGGAAGGGCGGCTGAGCGCACACCTGAGCACATAAACGCACACTAAAATCAACGTAGTACCCTTTCCTGACCCGATCAAAGCCCAAAACCAACGGGAAAACGCACGGGATAGCTGAACGGGGAGGCTCTGCATCAAGCCAATAGTGACTTTCATAGATGATTATTCAAGATACTTACCTAATGCAACACAAGAGTGAAGTTCTTGAAAACTTACAGGATTATGTAATAAAAACAAGTTTCAGATGAAATCTCTTTTAATTCAAAGTGATAATAGTGAGGACACAAAGTACAACAATGTTTAAAGCAGAGTGGATTAGGGCATCAAAAGACAGTGCCATACACACCGGAGCAAAGTGGGGTAGCTGAAAGAAACAACTGAACTCTAACTGAAATGATCAGATGTATGCTGACAGACTCTGGGCTACCACAAAAATACTGGAATGAGACAGCCACTTATTTACAGAAGAGACTCTTTTTATGGAAAACTCCACAAGAACTGTGGTGCAATAAGAAGCCAGGTGTAAAACAGCTAAGAGTTTTTGGAAGCAAGGCATTCATCCATATGTCAGAGGAAAAAATCCAAAACAGAGCATTTGAAGGAATCTTTGTTGAATACAGTGACAATGTTAAGGGTTACAGAATCTGTAATCTTAAAATGAACAAGGTTACCACTAGCAACAGCACAACTTTTGTTGAAGATCAACAACATAGGAAGAACAGAAAAGAAAGCTGACACTGAGCAAGCTCAGACACAGATTGTAGGGGTAGGGAGCTGGCAGGCGAACTGACGGCACCAGCAGGTAGCTTGTTGATACACCTCCCCGATGACCTTGTCCAGTGTTCTTCTGTGAGTTCCCCCAGCAGCCCTGTAAAAGCACTAGATATGTGCTGAAGGTTGTAGGGGCTAGCAGACTTACAGAGTCAAAGGTCCTGCTAACCCTATGCATGGTGCATAGCCCATCGGAAGGGGACACATACACTTTTTATAATTTAAAAAAGTGAAAGATGGGCAATTACTTTGGATGGATTTTCCCTCCCATGGGCTTTTGTATTGTATTGCACATTTGGGAGTACTGAAAGCTGTCTCTATTCAAAGCCATCTCCCATCCCTTACTGAAATATTACAGTGCATTCCCCTGAAATTCTCCTGTCCAACTTCCTGCAAGAAACCTCTGCCTTCTACCTCTGACTGCACTTTAAAACCTAGAGACAAGTTCTTCCAAGGGATGTCTGTCTGTAATATAAACTCTAAAGGCCAATTTTGGGGGAACAAAAAAGACTCCTGCAAGAGACTTCTCCCTGTATTCTAAGAATCATATGCAGGTAATGAGGTAGTTGCTTGCAGTCACATGGCAGATAATAAAAGATAAGTTCTTCCCCTCCAGAGTTCTGACTAGGGATGAGCGAATCGATCCGGACGAACCCGGATTCGATCCGAATTTCAGGAAAAATTCGATTCGGATCGAATCCGAATTTCCCCGCGATTCGATCGCTCGAAGTTTTCCTTTAACATCCATTCATTTACATTACAGGCATTCTAAGATGGCGGACGGGACATGTCCAGACATGTAAGCTGGGGCAGTGTATGCTGGGACAGTCACATGCAGCCTATCAGCAGCCAGCAAGCCCGGTGACGTCACAGCGGTATTTAAGGCCGGCCATCTTGCTTTCATGCCTCATTTCTCTATTGCATTCGTGAGAGACAGAACGCTGTGTAGCTGAGGGAGAGACAGTTAGACAGTTAGACAGGCAGGGACAGACAGGGACAGGCTGGAGACAGGCAGGAGACAGACAGGAGACAGACAGAAAGTCAGCGGAAAACAGGGAAAGGAATGGAAAATCGGAGGCTGTCAGTTTTTTTTTTTTTTTTCATCCAGCCTGACAGGCTTTGTTAGGTTAGCGTTTTCAGGCTGCTTATACTAACTAACTGTGCATATATACTGAACTGATCTTAAGTCTGCTGTGAGGCATCCCATTCTGTGACTAAAGCAGCCTCTGTTTAAGACCATATAAGCATTTGCTCTTATTATATTTGAAATTAGCCTGATAAAGACACTTTTGCTGGGCATAGCACTACTTGTCCCTGCCAGGGCATCCCATTCTGTGACTAAAGCAGCCTCTGTTTAAGACCATATAAGCATTTGCTCTTATTATATTTGAAATTAGCCTGATAAAGACACTTTTGCTGGGCATAGCACTACTTGTCCCTGCCAGGGCATCCCATTCTGTGACTAAAGCAGCCTCTGTTTAAGACCATATAAGCATTTGCTCTTATTATATTTGAAATTAGCCTGATAAAGACACTTTTGCTGGGCATAGTACTACTGGATCTTTTTTGGGGGCATCCCATTCTGTGACTAAAGCAGCCTCTGTTTAAGACCATATAAGCATTTGCTCTTATTATATTTGAAATTAGCCTGATAAAGACACTTTTGCTGGGCATAGCACTACTTGTCCCTGCCAGGGCATCCCATTCTGTGACTAAAGCAGCCTCTGTTTAAGACCATATAAGCATTTGCTCTTATTATATTTGAAATTAGCCTGATAAAGACACTTTTGCTGGGCATAGCACTACTTGTCCCTGCCAGAGCATCCCATTCTGTGACTAAAGCAGCCTCTGTTTAAGACCATATAAGCATTTGCTCTTATTATATTTGAAATTAGCCTGATAAAGACACTTTTGCTGGGCATAGCACTACTTGTCCCTGCCAGGGCATCCCATTCTGTGACTAAAGCAGCCTCTGTTTAAGACCATATAAGCATTTGCTCTTATTATATTTGAAATTAGCCTGATAAAGACACTTTTGCTGGGCATAGTACTACTGGATCTTTTTTGGGGGCATCCCATTCTGTGACTAAAGCAGCCTCTGTTTAAGACCATATAAGCATTTGCTCTTATTATATTTGAAATTAGCCTGATAAAGACACTTTTGCTGGGCATAGTACTACTGGATCTTTTTTGGGGGCATCCCATTCTGTGACTAAAGCAGCCTCTGTTTAAGACCATATAAGCATTTGCTCTTATTATATTTGAAATTAGGCCTGATAAAGACACTTTTGCTGGGCATAGCACTACTTGTCCCTGCCAGGGCATCCCATTCTGTGACTAAAGCAGCCTCTGTTTAAGACCATATAAGCATTTGCTCTTATTATATTTGAAATTAGCCTGATAAAGACACTTTTGCTGGGCATAGCACTACTTGTCCCTGCCAGGGCATCCTATTCTGTGACTAAAGCAGCCTCTGTTTAAGACCATATAAGCATTTGCTCTTATTATATTTGAAATTAGCCTGATAAAGACACTTTTGCTGGGCATAGTACTACTGGATCTTTTTTGGGGGCATCCCATTCTGTGACTAAAGCAGCCTCTGTTTAAGACCATATAAGCATTTGCTCTTATTATATTTGAAATTAGCCTGATAAAGACACTTTTGCTGGGCATAGCACTACTTGTCCCTGCCAGGGCATCCCATTCTGTGACTAAAGCAGCCTCTGTTTAAGACCATATAAGCATTTGCTCTTATTATATTTGAAATTAGGCCTGATAAAGACACTTTTGCTGGGCATAGCACTACTTGTCCCTGCCAGGGCATCCCATTCTGTGACTAAAGCAGCCTCTGTTTAAGACCATATAAGCATTTGCTCTTATTATATTTGAAATTAGGCCTGATAAAGACACATTTGCTGGGCATAGCACTACTTGTCCCTGCCAGGGCATCCCATTCTGTGACTAAAGCAGCCTCTGTTTAAGACCATATAAGCATTTGCTCTTATTATAATTGAAATTAGGCCTGATAAAGACACTTTTGCTGGGCATAGCACTACTTGTCCCTGCCAGGGCATCCCATTCTGTGACTAAAGCAGCCTCTGTTTAAGACCATATAAGCATTTGCTCTTATTATATTTGAAATTAGCCTGATAAAGACACTTTTGCTGGGCATAGTGCTACTGGATCTTTTTGGGGGCATCCCATTCTGTGACTAAAGCAGCCTCTGTTTAAGACCATATAAGCATTTGCTCTTATTATATTTGAAATTAGCCTGATAAAGACACTTTTGCTGGGCATAGCACTACTTGTCCCTGCCAGGGCATCCCATTCTGTGACTAAAGCAGCCTCTGTTTAAGACCATATAAGCATTTGCTCTTATTATATTTGAAATTAGGCCTGATAAAGACACTTTTGCTGGACATAGCACTACTTGTCCCTGCCAGGGCATCCCATTCTGTGACTAAAGCAGCCTCTGTTTAAGACCATATAAGCATTTGCTCTTATTATATTTGAAATTAGGCCTGATAAAGACACTTTTGCTGGGCATAGCACTACTTGTCCATGCCAGGGCATCCCATTCTGTGACTAAAGCAGCCTCTGTTTAAGACCATATAAGAATTTGCTCTTATTATATTTGAAATTAGCCTGATAAAGACACTTTTGCTGGGCATAGTACTACTGGATCTTTTTTGGGGGCATCCCATTCTGTGACTAAAGCAGCCTCTGTTTAAGACAATATAAGCATTTGCTCTTATTATATTTGAAATTAGCCTGATAAAGACACTTTTGCTGGGCATAGCACTTCTTGTCCCTGCCAGGGCATCCCATTCTGTGACTAAAGCAGCCTCTGTTTAAGACCATATAAGCATTTGCTCTTATTATATTTGAAATTAGCCTGATAAAGACACTTTTGCTGGGCATAATACTACTGGATCTTTTTGGGGGGCATCCCATTCTGTGACTAAAGCAGCCTCTGTTTAAGACCATATAAGCATTTGCTCTTATTATATTTGAAATTAGCCTGATAAAGACACTTTTGCTGGGCATAGCACTACTTGTCCCTGCCAGGGCATCCCATTCTGTGACTAAAGCAGCCTCTGTTTAAGACCATATAAGCATTTGCTCTTATTATATTTGAAATTAGCCTGATAAAGACACTTTTGCTGGGCATAGCACTACTTGTCCCTGCCAGGGCATCCCATTCTGTGACTAAAGCAGCCTCTGTTTAAGACCATATAAGCATTTGCTCTTATTATATTTGAAATTAGCCTGATAAAGACACTTTTGCTGGGCATAGTACTACTGGATCTTTTTTGGGGGCATCCCATTCTGTGACTAAAGCAGCCTCTGTTTAAGACCATATAAGCATTTGCTCTTATTATATTTGAAATTAGCCTGATAAAGACACTTTTGCTGGGCATAGCACTACTTGTCCCTGCCAGGGCATCCCATTCTGTGACTAAAGCAGCCTCTGTTTAAGACCATATAAGCATTTGCTCTTATTATATTTGAAATTAGCCTGATAAAGACACTTTTGCTGGGCATAGTACTACTGGATCTTTTTTGGGGGCATCCCATTCTGTGACTAAAGCAGCCTCTGTTTAAGACCATATAAGCATTTGCTCTTATTATATTTGAAATTAGGCCTGATAAAGACACTTTTGCTGGGCATAGCACTACTTGTCCCTGCCAGGGCATCCCATTCTGTGACTAAAGCAGCCTCTGTTTAAGACCATATAAGCATTTGCTCTTATTATATTTGAAATTAGCCTGATAAAGACACTTTTGCTGGGCATAGCACTACTTGTCCCTGCCAGGGCATCCCATTCTGTGACTAAAGCAGCCTCTGTTTAAGACCATATAAGCATTTGCTCTTATTATATTTGAAATTAGGCCTGATAAAGACACTTTTGCTGGGAATAGCACTACTTGTCCCTGCCAGGGCATCCCATTCTGTGACTAAAGCAGCCTCTGTTTAAGACCATATAAGCATTTGCTCTTATTATATTTGAAATTAGCCTGATAAAGACACTTTTGCTGGGCATAGCACTACTTGTCCCTGCCAGGGCATCCCATTCTGTGACTAAAGCAGCCTCTGTTTAAGACCATATAAGCATTTGCTCTTATTATATTTGAAATTAGCCTGATAAAGACACTTTTGCTGGGCATAGCACTACTTGTCCCTGCCAGGGCATCCTATTCTGTGACTAAAGCAGCCTCTGTTTAAGACCATATAAGCATTTGCTCTTATTATATTTGAAATTAGCCTGATAAAGACACTTTTGCTGGGCATAGTACTACTGGATCTTTTTTGGGGGCATCCCATTCTGTGAGTAAAGCAGCCTCTGTTTAAGACCATATAAGCATTTGCTCTTATTATATTTGAAATTAGCCTGATAAAGACACTTTTGCTGGGCATAGTACTACTGGATCTTTTTTGGGGGCATCCCATTCTGTGACTAAAGCAGCCTCTGTTTAAGACCATATAACCATTTGCTCTTATTATATTTAGATTATAAGACACTTTTGCTGGGCATAGGCTTACTGCTGCCTGCCAGGTGCACTTCTGTTGAGGCATCCCATTCTGTAACATAGCATACCCCTCTTTATTTACACTAAGCAGCTCTCTTATTTACACTAAGCAGGCCTGTTGGAGGCTGAGTGTTACTGCTCACTTTTGGTGTGCATTATATTCTGTTTCATATAGACCCACCGCTGCCCGGGGGATCTTAAAATATCACCTACTACCACGCCAGTTAGACTATGTCGGGCAGACAAGTGCCTGAAAGTGAAAAGAGGAGTGGCAGAGGCCAAGATTCCGCAGGCAGAGCTCGCATCAGACTGGGGGCCAGTAGCAGCAGGAGTCCCGCTGAGAGACCTAATCTGCCAGTATCTGCTAGCGGTCGGGTCTCCACCAGTAACGCATCTGCCGTGGTAGATTGGTTGACGCGCTCATCAACAACATCATCACAACTTACGTCTGAGACCCCCAGTCTAGGGTCGGTAGGTTCCTCTGACACAACCCTGAGTTGGCATGCCCCGAGAGCAGTCCCTGTCCTCCCATTGCCTCTGTCCTACGCCGTTCCCTCCCCCTGCGACGTATCCTATGCTTTGGGTTCAGCTCCACTCTTTAGTGAGGAGGACGATCAGATACAGGAGGACAGTCAGCAGCTACTGCCCAGCCAAGAAATGGAGGTGGCTTCTTTAGCTAGGCAGACAAATAGTGATGTGGACAGTGTCGTGGGTGCTGCGAGCGTTCCAGCTCCTGCGCCAGACACTGTTGACGAATCCACGAACATCAGTGACGTACAGCCACAACTCGGTGATGATGATGATGATGACGATGAAGCCGATCGCACTTGGGAGCCGGGTGATGAAGGGGCTTCATCGTCATCATCAGGAGAAGAGGGGCGCAGGTTGCCCCGGAGTCAGCAGCTGAGGCAGCAAGGTGGTAGCAGTCAGCATGGGGGCACAATTCCAAAGGCTGGAGCCGGCCGGGGCCGGGGCCGGGGTAGAGCACCTGCTGTGCGGCAGTCTACCTTATCGGGAGGTAGTGGAGCAGGGGTTCCTGGAGTTGGCAACAGCAGCAGTGAATCAGTGAGGCCAGGGGGTGGGAAAAGTAGCTACTCGGCAGTGTGGCAGTTTTTCCTGAGGCATCCGCAGGAGGGTAACATGGCCACATGCAAGATATGTAGGCAAAAGGTGAAGCGTGGCCAGGGTCCAAATGTTGGCACCACGGCCCTGCGTCAACATATGATGCGTCACCATAAAACGAACCTGGGAGAACCGAGGCTCCCAAGGGGTGGTCCAGTCTGCTTCCTCACCAAGTGAGCTCCCAATTTCTGCCAGCCAAGGCTCCAGCACCTCAGCCGAAGGCAGCTGTGCGTCATACCCATCCTCTGTCGCTCCTGCTCCTCCTCCTCCAAGTCATGCATCCCGCCAGCAATCCATCAGCGAAGCCATGTCCAAGAGACAGCAGTATGCGCCCACTCATCCTATGGCGCAGAAGCTGAATGTGCTCCTGTCCAAGTTGCTGGTGCTGCAGTCGCTCCCTTTTCAGGTGGTGGAATCTGCACCTTTCAGAGAACTGATGGCTTGTGCCGAGCCGAGGTGGAGAGTCCCAAGCCATCATTTCTTTGCCAAGAAGGCAGTACCAGCGGGGCACACTTTTGTTGAACAGAAGGTGGGCCAGTCCTTGAGCCTGTCGGTGTGTAGCAAAATACATGGCAGCGCCGACATCTGGAGCTGTAACTACGGTCAGGGGCAGTACATGTCGTTTACGGCCCACTGGGTGAATGTGGTCCCTTTGCAGCAGCAACTTGGACAGGTCACGCCGCTTCGGCCTCCGCGCTCTCTGCCCATTGGGCCTGTGACACCGTGCGACTCGGCCTCCTCATCCTCCGCCATCTCCTCACCCTCCACTGTAGGCTCAAGTCTCAGTGCCCCTCCAGTCTACCATGTGTGCAGGGCACGGAGGTGTCACGCAGTGCTTCACATGGTTTGTCTTGGCGAACGGAGTCACGCAGGGGAGG
Source organism: Gastrophryne carolinensis (assembly GCA_027917425.1). NCBI lineage: Eukaryota > Metazoa > Chordata > Amphibia > Anura > Microhylidae > Gastrophryne > Gastrophryne carolinensis. Next base: position 296,635,876 of record CM051236.1, read on the forward strand.
AACTGCTTAAATGTATTCATCAGGAAATCCAAACATGGCTTACTCCGAGAAAACTTAAAATGGGAATCATGGTTACCGACAATGGGAAGAACATTTTGTCTGCGCTGCGCCAAGGAAGCCTGACCCATGCCCCCTGCATGGCTCACGTCTTCAATCTGGTTGTCAAGCGGTTTCTGAAGTGTTGCCCCCATCTGCAGGACATCCTAACAACTTCAAGGAAACTTTGCATGCACTTCAGCCACTCCTACACCGCCAAACACACCCTTCTTGAGCTACAGCGTCAGAATGGTATCCCCCAACATAGTCTGATTTGCGATGTTTCCACCCGTTGGAATTCCACCCTTCACATGTTGGACCGATTATATGAACAGAGAAAAGCCATCACGGATTTCCTGATGATCCAAGCAGATAGGGGGACTCCCCTGTGTAACTTCAATGTCAACCAGTGGCAGCTCATACGTGACACCTGCCGTTTGCTCAGGCCCTTTGAGGAAGCCACTTTATTTGTCAGTCGGCAGGATTACGGGATGAACGACGTGATTCCACTGCTTCATGTACTACAGCACATGTTGGAAACCATGGCTGGTCAGGGCACTGGAGACATGGCGTTTACATCTTACGGGCACATGAACCCCGTTGGAGCTGAACTGGAGGAGGAGGAGGAAGAGGAGGAGGAGGAGTTGCCCAGCGAAACACAGTTTAGGCTTGGCGAAATGGCTGGTTTATCTAGTCAGCGGACAGGAGAGGAGGAGCAGGAGCAGCCAGAGGAGCTAGAGGTTTTTGAGGAAGGTGAGACAGAGGACCCGGGCACACCGTGGCAGTATGCAGTGGAGATGGAGACAGGTAGTCCATCCGAGTCACTTGCGCAAATGGCACGAAGCATGCTCACGTGCTTGCGTAGTGACCCCAGAATTGTTTCCATCTGTCGGCGGGATGACTTCTGGCTGTCCACCTTATTGGACCCTCGCTTCCGGCACAAAATGGGGGCATTTTTTAAACCCACCGAGAGGGAGGACAAACTCAACTACTACAAAGACATTCTACGTAGGCAGTTGGCCGATGCCTATCTGCGCCATGGTCCATACTCTCGCAGGTCTGACTCGAGGGGACCTCTGCGCTCACCTTCCACTGCCATGGCCGCTGGGGGGGTTGGCAGGAGCAGCAGCAGCAGCTCCATCAGCAGCAGCAGCCTCAGTCTTCAGTCGCTAATGAGTAGCTTTCTACACCCGCATAGTGAGGCTACTCATGAGCAGCAGGAAGACCTGGAGCAGGACCTCAACCAGCAGGTCATGTCATACTTTGACATGACCATGCCAACACACCTTGAGGATCCGCTGGACTTCTGGGCAGCCAAACTTGATTTGTGGCCGCAACTAGCAGAGTTTGCCCTGGAAAAGCTGTCCTGCCCGGCAAGTAGCGTGCCATCTGAGCGGGTGTTTAGTGCGGCGGGGGCCATAGTTACGGCGAGGAGAACTCGTCTGTCAACTAAAAATGTGGAGCGACTCACCTTTGTCAAAATGAATCAGGGATGGATCAGCCAGGATTTCCACCCACCAATGCCTGATGCATGCGACTAGATTCAGCATGGTGCCACGTTTTACACTTTCCAAATGGTGCAAAACATATTTATGTCTTTAGGCCATTTTTTGGGCTCCTGCTGCTGCTGCTGCCAACTTCTGCCAACTCCAGGGTGTGATTCATCCAATTGTTGGGCTCCTGAAGCCAACCCCAGTGTCACTTTAAAGTAATATTTGGGCTCCTGCTGCTGCTGCTGCTGTCAACTCCTGCCAACTCCAGGGTGTGATTCATCCAATTTTTGGGCTCCTGCAGCCAACTCCAGTGTATATTTGGGCTCCTGCTGCTGCCAACTTCTGCCAACTCCAGGGTGTGATTCATCCAATTTTTGGGCTCCTGAAGCCAACTCCAGTGTATATTTGGGCTCCTGCTGCTGCTGCTGCCAACTTCTGCCAACTCCAGGGTGTGATTCATCCAATTTTTGGGCTCCTGAAGCCAACTCCAGTGTATATTTGGGCTCCTGCTGCTGCTGCTGCCAACTTCTGCCAACTCCAGGGTGTGATTCATCCAATTTTTGGGCTCCTGAAGCCAACTCCAGTGTATATTTGGGCTCCTGCTGCTGCTGCTGCCAACTCCAGGGTGTGATTCATCCAATTTTTGGGCTCCTGAGGCCAACCCCAGGGTCTCTTTAATGTAATATTTGGGCTCCTGCTGCTGCTACTGTCAACTCCTGCCAACTCCAGGGTGTGATTCATCCAATTATTGGGCTCCTGAAGCCAACTCCAGTGTATATTTGGGCTCCTGCTGCTGCTGCTGCCAACTTCTGCCAACTCCAGGGTGTGATTCATCCAATTTTTGGGCTCCTGAAGCCAACTCCAGTGTATATTTGGGCTCCTGCTGCTGCTGCTGCTAACTCCAGGGTGTGATTCATCCAATTTTTGGGCTCCTGAGGCCAACCCCAGGGTCTCTTTAATGTAATATTTGGGCTCCTGCTGCTGCTGCTGCTGTCAACTCCTGCCAACTCCAGGGTGTGATTCATCCAATTTTTGGGCTCCTGAAGCCAACTCCAGTGTATATTTGGGCTCCTGCTGCTGCTGCTGCCAACTCCAGGGTGTGATTCATCCAATTGTTGGGCTCCTGAGGCCAACCCCAGGGTCTCTTTAATGTAATATTTGGGCTCCTGCTGCTGCTACTGTCAACTCCTGCCAACTCTACGGTGTGATTCATCCAATTTTTGGGCTCCTGAAGCCAACTCCAGTGTATATTTGGGCTCCTGCTGCTGCTGCTGCCAACTTCTGCCAACTCCAGGGTGTGATTCATCCAATTGTTGGGCTCCTGAAGCCAACTCCAGTGTATATTTGGGCTCCTGCTGCTGCTGCTGCCAACTCCTGCCAACTCCAGGGTGTGATTCATCCAATTTTCGGGCTCCTGAAGCCAACTCCAGTGTATATTTGGGCTCCTGCTGCTGCTGCTGCCAACTCCAGGGTGTGATTCATCCAATTTTTGGGCTCCTGAGGCCAACCCCAGGGTCTCTTTAATGTAATATTTGGGCTCCTGCTGCTGCTGCTGCTGTCAACTCCTGCCAACTCCAGGGTGTGATTCATCCAATTTTTGGGCTCCTGAAGCCAACTCCAGTGTATATTTGGGCTCCTGCTGCTGCTACTGTCAACTCCTGCCAACTCCAGGGTGTGATTCATCCAATTTTTGGGCTCCTGAAGCCAACTCCAGTGTATATTTGGGCTCCTGCTGCTGCTGTCAACTCCTGCCAACTCCAGGGTGTGATTCATCCAATTTTTGGGCTCCTGAAGCCAACTCCAGTGTATATTTGGGCTCCTGCTGCTGCTACTGTCAACTCCTGCCAACTCCAGGGTGTGATTCATCCAATTTTTGGGCTCCTGAAGCAGACTCCAGTGTATATTTGGGCTCCTGCTGCTGCCAACTTCTGCCAACTCCAGGGTGTGATTCATCCAATTTTTGGGCTCCTGAAGCCAACTCCAGTGTATATTTGGGCTCCTGCTGCTGCTGCTGCCAACTCCAGGGTGTGATTCATCCAATTTTTGGGCTCCTGAGGCCAACCCCAGGGTCTCTTTAATGTAATATTTGGGCTCCTGCTGCTGCTGCTGCTGTCAACTCCTGCCAACTCCAGGGTGTGATTCATCCAATTTTTGGGCTCCTGAAGCCAACTCCAGTGTATATTTGGGCTCCTGCTGCTGCTACTGTCAACTCCTGCCAACTCCAGGGTGTGATTCATCCAATTTTTGGGCTCCTGAAGCCAATTCCAGTGTATATTTGGGCTCCTGCTGCTGCTGTCAACTCCTGCCAACTCCAGGGTGTGATTCATCCAATTTTTGGGCTCCTGAGGCCAACCCCAGGGTCTCTTTAATGTAATATTTGGGCTCCTGCTGCTGCTACTGTCAACTCCTGCCAACTCCAGGGTGTGATTCATCCAATTTTTGGGCTCCTGAAGCCAACTCCAGTGTATATTTGGGCTCCTGCTGCTGCTGCTGCCAACTCCAGGGTGTGATTCATCCAATTTTTGGGCTCCTGAGGCCAACCCCAGGGTCTCTTTAATGTAGTATTTGGGCTCCTGCTGCTGCTGCTGCTGTCAACTCCTGCCAACTCCAGGGTGTGATTCATCCAATTTTTGGGCTCCTGAAGCCAACTCCAGTGTATATTTGGGCTCCTGCTGCTGCTACTGTCAACTCCTGCCAACTCCAGGGTGTGATTCATCCAAGTTTTGGGCTCCTGAAGCCAACTCCAGTGTATATTTGGGCTCCTGCTGCTGCTGTCAACTCCTGCCAACTCCAGGGTGTGATTCATCCAATTTTTGGGCTCCTGAAGCCAACTCCAGTGTATATTTGGGCTCCTGCTGCTGCTACTGTCAACTCCTGCCAACTCCAGGGTGTGATTCATCCAATTTTTGGGCTCCTGAAGCCAACTCCAGTGTATATTTGGGCTCCTGCTGCTGCTGCTGCCAACTTCTGCCAACTCCAGGGTGTGATTCATCCAATTTTTGGGCTCCTGAAGCCAACTCCAGTGTATATTTGGGCTCCTGCTGCTGCTGCTGCCAACTCCAGGGTGTGATTCATCCAATTTTTGGGCTCCTGAGGCCAACCCCAGGGTCTCTTTAATGTAATATTTGGGCTCCTGCTGCTGCTGTCAACTCCTGCCAACTCCAGGGTGTGATTCATCCAATTTTTGGGCTCCTGAAGCCAACTCCAGTGTATATTTGGGCTCCTGCTGCTGCTGTCAACTCCTGCCAACTCCAGGGTGTGATTCATCCAATTTTTGGGCTCCTGAAGCCAACTCCAGTGTATATTTGGGCTCCTGCTGCTGCTGCTGCCAACTTCTGCCAACTCCAGGGTGTGATTCATCCAATTTTTGGGCTCCTGAAGCCAACTCCAGTGTATATTTGGGCTCCTGCTGCTGCTGCTGCCAACTCCAGGGTGTGATTCATCCAATTTTTGGGCTCCTGAGGCCAACCCCAGGTTCTCTTTAATGTAATATTTGGGCTCCTGCTGCTGCTACTGTCAATTCCTGCAAACTCCAGGGTGTGATTCATCCAATTTTTGGGCTCCTGAAGCCAACTCCAGTGTATATTTGGGCTCCTGCTGCTGCTGCTGCCAACTTCTGCCAACTCCAGGGTGTGATTCATCCAATTGTTGGGCTCCTGAAGCCAACTCCAGTGTATATATGGGCTCCTGCTGCTGCTGCTGCCAACTCCAGGGTGTGATTCATCCAATTTTTGGGCTCCTGAGGCCAACCCCAGGGTCTCTTTAATGTAATATTTGGGCTCCTGCTGCTGCTGCTGCTGTCAACTCCTGCCAACTCCAGGGTGTGATTCATCCAATTTTTGGGCTCCTGAAGCCAACTCCAGTGTATATTTGGGCTCCTGCTGCTGCTACTGTCAACTCCTGCCAACTCCAGGGTGTGATTCATCCAATTTTTGGGCTCCTGAAGCCAACTCCAGTGTATATTTGGGCTCCTGCTGCTGCTGTCAACTCCTGCCAACTCCAGGGTGTGATTCATCCAATTTTTGGGCTCCTGAAGCCAACTCCAGTGTATATTTGGGCTCCTGCTGCTGCTACTGTCAACTCCTGCCAACTCCAGGGTGTGATTCATCCAATTTTTGGGCTCCTGAAGCCAACTCCAGTGTATATTTGGGCTCCTGCTGCTGCCAACTTCTGCCAACTCCAGGGTGTGATTCATCCAATTGTTGGGCTCCTGAAGCCAACTCCAGTGTATATTTGGGCTCCTGCTGCTGCTGCTGCTGCCAACTCCAGGGTGTGATTCATCCAATTTTTGGGCTCCTGAGGCCAACCCCAGGGTCTCTTTAATGTAATATTTGGGCTCCTGCTGCTGCTGCTGTCAACTCCTGCCAACTCCAGGGTGTGATTCATCCAATTTTTGGGCTCCTGAAGCCAACTCCAGTGTATATTTGGGCTCCTGCTGCTGCTACTGTCAACTCCTGCCAACTCCAGGGTGTGATTCATCCAATTTTTGGGCTCCTGAAGCCAACTCCAGTGTATATTTGGGCTCCTGCTGCTGCTGTCAACTCCTGCCAACTCCAGGGTGTGATTCATCCAATTTTTGGGCTCCTGAAGCCAACTCCAGTGTATATTTGGGCTCCTGCTGCTGCTACTGTCAACTCCTGCCAACTCCAGGGTGTGATTCATCCAATTTTTGGGCTCCTGAAGCCAACTCCAGTGTATATTTGGGCTCCTGCTGCTGCTGCTGCTGCCAACTCCAGGGTGTGATTCATCCAATTTTTGGGCTCCTGAGGCCAACCCCAGGGTCTCTTTAATGTAATATTTGGGCTCCTGCTGCTGCTGTCAACTCCTGCCAACTCCAGGGTGTGATTCATCCAATTTTTGGGCTCCTGAAGCCAACTCCAGTGTATATTTGGGCTCCTGCTGCTGCTACTGTCAACTCCTGCCAACTCCAGGGTGTGATTCATCCAATTTTTGGGCTCCTGAAGCCAACTCCAGTGTATATTTGGGCTCCTGCTGCTGCTGTCAACTCCTGCCAACTCCAGGGTGTGATTCATCCAATTTTTGGGCTCCTGAAGCCAACTCCAGTGTATATTTGGGCTCCTGCTGCTGCTACTGTCAACTCCTGCCAACTCCAGGGTGTGATTCATCCAATTTTTGGGCTCCTGAAGCCAACTCCAGTGTATATTTGGGCTCCTGCTGCTGCTGCTGCCAACTTCTGCCAACTCCAGGGTGTGATTCATCCAATTTTTGGGCTCCTGAAGCCAACTCCAGTGTATATTTGGGCTCCTGCTGCTGCTGCTGCCAACTCCAGGGTGTGATTCATCCAATTTTTGGGCTCCTGAGGCCAACCCCAGGGTCTCTTTAATGTAATATTTGGGCTCCTGCTGCTGCTGCTGTCAACTCCTGCCAACTCCAGGGTGTGATTCATCCAATTTTTGGGCTCCTGAAGCCAACTCCAGTGTATATTTGGGCTCCTGCTGCTGCTACTGTCAACTCCTGCCAACTCCAGGGTGTGATTCATCCAATTTTTGGGCTCCTGAAGCCAACTCCAGTGTATATTTGGGCTCCTGCTGCTGCTGCTGCCAACTTCTGCCAACTCCAGGGTGTGATTCATCCAATTGTTGGGCTCCTGAAGCCAACTCCAGTGTATATTTGGGCTCCTGCTGCTGCTGCTGCCAACTCCAGGGTGTGATTCATCCAATTTTTGGGCTCCTGAGGCCAACCCCAGGGTCTCTTTAATGTAATATTTGGGCTCCTGCTGCTGCTGTCAACTCCTGCCAACTCCAGGGTGTGATTCATCCAATTTTTGGGCTCCTGAGGCCAACCCCAGGGTCTCTTTAATGTAATATTTGGGCTCCTGCTGCTGCTGCTGTCAACTCCTGCCAACTCCAGGGTGTGATTCATCCAATTTTTGGGCTCCTGAAGCCAACTCCAGTGTATATTTGGGCTCCTGCTGCTGCTACTGTCAACTCCTGCCAACTCCAGGGTGTGATTCATCCAATTTTTGGGCTCCTGAAGCCAACTCCAGTGTATATTTGGGCTCCTGCTGCTGCTGTCAACTCCTGCCAACTCCAGGGTGTGATTCATCCAATTTTTGGGCTCCTGAAGCCAACTCCAGTGTATATTTGGGCTCCTGCTGCTGCTACTGTCAACTCCTGCCAACTCCAGGGTGTGATTCATCCAATTTTTGGGCTCCTGAAGCCAACTCCAGTGTATATTTGGGCTCCTGCTGCTGCTGCTGCCAACTCCAGGGTGTGATTCATCCAATTTTTGGGCTCCTGAGGCCAACCCCAGGGTCTCTTTAAAGTAATATTTGGGCTCCTGCTGCTGCTGCTGCTGTCAACTCCTGCCAACTCCAGGGTGTGATTCATCCAATTTTTGGGCTCCTGCTGCTGCCAACTCCAGTGTCTCTTTAAAGCAATGTTTGGGCTCCTTCTGCCCCTCATAGTGATGCCACTTCAACTCTCTGCAATTGTGCCGCTCTGCGATTCTATTAGCGATGCCTCTGATCTGCATGTGATATTTCTTCAAAGTATTATTTAACTAACCCAGCACGCATCCTGTGCGTGTTACAGCAAGGCAGAATGGTTTACAACCCTATTGAGGCTCTAGGAGGCTCAGAAATAGCCGTTTTTAATAGCGATTCGTCGCGAATTTATTCGGGTCGAAACGATTTTTGTCGGAAAATTCGGCGAATCAGTCGAATCGAATTTTTCAAAAGTTCGCTCATCTCTAGTTCTGACCAAAAAGCTAAAAAGAAATCACACAGTTTGAATAAACACTCTGCTGCGTTAAGTTGCGTGTTAAAGAATGCTGCATCTGTACATAAAAAATGCTGTGTGTTACATTACAGACAGGCACGTTAACAATGAAATCACGGCTGCTCTCTGCTGTTACAATGTTACAGCTAACTGCAATGTGATCCCTTCAGAGGGATATCTCTTAGGGCCTTATTCATGAAGGGATAGCGTCAGGTAGTGCCTTGTAAACGACAGGTAGCAACAGGTGAACGCCGGACACGGCACGCAATTACACATTTATCAAGCGGATTCTGTTGAGCGACTGGGATAACGCCATGTAGCTTCCGATTCATCATTATCCCAACCTCAGCGTACAGCGCCGGCATTCAGCCCTGCAGAGCACCACTTACCTCTCGCTACCTGTCGCTCTCCCATACATTTCAATTTACGTTCTTTTACTTCTCTTTAAACAGGGTGTTTTTATTCTCAAACAATGTTGAGATCTCTCTTGGCCTTGAAAAATCCCTTTTTTCAATTTTTTTAAATTTATGCAGAATTGACATAACAGGTCTGACATTAATGTGTTCATGTCACAATGTTATTACAATGTCATTCCATATGTTATCGCTTTGTTACTGGTGGATACATTAAAAAACAGCCTTTAATCACACAGCCTTCGGCGCTCTGGGCTACAGTGAAGCATTTTTTAGCGCCAGTGGTGTGTAAGGCTGTATTTTAGATGAATATGTTGTCGGTTGCACTAACCAGTCGCTACCATTCGCTCCTATACAACTCTGTACTGGTCATATAGCGACTCCACACAATGTATTCAACAATGCTACACAGCGACTGAGGCACTCTGAACTAGCGAACCATGGACAAGCACAGCGACTACTAGCGGGCGCACTGAAATGCCTGCTACAGGCGCTCATCTATCGCTACCTGCTGCTAGTAATGAATCAGCCTGCCCGTAATGCTGCATCTGCACCTGCTCAGCAAGTGAGGGCCAAATAAGAGCCAATGTGTACACTCATTGCACTGATGGATTAAATATGTAGCAAGAACTCCTATGTGTGCGCAAGCATACAATGGTCATCTATGCTTTCCCCCCAAAAAATAAACAAGTTAAAAATCCGCATGATATTAATAGGGCTGATTCAGAGCCTCTCACCAAGGTATTTTGACTTACTGTTTTTCTGTGAAAATTCCTCAGCATTTATAAAGGAGAGTGACAAAGGTTCCCATCCGTCTATCTCCATGATGAGCCATCGGGGATAGGCGAGGTCTCTTGAGAATCTCACTCAACATCAGATATGACATCACAAAAGGGAGGCCTAAAGGGGGTTGCACGGGAAAATAACCCCTAGATCCTCCCCTTCTGTGACATCAGCCGCCTCATCCCCAATGATATCGGGGAGATTCCATGGAGGCCACGCCTTAATATCAGTGAGAGATCATGTTGCTGCTTATCTAACCAGATATAAAGTACAAGGAACTGCAAAAGCGAGTGGTCAGCAGTCTCTATAGGAGATAAAATATGCATTATCACATTGATCCTCCGTGTGTTTTTCCCTTTTATTCTCTTCTCTTTAGAGTCCACTAGATCTTTTGTCACTGGTGTTGTTTTTGGCAGTTGTTCTTGCCCCCTGTGGTGTCACATTACTCTGTTATGAATTGGGTTGTAGAAACACTAATTTTTCGATCCAATTAGCAATTCCCAAATCACATTTGCAGGCTTTCCTGCTTTGTAGATTGCTCATTTTGGCACATGATCGTTTAAATGTAGTAATTATGCATTTCAAGTGCATGTATTGTACAATGCGAAATAGCTAGAAAATATCATACAAAATGAATGAGAGAGATGGGAGGAATATGGTGACTGTAGTAAAGCATCACTAACTACCACTAAGACACTGTGCAATGAAACCCCTAGGCACGTTTGCTTATTATAGTATTATTACTCTGTTTGAGGGTGTTATATATGGTTATTTTATGTGATGAATGTTTGCCTGCTATCGTTATCCAGCAATGAACCAGCTTCTTACCTTAATTAGTGAGGATCTCACAGTTAGAAACTGCCCTTTGAAGCAATTAGATATCCCTTTTCTTTTATATTTGCGATATATATAGCCAGAGATGACATTTGGAGTGCAGACCATAGGTCTTAGATTTCACCATAGGCTGACTTGCTTTAATTAACTCTCAGATCGCACAGTCTATTTTTTTAACCTGGCTTATTTTAAGAAATTCAACCATATTAAAATGTATCAGTTCATTTTCAGTTACTTCCTGTGGTTCCCCATTTTATGCAATTCGGTTATATATTTGTGGTCAGTTAATTGTTATATTACTGCTACTAGAGATATAACATGCTGTCCACTTCATAATCTCACTGCTGTGCATGACCTTGGCTAACTAAAGCACTTATCAGCTCAGGTGAATCCAGGGGGCTTCACATGGGGGGCAACCCAAATCAGGATGTCTTAAAAATGTCGACAATAGGGCCAACTGCTGTTCCAGTCTAATTATATTCCAAGGAGGGGGAAGAGGATAGACCCTAAGGTCAGTCCTCTAAAAAGCAGACTTTTACTGAAGTGTGGGCCCCTACTCCCTAGAATTTACATAAGAAAGGGGGGAGGTTTGTTTTGAAATGTTCAGGGCGGTAACAGCTGCAACAGTTAGCTCATTTCAATGCCCTTAAAATGAGCTAAGGGGGGAAGCTGTTACCCCCCGAACATTTCAAAACAAATCTCCCCCCTTTCTTACTTTAAATTCCAACAACCCACAGGCCCAGGCATCTTCATTGTTTTTGATTATTTGAATGTTGATGTTATTTTTTTATCTTTATATTCAACTTTTTATTTATTGTCTTTTATTGTTGTTTCTCCGGAGTTAGACTGCAATGGACAAAGGGTAGTGTACCAGGTTTTTTCTCAAGTTGTCTCTTCTTTGTTCTTTTTTTTAAACTACTGTACTAAGCATTGCAAAGGGATCCCCAATTCAATGTTAAACGGGTGCCTAGCATGCGGTGGGTGGTTTGCTGATACCCCATCCCCTGATTAATGGCCCTTAGTCCTGAGCATTGGGGGGGGGGTACAAAATAGACTGTTGCATATCAGAGGGAAGAGCAAAAGGCCTTTGCCGAAGGGCATAGGGGTTACTAAACTGCCACGGCTAGAGGCTGGCCAAAAAGTCTCCTACTCATGGGGATACCAAGGGTTGTATTTGAGAGCGTTTAAGCCCAAACAATAGGGTGTGGAGATAGTTAACGTGTGGATATTCCATAAGTTGATCAGACCTTTTGTTTGTTTGTCTGATCAAATCTCAATACACATGGGCCACTGGAACATTATACCTTGTAAAATCAGCAGCACATGTACACAGCTGCCACAAGGTACGAGTAGAATAACCAAATAGAAAATCAGATGGTAGAATAAGAGAACTTGATACTTATGTGTTCATTAGGGGTGCTAGTAAATCCAAAGTTTGATCAAATCAAAAGAATTTCATCCAGCAATCATGCTCCTCAGATCATATGTCTCTTGTCTGTCAGATGTTACTTAGAGCTCCCAGGCCATTTTTGCACCTTGTTTTATGTTCCTAGGGAATTGGGGTGTGTCCCAGCCTCTATAGGAAGTGGTGGGCCCAAGCACTTTTATTACTTTTTGACCCTAGCGGGATATGGGAGATCTTTGATCCTGAATAGGTTTTAAGGGTCTAAGGTTTGCTAAATGAGAAATGCATCTACATTTTCTTAGAATACAAAAGTGGGGGCTACTGCCAGATGGAAGGGGGGGGAGAGTGACACACACAGATAAGTATGCCAGGAACGTATATACCCATAAGGGCATTAATAAAGGGAAAATAATAATGTCACAAGGTGTGCATCCATGAGTGGTATGCAGCCTCAAACAGTATAAATATAAATATATAATATATTGATGGGGAAAGGGCTGTAAATAATCTTCCTTAGGACCAGATCTGCATTCAACTTGCAGAGTTCAAGTTTTGAGATTGGGGTTTGGCTTCTGGGTGTGTGTCTATTCTTCTCTTGGCTCTGTGTGTCTATTGTTAGCATTGCGTTTCCACTGTTTTATATGTATTTGCCCATTTTTGTTGTGTTACAACTTTGTTGTGGATGCCTAGTTTTATTGCTCCCTACATCACTATTACTGTGCTCATATGGCTAGTTCAAATGGCCATGCTCCCTGTAGCTAATAAGACCCCTTGTCCATGCATACTACCTTCTGTTTGCTTGATTGCTCAATGGTTTGCCTTAGGCAACACTTAAGTGCTACCTCCTACAAAACCAATCTCAAACATTGTTTGTGTGTTGTGGTCATTATTTGGTGTCAGTTAGTTAGTTAGTTAGTGTTAGTTAGTTTTCAATGTCCTTTTAGGTGATCCTGACACCCTTTCAAAGGCTCCAGACAGATGGCCAGGAGTCCTATAATGAGGCCCACTACCGCACTCGGGTAGCTGTAGAGCACACCTTTGGCTTACTAAAGTTGCGGTTTCCATGCCTGGACCACACAGGGGGTGCCCACAAATACAAGCCTGATAAGGTTGGAAAGAAATGGAGCATATTCAAAGGAGGGCAACGAAGTTGTGTGCAGGGACTAGAGAACCCTGAAAGATTGTCAAAGTTAGGTTTATTTAGTTAAAAAGACGCCTGAGGGGTGATCTAATAACTATGTATAAATATATTCAGGGTCAATACAAAGATCTGTCTCACAATCTATTTATACCCCGGAGTGTAACCATAACCCGAGGGCATCCACTAAGGTTAGAGGAAAGGTGCTTTTTCCACCGACATAGGAGGAGATTCTTCTCTGTAAGAGCCGTGAGACTATGGAACTCGCTGCCAGAGGAGGTAGTAATGAAGGATACAGTAAAAACATTCAAAAGTAGCATGGATGCCTTCCTATGGCTACTAGACCACTGGAAGGAAATAAACAGGTTGAACTGGATGGACTAAAGTTTTATTCAGCCTTACATACTATGTTTCTATATTACTATGTAATGATAAGTCATTACAGTTGATGTCTTTTTACTTATGGGTAAAAATAAAGCATCATTTTAAAGAGATTTCGGGTAATTTGGGCTGTTCGATTGTTTTTCCCTTCAGAAGTAGGCCTGTCAAAATTTTCGCAAGATGGCCTCCCCATGCAGTTCATTAACATAAAATATGCCTGCTATTCCAACACATCTGCATGGAGATAAGACCTCTCAAATATCTTATATCACTGATTGCGAGAGAGGGTTTTGAGAAGCAACATACTAAACTTTAAATTTTTGATTGTGGGTCCATTTAAATCTTAGCTTAACGCCCTACTGACTTATGTTTACTGTGGTTGATGTAGAAAGTTGATAATGATTGTTCTCAATTGTGTTCCTATTAGGGATGTGCTGTCTATTCTAGCCATTTACAGAATAATTCAAACCACATTGCTAGTCTCATGATAAAATTTCATTTGTGACCAATCTCCCTAGCAACCTGGTTAAATGTCATGATACATCTGTAGCTGATTATATACTCAAACTGCATGAATCATTTTTATCTTAAATGTCTTACAACATTAGTTCTCACAGAGAGAGTGTAGTCCTAGAGAACTGACGTATTGGTTTGTTAAGCTGGGTTGCTGGATTTGCAATACCAGGTCAAATTGCTTGTGCTGGAACTTCTGGTTGGCTCTATAGCCCTCCCTCTGTTAGTTAAAATGAGATCAAAGATTCCTAATCATGTACTCAGATATATAAAATGTGTTTTAGATTAGCTTTTTGAGAGCAATAATTCCAACACATTTTTTTGGAATTTAGAGACAAAGGGCCGATTCAAGAATTGTCTGTGGCATTAGTGCTGATGATTTGACCACTGCATCACTCTTTGCCTTTTTCACTGTGCAGTACAGTGGTATTGTGTAAGCCAGTGGTTTGCAACCTTTTTACATCAAGTACCCCCCAGTAACAAGCATTACCACCAAGTACCCACAAGGAGGTGATCAATTACTAATGTTACCTAAATAAGTAGGTCACATGACTTGTAGCAGTTTTTGACACAAGAAAGAATAATGTTTTACTGTTAAAATATTATACCAGACCTGTTGGACCACCCTTATTGATGCACCCTTGAACGTTGCCAAGTACCCCCTGGGGTAAACATACCGCAGATTGAGAAACAGTGGTATAAGCTACAGCAGTCATAATAGGACCTGAAGCCTGATATAATATAGGGCACAATTGCAGGAGATGTATCGAAATTGCTGTTTTTTTACAAATTGTAAAATCCACCTAATTTGTGCACCAATGCATTTATCTTGCTTTAAGTACTAAAAATGGTATTAATGCACTGCAAAGCTTGTCCCTTTTTTATCAAAAGTGTGTTTTCAGTCCCTTTAAGCACTATATAAGCACCTATAATGAGCAAATATGGCATGCAGTATCAAGAAGATGAAGGTACAAAGTAGCACTCATTGACGCAGTTAAAGCTTGCATAAGGACCCATAGGTACACAAACAGACAATGGCACAGGCTGTATTAACACTTAATATATGACGAAAGTACTCTCCATAAATTTCATCAAACACCGCGCTCCAAATATTACAGTGGTCAATAATTAACACAAAAATCTCGCTGGAGTATAGCAGATCGTGTTGGATCAGTCCGCAAACATATGCACACTTTTTCTGTCTCTGTTGGTGCTCTATGGCACCAAGAACTCAGCGGAAAAAATATATATCTTTCTTCAATGTGCAAAAGTGACAATTAAATCTTATTCTTAATCAGAAGTCCACCTCTTATGTGAAAACTCCAATAAACCATGAATTTGTGTGATTTCCCACCACCACAATCGATGTGACGTACCAGATACACAATGGGGTATTTGCCATATCAATTTGGGTCCTCTTTAGGATGTTAATTTTTATATATTCTCTCCATTCGGTGGGGTATATCAATCAAATTTCCAAATCCTCCTTACTCCTTGGGACACTCCTTAACAATCCTCCACTCCGGGGTTATGACATAAAAGTAAACAGACAAAGGCACATAGCGTAATACCCTTAAGTATTCAGAGCGCCTGCCCGCATTTATTTAAGCTTACCAGCAATCATTTAAGAACAAGCATTTGTGTTTAAAACATCCAGGCTTTAAAACGAATTAAAAAAGAGGGCGCGCTGTAAGGAACTTTTGTGCTCACATACAAGCTGCTTCCAGGCAGTGCAGCAATGTGTTTCCACCCCGTCTCCCCGGCCGCCGGACACAGGAGCGCGCGCTGCCTTCCTCCTCTCCTACACACGTGAAGACGCCTCACAGTGCTGACCCCGCCCAACGCGTTTCGTCGTCAGCTGACAACTTATTCATGAGCTACGGGTATTGTGGAGCGTCTCTCTTTTCACTTCAACTATGGACATGTGATCTGTCTGGGTTAACTGTTAGATTACCGCCCAGAACTTGTCTTTGCTATTGAAATCAAGCAGTTTAGCTATTTCAGTGCTGGATTACCTCTGTTGATTTTAATGTTATTAAAAAGCCACTATCAACAAATTAAATAATAGTGTGCTAAATTTAATACTAAGTTTAATGCTGCTTTAATTTAATTTAATTTTAAAATTAACTGGTTAGCTGTACTTTGAGCACAAAAAATCCTTACAACCGAACCACATATAATTAACACTTGACATATTTTACCTAAAAAGATCTACATTCTTACATTACCAAAATTAATAGGTTTCTTCAGCTTTGTACATAATTATCAAACTACATAAAAAACAGGCATATATATTTTATCCAAGCCCAATACAAGACAACATCAAGTGGACCTAAATTTATATATAATATAGAATTACATTTTGTCACCATTACTAAAAGGCTAAACGAGTGGAATAAACCCATAGATCATACAATCAGAATATGATCTAAATACTAAATCATGGACTGCAAATCTCATTTATTAGTTCTAACAAAATTTAATTAATTTTATCCATAATGTATTAAATTATTTTTTTATATATTAGATTTGAATTATATTTTTACTATCAATTTGGATGTCCTACTGGCATATAGTTATCAAAAAGGGCCATGGGGAGAGAACTCCAAATAACAACCCCCCTAATGGTCTCCTATAAAGCAATTTAGATCAAACTCTATATTGAGGCCTCCTGGGGCCATGGATTTCATATTGAATATCCACTTAGATTCCAACCGGGATAATTTCCTAACCATATTTCCACCCTTTAATATTTTTAGAGGACAGTCAATAATGCAATACCTCATATCTCTTGGATCAGAGTTATGGGATTCTTTGAAATGGGAAGATACACTATGAGAAATGAGGCCTTTTTTAATGTTGTAAATATGTTCCCTCAATCTAATCTTAAATGATCTCGTTGTCCTTCCTACATACTGTTTACCACAGCTACATTCCAACAGGTAGACAACATTGGCACTATTACATGTAAAACAATTTTTTATCTTAAAAATTTCTCCAGTAGAATTAGATTTAAAATCTTTTATGCCCCTAGATGTTGGAATTGCGTTTAATTTACAACCCATACACTTGCCACATCTATAAAATCCCTTATGGCTATTTAGAAAGGTACTTTTTTCGGGAGGTGGCTCAATATAGCTTGTAACCAATTCTGTAGTGATGGTGGGGGGTCTCCGAAAAATAACTTTTGGTTTATTTGGTACTCGTTGGCCTATCAGCTCGTCCCCTTTAAGCATCTAAATTGCTTTATAGGAGACCATTAGGGGGGTTGTTATTTGGAGTTCTCTCCCCATGGCCCTTTTTGATAACTATATGCCAGTAGGACATCCAAATTGATAGTAAAAATATAATTCAAATCTAATATATAAAAAAATAATTTAATACATTATGGATAAAATTAATTAAATTTTGTTAGAACTAATAAATGAGATTTGCAGTCCATGATTTAGTATTTAGATCATATTCTGATTGTATGATCTATGGGTTTATTCCACTCGTTTAGCCTTTTAGTAATGGTGACAAAATGTAATTTTATATTATATATAAATTTAGGTCCACTTGATGTTGTCTTGTATTGGGCTTGGATAAAATATATATGCCTGTTTTTTATGTAGTTTGATAATTATGTACAAAGCTGAAGAAACCTATTAATTTTGGTAATGTAAGAATGTAGATCTTTTTAGGTAAAATATGTCAAGTGTTAATTATATGTGGTTCGGTTGTAAGGATTTTTTGTGCTCAAAGTACAGCTAACCAGTTAATTTTAAAATTAAATTAAATTAAAGCAGCATTAAACTTAGTATTAAATTTAGCACACTATTATTTAATTTGTTGATAGTGGCTTTTTAATAACATTAAAATCAACGGAGGTAATCCAGCATTGAAATAGCTAAACTGCTTGATTTCAATAGCAAAGACAAGTTCTGGGCGGTTATCTAACAGTTAACCCAGACAGATCACATGTCCATAGTTGAAGTGAAAAGAGAGACGCTCTACAATACCCGTAGCTCATGAATAAGTTGTCAGCTGACGACGAAACGCGTTGGGCGGGGTCAGCACTGTGAGGCGTCTTCACGTGTGTAGGAGAGGAGGAAGGCAGCGAGCGCTCCTGTGTCCGGCGGCCGGGGAGACGGGGTGGAAACACATTGCTGCACTGCCTGGAAGCAGCTTGTATGTGAGCACAAAAGTTCCTTACAGCGCGCCCTCTTTTTTAATTCGTTTTAAAGCCTGGATGTTTTAAACACAAATGCTTGTTCTTAAATGATTGCTGGTAAGCTTAAATAAATGCGGGCAGGCGCTCTGAATACTTAAGGGTATTACGCTATGTGCCTTTGTCTGTTTACTTTTATGTCATAACCCCGGAGTGGAGGATTGTTAAGGAGTGTCCCAAGGAGTAAGGAGGATTTGGAAATTTGATTGATATACCCCACCGAATGGAGAGAATATATAAAAATTAACATCCTAAAGAGGACCCAAATTGATATTGCAAATACCCCATTGTGTATCTGGTACGTCACATCGATTGTGGTGGTGGGAAATCACACAAATTCATGGTTTATTGGAGTTTTCGCATAAGAGGTGGACTTCTGATTAAGAATAAGATTTAATTGTCACTTTTGCACATTGAAGAAAGATATATATTTTTTCCGCTGAGTTCTTGGTGCCATAGAGCACCAACAGAGACAGAAAAAATGGCACAGGCTGGCCTATAGGGAGAAACCTTCTGAAGTGAGCAAATGCAAACTTATTATTTAAGGACATTTTGAGTCTCTGCCCCATTCAAGAAAGGAAAGAACAGTGCCAAAATTAAAGGAGCATACGTGAAAACAAGCAAAATGACTCAAAAAGTCACAGAAAGGTGCACTTCTCCTTCTGAACTGTAAGCCAGTCAGGAGATAAGGTTTTTCCTCCTGTATGAACACAAATCAAAAGCACATTGTTCTTGCCTAACGTCATATTTAGGGATGAACGGACCCATAGAAGTTCGGGCTCACCAAGTTCGGCATAGATTGGTTGAGGTCCCTGCACAAAATGGGATAGGGAAAGTACTCAAAATAATAAGTACTTAAAAAAATAAATAAATAAATAAAAAAATGGTTAAATAATATTTTTAGGGGTGTTGGAGTCCAAATGGGGGATGGGGGGCATCTGGACAATTTCCCTGAACAAAATAGGGTAGGAAAAGTGCTCAAAATATTCCCACAAAATGAAAACTAAAATAAATACACAAATAAATACATTTAAAAAAAAGTTAAAACATTTATTAAAATATACATTTTTTAAGGAGGTTAAGAAGGAAAATCGGGGGGTAACACCAGTGAGATTGGCCTGCACAAATTGGGGTAGGGAAAGCTAAATCTTCTCCTAAAGCAGACTGTGTTGCAGAACAACCCCCTATCATCCCATAGCAGACTGTGTGGTAGAACAACCCCCATCATCCTATAGCAGACTGTGTGGTAGAACAACCCCCATCATCCTATAGCAGACTGTGTTGCAGAACAACCTCTATCATCCCTCATCATCTTCTTTAGCAGACTGTGTTGCAAATCAACCACCATCAACCTGTAGCAGACTGTTGCAGAACAACCTCCATCATCCCATAGCAGACTAGGGCCCTTATTTAAGAAGGGATAGCGTCAGGTAGCGCCTGGTTAATGAGAGGTAGCGACAGGTAGCGACTGGTTAACGCCAGACACGGCACGCAATTACACATTTATCGAGCAGAATCTGTTTAGCGACTGGAATAGCGCCATGTAGTGTCTGATTCATCATTTTCACAGCCTCAGGGAACAACGCTGGCGTTCAGCCTTGCACAGCGCTAGGTATGACCTCTCGCTACCTGTCACTCTCCCATACATTTCAATGGACGATCCTTTTCTTCTTTTTAAACGGGGTTTTTGGTTTGTTTTTTTTTTCAAAAAATCACAAATAATTCTGTGACCTCTTCTGGCATTGAAAAAGCAGTTTTTCCACAATTTTTTCATTTTTTATATATTTCTTCAGAAATGACATTACAGGTCTGCCATTAAAGTGTTCATGTTTCAATGTTGCTACAATGTAATTCCATATGTTTTCGCTTTGATACTGGTGGATAGATGCTGAAAAACAGACTTTAAACACACCGCCTGCTGCGCTCTGGGCTTCAAACAAGCATTTTTCAGCACCTGAGTTTTGTGAGGCTGTTTTTTTGCTAAATATGGTGTGAGTCGGTCGCTATGAGCAGTCGCTAACATGCGCTCCCATACAGCGCTGTACTGGTCAAATAGCGACTCCTCACAATGTATTCAACATTACTGAACAGCGACTGAGTCGCTATGAAGTAGCGACCCACGGCCGAGCACAGTGACTACAAGCGGGCGCTCTGAAAATGCCTGCTACAGACGCTCATCTGTCGCTACCTGCCGCTAATGATGAATCAGCCTGCCAGTTGCAGAACAACCCCCATCATTCAATAGCAGATGTTCAGCAGCCCATCAATAGGCTTAAATGTTCAGGCTGAAAGCTGAGCCTTGGCAAAAACTTCCAACTGAAGTCTGTGTTTGAGGTCGGGAACTCAGCACAGATCTGAACTTTGCTTACTGTTTGGGTTTGCCCATCCCTAGTCATATGTATCAAGTTTAAAAAGCCTATGGAGCAAGGTGCAAGGATATTTAAAATCTGGACTGCAGGATTTAGATGGTACACCAGCGCATCACAGTGCAAAAAAGAAAAGGAAAAATGTGGGAATTAATCCATAAAAATAGACAAAAATAAAAGTCTCCTTATTTACTTCATATTTAATATTTCATTATTTAAAGCAGACCAACACCCCTGCAATAAGACTGCAAAAACACTCCAGAATGGTAGAGCAGCCCCACATAACCCCCCAAAACCCTGATATTTTGACCATGTCCACACGGGCGTTGGTTCACTTTAAGTCATTCTGCAGGCAGTGACCCCCCCCCCCCCCTACACACTATCGTAACCTTTAATGCCCTGCAGGCAATTGCTGCTAGCCCAGCACTGATACACTTACCGAAATGCCTGATCCAGTCCCACGCATTCGTAGCAATAGAGGGGGCAAGCCATCGTGCCTGTGGCAAATTGGCGGTCCAACAGGTTTTGAATGAACATGACCAGCTGGACAAGGCGGCAGCTGCGTGTGTGGCTCAGGATTGGGATTGGGCAATTTGGTGCCTGTCTCAGTGCTGGGTTAGCAGTTAGGGATGAGCGAATCGATCCGGACGAACCCGGATTCGATCCGAATTTCATGAAAAATTCGATTCGGATCGAATCCGAATTTCCCCGCGATTCGATCGCTCGAAGTTTTCCTTTAACATCCATTCATTTACATTACAGGCATTCTAAGATGACGGACGGGACATGTCCAGACATCAACCCCGCGCCAGTGCAAGCTGGGGCAGTCACATGCAGCCTATCAGCAGCCAGCAAGCCCGGTGACGTCACAGCGCTATTTAAGTCGGCGGACATCTTGCTTTTCCTCATTTCTCTATTGCATTCGTGAGAGACAGGACGCTGCTGTAGGCAGGGAGAGGCAGTTAGACAGACAGGGACAGACAGGGACAGGCTGGAGACAGGCAGGAGACAGGCAGGAGACAGACAGAAAGTCAGTGAAAAGCAGGGAAAGTTAGGAAAAATCGGAGGCAGTCACAGGGAGATTTTTTTTTTTTTCATCCAGCCTGAGTGTTACTGGCTGGCTGACTGGCTTTGTTAGCGTTTTCAGGCTGCTTATACACTAACTGTGCATATATACTGAACTGATCTCAAGTCTGCTGTGAGGCATCCCATTCTGTGACTACACCAGCCTCTATTTAATACCATAACCATTTGCACTTATTCTAATAGAAATTTGGCCTGATAAACACACTTGCTGTGCATAGTAGTACTGCTGCCAGGTGCTCTCTGGTTGTTGGGGCATCCCATTCTGTGACTACACCAGCCTCTATTTAATACCATAACCATTTGCACTTATTCTAATAGAAATTTGGCCTGATAAACACACTTGCTGTGCATAGTAGTACTGCTGCCAGGTGCTCTCTGGTTGTTGGGGCATCCCATTCTGTGACTACACCAGCCTCTATTTAATACCATAACCATTTGCACTTATTCTAATAGAAATTTGGCCTGATAAACACACTTGCTGTGCATAGTAGTACTGCTGCCAGGTGCTCTCTGGTTGTTGGGGCATCCCATTCTGTGACTACACCAGCCTCTATTTAATGCCATAACCATTTGCACTTATTCTAATAGAAATTTGGCCTGATAAACACACTTGCTGTGCATAGTAGTACTGCTGCCAGGTGCTCTCTGGTTGTTGGGGCATCCCATTCTGTGACTACACCAGCCTCTATTTAATACCATAACCATTTGCACTTATTCTAATAGAAATTTGGCCTGATAAACACACTTGCTGTGCATAGTAGTACTGCTGCCAGGTGCTCTCTGGTTGTTGGGGCATCCCATTCTGTGACTACACCAGCCTCTATTTAATACCATAACCATTTGCACTTATTCTAATAGAAATATGGCCTGATAAACACACTTGCTGTGCATAGTAGTACTGCTGCCAGGTGCTCTCTGGTTGTTGGGGCATCCCATTCTGTGACTACACCAGCCTCTATTTAATACCATAACCATTTGCACTTATTCTAATAGAAATTTGGCCTGATAAACACACTTGCTGTGCATAGTAGTACTACTGCCTGCCAGGTGCTCTCTGGTTGTTGGGGCATCCCATTCTGTGACTACACCAGCCTCTATTTAATACCATAACCATTTGCACTTATTCTAATAGAAATTTGGCCCGATAAACACACTTGCTGTGCAGAGTGGTACTGCTACCAGGTGCTCTCTGGTTGTCGGGGCATCCCATTCTGTGACTACACCAGCCTCTATTTAATACTATAACCCTTTGCACTTATTCTAATAGAAATTTGGCCTGATAAACACACTTGCTGTGCATAGTATTACTGCTCACAGGTGCACTCCTGTTGGGGCATCCCATTCTGTGACTACACCATCCTCTATTTAATACCATAACCATTTGCACTTATTCTAATAGAAATTTGGCCTGATAAACACACTTGCTGTGCATAGTATTACTGCTCACAGGTGCACTCCTGTTGGGGCATCCCATTCTGTGACTACACCAGCCTCTATTTACTGCTGTAACCCTTTGCACTTATTCTAATAGAAATTAGGCCTGATAAAGACACTTTTGCTGTGCATAGTAGTACTGATGCCAGGTACACTGCTGACTGTTGGGGCATCCCATTCTGTGACTACACAAGCCTCTATTTAATACTATAACCCTTTGCACTTATTCTAATAGAAATTAGGCCTGATAAAGACACTTTTGCTGTGCATAGTAGTACTGCTGCCAGGTGCTCTCTGGTTGTTGGGGCATCCCATTCTGTGACTGCACCTGCCTCTATTTAATACTATAACCCTTTGCACTTATTCTAATAGAAATTAGGCCTGATAAAGACACTTTTGCTGTGCATAGTAGTACTGCTCCCAGGTGCTCTGCTGTTGGGGCATCCCATTCTGTAACATACCATACCCCTCTTTATTTACACTAAGCAGCTCTCTTATTTACACTAAGCAGGCCTGTTGGAGGCTGAGTGTTACTGCTCACTTTTGGTGTGCATTATATTCTGTTTCATATAGACCCACCGCTGCCTGGGGGTTCTTAAAATATCACCTACTACCACGCCAGTTAGACTATGTTGGGCAGACAAGTGCCTGGAAGTGAAAAGAGGAGTGGCAGAGGCCAAGATTCCGCAGGCAGAGCTCGCAGCAGACTGGGGGCCAGTAGCAGCAGGAGTCACGCTGAGAGACCTAATCTGCCAGTATCTGCTAGCGGTCGGGTCTCCACCAGTAACGCATCTGCCGTGGTAGATTGGTTGACGCGCTCATCAACAACATCATCACAACTTACGTCTGAGACCCCCAGTCTAGGGTCGGTAGGTTCCTCTGACACAACCCTGAGTTGGCATGCCCCGAGAGCAGTCCCTGTCCTCCCATTGCCTCTGTCCTACGCCGTTCCCTCCCCCAGCGACGTATCCTATGCTTTGGGTTCAGCTCCACTCTTTAGTAAGGAGGACGATCAGATAGAGGACAGTCAGCAGCTACTGCCCAGCCAAGAAATGGAGGTGGCTTCTTTAGCTAGGCAGACAAATAGTGATGTGGACAGTGTCGTGGGTGCTGCGAGCGTTCCAGCTCCTGCGCCAGACACTGTTGATGAATCCACGAACATCAGTGACGTACAGCCACAACTCGGTGATAATGATGGTGACGATGAAGCCGATCGCACTTGGGAGCCGGGTAATGAAGGGGCTTCATCGTCATCATCAGGAGAAGAGGGGTGCAGGTTGCCCCGGAGTCAGCAGCTGAGGCAGCAAAGTGGTAGCAGTCAGCATGGGGGCACAATTCCAAAGGCTGGAGCCGGCCGGGGCCAGGGCCGGGGTAGAGCACCTGCTGTGCGGCAGTCTACCTTATCAGGAGGTAGTGGAGCAGGGGTTCCTTGAGTTGGCAACAGCAGCAGTGAATCAGTGAGGCCAGGGGGTGGGAAAAGTAGCTACTCGGCAGTGTGGCAGTTTTTCCTGAAGCATCCGCAGGAGGGTAACATGGCCACATGCAAGATATGTAGGCAAAAGGTGAAGCATGGCCAGGGTCCAAATGATGGCACCACGGCCCTGCATCAACATATGATGCGTCACCATAAAGCGACCTGGGAGAACCGAGGCTCCCAAGGGGTGGTTCAGTTTGCTTCCTCACCAAGTGGCACGTTGCTCTCAATTTCTGCCAGCCAAGGCTCCAGCACCTCAGCCGAAGGCAGCTGTGCGTCACACCCATCCTCTGTCGCTCCTCCTCCTCCTCCTCCAAGTCATGCATCCTGCCAGCAATCCATCAGCAAAGCCATGTCCAAGAGACAGCAGTATGCGCCCACTCATCTTACGGCGCAGAAGCTGAATGTGCTCCTGTCCAAGTTGCTGGTGCTGCAGTCGCTCCCTTTTCAGGTGGTGGACTCTACACCTTTCAGAGAACTGATGGCTTGTGCCGAGCCGAGGTGGAGAGTCCCAAGCCGTCATTTCTTTGCCAAGAAGGCAGTACCAGCGCTGCACACTTTTGTTGAACAGAAGGTGGGCCAGTCCTTGAGCCTGTCGGTGTGTAGCAAAGTGCATGGCAGCGCCGACGTCTGGAGCTGTAACTACGGTCAGGGACAGTACATGTCGTTTACGGCCCACTGGGTGAATGTGGTCCCTTTGCAGCAGCAACAACTTGGACAGGTCACGCCGCTTCGGCCTCCGCGCTCCCTGCCCGTTGGGCCTGTGACACCGTGCGACTCGGCCTCCTCATCCTCCGCCATCTCCTCACCCTCCACTGTAGGCTCAAGTCTCAGTGCCCCTCCAGTCTACCATGTGTGCAGGGCACGGAGGTGTCACGCAGTGCTTCACATGGTTTGTCTTGGCGAACGGAATCACACAGGGGAGGAACTGCTTAAATTTATTCATCAGGAAATCCAAACATGGCTTACTCCAAGAAAACTTAAAATGGGAATCATGGTTACCGACAATGGGAAGAACATTTTGTCTGCGCTGCGCCAAGGAAGCCTGACCCATGCCCCCTGCATGGCTCACGTCTTCAATCTGGTTGTCAAGCGGTTTCTGAAGTGTCCCCCCCCATCTGCAAGACATCCTAACAACTTCAAGGAAACTTTGCATGCACTTCAGCCACTCATACACCGCCAAACACACCCTTCTTGAGCTACAGCGTCAGAACGGTATCCCCCAACATAATCTGATTTGCGATGTTTCCACCCGTTGGAATTCCACCCTTCACATGTTGGACCGATTATATGAACAGAGAAAAGCCATCACGGATTTCCTGATGATCCAAGCAGATAGGGGGACTCCCCTGTGTAACTTCAATGTCAACCAGTGGCAGCTCATACGTGACACCTGCCGTTTGCTCAGGCCCTTTGAGGAAGCCACTTTATTTGTCAGTCGGCAGGATTACGGGATGAACGACGTGATTCCACTGCTTCATGTACTACAGCACATGTTGGAAACCATGGCTGGTCAGGGCACTGGAGACATGGCGTTTACATCTTACGGCCACATGAACCCCGTTGGAGCTGAACTGGAGGAGAAGGAGGAAGAGGAGGAGGAGTTTCCCAGCCAACCGCAGTTTAGGCTTGGCGAAATGGCTGGTTTATCTAGTCAGCGGACAGGAGAGGAGGAGCAGGAGCAGCCAGAGGAGCTAGAGGTTTTTGAGGAAGGCGAGACAGAGGACCCGGGCACACCGTGGCAGTATGCAGTGGAGATGGAGACAGGTAGTCCATCCGAGTCACTTGCGCAAATGGCACGAAGCATGCTCACGTGCTTGCGTAGTGACCCCAGAATTGTTTCCATCTGTCGGCGGGATGACTTCTGGCTGTCCACCTTATTGGACCCTCGCTTCCGGCACAAAATGGGGGCATTTTTTAAACCCACCGAGAGGGAGGACAAACTCAACTACTACAAAGACATTCTACGTAGGCAGTTGGCCGATGCCTATCTGCGCCATGGTCCATACTCTCGCAGGTCTGACTCGAGGGGACCTCTGCGCTCACCTCCCACTGCCATGGCCGTTGGGGGGGTTGGCAGGAGCAGCAGCAGCAGCTCCATCAGCAGCCTCAGTCTTCAGTCGCTAATGAGTAGCTTTCTACACCCGCATAGTGAGGCTACTCATGAGCAGCAGGAAGACCTGGAGCAGGACCTGAACCAGCAGGTTATGTCATACTTTGACATGACCATGCCAACACACCTTGAGGATCCGCTGGACTTCTGGGCAGCCAAACTTGATTTGTGGCCGCAACTAGCAGAGTTTGCCCTGGAAAAGCTGTCCTGCCCGGCAAGTAGCGTGCCATCTGAGCGGGTGTTTAGTGCGGCGGGGGCCATAGGATAGGAGAACTCGTCTGTCAACTAAAAATGTGGAGAGACTCACCTTTGTCAAAATGAATCAGGGATGGATCAGCCAGGATTTCCACCCACCAATGCCTGATGCATGCGACAAGATTCAGCATGGTGCCACGTTTTACACTTTCCAAATGGTGCAAAACATATTTATGTCTTTATGCCAATTTTTGGGCTCCTGCTGATGCCAACTCCAGGGTGTGAATCATCCAATTTTTGGGTTCCTGAAGCCAACCCCAGGGTCTCTTTAAAGTAATGTTTGGGCTCCTACTGCTGCCAACTCCAGGGTGTGATTCATCCAATTTTTGGGCTCCTGAAGCCAACTCCAGTGTCTCTTTAAAGTAATATTTGGGCTCCTGCTGCTGCTGCTGCCAACTCCAGGGTGTGATTCATCCAATTTTTGGGCTCCTGAAGCCAACCCCAGGGTCTCTTTAAAGTAATGTTTGGGCTCCTGCTGCTGCTGCTGCCAACTCTAGGGTGTGATTCATCCATTTTTTGGGCTCCTGAAGCCAACTCCAGTGTCTCTTTAAAGCAATATTTGGGCTCCTGCTGCTGCCAACTCCAGGGTGTGATTCATCCAATTGTTGGGCTCCTGAAGCCAACCCCAGGGTCTCTTTAAAGTAATGTTTGGGCTCCTGCTGCTGCTGCCAACTCCAGGGTGTGATTCATCCAATTTTTGGGCTCCTGAAGCCAACCCCAGGGTCTCTTTACAGTAATATTTGGGCTCCTGCTGCTGCCAACTCCAGGATGTGATTCATCCAATTTTTGGGCTCCTGAAGCCAACCCCAGGGTCTCTTTAAAGTAATGTTTGGGCTCCTGCTGCTGCTGCCAACTCCAGGGTGTGATTCATCCAATTTTTGGGCTCCTGAAGCCAATCCCAGGGTCTCATTAAAGTAATGTTTGGGCTCCTGCTGCTGCTGCTTGAAACTGCAGGGTATGTCAGTCAATTATTGGGCTCCTGCTGCTGCCAACTCCAGTGTCTCTTTCAGCCAATGTTTGGGCTCCTGCTGCTGCTTGCAACTCCAGGGTGTGTTTCATCCAATTTTTGGGCTCCTGCTGCTGCCAACTCCAGTGTCTCTTTAAAGCAATGTTTGGGCTCCTGCCCCTCATAGTGATGGCACGTCAACTCTCTGCAATTGTGCCGCTCTGCGATTCTATTAGCGATGCCTCTGATCTGCATGTGATATTTATTCAAAGTATTATTTAACTAACCCAGCACGCATCCTGTGCGTGTTACAGCAAGGCAGAATGGTTTACAACCCTATTGAGGCTCTAGGAGGCTCAGAAATAGCCGTTTTTAATAGCAATTCGTCGCGAATAAATTCGGGTCGAACCGATTTTTGTCGGAAAATTCGGCGAATCAGTCAAATCGAATTTTTCAAAAGTTCGCTCATCTCTATTAGCAGTGATCACATGCGGTTGTTAAGGGTGAGTAAAGCTTTCTCCCCTGTATTTAATGTATGTTGGTATTTTAGATGTGATTAGCGTTCGGCGAACCTGAACCGCAAAGTTGAACTTTGCGAGTTTGGGTTCCCAAACCAGAATCTTGGGTTCCCAGCAAGAATACTAAGAAGACCATCAACTAGCTTACCTATGCACCTAAGTTAGCAGCAAGTTCAGGTGGCCATTAATTTCATTGGGGACCCATGTTTACAAGTTCGGCCACCCGAACCGAACTTTTGTTCAAAGTTCAGGCCAAACTTGCCGAACCCGAACTATAAGCGGTTCGCCCAACAATAGATGTGCAAATGCCACCTAAGGTTTTGTGCCGCAATATTTTAATATCTACCACCAAAGGTCAAAGTAATGTTATAAAATTGCCTTAAGCAAACACTGTGTGCACAATTATAGGGCAAGTTGTATTTTGAGGCTCTGTTTTATTAATCCTGAATATTTAAGTAAGTAAAAGTGAAGTTTTGGCTTTCTTCCGACAAAGAATATCTATTTGTGCATAATTATTGGGCTACTGTTAGTTTTCAGTTAAGTGCCAGCCTACCTGGAGTTTTTGTCACACTCTGTTGCCAGACCATTTTTCACTATTTTGCACTCCCCATGTTCAAATGTGATTTTTGAAGGGATTTCCAGGGATTTCCCAGGAAAATAATATATTGTTTTTTTCAGCAGAGTCTGGGCTTTAACATGAAATGTCTTGTTTGTAATTTTTTTGGTGTATTCTCAATATTTTTGGGTGAAATATGTGCAAAAAAAAAAAGAATTTTTACAATTTGTAGTTTTTTTTGTAATAAAAAATGTAAGTTTGTCAATGAAATCTTATTGCGTGTGAAATCCCAATTTCTCCCGGTTAAAGCGGTACCACATATGTATTGGTAGGCACCATTTCCTGCCCAGGAGACTCCCCCAAACTGAAACAGCGCTTTAGGGGATTTTCAGATAAAATACAACTATGCTACGCAATATGCGCACCTTGCAGTTTTTCCAGAAAAACAACCCTTTACATTTGAAATACCCCCAACAAACTATATATTCTCTGGAAGCACACACATCAGGCTTTCTAGGTGTACCAGGCTTGTTGATGTGGCCATAGATTTCTGAAAGTAATCCCTCAATGGATTCTTTGGTTGCAAAGAGTTTCCCTAAAAAAATGATAAAAAAGCAGAATCAAAGCCACATTTTCCTAAAAAAAAACTATATACAAACAAGAAAAAACAAGTTTAATCTGAAAACGCAACATCCCCCGAACAGAACAATTCCCAACATGCATAGCTACTGTCAAGGGAAGAGTTGCCAAACGCCCCAAAGTAAAGCATGTGCGTAACGTAATTTTACTTGAAAATTTCAGCTCTGCAGACAAAGTGCGCACCTTGCGATTTTTCAACCAAAACAACCCTTGACATTTGGAATATCCCCCATAAACCATATATTCCCTGAAAGTACACACGTTAAGCTTTCTAAGGGTACCCAGCTTGTTCTAGTGGGCTCATCTTTCTGGAATTATTAACTCAAAGAATTATTTGGTTGCGCAGGGTTTCCCTAAAAAATGTATAAAAAAGCTGAATAAAAAACACCTTTTCCTAAAATATAAATATGCAAACCAGAAAAAACAAGCTAAGTCTGAAAGCGCAAGGTCCCCCGAACAGAACAATACCCAACATGCATAGGTACTATTTACCCTTTTAATTGCCAGCCTACTTGAGATTTTGTCACCCTCTGTTGACAGGCCATTTTTCCCCATTTTACGTCATGTTTTGCGCCATGTTTTGCGCCATTTTTGCTGGAACTTCCAGGAAAATTATATATATATTTTTTTGCAGCAGAGTTTAGGCTTTAACATGAAATGTCTTGTTTGTAAATTTTATTTTTTTTTTTTCAATATTATTAAGTAAAAAAAATAAATAACTAAATAAAAAATTTTTAGAAAATTGACTCCTTTATTTTAAATAAAAAATGTATTTTATTAAGGAAAAGCATATTGCATGTGAAAGCCCCATTTCTACCGATTAGAACGGTACCACATATTTATCGGTAGCTCCCCGTTCCTGCCCAGGAGACCCCTCTAACTGAAACAAGTATTTTATAACATTCACAAATAAAATACAAATACCATCCACACTACAAAGGGTTAAATCGAGAAAAAAAATGACATAGGGTCCCCCCTCCCAGGGGAGGGGGACCCCATTTTTTTTTTATTTTTAAGGGTTAAAAACCCTTAAAAATCAAAAAAATAATTGACGTGGGGTCCCCCTTACCCAAAGTAACCAGCCCGGGGCCAGTTATGGGGGCTTGTAGGCACAGAGTGGGGGGGGCCTGCAGCCTACGAGCCCACATAGCCTATGTGTGCCCGGGCTCTTCTGCCCCCCCCTGGCCTTTGGGGAGGCAGGTAATGGGGGTGCCGGGGGTTAATGGCAAGCCACCCGCTAGCGCAGGTGGCTTGCCATCCCCCCAGCCTTGTGAACTGGTATAGGGGTCATGGACCCCTTACCAGTTCACAAGGGGTTAAAAGTAAATAAAACACAGACACAAGAAAAAAAAAATCTTTATTTTTCTTTTTTTACACTGTACTCACCTCCGATCCGGCATCCCTTGCCGCTGTCCCGCGCCGCTGTCACTTCACTGACAGATGGCGGTGGTGATCGGCGCAGGGCGGGTGACAGGCGAGGGGGCTCCGATCGGAGCCTCCTCACCTGACACCCGCCCTGCTCCGATCACCACCGGCATCTGACAGCTCAGAGGGGGTATAGGAGGCAGCGTCCATCGCCGCCATTACTAGAGGTGAGGACCCGGAAGAGGGTCCTCACCTGAAGACTGCGCAGCCCAGGGGGGGGGATCGGACCCCCCCTGGTGAAGAGGAGACCCGACAGAAGGCTCGGGCGCGGAGGTGAGTAAATGACAGTTTGTTTGTTTGTTTTTTTCACAGCGCCGATGTCAGCGCTGGAAATGGGGGGGGGCGGCTGGTTTCGGGCCCCCTCCTGAAGACGGAGGACGACGGGGGGGGGGCGATCGGATGCCCCCCGCAGGAAGAGGGGACCCCAAGCTTCACGGGGATACCGGAGGTAAGTGTTTTTTTTAAATATTTTTTTACTGTTAGGGGTAAATGCCAGGCACGTGAAATTTACGTGGCTGGCACTTAAGTGACGGAGAGGCAACCACGTAAATTTTACGTGGCTGGCATTTAAAGGGTTAATATACATCTAAATGAAAAAGGATAATTTTCCCATCTCATCATTTTATTTTAATCAATTAACGTGAGAATAATAAAACAAAAAACTCAAAATTTACATTTTGTGACATTTCCTAAAAGAATTGGTGACTAATATAGCCACCATTTTTTTCACTAATTAGACTTCCATCCAGTCGGTCAGCCTCCCAGAACCTTTTAACCTTTGCCATAAATATCCTGTTAAAGAAGGGTCCACAAGTGGGGCCATGTTATTGTTCTTTAATCCTTAAAGTGGACCAAAACCCACGTCCCAATGGCCGCTAGATTCCTTCCCCCCTGTGCATCCAGAATCGGGATGCCCTGCTGTGTGAAACCCCCCAGGTCGCCTGGAAACTCACCTTCTTTGCCTGTCCAACAGAGCATGTGCGAGCAGAGGGCACATCCCCGCTATCCCTTTAGCAGAGCACGTGCCCGCATCAGACATTTGTAAATGACCAGCACAGGCACACTCCCTGTTAGAGGGTAACGTGCGATGCGGCTGCCAGCTTACTCAGATAAGCTCGCATTAGATGCATCAGCGGGAGCGGATCGGAGTGCTGTGGTTGGATGAGAGGCTGTGCATGCGCCAAAGGACTGGGGAAAGATGAGTCAGATCGGGCAACCTGGAGGGTTTCACACAGCGGGGCATCCCTGATCACCCCAGAGGCATAGTCAAAATCCTGGGTTTTGGTCCACTTTAAGACATTTACTGGCTAGCCATGTAGTGGAGTACTTCAAACATACATATAGGATTGTTCTGCATAAAAGTCATGTTTTAGAGGCTTTCTGTACCTCTCCAGCAGGTACCTTTGCCAGTAGGTTTGGGAGCTGATTTTGAGTCCATCTTCAACACGAAAAAGTCCAACTAGCTCATTTTTATTAATACTAACTTATAGCACCTCCACCTTACTGCCATCTGAGTCAAAGTTGAGCTTTGTGTTCATTACTGATCCAACCACATGCACATACATCCGGTGTATCAATCTCATCTTATAAGTCATTTGAAAAATCTGTCATCAGATATATCTTGGCCCAGTCTCGAAGTTTCAAATTTTGTGTCTTGTTCAGTGGGGGCCGGGTTAGAGGCTTCCTTGCCAAGGCCATATCTCTGAGCTCAGAATAGCTTGTATTTTGGACACTCCAGGGAATATGACAACACTGGAGGATAGCTGGATCCTGGTCACTTCACGTTTAATTTACGGTAATTCAAATTATTGGCAGGTAGCTTGTACCTTTTTTCTCAACATGTTTCATGTGATCCCAATGACTTATGACAACCAGACATTGGATAGTTCTGTGATAACATCCCAATATGTTAGCCACTTGTTTTTACTTTATTGTTTGCCTGAGAAAAACAGACTGCCTAATTATAATGTGCAGCATGATAATCTTATTACGCCACACCCTCTCTCTTGATACAAATTCACATGCCCTGATATACTGCAATCCTATAAGTATGTAAAGTTTGGATGCATGCTGAACTTTGCGGGTTCTTGCCCTGAAACCCAAATACAGATTTCAGATTGAATCCCAAGCAGCGTTTAGGCCAGACCCTAAAAAAAAGATGATTGGCCACACAGCAGCCAATCCGCCTTCTTCCTTCCCCTGCCCTTCATCGGCCTGGCGGGATACATGACCCTGCCTTATAAAAGGCCCGCGTGTCCCAGTGCCATTGCAGTACTGATTAAGATAGGGATTGCCTGAAAGACACACCCACGAGCTGGCAGCAGCAGCAGCATTAGGAGCCCATATATTGCCTGAAAAACACATTGGAGTTGGCAGCAGCATTAGGAGCCCATATATTGCCTGAGAAACACATTGGAGTTGGCAGCAGCATTAGGAGCCCATATATTGCCTGAAAGACACACCCAGCAGTTGGCAGCAGCAGCATTAGGAGCCCATATATTGCCTGAAAAACACATTGAAGTTGGCAGCAGCATTAGGAGCCCATATATTGCCTGAAAGACACACCCAGGAGTTGGCAGCAGCAGCATTAGGAGCCCATATATTGCCTGAAAGACACACACTGGAGTTGGCAGCAGCATTAGGAGCCCATATATTGCCTGAAAAACACATTAAAGTTGGCAGCAGCATTAGGAGCCAATATATTGCCTGAAAGACACACCCAGGAGTTGGCAGCAGCAGCATTAGGAGCCCATATATTGCCTGAAAAACACATTGGAGTTGGCAGCAGCATTAGGAGCCCATATATTGCCTGAAAGACACACACTGGAGTTGGCAGCAGCATTAGGAGCCCAAAATTTGCCTGAAAGACACACCCAGGAGTTGGCAGCAGCAGCGGCAGCATAGGGAGCTCATATATTGCCTGAAAGACACACCCAGGATTTGGCAGCAGCATTAGGAGCCCATATATTGCCTGAAAAACACATTGGAGTTGGCAGCAGCATTAGGAGCCCTTGTATTGCCTGAAAGACACACCCAGGAGTTGGCAGCAGCAGCAGCAGCATTAGGAGCCCATATATTGCCTGAAAGACACACTCTGGACTTGGCAGCAGCATAGGGAGCACATATATTGCCTGAAAAACACATCCAGGAGTTGGCAGCAGCATAGGGAGCTCATATATTGCCTGAAAAACACACTGGAGTTGGCAGCAGCATTAGGAGCCCATATATTGCCTGAAAGACACACTCTGGACTTGGCAGCAGCAGCAGGACTAGAAGCCCATATAATGCCTGAAAAACACATTGGAGTTGGCAGCAGTATAGGGAGCCCATATATTGCTTGAAAGAAAAACCCAGGAGTTGGCAGCAGCATTAGGAGCCCATATATTGCCTGAAAAACACATTGGAGTTGGCAGCAGCATAGGGAGCCCATATATTACCTGAAAAACACATTGGAGTTGGCAGAAGCATAGAGAGCTCATATATTGCCTGAAAGACACACCCAGGAGTTGTCAGCAGCAGAAGGAGCTCATATATTGCCTGAAAGACACACCCAGGTGATGGCAGCAGCAGAAGGAGCTACCATGTATCAGCTACTCGCATGCATCAGCTATTGGTGGGTGGAAATCCTGGCTGATCCATGCCTGATTCATCTTCACAAAGGTGAGTCTCTCCACATTTTTCGTGGATAGACGAGTTCTCCTTGGCGTTGCTATGGCCCCCGCAGATGGCCCACTACTGGCTGGGAAGGACAGCTTTCCCAAGGCAAACTCTGCCAGTTGCGGCCACAAGTCAAGTTTGGCTGCCCAGAAGTCCAGCGGATCCTCAAGGTGCGTTGACATGGTCATTTCAAGGTATGAAACAACCTGCTGGTTCAGGCCCTGCTCCAGGTCTTCCTGCTGCTTATGAGTAGCCTCATTATGCAGTAGCAGAAAGCTACTTATTAGCGACTGAAGACTGAGGCTGCTGCTGATGGAGCTGCTGCTCCTGCCAACCCCCCCGGCGGCCATGGCAGTGGAAGGGGAGCGCAGAGGTCCCCCCCCGAGTCAGACCTGGGAGAGTATGGACCATTGCGCAGATAGGCATCGGCCAACTGACTACGTAGAATGTCTTTGTAGTAGGTCAGTTTGTCCTCCCTCTCGGCGGGTTAAAAAAATGCCTCCATTTTGTGCCGGAAGCGAGGGTCCAGTAAGGTGGAGAGCCAGTAGTCATCCCGCAGAAAAATGGAGACAATTCTGCGGTCACTACGCAAGCACTTGAGCATGCATCGTGCCATTTGTGCAAGTGACTCTGAGACCCACCCAGGAGAAGTGGACCTGTTCCACGCAGCGCGTAGGTGAGAGGTAGGTGGGGAGGATAATAGGGCGTTCAGCATTTATATTATTGAATATGTACTAATACTGCGGTTTTTGATACTTGATATGGCGGATGCTCATGGAGATGAGTAGTGGCACTATTTATTTATTATAGAGATGAGCACCTTTGCACTTTGCACTTTGTAGGAACTTTATATGTAGTTTGCATTACATTTTTCATAGTTTGTGGAGTTGATGACTCCCCTATAAGGATTTTATAGAATTTTATATACATATATCACTTTTTTATTAGTATCTCATCACGTGGGCATCCGCATATGCATGTATACAGCAGGCATTATATAAATTGATCTAATGATTTAGACACATCATTATATTGGTGTCATGAAATTAGCCCTAATGCTCCTCCCCACTGTTGGTTTTTAATTATATGTTTTTTATAGAGTGTTTTGTCAAGATTTATGTTGTCTGTACATTTATAGATCCATGTGAGCAATAAACTTCTAATTAATTTTATAAGGTGTGTGCAGCCTTATATTTGAGGACATAGGAGGGCTAGCCCTGTAGCCTTACCATTGGTGTTATCTAATGTTCATTATGGTCCCATAGGCTTGCACCAGTATTGATCTGAGGTAGCGGTGCAGACTCCAATTACAATTGTGGTTGCAAGTGACTCTGAGGGACTACCTGTCTCCATCTCCACTGCATACTGCCACGGTGTGTCTGAGTCCTCCATCTCGCCTTCCTCACAACCCTCTAGCTCCACTGGCTGCTCCTGCTCCTCCTCTCCTGTCAGATGACTAGATAAACCAGCCATTTCACCAAAACTAAACTGCGCTTCACTGTGCTGCTCTTCCTCCAGCTCCTCCTCCTCAGCTCCCATGGGGTTTATGTGGCCGTGAAATGTACGCGACATGTCTCCAGTGCCCTGACCAGCCATGGTTTCCAACATGTGTTGTATTACATGAAGCAGCGGAATCACGTCGTTCATGCCGTAATCCTGGCGACTGACAAATAAAGCGGCTTCCTCAAAGGGCCTGAGCAAATGGCAGGTGAAACGTATGAGCTGCCACTGGTTCACATTAAAGTTACACAGGGGAGTCCCCTTATCTGCTTGGATCATCAAGAAATCATTGTTGGCTTTTCTCTGTTCATATAGTCGATCTAACATATGTAGGGTGGAATTCCAATGGGTGGGAACATCGCAAATCAGACTATGTTGGGGGATAGAGTTCTGAGGCTGTAGGGCAAGAAGGTGTGCTTGGCGGTGTGGGAGTGGCTGAAGTGCATACAAAGTTTCCTTCCCGTTGTTACGATGTCTTGCAGATGGGGGGAAGACTTCAGAAAACGCTTGACAACTAGGTTGAACACGTGTGCCATACAGGGCGCATGGCTCAGCTTCCTTATCTCAGCGCAGACAAGATGTTACTCCCATTGTCAGTCACCATGGTACCCATTTCCAATTTTCGTGGAGTAAGCCATGTTTTGATTTCTTGCTCTTCCCCTGTGTGACTCAGTTCGCCAAGGCAAACCATGTGAAGCACAGAGTGACACCGCCGTGCCCTGCACACATGGTAGGCTGAAGGAGCATTGAGAATTGACCTTACAGTGGAGGCTGAGGAGATGGCGGAGGGTGAGGATGCAGAGTCGCACACTGTGACAGGAAAAATGACCTGGGAGCGTGGAGGCCGAAGCGGTGTGACCTGTCCAAGTTGCTGTGCAGGAACCACATTCACCAAGTGGGCCATAAAGGACATGTATTGTCCCTGACCGTAGTTACAGCTCCAGACGTCGGCGCTGCCATGCACTTTGGTACACACTGACAGGCTTAAGGACTGGCCCACCTTCTGCTCAACAAATTTGTGCAGGGCTTGTACTGCCTTCTTTGCAAAGAAATGACGGCTTGGGACTCTTCACCTCGGCTCGGCACAAACCATCAGCTCTCTGAAAGGTGCAGAGTCCACCACCTGAAAAGGGAGGGACTGCAGCACTAACATCTTGGACAGGAGCCCATTTAGCTTCTGCGCCGTAGGATGAGTGGGCGCATACTGTTGTCTCTTGAACATGGCTTCGCTGATGGATTGCTGGTGGGATGAGTGACTTTTAGTAGGAGGAGCAGGAGCATCTGGAGCGGCAGAGGATGGGTATGACGCACAGCTACCTTCGGCTGAGGTGCTGGAGCCTTGGCTGGGTGAAATTGGAAGCGGCGTGGCACTGGCTGACGCAGCAGGCTGCACCCCCCACTTCCGAGCCTCGGTACTCTTAAAAGATAAGTGCTAGCACTGACAATGGCCCCCGGTGAAAGGCAATGGGTGCTTTAAACATGTAAACCAGACTTTTTTATACAAAAGGCAAAAGGTTAGGAGGCAGGTACTCTTAAAAGATAAGTGCTAGCACTGACAATGGCCCCCGGTGAAAGGCAATGGGTGCTTTAAACTTGTAAACCAGACTTTTTTATACAAAAGGCAAAAGGTTAGGAGGCAGGTACTCTTAAAAGATAAGTGCTAGCACTGACAATGGCCCCCGGTTAAAGGCAATGGGTGCTTTAAACTTGTAAACCAGACTTTTTTATACAAAAGGCAAAAGGTTAGTAGGCAGGTACTCTAAAAAGATAAGTGCTAGCACTGACAATGGCCCCCGGTTAAAGGCAATGGGTGCTTTAAACTTGTAAACCAGACTTTTTTATACAAAAGGCAAAAGGTTAGTAGGCAGGTACTCTAAAAAGATAAGTGCTAGTATTTGGGATGCCCCATTCTCACTTACAGAGGTGGCCTCCTTTGATTGTGGAAAAGTGACTTTGCTTATAAAATGCAAGCAGTTATTAGACGGGTAGTCTTGAAATATTTATGCTAGTATTTGGGATGCCCCATTCTCACTTACAGAGGTGGCCTCCTTTGATTGTGGAAAAGTGACTTTGCTTATAAAATGCAAGCAGTTATTAGACAGGTAGTCTTGAAATATTTATGCTAGTGTTTGGGATGCCCCCTCATCACATACAGAGCAGGTCTCCCTTGATTGTGGAAAAGTGACTTTGCTTATAAAATGCAAGCAGTTATTAGACAGGTAGTCTTGAAATATTTATGCTAGTGTTTGGGATGCCCCCTCCTCACATACAAAGCAGGCCTTCCTTGATTGTGGAAAAGTGACTTTGCTTATAAAATGCAAGCAGTTATTAGACAGGTAGTCTTGAAATATTTATGCTAGTGTTTGGGATGCCCCCTCCTCACATACAGAGCAGGACTCCCTTGATTGTGGAAAAGTGGATTTGCTTATAAAATGCAAGCAGTTATTAGACAGGTAGTCTTGAAGTATTTATACTAGTGTTTGGGATGCCCCCTCCTCACATACAGAGCAGGCCTCCCTTGATTGTGGAAAAGTGACTTTGCTTATAAAATGCAAGCAGTTATTAGACAGGTAGTCTTGAAATAGTTATGCTAGTGTTTGGGATGCCCCCTCCTCACATACAGAGCAGGCCTCCCTTGATTGTGGAAAAGTGACGTTAATTATAAAATGCAACCAGTTAATAGACAGGTAGTCTTGAAATATTTATGCTAGTGTTTGGGATGCCCCCTCCTCACATACAGAGCAGGCCTCCCTTGATTGTGGTAAAGTGACGTTGATTATAAAATGCAAGCAGTTAATAGACAGGTAGTCTTGAAATATTTATGCTAGTGTTTGGGATGCCCCCTCCTCACATACAGAGGAGGCCTCCTTTGATTGTGGAAAAGTGACTTTGCTTATAAAATGCAAGTAGTTATTAGACAGGTAGTCTTGAAATATTTATGCTAGTGTTTGGGATGCCCCCTCCTCACATACAGAGCAGTCCTCCCTTGATTGTGGAAAAGTGACGTTAATTATAAAATGCAAGCAGTTATTACACAGGTAGTCCTGAAATATTAATGCTAGCAAGCTTTTTAAAGAATGACACCAGGTAAAGGAAAAGATAAATAGGCTTGAAAGCTAATGCAAACAGTTTAAACTGTCCCTGTCTTTATCTGTCACTGCCACAGGCTCTCTCCTTCTCTATCTGTCCTGCGCTTCTTCTGTTCCATCTATCTATCTATCTATCTATCTATCTATCTATCTATCTATCTATCTATCCCTCGCTCTCTCCCTGCCTGATCTGCTCTGGCCGCAATACAGTGTCAGAATGACCTTCCGCAAGATGGCCACCATTTATATGGGACTGTGACATCATCGGTAAGCCTGTCTGCTGATAGGTAGCATGTGACACCTACCCAGCATTCCTTGCCCCATGGGACATGTCCTGACATGTGGATTCACCATTTGAGATGGACTGTATAGCAGTAAATGGAGATTTAAGGAAGTGATTCGAGCGATCGAATCGCGGCGATATTCGGAATCGTAACAAATCGAATATTTCATGAAATTCGTAACGAATTTGGGTTCGTCAGAATTGATTCGCTCTAACTCCTACCTTGCTCTTTCCAGGTGAAAAAAATGACACAAGCATATGGTTGAGTGGTTTTAGGAACCTGTTTGCAAATTTCTTAGCAAAGCTGACAAAATCTTGACACTAGCACCTTGACAGCTAATATAGAAACTCATTAAACTAATAAAACTGTTGAAATGTTTCCAGTAAGGAAAGCAGAAACTAGAAATTCATTTAAAGCTGTGCTGCACAGGAACCACTGGGCATCATGATTGGGCATCTGAGTATGACTGATTAGCAACTCATACTTAATACAACAAATATGACTAGCCAACCGAATTTGCATTAGCTATGGCTTTATTTTTAAAGAACTCAGAAAAGTGTGTCTTCTGCAGGATTAAAGAATTAGATAAAACATAGCCTATATTTACATATTGGGTCCAGGGCTTGATTAAAACAATCCCATGCCATTTTCTTTGAGTTAATGTTCCCTTTATTTGTAAAGGCTGTCTTCTAGATTTATTTTATTTTTTGTTTTTTGCCAGAAATACTTTTGGGGATAACCAAGGCCTTCCCAGTACCGGCCTCTGTATGACCGGCTGACAGTCTGGTTGGAAGTTCTTTCCTGTAATCTTGCAATGCAAGTCGGGAAAAGATGACCTCCCAGGCCAATGTAGATGTAGGCAGCTGCCAGCAATACCACCTGCGGCCTTTCCAGAGAGTGGAGACTGGGGAAACCCAGCAGAGGGGAGAGCTGGTGTGTCACGTGTGAAGATGATGCAGAAACAGGAACACCAGGCAGGAAGTGAGGATGATCAAGAAAGCAATAGTGAATTAAAGCTGACTGAAACTGAGGGGTGCCAGAGGGGAGTAACGGGTAGAGTGCTACACCACGCACTGGTTTCAGTGGAGAGTCTGCCAAAAATTTCTAAGTTCGTTGACGTTGGCGTTATTGAATACGAATTCTGCAAGTGTCTGCCCATTTGTCTGGGAATGATATATAAAAGATAAAAGATAGTGACATTTTTTGGCTCGTGCAAAAAAATTTATCAAAAGTTAATTGTGAACCGAAACCCTCTGCCATACACAATATCATCAGGGAGGCCATGAATACAAAAAACTTGTTCGATTAAGGTTTTTGCCACAACAGCTGCAGACGGAAGACCAGGAAGAGGAACAAATTGTGCCATATTTAAAAATTGATCCACTACTAACAGGATGTATTATTTCATTAAGACACCGGCAAATCAACAAGAAAATCCATGGCAATAATAGACCAAGAACAACATGGATGGTAATGCTGAGTCTTGCATCTGGCACAGACATCACAATTGTTCACATAGTCCTTGAAATCTGAATTGATGGTTGGCTACATTATGGCAGGGTTTGTGATTGCTTTGGAAAATCGGGGTTCAGTGAATGAATGTGGGGCAGGGCATCTGCCTTTCTGTTCTTAGAACCTAAGTAATCTGTGAACCTGTAATATGTGAAATGAGAATCCCGGAAAAAAAGTGCCCTGGCCTCAATCTTTTTGCAGAACGCAGATACTCAAGATTCTTGGGGTTGGTGAATATCAGAACCAGATGTTGCACACCCTTCAGCAAATACCACCTATTTAATTGCTAGTAGCTTTCTGTCCCCCACATTGTAATTTTTTTCTAAAGGGGGGAGTTTCCTCAAGAAGAATGCCACTGGATGTAGAATATTCTTTTCACTCGTTCTTTGAGACAAGATGGCACCCACTGCTGATTCAAAAGCATCCACTTCTATGATAAAAGGGAGATGAGATTCAGGGTGCTTGAAGAGTTCTCTGTCTTGGACCGTGGAACTTGGGCATTTTTTGGGGCATTACAAAACACAGGAAATCTACAGAGCTCTTATCAAATTCACACTTCTCTAAATAATATAAAGATGGTGGTTCCGAAGGCATTGAAGAACTTTTTTGACATGGCCCGATGGATCTGCAGGTTGGCAGAGAAGATCAATATATTGTCCAGATAAACGGCAACAAAGACATCCAGGTATTCACTGAAACAGTGCTGAAGTGCTGAAAAGGAAGCAGG
The DNA here is from genome assembly GCA_027917425.1 of Gastrophryne carolinensis. Classification (NCBI taxonomy): domain Eukaryota; kingdom Metazoa; phylum Chordata; class Amphibia; order Anura; family Microhylidae; genus Gastrophryne; species Gastrophryne carolinensis. Next base: position 296,677,403 of record CM051236.1, read on the forward strand.
GTCGTTACATAACCCGAAAGGCATTACTAAATATTCGAAGTGTCCATAGCGAGTGTAAAAGGCAGTTTCCCATTTGTCCCCTTCTCTAATGTGCACCAGGTTGTATGCTCTCCTCAGGTCACGTTCGGTAAAAATGGTGGCAGCAGGAAGACCCTGACAAAGCTCTGGTATTAATGGAAGTGGGTATCTGTTCTTAATGGTAATTTTGTTCAACTTCCTATAATCTTTGCAGGGACGAAGAGACCCATCTTTTTTTTCTGCAAAGAAGATGCCTGCACCAGCTGGTGAAAAAGACCGACGGATTAATCCCTTTTCAGGTTCTCCTCAATATATTCCTTCAAGACTTTTATTTCCGGTTCAGACAACTTAATGAGGTGGCCAAAAGGGATAGCAGCACTGGGCAACAGATCGATAGGACAATTGTATTTACAACGTGGTGGTAAAGTGTCTGCCCCTTCTCATTAGCTATGTTATGAAACTCGATATAAGATTCCGGTAAAGAAGTTTTAGAATCAATGGCACAGATAGCTTGTGGAGAGAGTGAGGATTCCAAGATGTCACAATTTTGAGAGTAATTTAAATGTAATTGAGTAATCTAGCCCCATCAATAGCAGGATTACAGGCCTTTAGCAATCACCCAACTGTGATGGATTTATGCAGATATGTGCTGCACCCGATCATCAAAAAATCAAATTGTAAACCAAATCCATACTAAAGAGGAGCCAAAGTGAATCATTTGTGATGAGAGCTTGAGTGAAGGAATCTGGTATGTGCAATTTGGTTTTTTTGGTGTTCGGGTGCAGCACATATCTGCATCACAGTTGGGTGATTAAAGAAGGAAGTATTGCTGAGAGAATATTTTATGAACTTATTTATATTTTAAAAATACATATCCCGCGGAGTACCTTGGTTTAGATCTTATTTGGATCTAAATATTTTTGTAATAGTGAATTAAAGCTGATGACGTGGGAAGTCTGCCAACAGATTTGGTGTACGACGGAGCCTTACACAAGAAGGGTCGAACTGTGAATTGTGTGTGAATTCAATCAGGAATCCCCCAGGGGGGATTGTGGGTTTGATAAAATCTATTGGGATTGACCAAGCAACCATGATTTTTGTTGTGGTTTTCACATTCCTGCCCCCTGCACTCTTCTTGCCTGTGCTCCAGGTCAAAAAGGTCCCACTGCCACTGATCATGCCCCCTTCATTGCTGTTTGGGTTGATCTTGCTTTGTTTTCAAGCTTTCTTACCTTCACTGTAAGTCTGACGTTTACTGTTGCATGGTTGATAGACTGTCTGTAGTCATTTACTGACTGTTCTTATTTATCATGATATATCTGTAGCAATAAATTTAGGGAAACTGGACATGAAGTGGACCAAACTAGGATTTTGACATTCCTGGATTTTGGACCTTGCCCCCGGGGCACTCCAATCAGGGATCACTTTTCCCCAGTCCTCCCATCCAATCAACGCACTCGACTACACTTATGGTTCTCGGCTTAGCACGTCTAGCTGAGAGGTGCCGAGTGCAGCCGAATGCACAGGCGCTGCATCCCCGCTACCCTCTAACAGGCAGTGTGCCAGCCATCCACAAATGTCTGGCATGAGCACGCGTCCTGCTAAAGCGATAGTTGGGATGCGGCACTACTTGCGCATGCGCCATTGGACCGAGGCTGAAGGTGAGTATACCGGGGGACCTGGGGGGGTTTCACACAACAGGGCATCCCAATTCTGGATGCCCCAGTGGGGCAGGAATCAAGCAGGCCAGAATCTTATAGATTCTGTGGGTTTGGGTCCACTTTAATTCTGAGACTAAACCAAAAACGCCTGTCAAATGACTAGAAAAACATCTTCAATAGAGTAAAACAGCCAGTTGCCTTGATTTACTCCTACAGATATGACATGTATAGTGTATTAAATATAAATAAATACACAGGTCCTCATACCAGGTTGTTGTCACCAGTCCCCAGGTTGATATGGTCATCCCAGCCTACTCACAATTCACTTAAGGGTTCCTTGGGTGCTTATGCCCTGTCGACCGTCTCACTCTGTTTTCCCGCAAGCCTCTAGCAGGCTCTGCTCCTGGTGCCACCTGCACCCTGTTAGCCCACACAGCTGTCTTAACTAGAGCCCTTCTTAGCCCAAGCACATCCGCAGCACTCTGAGGCTCATCAATCTATGTATAACTGGACTGGATCAGTACTAGACCGGGCTACTTGGCCAGCAGGACCCACCCAGTTTTCCTTACTAGCCAGACTCCAGAACTCTATAGAGTACCTTATCGTCAGCCCATTGAAGAGCCGGTAACACAAATAATGACCTGAAGTCTGTTTGTAGCCAGTACTTTCTGATACAGAAATGCATTTTACTATATATATATATATATATATATATATATATATATATATATATATACTCTTTGCATTCAACTGTATTTTTTGTTATAAATGTTCATATTCAAATGTAGAAGGCGAACTGATGACATTTGGTAAACACAGTATTCTCTAGCACCCAGGCTATTCTATGATGCCAAATCGTTTTGTAGTCATAGAACAACAAAGTCCTCCTGATCATACCAAACAGGTATTAGGATCATTAGAGGACTGACAGGTCATTAGCTTTGTGCCCTGCTTCATTAGCTCTATTTTATATCACTAAAAGCTCCACATCATATAGAAAAAATATAGCAAAGTTTATATTGATCTAGAAACTCAAAGGAGGCATGAACATGTCTAAAATGATTAAAAATTGTTTCAATATATGTACTTTAAGTTAGCGGCACTAACAATCCATTAGCGACCTTAAATATCTTTGGTAACAGCATTGCTTCAATATGCCTTTTGTATGCTTCAAGAGCAATTGTTCAGATGTTCAAGATTTGGTAGGTCGCACACAAATTCAAATACTATATAGGTCTATGAAACAAACATTTTGTTGGGTGTTCTGTATAATGAAAAGAAGTAAAGCTGACAGATTCCTCCAAACTGCATGCAAAGAGAATCTTGTGCTGAAGGAAAAATGTGTATAGAGTTGTGGAGATCCCCGGGAGCAGTGGGGTTAGAACATTGAAAATAAGAGCACACTATTTTCTGCTCCATATATAATTGTAATCATAATGTGGGTCAGGGAAGGAATGTTCATCAGATTTGTGAAGTGAAGGGTTAAAAGTTGTTGGGAAGGTGAGTGGAATTGTAGAAAAGGTAAGTCTACCTGGTTGTTTTAGGGTAGAACCTTAATATGTACGTTAAGTTAGAAAGCACCCGGCAATGTGCTGTAAGGAACCTCCCTACCCACCTGAGGAAGGCAAGTGTGGTTCAGTTTCTATGTTGTTCTGTTTTGTTACTCGTACCACGAAGTGGTCACCATGCAGCGTGGTGGCACACGCCCCTCAAGGACACTTTAACAAAACTGTTGAGCTGTAACCTAAAGAGTCTTTTTGCACAAAATGTTCAATAAAAAGAAGCTTTGAAAATCACTCCACTTTCTGCGTGGTAAGCACCCGCTGTGAGTTTCCTGTCCCCAACCAGTGACATTGGTTACAATTGTGTAGTTGGGGCAAGATTACACAAGCAAATGCGTTGGGGCACTTGAGGGTGAACTGTGAGCTGGGAGTCATGAAACTGAGAACAGCCAAGCTGTGAATGGTGTGCACTGGCTAGTGGCACAGAGGAAGTAAGAGAGCAATACTGAAAGGGTTAAGCGTAGAGTGAGAAGTGTTGGACTTGTTGACGCCAGCTGCCAAGGGTGCAAAAGTTTCCCACTGTTGTGCGAGGGTTGCGTGTGCTGGGGCATGGCCTTAAAAGTTTGCAAAGGCCGTCTGCACCTGAGCAGAGCAAGACAGTGGTGAGTGACAAGAAGCTGTGGGCTGCAGAGATGGCAAGGACAGAAGAGGTGGCCTGGAAGGACACAGGGTTCCGTGTGATCCCCCAGGCTCCCTTGCAGATCCTCGTGAACACAGCGACTGGTCAAGAGAAGCTGATCCTGGCGTGTCCCCACTGCAAAGAGTTAATCTTGGCTATGACACCCGGCGCCTTTTTTAGCACCTGGCAGCTGCTGGTTCTTACCACCTGGACTGGGGTGCCGCGCCGATGATCTACCATAATGCGGGTGGAGGCCTTATATCCTGAGAGCAGCAGTGGGGCCAAGGAGTGAGAGAAGTCATCTGAGAAAGTGCTGGGGTCTCAGTGAGAGCTGAGACAGGCCACCAGGAACTAGATGTAAGTGCCAACATGGAGGAGAAACTGCCGCATGCAACTCTGAATGGAGGACCACATATGATAAGAGGGTTCTTCTTGAGGGAGGTATGTGAAGTGCCTGATGCAGAGCAGGGGTGAGGAGGTCTACCCAGTTAGGGGGAGCTGAGCCACAAGCACAGGAAAGAGCCACAGAGCATCCTTGCAAGCCCCCTTATTTTGTCCCCTATGGGTAGCCGTTGTGTGTTTTTAAGGCCTCCCCTTTTTGGGGGACATCTTTAGACACGTAAAGTTTTGTGTAGTAGGGCAAAATAATCTAACATTGTTAACTTATTTTAGCCTGTCACATAGGTTAATTGTAGTGTAGTTAGGGGGCGCTCTTTAGTGGTTGAGGTTTGGGTTGTCCTGGTATAGATTATTGGGGTATGGGTGGTTAAGTGTTGATGTCCATATTAGTGGGATGCTGAAAACATTAGGAATGTTTTATTAGTAGGATAAAATCTTGATGCTCATGTTTTTGGGATGCCCTATACACCCATAAGTACTCTCTACAGAACCTGGATGACTGTTTTTCTGGAGGCCCCTCCTATTTTCTCCCCCTCCCATTCCCATAGGCAGTGTAGCATCCCCCCATCCCATTCCCCATGGGCAGTGTGGCATTCCCCATTCCATTCCCCATATAGGTAGTGTGGCATCCCCCCTCCCATTCCCATAGGCAGTGTGGCATCCCCCTCTCATTCCCATAGGCAGTATGGTATTCCCCCATCCCATTCCCATAGGCAGTGCGGTATTCTCCCCCTCGTTCCCCATGGGCAATGGGGCATTTCCCCCTCCCATTCCCCATATAAATAGTGTGGCATCCCCCCTCCCACTCCCTAAGGCAGTGTGGCATTTCCCCTTCATATTCCCATAGGCAGTGTGGCACCCCCTCCCATTCCTATAGGCAGTGTGGCATCCCCCCTCCCATTCCCATAGGCAGTGTGGCATTCCCCCCTCCCATTCCCATAGGCAGTGTGGCATCCCCCCTCCCATTCCAATACGCAGTGTGGCATCCCCCCTCCCATTCCCATAGGCAGTGTGGCATCTCCCCTCCCAATTCCATAGGCAGTGTAGCATTTCCCAATCCCATAGGCATTGTTGCATTCCCCCTCCCATTCCCATAGCCATTGTGGCACCCCCCCCCATTTCATTCCCATAGGCAGTATGGCATTCCCCCCATCCCATTCCTATAGGAAGTGGGGCATTCCACCCCCTCTCAATTCCCATAGGCAAAAGAAAAAAAAAGTACATTCACCTTTTCATCTTAATCACGCTGCTGGCCAGGCCTCCACAGACACGGGAGGCCAGAAGATGGAGGAGTGGCAGGCGGGTAGGGCAACTGTTCTCTACCCACTGCCTCCTCCGCTCGCACTTTTCCCGCCATCCTCGCTGAGCCGAGCGAGTGTAGACCTATCTAGTCCCAGAGTAGCCCCGCATCAGTGTGGTGGTGAGAGGAGACATTGCTCTCAGGTGACTACTGTTGAGGAACCCTTTTTCCAGATGCATTTTCTGTGACACCCTTTGGAGACTGAGGCACCGTGACTGTTGTTGATTGTGGCCAATCACTCGCCCGTGGTTGTGGCCAGTATTGCTTGGTTGGATATAGAAATTTCTGGATGAGGCCTGCCTTCCAGGTTGGTGGTGGTGGTGCAGCAGCATGCCGCAACAGGCGTACAAGTTATTAAGGGGATGAATGCGATACCGGACTTGTGGAGAGGGTGGCAAGGTTGGGGAAGACCCAAAAGAACCGCACCCCTGAAGCCACCCCCTAGACCAGGTGGGTGGCTCTCAGGTGCTACATAGGTCACTGTTGAAAAGGATAAAGGGTGCTCCTTCCACGAGTAGTGGCAGCCTCCTGCCCAAGGGTTGGAGGAGATCCCTTGTCAGGAAGTAGTACCCCATCTTCGCCAATCTACTCGCGAAGAGCAGGATCAGCCTGCCCCCCGTTATCAAGATCATCATTTTGAGTGGAATAGAGTTATTAAAAGTTGTTGTGGAGGGTGAAGGGACCACCCTTGTCAGCAAATTGCAGAAAAGGTAAGTATACTTGTTGTTGTTTTAGGGTAGAACCTTCATATAGGGTTAAGTTAGAAAGTACCTGGCTGGAACACTGTCACCTTATGTTTGTCCTTGGAAAGTGGACCTTTCTGCCAGTAGGTGGCCTTGAGGTTCTCACCAGAGTGTGCAAAGGTGAGAGGGTGGGACCACCATAAAAAGGGACAGGTTTACATGAGCAGATGCCACAAGGGAGCTTTTTTGGGGGGTATTTTGTTGTATGTTGTAAAACTCAGAGGATGAAAAGCAAAATAAATATACTAGACACCTAATATTGGAGTAGAAGTTAATGTTAGGGAGTGTGGTGGTGGCAGCTCCAATTCTGTTGTTTGCTTTACGTTTTTTACTCTATAGTTAGATCCCTCTGATTAGATGCAGTATAGGTAACTTTTGTAGCGTGAACATTGAGGAAGGTAGAGAAAGAAACAAAGATTAATTACTGTTACTATCCCCGATGAAGCTGTTGGTCAGCAACTGTGCTGAGTTTGTGGCTGTCACCGGTTAGCAGGTCCAGGTCAGTATATAGCATTTTGACAAGCCGGGACACAAGTAGGCCTCGCCCAAGGTTGCCTCCAGGACTTAACAGCGTAAAGGTCATCCACTGAGCACTGGAACTGCAGGTGGATGACCACCTACAGCTGGCACAGGAGGTCAGATGAAGCAGAGGTCATACATGGGAAATGAGTCCTATCTGGGGTTGAAGAAGGGGAATATACCAAAGGGCAGAGGGCAGGCTGAAGCTCATACATGGGTGCAAGGGTCACGGTACAGAGGATACTGACAGAGACAAGGTTAGGGAATCTGGGATCAGAGATCTGCAAACCGGGGGGAACCCTAGGGCGATTGCCCTGCACAAAATGGGCTGAAGAAAGTATTCAAAACAATACAAGAAAACAAAAAAACTTAATAAATACATTAAAAAACTATACATTTTTTAACAGGTGTCAGAGAGCAATTTGGGGGTAACACGAGGGCGATTGCCCTGCACAAAATGGAGTAGGGGAAGTACTCAAAATAATAACAGAAAATACAAAAATACAAAATAAAATAAAATATTGATTTTTTTAATAGGTGTCAGAGGTCCGGGGGGGGGGGGGGGGAGGTGGCTGTGGCGGTGTAAGTGAAAGAGGCGAAGGAGATAGCCAACACTAAAACCAAACTGACACACATCCATGTCCCCTGGGGTCCATGTCTAGTTCATTTTAAGTAATGTGAGGATGTCCAAGTTGACTGTGGATAGGCAGGTCCTCCTTTCAGGACCAGCTCCAGGTTTGTGAGGGCCATTGGGCGTCAGAGTCTCAGAGGGCCCCTTGTAGTGTGGTATTACTTCATACATGGTAATAAAGTTGCATGCATAGTGAACACTGCCAAAGAATAGAAATAAAAAATAATAGAAGTAATCACATAAAGAAACAGAAATAAAGTGCCAAAGAATAGAAAGAAATGACAAGAATAAAGGAAAGCAAGAAAGATAGGGAATGACAAAAAAAGAAAGAATAGATATGCAGAAATAAAGAAATATAAAAAAAATTAATGGAAAGATGGAACAAAAGCATAGAATGAATGACAGAAAAAAAGCAAAAAGAATTTAAGGAAAGACAGAAAAACAAGCAGGAAAGACAGAGAATGAATAAGAGAAAAGGTGGAAGGAAAGAAAGAATAGAAGGACTGACAGAAAAAAAGAAACAAAAGGAATAACAAAAACAATAATAGAAGTAATGAAATAATAGAAGAAAGAAAAGGAGTGGCATAATGAATACAAACAAAGAATAGATGGAAAGAAAGAAAAAGTCTAGAAGGTGAGAAAAGGAAAGACAGGAATAATAGACTGACAGAAATAATAGAAGGAAAGGAAAAAAGAAAGAAAAAAAAGGAATGGCAGAAAGATCAGATAAAAGAAAGAATAAAAAGAAAAGAATAGAAGGAAAGATACAAATAATAGAAGGAAAGAAACAAAGAATATAAGGACTGATAGAAAGAAAGGCTCTCCCATTGGCCAATCTGCCGCTGGCTGACAGTCCTTTATCCTAGTTACTGCACGGCGCTGCATCCTGCATTCATAGTGGGTTTGTACTCCCTTATCTTTCTATCCTACTTCAGTGGTGGAATCAATGAGTTGATGTTATCCTTATAGAGGGGATCCAGCAGTAGCCACCCAGTAATCGGCACTGGTGATGATGCGGGCAACTCTGGGGTTGTTCTGCAGCCAGTGGAACATGTAGTGGCTTATGTGAGCCAGGCTGTCCTGAGTCAAGGAGAAGCTGTCCTCAGTGGCAGGTGTCTCCTCCTCCTCCACAACCCCCCGACCATGCTCCAAAGACACTAGTAAGCTGAGCCACCCTGCTGTGAGAGAAAGTCCTCCTCCTCCAAAACAGAGCAGTACCTGGCCACTGTTGGCCCATCAACCCACCAACACATACTCCGCCATGACCTGAAGATTCTGATGATGGCGTCATTAGAACTGACTATATTGGTGGCAAATGGGAACCACTGCAGCACGGCAGAAATGTCGCTCGTGGAGGCCAACTAATTGGTGGTGAAGTGTTGTTTTTCTGCCCTTTTACACCCCTGGGCATTTTGGAGCTGGAACTCTACTATTGCCTGGTGCTGCTCACACATCCTTTACAGCATATGCAAAGTGGCATTCCAACTGGTTGGCAGTTCATGAGGCGGTGGACAGACCAAGGATTCTTTGCAGTGCAGATAGGTGAGCAGCAGCTTGGTGTGTATGCCGAAAATGTGTACGCAGCCCTCACTTTATGTAGCAGCTCAGGCATGTCTGGATAATGAGCCGAGAAGATTTGCACCACCAAGTTGAGCACATGTGCCAGGCAAGTGGTGTGCATCAACACAGCTCGGCCCAAGGCTGCTACAAAGTTACGCCTGTTGTCACACGCCACCTTTCCAGGTTTCAGGTACAGCGGCAGCAACCACTCATCTGTCTGCTCCTGGATGCTGGTCCACAGCTCCTGGGCGGTGTGTTGTCTTTCATCCAGACTGATGAGTTTCAGCATGGGCTTCTGCCGCTTCCCCATGGGTGTGCTCTAAATTGGTGGTGCAGGTGCATTGCTGACTGGATGAGGAGAAGAAGAGAAGAAAGCAGAGTAGAAGGAGAAGGCAACAGGAGGCACCGAGTGATGTCCTACAATCCTGGATGGTGGTGCCTTGGGCCCAGCCACTACTACATTGACCCAATGAGCATGTCCCCGGGCATGCTTAATTGTCCACGTGTCAGTGGTGAAGTGGACACTAGAACCAATGGAATTGCGTAGTGCATACCTCATTTTATCAACAACCTGTGGCATGCCCAGAAATGTAGTGGCAGCTGGAAACAACGTATTGCGGGGCAGCTGCCTCCATCAGATTTTTTAAACTGTCCATCTCCACCAGCCAGAATGGAAGCATTTCAAATGCCAGCGATTTTGAAATGCTCGCATTCAGGGCCAGGGCTTCTGGGTGAGATGGGCCAAGCTTCCGCTTTCTCAGTAGCTGAACACTTCCCTGGGATGGTGTTGACGGGCTGGATATTGACGGTGGTGGTCGCCTCACATCCTCCCAGGTGACCTTATGGTTGCGGTTATGGTGGTGGAGGCTTAGAGAAAGAAGCAACAGAGGGAGCATTGGGTGTTGGTAAACATCAGGTGTGGTAAACAATTCCGACTAATTGTACAATGTAAATCAAATGCGGTATACAATTCTCACTGACAGTACAATGTACATCAAATGTGGTATACAATTCCCCTTGACTGTACAATGTACCTCAAATGTGGTATACAATTCCCCAAGACTGCACAATGTAGATCAAATGTGATATACAAATCACACTAACTGTAGGATGCAGATTAAATGTGGTATACAATACCCACTGATTGTTCAATGCAGATCAAATGTGATATACAATTCACACTGACTATACTATGTAGGTCAAATGTGGTACACAATTCCCACTAATTGCAGGATGTAGATCAAATGGGGTATACAATTCCCACTAATTGCAGGATGTAGATCAAATGGGGTATACAATTCCCACTGACTGTACAATGTAGATCAAATGTGGTATACAATTCCCACTGATTGTAGAATGTAGATTAAATGTGGTATACAATTCCCTCTGACTGTACAATGTAGATCAAATGCTGTATAAACTCACCCACTGACTCCAGCAACCTACTCTACCCATCTATATCTGTCCCTCTGGCAGCAGCAACAACCTCTCCCTAGCTACCCGAGCAATGGTATGGCCTAGAACAGATGGTCCTGACTTTTATACAGCGGGGTCCTTAGACCTGTCGAATGCCAGCTGTCATTTTCATTGATAAAACTATACCGGCAATTGCTGCATAGATTTTAATAATGGAAAAAGCATGTCAGATAGTAAAGTAGCAATTTTACTCCTCTATTTAGTAGAAGTAAATTGATGGCTCATAAAAACCTGTTTGCGCACACAGCTCCTCCTACAGAACTCCCTGAATCACATGCAATCACACTATTGGAGTAAATATACGTGTGGGAACTGGCTCAATGTGCAGATTTGCTCAAAAAAATTGCTCCCCAAAAAAGGTCAGCTGAATTGAGAATAAGGGGAATAGTCTTTCAATTACATTTTTAGAAGCGTCCATTATTGCATGTCAAAATGATGTCCTCAAATTGCTTATCTGTTCATTTATCTTTTCATCTTTTTTTTATGCAGCTTTGAGTTATAAGAAACAGTTTTCTCTAGTAATATTCTGCTGGTTCTGGGGGTTTAGGCCTCCCCCAGTGTGTTTAGAAAAGCCTATGACCAAGACCTCACTATTTGTGATTCAATAGCTTTTTATTTTTCTATACCACAATTACAAAAAATAAATATATATAATACATACATTTAAAAACATATTCTTGATTGCTTACACATACATGCAATCATATTATATTTAGTTCTTCATGATTATACCTCAGACATGCATATCTTATTGTTTGTTGTTGTGGATGTTAGGTAGTCTGTATTCCCTTATTCTCTGGCTTCCACCAGGCTGTTCAGAATTCCCTCCCCTGGGCAAGCATGTTTCGCCTATTGCATCTGGCTTCCTCAGTGCCCCTTATTTAATGGGAAATACAATTAAGCTGCATGTTAGAGGATTATTGTTCAGAACATATAACATTTCATCTGTTAGCAGTTGTTTCTTATATATTTGTTTACCTTGAAAGGGAACTTCATCAACTCAATTTCTAGTACGTCATACATTTATTTTGGCAGTTTCCCTGAGAAATCCGGTTCAAAATAACCCTGGAACAGATGGGGTCCTTTAGTGAAGGCCCTTTGCAAAGAGACATGCATATTTTTCAGCTTTTATTGTCATATGTGGCTATTTAGCCAAAACAGAGTTTCACTTATTATACCTGGTTTGCACTTCTAGTGTCTCACACAGGATAGTTGCTGGCTCCTGGTATCCTATTTGTCGGATCACGGGCCACTCTATGAAACAAATAGAGACTTTTTGTAGTCCCAGTATGTCCCAATATATTACTACCCTAAAGGCAGAAAAGCCAATATATTACTGCCCTAATGACAGAAATACCCATGTCCTTTGCATTGGCTAATTATAATTGCGGTACTGTACCTTTAAGCGCACGATGCCGTGCTGCGCTGCAGTTGTGGCGTCCAGCCTCTAGTTCCCCTCGTTATGTATGTGGGCCTCCCAGGGCTCTCCCCACGTCCTTATTGCTCGTCTGTCTAGGGGTATGTGGCAGCGCCACTCGGGCGGCATTTAATGTGCGCTCCAGGGCCGGGAGCACGCCCCCCGCATGTATCCGCCGGAAGTGACCTCATGCGCTTCAGGTTCTGGAGCGCACACTGTGCTCATCCGGGGATTAGACCGGATGTGACGCCACCTGCCGCCGGATCTCACGCTCTACAGCTCCATGTTATTGGAGCCTTTCTGGGCGTGATTGGCGTGGCCAAGTACCTGTGCCATGTGTCAGCATGGCACAGGTACATCGACGACATCTTGGTCATCTGGGAGGGGCCGAGGCAGGAACTAGAGGAATTTATTATCCTCCTTAATCAAAACGATCTTAATCTTAAATTAACGTGTGAATTCTATTTGAGTAAAGTGACATTCCTTGACATCACAATAGCAAAAGACGATCAAGGCCATATCACAACAACACTTTATCGAAAAGATACGGCGGCCAACACTATGTTGAGGGCCACTAGCTCCCACCCTAAGCATTTCTTGAAAAGCATCCCGTACGGGGAATACATCAGAGCGTGTCGAATAGGCCGCAGTAACGGCCTGACGTATCCACTTGCTAATGGTAGATTTGGCTGGTGCCAAACCCTTCTTAGGCCCATGGGGCACAACAAAAAAGGAATCCGTCCTACGAAAAGGAGACGTGATAATCAAGTAGTACTTAACACAGCGTACTACATCCAAACAATGCAACACCCTCTCTTTGTCATTCTTAGGATTAGGACATAAGGAGGGAAGAACAATGTCTTGGTTCAAATGAAAGGCAGAAACAACCTTAGGAAGAAAGTCTGGCTTGAACCGAAAGACCACTTTATCCTGATGCCTCTCAAAGTAAGGCGCCTGGATAGTTAAGGCCGCCAACTCTGAGACACGCCGGACCGAAGTGATAGCTACCAAGAAGACAATCTTCTGAGTCAGGGTAGACAAAGCAATATCTTGCAAAGGCTCAAAAGGAGGAGCCTGAAGAGCAGAAAGAACCAAATTCAAATCCCAAACAGGGAGTAGTGATTTCCTAGGAGGCCGCACATGCGTAACCCCCTGGAAAAAAAGTTTTAACCAAAGGTTTAAGCGCAACATGCTTCTGAAAAAAGATAGATAAGGCAGAAACTTGCCCTTTCAATGAACTAAGCTGAAGACCAGAGTCCAGCCCTGATTGTAAAAACTCCAGAATCCTGGAGACTGAAAAGACCCTACAAGGAAAAGATCTTATCTCGCACCAGGCGATATAGGCTTTCCAAGTCCTATAGTAAGTGATAGAAGAAGACCTCTTCCGAGCACTGATCAGAGTCTTAACGACTGAATCAGAAAGACTCTCCTCCTTCAGGATGGAGGTCTCAGCAGCCAGGCCGTCAAACCTAGCGCTGGTAAATTGGGGTAACACAATCGACCCTGAGTGAGCAGATCGGACCGAAGAGGCAGAACGACTTGGTCCACCGCCAGCCGAACGATGTCTGCGAACCACACTCGCCTTGGCCACCTTGGGGCCACGAGAACGGCGGACACCTTTTCCAGAGCCAACTTCCGAAGCACCCTGCCTAGCATGGGTATCGGAGGAAGCAGGTATAGAAACCCCAGATCCCCCCAACTCAGGGACATGGCATCCACTGCCAGCGCCAGAGGATCCTGGGAGAGCGACACGAAACTCGGGAGCCTGCGATTGTGACGAGAGGCAAACAGGTCCACCTCCGGTGTCCCCCATCGGAGACATAGTGAGCGAAACACCCGAGGATGGAGAGCCCATTCTCCCAGACGGGGAGAGCCCCTGCTCAACCGGTCCGCTTCCTGGTTCTCCACTCCTGGAATGTATACCGCCGAGAGACAAGGAACATGGGCTTCTGCCCAGGTCAGGATCAGGGACACCTCCCTGAGAGCACTCAGGCTGCGAGTCCCTCCCTGATGATTGATGTAAGCAACCGCTGTTCGATTGTCTGAACGCACCTGGACCGGAAGGCCCAGGACGTGCTGAGTCAGGAGAGCAAGCACCTGACGGATGGCTCTCAGTTCCAGAATATTGATGGGTAAGTGGGCCTCCTGAGGTCCGCATTGCCCCTGGAACTGCAGCTCCTTCCAGAATCCTCCCCATCCCGTCAGACTGGTGTCCGTGGTGACAATTTCCCAAAGAGGGGTCAGGAAAGACCTGCCCTTTACGAGATTGGTCGAGACCAACCACCACTGGAGGGACTGCCGGACCCGGGAGGACAACTGGAAGGGCTGATCCAGCGACCAAAGCCGTCGGTCCCAAGACGCCAACAGATAAAGCTGAAGCGTCCTCGTGTGGAATTGAGCAAAAGGAACTGCCTCAAAGGAGGCAACCATCAACCCTACCAGCCTCATCCCCAGACGGATGGACGGCCGAGGATTGGAGAGTAGGACCCGAGCCAACTCCTGAATCAGATGAATTTTGGACTGAGGAAGAAACACACTGTGCTGATGAGAGTCCAACTGCATCCCCAGGAAGGACACTACCCTGGCCGGAGCGAGGGAGGACTTGGGGAAGTTGATCACCCAACCAAAGCTTTCCAGCGTGGAGACCACCATGCTGGTGTCTGTCTCTGATTGATTGAGCGACGGAGCCATGATGAGAAGGTCGTCCAAATAAGGCACGACACGAATGCCCCGAGATCTGAAAATGGCTATGACCCCTGCCAACACCTTGGTGAACACTCTTGGAGCTGAGGTAAGGCCAAACGGAAGTGCCACGAATTGATAATGCTGATCCTTCATCACGAATCGAAGAAAACGTTGATGAGCGTGGCAGATGGGAACATGAAGGTAAGCATCCGTGATGTCTATGGACGTCATGAAGTCCCCTTGCCGAAGAGAGCCGACGGCAGTGCGCAAGGTTTCCATGCGGAACTTCCGAAACCGGATGAACCTGTTGAGCAACTTCAGGTCCAAGACGGGACGAACTGACCCATCTTTCTTGGGGACTGCGAACAGATTGGAGTAGAAACCGAGGCCCATCTCTAAGCGCGGTACCGGCCGGATGACCGCCATCTCTAGTAAATTCTTTACCGACGCCAGGAGCCCCTGTGCGGCGACAGGATCGATGGGCACCCGAGACCGAAAGAACCGTGAAGGAGGGCGAGACTCGAATTCCAGCTTGTAACCGGATGACACTACCTCCTGAATCCATCTGTCCGGAACTTCCCGGTTCCAAACCTGGGAGAATTGTCGTAATCGTCCCCCCACCCGCACGGGTGAGGGCAGCCCCTCATTGCTGAGCGGGCTTACCAGCAGGTTTGGGCTTGGAGCCCCAGGACTGGGCGGAACGGCCACGGCCCCTCCCCCGAGTCCAACCTGTACGACTGGTAGAGGGAAGGGAAGCCCCCCTGCCCGCTCTGTATCCTCGAAAGGAAGGCCTACCAGAACCTGCCCCCCTAAAGGGGCGTCGAGGCCTTCTGCGCTGTGGCATCTTACCACCTTTCGCGACAGAGTCAATTCTCTCCCCAAACAGACGTAGCCCCAAAAAGGGGAGAGCTGTGAGCACCTTTTTAGAAGCTGAATCCGCCGACCACTGTCGCAGCCACACAGACCGACGGATGGCCACCAGCATTGCCGCTGTCTTGCTACTCATAGCCAGCGCATCGTCCTGAGCGGATAGAACGTAGGACACAAAAGATTTGCACTGCTTAAGCGCAGCGAGCTCATTACAAGCGGGATTGAGATCCTTCGCATAGCCCCTGGATTACAGATCTTACTGCTAATAGAAGAAGGGCCGAAGCGCACACAGGGCGCATCGTTGACCAAGCATAAATAAAGCCATGGCGAGCATACTGGTCAATCCTACGATCTTCCCCATCTTTAAGGACAGAGGTCTCAGCAGACTGTACCATAGCGGTGCTAGAGAGCCCTAGCACAGGGGTATCGACTTCAGGAGGAATGGACCAAAGCTTCACCAATTCTGGCGGAAAGGGATAACGCCTTTCCCACCTGGGAGGGATCCCAGATAACCGCGTGGGATGTTCCCATTCCTTAAGGACCACCCTCTCAAAGTGGTGCTGTCTGGGAAAAACCAAACGCGGCTGAGGCTCTTTAAACAACTGACCCCTTGGCAGGGTGACAGCCTCAGGCGGATCTAAATTCAACATTTCAAACATTTGAGCCAAAATGGAGGGGGTGTCAAGGGCAACTCCCGCCGACCAATCGCCAGTCGCATCAGCCTCAAGCTGATCTGCCGGCTCATCTGACTCCAAGAGGAATTCTTCCTCATCCGGTGAGCCATCAGACCATTCCACAGGCTCACATAATTCATCCTGTGGAGCCGAAGATACTGGAGTCAGGCGCTTCCGTTTTGCAGGGGCCTTCAACCCTGCCTTAACGGGCAATACTTTCCGAAGGCTGGCCAACTTTGCCGCCACCTCGGATTGCGAATCCCCACTTTTGACGGTGTCATGCGGGGTCCGGAACAGGGAGGGAGAGGCAGGAGATGATGGAAGTTGCGACGGGCCAGCAGCCGGATCAACAGACTGACGCGCAATACTCTGCTTTGCACAAGGAATGCAAATAAAGACATCATCAGCCGGGAGCGCAGCCCCACATTTTACACACCCCCTGGACGACTCTGACGAGTCGTTTCCGGTAGTCAGGGAAGCCTCCATATTGGTGATTTATGGTATCGCAAATACTGGGATTTTTAAGGCATAAGCTGACCCGGGATGCCCCTTTATCAAAAAATGTCCCGGAAGGGAGGGTTTTTTTTTTTTTTTATACAAATACTTTTTTTTTTTCAAGAAAAAGGTTCCCCTTAGTAAATAAATATATATATATATATATATATATATATATATATATATATATATATATATATATATATATCTAAGAATATATATATTAAATGTGTAAACTTTATATATAAAAAATATCTCCCTTTTTCTTTTCTAAAAAAGAAAGACTAGCCAGGCAACATAGAGCCAGAGGGCCGCTATAATCAGGGATCCCAGGATCTGAAAGGAAAGAAACAAACCATCAGATCCCCATATAAGTTTAACACATGCAGCATGTCTTATGCATCATATATAAATGATAAGAGTGCCTCTTTAAATGCTTCCCCAAATATCCCCCTTTTTTCTCCATAAAAAATAAGGTCAAAAAAGAGAATCTCAATAAAGCTTACCTGACAGGCCAACGCAGGACCGGAGGGACAATGTAGCAGCAGCCGCAGCAGCAAGATATAAGTGAGCTGCAGCGTGCGCCCCCCCCCCCACGTGACTTCTCTTATCAAAGACAGGGAGGAAGTGAGGCCGGGGCCGCCGAGCGACGCTCCCGCCGGCGCCCCGCCCCCCCGTGTCACAGGGAGCCGCCCCCTACAACCCGGTCAGAAGCGTCCTCATGTGCGCCAATTCATTGAGAGATTGCCACCAGCTGCGCTGGATCACGCACAGCCAGGTGGCGGAGGAGGGGGGGGAGAGCATAAGCACAGCCAGCAGGCTGCCGCCCGGAGATAACGGGGAAGGGGGGAGGCGGGAGGGGCCGCAGACTAAGGCGGCAAGCCCAACTACTGAGCGCGGTCCGCTGCCCCGCCCCCATAAAGCTGACCAACACTCTGGCCACTGTTGAAACACACATTTTTTTGGAGGATCTGCCCGGAGCTCCAGCATAACAGACTAAGCGCACCATGCTGCGCAGTCTGTTAAGGTGCACAAAGTGAACACACACATGTAAAAGACAGCAATAAAGTGAAACACTATACATAATACACAACCCTCTACTATACCCCCCCCCCATAGTGAAGGGAGAAGGGATCGTAACGGGAGAGTAAGGGGCTAAGGGGACCCTCGGGACAGGGGCATCCCATTTCCGGATCACCATGCCGGATCGCCACATTGCCCCACGCATGAGGTCGAGCGGTAGGAGATAAGCTCCTAGGCACTTAAAGTGCCATCTACCATTTGCCCGGTGAGCAGCCTAGGCTGGGAGGCTTCCATTCCACCATAAAGGTATACAAACTCAAACCGGGCAGAAATAGACCAAAAAGGGGGGTGGCGGGGTAAGAATACCCCGGCCTACCTGTAAGCAGGAGACTTCCATCTTCTGACTTGTCAGCAAGCAGAGAGAAAAATACTGGTGATTGAAGGGAGGTACCAGGTATATATAGGCCGGAAAGGGGCTCGTTACAAGACTTCCTCTCTGCACTACGTCACCTGCGGTGGATTAACCCAATAATGGATGAATATCTAAAGGTGAAGCGGGGTGTGTGGCACACCAAGAATATAAAGCACTTTGTAAACTGCTCATCGACAAATGTCATATATGTCTTAACATGTGGTTGCGGATCCTTCTACATAGGTAAAACAAACCGTCAATTCAGACGACGGATATACGAACATGTATACAACATTAAAACAGGGAATCAGAAAACACCTGTTGGCCGCCACTTCACGAGATACCACAATAAAAATCCCAGCTCAATAAAATTTCAAGGCATAGACAGGGTACACAACCCCCAAAGAGGGGGTAAAATACATAAAGCGACATTACAATTAGAGACACAATGGATCTATAGATTGGGGGCAACCCTGATTTCCTGGCCTAAATGATAATGTTAGTTTTAGCTCCTTTCTATAGTATACACAAATTGTAAAAATGTATCTAATTGCACGGAGGGAGGGGTGGGATATAGGGGGTCAGGGTAATGGGTTAAACTGCATTGTACTATAAGTATTGTAATGTAGGTGCTCTAGTATCACATAGTACCCACAATAAAAACGATCGATGTAAACCTGAAAAATTCTGGACAAAATACCCTGGAACATATTTGTAGGGATCTACAATTGGCGAAAGCTTAGTCATTAAAGGATTCTGCAGTGTCTAATGGCAAGGGTTAGGTATGAGTGGCATACCCAAATAAACCAAATAAACTAATGATATATTAGAACAACAAATAAATAAAATAATATATATCACAACAGCAGTAATGATATATGGTTAATAATATCTATCATCTAAAAAAATTGTAATTATTAAAAACAACAAGAAAGCCTTTGAGGCATATTAAATACATAGCCAAGCATTAATAATGCACTAAATGATGTCTATGCATTTCGTGCAATGGTACACAAATAATGTCTTTGCAGAAATGCCTGGACAGAATGGTTTTTGTTCAGAAATGAAATTCTGCTGTATAAGTGAAGTTAATCTGGCTTACATTGCGACCAATAACCTCTAAAGCATAGGTTTAATTCATCGAGGGGGACGGGCTCCGGGAAAATGGAGCCGTGAACCGCATACTAGACCCACGCCAATCACGCCCAGAAAGGCTCCAATAACATGGAGCTGTAGAGCGTGAGATCGGGCAGCCGGTGGCGTCACATCCGGTCTAATCCCCGGATGAGCGCAGTGTGCGCTCCAGAACCTGAAGCGCATTAGGTCACTTCCGGCAGATACGCGCGGGGGGCGCGCTCCCGGCCCTGGAGCGCACATTAAATGCCGCCCGAGTGGCGCTGCCACATACCCCTAGACAGACGAGCAATAAGGGCGTGGGGAGAGCCCTGGGAGGCCCACATACATAACGAGGGGAACTAGAGGCTGGACGCCACAACTGCAGCGCAGCACGGCATCGTGCGCTTAAAGGTACAGTACCGCAATTATAATTAGCCAATGCAAAGGACATGGGTATTTCTGTCATTAGGGCAGTAATATATTGGCTTTTCTGCCTTTAGGGTAGTAATATATTGGGACATACTGGGACTACAAAAAGTCTCTATTTGTTTCATAGAGTGGCCCATGATCGGACAAATAGGATACCAGGAGCCAGCAACTATCCTGTGTGAGACACTAGAAGTGCAAACCAGGTATAATAAGTGAAACTCTGTTTTGGCTAAATAGCCACATATGACAATAAAAGCTGAAAAATATGCATGTCTCTTTGCAAACGGCCTTCACTAAAGGACCCCATCTGTTCCAGGGTTATTTTGAACCGGATTTCTCGGGGAAACTGCCAAAATAAATGTATGACGTACTAGAAATTGAGTTGATGAAGTTCCCTTTCAAGGTACACAAATATATAAGAAACAACTGCTAACAGATGAAATGTTATATGTTCTGAACGATAATCCTCTAACATGCAGCTTAATTGTATTTCCCATTAAATAAGGGGCACTGAGGAAGCCAGATGCAATAGGCGAAACATGTTTGCCCAGGGGAGGGAATTCTGAACAGTCTGGTGGAAGCCAGAGAATAAGGGAATACAGACTACCTAACATCCATAATAACAAACAATAATATATGCATGTCTGAGGTATAATCATGAAGAACTAAATATAATATGATTGCATGTATGTGTAAGCAATCAAGAATATGTTTTTAAATGTATGTATTATATATATATTTATTTTTTGTAATTGTGGTATAGAAAAATAAAAAGCTATTGAATCACAAATAGTGAGGTCTTGGTCATAGGCTTTTCTAAACACACTGGGGGAGGCCTAAACCCCAGAACCAGCAGAATAGTATGCAGGCCTGACTTTGTACCCACTGAACAAAAAGAGACACATGTATAAAAGGGTCGCACAATAAAACCCCATGAGTAGAGATTTCTCTAGTAATAGTGTATTTGGTGTATGGCGCAGAGATGACCTGACTCTGGCTTGCTAATCATCTGACTGAGATGACACTCCACATTCCTGAGGTAACAGGTTTAACCCCTCCTGCTCTAATTCAGCCTCTTCAGATGAGAGGATCACAGTGTTGTGGTCCGGTAGCTAAAGGGTTGCTGGCAGTGTTCTCACTAATGTCTCTCATTACTGCTGCTTAATCTTTCCACGTTCTGCTTTGTGGTGAGGGGGGGGGGGGGCAGCTCACACTTTGCAGTGTAGGGCTTCTTGGATTTGTAAGCAAAAGCTATAATAAAGGGCTTTACTCAAGACCAGGAAATTGACTTCCACTTTAACTACACAGAGTCACATGAATATAATAATATTGGAAAGAGTATGCTGATAAGTAAATCACAGGCATGGGGCACAATCCTAACACACATGTTTATTTTACATTCCAGAAAAGGAAAACAATAAGGCAGAACACCAAAAGCTTTTAAAGAGGAACAACAGATGTTTCAGATGTTGGCATTATCTAAAATGCCAGCATCGTGCTGCAATCCACCTATTACCCCCCCCCCTTATACCCCCCGCTGAGTGATCACAGCAGGCTTAGCCATACTTACCTCTAGCCATCTGCACTTTAAAGTGGACCACTTCGCAGTTTTTCAAGAAAATCCACTCCACAAACTATATATTCTCTGGACGTACACACCACCTGGTGTACTAGGTTTGTTGTCATGGGTGCAGTTTTCTGGATGCAAGCGCTCAAGGAATTCACTGGGAATGTCCACGCAGGTCAGCGATGGCAGCTGGTAGTGATTGGTGCAAGCAGTGGGTGGGCAGTGCATCGGAGTCCCCTGCCCCTCTACCCTGCATTGACCATTATAGGCATCTGAGAGGACTGCCTGTGCTGCATGACATCATCTGCCCCACCCCTAAAAGGTGGGGCTAGCAACAACATCGTAAGCGGCGCCAGAAGCGGGGGGCCCTGTTTTGGGCCCTTTTCTGTTGGCAAAGGAGCCCGGGAGGCCCTCCAGGTTAAGAGAAGACGTGGCCCAATGGATCGCACATGGTGGTGAGTCTGTATCTTTTTTAATTTTTTTTTTTGCAGGGGGAATGCCAGCTACATGAGTCTCACATAGCTGTCATTAAATGGTAGGAGAGGCAGCTACGTGAGATTCAAGTTGCTGGCAATAAAAGTGTTAAGCCAATTTCTCACCCACATACACATGTTTTCTCCCAGTCCAAGCATTCTCATCGTTGTTCTATGTGAAAGTCAAGATATGTGACATCTTATGATTCGATTCCTCATGAATCCATGCTGATGAGGAATAATAGGGTCATACTCCACAATACCTTTTCTTAAGCATGTAAGAGCAAGCATTTGTGCACAAGGCTCTTGTACCTAAATCAAGATGTTTTAAATATTTTGTTTCTTTTACAATTTCAATGTTAAAGAGTGTAGTACATTTTAATTTAAGTGAGCAGTTAGCATAAATTGTTTAGATGAGTGTTAAGGTTTAAGAAAAATGTAAGCAAAAATGAATGTTGTGCATCATTGTTTTACAACAAATATAGAGCAAATTACAATTTATTAACAGGATGCATGTAGTAGCTGGTCATACATGATCAAACAACGTTTTAGCTGCCACTTTCTAAATGATAAATACATTTTTGTGCCAGTCATTTCCTCACTAGTGTCAAGTCATCTTTGCACTGTTGAACGTGCTAGAGCTCAATTGTGCAGAATAAAGATGCTGATATCTGTTAATAAAGACCCACCCCTTTCCAGCTGTGGAAGACTTTGATGCATTGTGTAAAATGACAGAAGAGGTCTGAGAATGAACCAACCTATTTACCCTAGTTTTGCAAAGAAAATGCTTTGTCAACCAGGTGTGATGTATGAAAAATGTGAATAGAGAATAGCATTACTCATTCAATTAGAAAGAGTAAAGATGAAAAGCTGGATGTTTTCTGTAGACCACAAGTTTTTATTTTAATAGATGGACATAAAGTCAGATAAGTCTTTAGATCTGCTGCAGTCCCTCCCCCTTGGACATCACAGTTTGAGATTGTGACTGATCCCAGAAGGATGAGGATTAAAAGCACACTTTTCAGTTTCCAAAGGGTCATTAAAGAACAGGGCATCCCTAATGGAAATGTTCTGAGGGGGGGGGGGTATGGACCCAAAGTCCTTAGGGCTGATTAAGTTCTCTTAAAAATAAAGAAAAAATAATAGTCTGCATATTTCTGCTGCTAAACATGTCTAGCAGGTATATGCATGTAGTCAATTTATGTTTCATAACTTTAAATGATAAAGATCCAGATAGCTTTATTTATAGCATATTTAGATGTCCATCACTCTAGCAATTAGCTCCTATTTCATAGGAAAAACAAGAAAAGTTCATATTATTGCAAGGAGGAGCCTTTGCCATCAAGAACAGGCTACCTAGCAAATGTGCAGTGCCAAGAAACGCATTTATGCACATTTAAGTATTATTGATTTTTGTTGCAGAACATTTGATCTCTGACCATGTGCCGATGAGGGGCAAAACCACAAAACACATCTACAAGTGGATGGCTGAGTAATTATTCCTTGTAAAAGCACACTCTTCAAACTTTTACACTTAAAGCAGCAACGCCATTTTTTGGAGAATAAGTCATTGTGTGACAGATTGATAGAGTTAGCAACAGTTAAAGCAGGCCAATGCCCCCTGAAGAGTTGCAAAACACCCCAAAGTAAAGCATGCGCAAAATAGTAAATATACTTGAAATTTTCAGCTCTGCAGACCTTGCAATTTTTCAACCAAAACAACCCTTTACATTTGGAATACTCCCCACAAACCATATTATTTTCTGAAAGAACACATGTTAAGCTTTCTTGGTGCACCCAGCTTGTTGTAGTGGGCTTATCTTTCTGGAAGTAATCCCTCGAATAATTTGTTGGTTGTACAGGGTTTTCCTAAACAATGTATATAAAAGCAGGATAAAAAACATTTTCCTAAAATAACAATATGAAAACAAGAAAAAAACAAGCTAAGTCTGAAAGCACAAGATTCCCTGAGCAGAACAATACCCAACATGCATAGGTACTTTTAACCCTTTTAACTGCCAGCCTACTTGAGATTTTGTCACTCTGTTGATAAGACATTTTTCACCATTTTGCGCTCTGTTTTACTGTGGAGCAGAGTTTAGGCTTTAACATGAAATGTCTTGTTTGTAATTGTTCCACTGTTTTTGAGTAAAAAACTTTAAAACCAACTAAAACCCCCATTTCTCCCGATTACATTACCACATATGTATCGATAGCCCCAGGAGACTACCCAAATTGAAAAGAGCACTTTATAACACTTACAAATAAAATACAACTACTATCCACACTATAAAGAGTTAAATTAAAACATGGCGTGGGGTCCTCCTTCCCGGGGACCCCATTTTTGGGGAATTTTATGGGTTAAAAACCCTTAAAAATCCTTGCAAAAAATTGCCCCCTCCCTACCCAGTATAACCAACCCGGGGACCAGCTATGGGGGCTTGTGAAACAGGGTGCAGGGGACAACGTTGGTGGCCCCAGCCCTGCAGGCTACAAGATCCCACAGCCTAAATGGCCCCGGGTTCTTCTGCTCCTGGGTTTTGAGGAGGCAGGTAATGGGGGGCAGGAGGTTAATAGCAAGTCACCCACTGTTTCAGTTGACTTGCCAGCCCCCTAAGCCTTGTCAACTGGTATTGGGGTCTCATAGATCTCTTACCAGTTCACAAAGGGATAAATGGTAAAAAACACGCTGATCACTTTGGCTTCTGCTCTCCTGTTTCTGCTGGAAGCCTCTTGTACCTGCTGGGTAACAGAGGGAAAGGTAACAAAGGGTTTATTTAAAAAATTACATAGGGCCCCTCTCCCATGGTGGGGGTCCAATTTTTTTTTGAATTTTAAGGGTTAAAAACCCCCCGAAAATGGCTTAAGTGCCCCCCTACCCAGCATAAACAGCCCAGGACCAGCTTGTAGGACAGGATGCAGGGGCCAGCCTTGGTTGTCCCCCTCTCTGCCAGCTACAAGCCCGCAAAGCCTAAATGGCCCTGGGCTTTTCTGCTCCCCCTGGAATTTGGGGAGGCAGGTATTGGGGGGTTGGGGGTTAGTGGCAATCACTCACTAGCCACAGGTGACTTGCCAGCCCCCTAAGCACTGTGAACTGGTATCGAGGTCTCATGGATCCCTTACCAGTTCAAAAAGAGTTAAGTGTAAAAAAAACACATAGACACAGAAAAAAATGACTTATTTATATATATTTTTTTATTTTATTTATATTTTTGTAACATTCATCTCTGATCCTGTGTGCCCAGCTATCCTGTCCCCCTTCAATCAGATGACAGCTGCCGGGGGTGATCACTGGACAGGGGCTGAGGATCCCCCCCGCCTCCAACATCCCTCCAGTGATCACCCTCGACATCTGACAGTTCAGAGCCAGGAGCAGGATGTCACGCGGTGCCCACAAGAGGCAGTGCTAGTGGAGACGACAACAATTGCAGTGGCAATGGAAGAGAGCCTCTTTTGGGCCCTCTTCTTTTTTATAGTCAGCAGTAGCGGCGGCTATTTCAGGCCCCCTCCTGAAGTGCCCCGGGGGGTAATCATATACCCCGGGGTGAAGAGAAGGCCAACCAGATCAAATGAGGGGTCAGGTTAGTGTTTTTTAAATTATTTTTTACAATAGCATGGGGAAAGCAAGCCCGTAGGCCCTACATGCTTGGCACTTATTGGTAATACAAGTAATGTAGGGCCTAGTAGTTTCTGCAACCCAAGTGGTTTCAGCGAGTGGTATTAAACAGTACTGGCACCCAAGTGGTTTCAGTAAGTGGTATTAAAGAATAGTGACACCTGCAGTTACATAGGCCCAAAATGGACAATTAAAATAAAACATTTAACAGGAAAATGACCCTTAAGTGCCCTGAACCAGTTGATACTCCACTAACAATTGGTATTAAAGAGCAGTGACCCCCAAGTGGCCTGAACAATTGATATTAAACTGTAGTGACGCACAAGTGCCCTAAACCAGTGGATACTCCACTAACAATTGGTATTAACCATTTAAACGCCTAGCCCATGAGTCTCACGTGGTTGCCTTTCCAACTGTTAATCACCAAGCACGTGATACTCACGGGCCTGGCTTTCCTCCCTACTAGCAGGCAAAAAACTAAAAACATGACTACTCGATCAGGTCTTGAGCTCTTCCAGTTTCAGGAGATGGTCTGGAAAAGGCCCTCCACTTCCACTGTTGACATTGCTGTTAGAAAAAAATAAATGTACTCACCGCCACTCATGATCCCTCTTCACCTGGGGGGGTCAGTGAACCCCCTGGACACTTCCACCGAAACCATCCCCTCCCCTGCTTCTGCTGTCACTGCCGCTAGCCCCGCTTCTAGTTCCACCTATTGTGGGCAGTTGATGTAATCTGCGGCCTGACCGGCGTTCCTCATTCACGCTAGTAATCAGCAAGGAGAGGTTGGAGGAGCAGGGGACTCTGATCCCCTATCTTCCCAACCCCCTTCCACAGATTCATGAGACCTGTTCACATATATACCAGTGCACAAGGCTTAGGGGTCTGGCAAGTCACCTGTGGCTAGCGGGTGACATGCCATTACCCCTAGCTCCCCATTACCTGCCTCCCAAAATCTGGCTATGCATGCTTGCAGCCGAAGCTGACCTCTGCACCCTTTTCTACAAGCCCTGCATAACTGGTTTCTGGGCTGGTTATGCTGGGTAGGGGGGACCCCACACCATTTTTTTTATTATTAAGAGTTTTTAACTTGGGTGAACCCAAAATGCAAAATTCGGATTCTTACTGAAGTCGAGCCAGGCCTTCAGGTAGAAATCCGAATACAAGTGCGGTGCTTGGCCTGAACCCAGATGCAGCCAAGCAGCCTTCTTTCTTCCCCTCCCTCTATTGGCCCGGCGGGACATGTAAAAGGCGGGGTCCATATCCCCTGCAAGTTCTGTGGGGTACACAGCCACTGTGCTCTCTGCAAGCTTGCAAGCTAGTAAGGGAGAGGTGCTGCTGCTGAGGAACAGACAGGGCTTTATTTGGTTTAAAAACAAACATTTAGGGAAAGTGTAAAGTCAGGACTAGGCAGTAATCTTGCTTTTGTCTTTTTTAGTCAGGGAAAGGCTTAAATTCCCTAAAGTGCAGAGTCTCCGCTCTCCAGGCCCTAGAGATCACCATTTTGGTCAGTATGTGGTATATGAGGAGCTTCTGCACTTTAGTACTTCCTTTAATAGGGCTATTGAGCAATGCTATCCACTGATTTAATTCTATCTGCCTACCCAACACTTTACTAGTTGCTTCAAAGATTTTAACCCAAAAACGCTTCACTTTATCACTTTCCCACCATATATGACGGAACATCCCCGCCATTTGGCATCCTCTAAAACAGCCCCTGGTTGTCTCCTGAATAATGCCCCATTTGCTTGGGTACTAGGTACCACCTCAACATCACTTTGACATTTGCCTCAACTGAAGCAGCAGAGGCAGCTGATCCAAAAGACGCCCGCCACATCGCCTGCCATTCCTTCTGGTCTTTTACCTCATTCAGATCCCTTTCCCACTTGAGCCTATATTCTGGACTAGAGCTACGGAAACCCTTATATAACTGTTCATAAATTTCTGATATAGCCCCTCTTCCCCTGGGGTCTTTTTTACTACGCTGCTCGAGTAGAGTACACATTGAGCAGCCCCACTCATCCCCTCGGTCTCCTTCATTACTGATTTAACAAAATGTTTTACTTGCTTATAGCCAAACATTTCTTTCAGTTGTAGTTGGAACGTATCCCTTAGTTGTTGAAAGGTGGCTATACTTGAGCCCTGAAGGCAGTCCTCTAGCCTCCCTGCCCTCATCCAGTTGCGGAATCTCGCGGGGTCCGTAACTGCTGGGGGGGAACATAGGATTGTCCCATAGCGGCAACAAGGGCAGATGAACAGAGGCCAGACCCCCTGAATACCTAAGATCATCACAGACCTTTAAAGAATGGGTTAAAGTCGGGTTTTGAATACATTTCCTGGCCATAGGGACCACCCATAATAGGCCTGCTATTGGTATCGGATGACACAATGATGATTCTATTTGCAACCAACACAGGATATCCAGGGTCGCGTGATATGAAAGTACTTGGGCTAACTGGGCCGCTTGATAATACTTTGTAAAATTGGGGACGCTCAACCACCCCGTACTAAAATCTTACTTTGCAGTACTTTCAAGTATTGTGGTGGGATTCTAACTGGGAGGGTCCTGGCCAGGTATAAGAATTTGGGCAGCAGTGTCATTTTGACAGCTGCGATCTTGCCTAGCCAGGATAAGACCATAATCTTTCCAGTTAGATAATAGCTCAAGGAGTTTCTGGTGGAGAGGAGTATAGTTGGCAGTGAACAGAGCTTCATAGCTACTGGTTAAATTAACCCCCGAGTATTTGAGCACCTTTTTACCCCACTGGAAGTCATATGTTTCCTGTAACTGACTCCAAGGTTCCGGGGAGATGTTTATGTTTAGCACTTTGGACTTGAGAGTGTTTACCTGGAGACCAGAAATAGACTTTAAGAGTCTGCAGTAGTTTAGGAAGGGATATTAGAGGAGATAAACTACCAACAGTACATCGTCAGCGAATAAGCATAGTTTGTGGTGATTCTCACCCACATTTATACCAGAGATATCTGGGGAGTCTCTAATTATCTGAGCCAAGGGTTCCATTACCAGGGCGACCAGGAGGGGGGACAGAGGACAGCCCTGTCTGGTGCCCCTCGAGAGAAGGAATCTATCGGACTTAAAGCCATTGTACTTGACATATGCCACTGGGTTAGCATAAATCGCTCTGACCATGCCTATACATTTCGGACTAAAACCCCATCTTTCTAGTAGAAAAAGGAGATAGTCCCAAGAAACCAAAGATAGAAACATAGCTTGCAATTGCCCATTTCTGGCTATATGGGAAAGTTGAATTGCTCTTCTAATGTTATCCCCCGCCTTTCACCCTGGAATGAAACCCACTTGGTCATTATGTATTATTTTTGGAAGGAATTCTGCCATCCTGTCTGCCAGGATTTTAGTGAAAATTTTCATGTCTATATTTATCAAGGAAATTGGTCTAAAGTTTGACCATACTGTGTGGTCTGCGTCGGGTTTTGGAACCATACTAATCTAGGCCGTAAGGGACTCCTGTGAGAAGGCACTACCCACCCGCACGGCGTTGAAGAAGGCAGCTAGTTTTGGGGCTAGGATGGCACTAAAGGATTTATAATAAGTCGCAGACCCCGGCCTCTTTTTTAATTTTAGATTGGATATCTTGCGCTCAGCCTCTTCAACTCCAAAATCATCTTTGAGAGCCTCCCGTCGGTAGTTTGTCAGGGCGGGCAGAGTACATTTATCAAAAGATGCCTGCATATTTTCCTGATTTAGGGGGGAGAGGTTAGCATACATCCTTCTGAGTTGGGATGCAAATATTTCCGTTATCTTTTTAGGGTTGCTGGTAAAGTCTCCCCTATCATTCTTAAGCCTAATTGGGTGATAGCACTGGTCAGGAGATTTCAGTTTCCTGGCCAGTAATGAGTTTGGTTTATTTGCTTTGCAGTAGAATTTGTGTCTAACCCATTTTATCTCATTCTCAGCTATGCCCGTCAGCGCTAGTTTCAGTTCTTGAGTAACTCTGTGAAGCTTGGAACGTAGAGCTGGGGTCAAGTGCTCCTTTGCTTTCTTAGCCACTTCGAGATACTCTCTCTCCAAATCCTCGATACACTTATTTCTTTCTCGTTTTTTCCTAGATCTGAATCAATTGACCCCTAATAGTGGGCTTATGAGCTTCCCAGCAAATGGCTAGAGGAATTTCAGGGGACTCATTTTGCATAAAATATTCTGACAGAGCATTGGAGACAGAAGCTACGACCACCGGGTCAGACAAAAGAGAACAGGAAAATCCAGTCTGTCTGCAAGTCAACAAATCTAGCTTGAGTACAACACTATCATGATCGGACCAGGAGATTGGCACGATTTTAACTGATCTCATCAAAGGAAGAGACCTCTGGGCCAAAAAAATATAGTTGATTCTTGAATACACATTGTGGGGGTGTGAAAAGTGCCATATAGTGCATATCTAATAGTTTCCAAAAAGTTTTGGATGCTCCAGCTGTCTGGGGAGACCAATGAGCTATTAGGAGACTGTCTATCCAAGAAAGAATTCAAAATTAGGTTCGAATCACCACAGATCACCAATAGCCCCTGAGCTACTTTGCAGACCTCCTTAAAGAACTTATTTGGAAGGTTATTTGGTCCACATTAGGAGCGAAATAATTAGCAATTGTAATCTCCGCATCTTGAATGGTTCCTATCAGAATTAAGTACCTCCTCTCCGGGTCTACTATCTCCCTTTTACATTGAAATTGAGCTCCCCTTTTAAACCCTATCAGCACTCCCTTTTGTTTCGTATCAGCACAAGCATTAATTATTTATTAATTTATGTATATATTGATTGATGAATGTATGTATGTATGTATTTCTTTAATCTTTTAGTTTTTGTTATTATTTGAAGTACTTTCCCCAGCTCATTTTGTTCGGGGCTATTGCCCAGAAGTCCCCCACCCCCAGTTAGGCCTCCAACACCCTTTTAAAAAAGGAATATTTTTTTTATTCATGTATTTATGTATTTCTTTATTTTTTTAGTTTTCTTTTATTATTTTGAGTACTTTCCCTAACCCATTTTGTGCAAGGCCATCGCCCAGATGTTCCCACCCCAATTTGTCCGCTGCCCCCCAGTAAAAAACTAATATTGTGATTTTTTAATATATATATATATATATATATATATATATATATATATATATATATATATGTATTTCTTGTGTGTACCTTGCAATTCCACTTACCGTACTTTAAATTGCAATGATAGATACCAGGGAGCCATTTCATGACACTGGCAGGGAGACTAAGCACTACATGGCCAATCAAGTAAAGGGGCGGCGCTGAGCTTGGCAATACAGAAGCAACTGATTTTTGGGCTGTCAGGGCAGGGGTCCAGAAATCTGGTGCCAAGGTCCGCATTCGGACCCTGGTCCGCCAGTTTAGTACCACTGCTTTACAGTGTGGATAGTAGATTTTTTTTTTTTTAACAATAGTTTTTATTAAAAGAGAAAAGAACATACAGTCAAGTTTTGTTCATTAAATAAAGCATAGACATCGAGAAATGCGAAGCTCTCGAAAACAAAAATCCTCCATGGAATATCCAGCACATATCAAAAGGGAATGTGGGGCTACCAATACATATGTGGTACCATTGTAACTGGGAACATTCACATGCAATGTGGTTTTCTTTTATATAATAAATGTTTTATTTAAAATAAATATTTTAAAAAAAATTTAAAAATCCTTTTTTAACACAAAAATATTTTAAAAAGCAATAGGGAAAGTATAAATAAGACATGGTATGTTAATGGCTTAACCCTACTGAAAAAAAATCTTGGAAATTCCTGCAAAAATTACAGTTAAACATAGTGCAAAATGGTGAAAAATGACTTGTCAACAGAGGGTGACAAAACCTCAAGTAGACTGGCAGTTAACAGGGTTAAGTGTAGCTATGCATGTTGGGTATTGTTTTGTTCAGGGGACCTTGTACTTTTTTTAGTTTGTTTTTTCTTGCTTGCATATTGATATTTTAGGACACCCAAGTGGTTTGAGCAAATGGTATTAAACAGTGCTGACACCCAAGTGGTTTGAGCAAGTGGTTTTAAAGAGCAGTGACACACAAGTGCCCTGAACAATTGATATTAAACTGTAGTGAAACACAAGTGCCCTGAACCAGTGCATACTTCAGTTACAATTAGTATTAAAGAGCAGTGACCCCCTAGTGGTCTGAACAATTGTTATTAAACTGTACTGGTACACAAGTGCCCTAAACAATTGGTTACTCTACTAACAATTGGCATTAAAGAGCAGTGACTCCCAAGTGGAATGAAAAATTTGTATTACACAGTAGTACCCTGAACCAGTGGATACTCCACTAACAATTGGTTTTAGAGTAGTGACACCCAAGTGGTTTGAGCAAGTGGTATTAAAGAGTAGTGACACCCACGTGGTTTGAGCAAGTGGCATTCTTATCTCAATCTTTATTTATATTACATTTTTAATTTATACAGCTATTACAAATGCATTCAAATGATACAATAAAACAATCATTAGCACATTCATATGACAATGCAAATCCTTCACAATGATGACATATATGCTATCAGGCATTTAGTATGACATAAAAATTCATAGTCATCCATAGTCATTAACTGAACTCTTTAAGTGCCAAACCCGTAGGCCTTACGGGTTTGCTTTTTGCCTGTAGGGTCTATGTGCCTGGCTTTCCCCCCTGCTAGTGTAAAAGAAAAAAAACACTCACCTGAACCCACGTTCAAACCGGCTGGGTCTTCTCTTCATCCTGGCGGTATCCAATCGCTCCCCTGGGCTCTACTGGCTTAAGGAGGAGGCTCGAAATAGCCCCCCGGCCACTGCTGATGCAAACTGTAGAAATAAAAAATACATTTACTCACCACCATGTGAGATTCCTCCTGCGGGGTCTCCTCATTACCAGGGGGGGGGGGGGGGGGGCTCCGATCACCCCCAGGCTCTTCGACAGTGAAGACAGGGCCCGGAAGAAGCCCACCCTCCACATCGTTGCCACTATCTATGCCTCTTGTGGGGGAGGCAGATGACGTCCACCCGAGACTTCATCCCGTACTGACTCTGAACTGTCAGATGCCGTGGCTGATCTCCGGAGGAAGTTTGGAGGGCTAGGGGGCTGTGATTCCCTGCCTCCCCAGCCCCCCTCCATTGAACAGCCCCGGAAGCTGTAAGCGGATCCCCGGGGGACAGTATAGCTGCGGGACATAGGTTTGGAGGTGAGACCCCTATACCAGTTCACAAGGGTTAGGTGACTGGCAAGTCACCTGTGGCTAGTGGGTGACTTGCCTTTAACTCCCAGCCTCCCCATTACCTGCCTCCCCAAAGGCCAGGGGGGCAGGAGAGCCACCCCCTGATTTCTTACCCCTAAAATTCCCCAAAAAAACCTCGGAAAGGGGGACCGTATGTCCTTTTTAAATTTAAATAACCCTTTGTTACCTGTCACCCAGCAGGTATAAAAGGCTTCCAGCAAGCAGCAATAGAGCAAAAGCCAAAGTGATCATCGTAGGACACAAAGTTCCAGGATGGATGGGAGATAAGTATTTAAAAAAATAATATTAAAATATTTTTTTCTCTGTATTTTTTTTTTACATTTAACCCTTTGTGACCTGTTAAGGGATCTATGAGATCCCTATACCAGTTCACAAGGCTTAGGGGTTGGCAAGTCACCTGAGGCATAGAGACCTCCTCAGAACCTAATAATAGCCTATGTTATCTACTGTAAATGTCAATAGCTGAACACTGCATAATATGGGCTGAGGGCCATTTGTCTCTCATAATGTATCATGCTGGCCAGTGATAGTAGCTAAAGAAGATTAATTATCTATCTATCTGCTTGCAATGTGGTGTTGGCCTAGGGAGAGATGAAGGGAAGGAAAAAAAAAGATAAGAGAGAGGTAAGGAAAGGGTGGGGAAAAATAGCAAATGGGAAATTGAAGGCTCTGGGGTACGGGATGAATTAGTTTGTCTATTTGTATCTATACGGATGCAATCTGTTTACAGCATGCAGTGTCTCTGAATAAATACCAAGGTGTCCAGGTGTGCAGAAACTGGGGTGTTCTGTTATGTAGGGTGGCCATGTTTTCCTCAATCACCATGATGTAATGGATTTCTCTTACCCAATGTACTACGGAAGGGATGGCTTCAGATGTCCATAGCCTTAGTATAGCCGATTTGGCTGCATTTATTAAGCGTCTCAATAGTGATTTTTTGTAAGCCTGAGAGAACATATCCGTAAGGTGTAGAAGGAATAGGGCTAGATCTGTCTCAATGGGTTCATGTAGGATTTCTGATAAAATTGAAGACACTGATTTCCGAAAGGATGTGAGTTTCTGTCAGGCCCAGAAAATATGGCAAATGCTACCAATCGTGTCATAGCATCTCCAACAGGTTGGGGGCTGCGTTGGAATGAAGCTGTGCAATCTAGCAGGGGTATAATACCAGCGAGAAAGGAGCTTGTAATTTATCTCCTGCAGTTTAAAGGACATGGACGCTTTGTGTGTTGCATATATTTCCATTGTTCTGCAGGCCCCTCTCCCCACAAAAGCCGGGCAACTCCTGCTCCCAGGGGGGTCAATATTAATGCATAGGTCTGTGACAATGGTTTTTTGGGGGGGGGGTTGATGGGGAAAAAGTCAACTGCTCCCACGGGAGTGAGTTTCCTGGGCCGTAAGGCTTCCAGGAAAATATCCCTCCACCTGGGTATGCCCTTATCCATAAAAGTCCTCAGTAGATGTGGATGTATGTTGGTGGGTAGGGATGGATTGTGGATCAGGGGTATTAGAGGGTTTGGCCAAGGAGAAAGGTTAAGTTTGTCCCTGAGTTTGTCAAAGATCCCAAGTGCAATGATGATCTTTATACCAGGACTTGGCTGATTTTGCTGCCCAGGCCAAGTATGTGGCTTCCAAGCCCACCCACCTATTTTTGTTAACCTGATGGAGCCAGTGCACTATGCACTGCAGGTGTGCTGCTCACCAATATTGCAGCATGTCCGGACAAGCTAGCCCACCTTAGCATTTTGGTCGGAAGATAATTTGTAATTTCAATCTCGGTTTACAACCTGCTAAATGAATTTGGTGAATAGGGTTTTCAAATATTTAAAATAAGAACTGGGGATCTGAATAGGCACTTAGAAAAGTGGAATAGTTTGAAATAGATAAAGCAATTGTCATATTTATAATATTATTCCTACCTAGCCAAGAAAAGGTAGGAAGGTCCCAGTTATCCAAATTTGTCTTAATTTTGTTGAGTAGAGGGATGACGAGTTGTCTACTGTATCTAAAGTTTTCTTGCCTAGGTAGGTAATTGCAGAGTTGGGCCACTTAAAAGAGAAGGATGATTTTAAGAGTTCTTCTTTTTATCGTAGTTTATCTTGAGAAAGATAAAGAGAAGGTCATCTGCATATACCACGATCTTATGAGAAGTGGATCCCACCATGATGCCCTGAATTTCAGTCTGTGCTCTTACTCTGCAGAGGAAAGGTTCCATTGTCAGTGCGAATATCAAAGGTGAGAGTGGGCAGCCCTGTCTCTTACAGTTAATATGGACTTGCTCAGAGAGTGAGCCATTAACTTTTATTCTCGCTGTTGGGGTAGTGTATAGGGACATAATACATTTAAGGCATAGGGGCCTAAGCCTATATGCTCCAATATTGCTCTAATAAACAACCAGTTCAAAGGCCTTCTTGGCGTTGGTGGACAACAGGACTACCAACCTCCCCACCTGCCTTGTTTTTTGCATAAGGTTAAGGACTCTGCCCATGTTGTCCCCTGCTTCATGGGCTGGAATAAAGCCTGACTGGTTGCCATCCACCAAAGCTGAAAGGGAGCCCGATATTCTATTCGCCAAAATTTTGGAAAAAAGCTTCAGGTCTACATTCTACAAGGAAATGGGCCGGGCTTATGGATAATTGTAACAAAGGCTTCTAGAGCCTCTTTTGGTATCGATGAGGGGGTGATATCAGAGATAAGAGAATTAAAGGTCGAGAGGAAATGGAGGGCGAGGAGAGAGAATGTTTTGTAGTACCCTATGGAAAATTCATCAGGCCCCAGTGACTTCTCAGATGGAGTCTCCTTTACGGCAATAGCAAGTTCGTCAGGAGAAAATGTGTTCTCCAGCGCCTTTCCCTCTTCCCTCCCATTGTAGGCATGTCCGAGTCTCTTATATACTACCTAATCCTGTCTAAATTTTCATCTTCTGTACATGGGTTTGCAGGATGTATGTTGTAGAGTTTTTTATAGTAGGAATGAAACATTTTAGCAATGTCGGTGGCGTGGAAGAGTCTCTTTTGCTGGTATCAATAATTGATTCAACAAATTTTATTGATTGCTGTTTCATAAGGGCCTTGGCCAAAAGTGAGCTATTTTTATTGCCCCATTCAAAATATAGTCTTTTACAGAGAATCTCCCCGAGGACTGCTTTGTGGGCCTGCCAGTTGTTAAAGGCCGAGGTGTTAGTAGCTTTGTTAAGGTTAAAGTAGTCCTAATACTTTTTGTAGGTCTTGTACAACCAACTTATTTTGTAACAAAGACTCGTTCAACCTGTGTTGAAGCGATAGGGTGACGGGGGCATGAACAGAGATGGTAATAGGTTTGATTTTGTCGGTTGAGTGGAGAAGTAGGCTATGGGAGACCAGGATGTAATCAATCCAAAAGTAGGATGTATGAACCGAGAAGAATAAAAAGTAGTTCCTCATGGTGTGGTGATGAATACGCCACGGATCACACATGTGCTTTTTGAAGGGTTTTTTTTATTCTCCCCAGTGCAGCATAAGCCAGGGCCCAATTCTCAAGGACTCAAGGAGGAATCCAGTAGGGAGTCAAGGGTTAGGTTTAAGTCCCCCCTAGGATGATGAGGCCCTCCTGTACCAATATAAGCTTTCTTATAACATCATAAATAAGCTGGGTGTGTCCCCCTGTTTGAGATGCCTGGGAAGAGGAGGGCCTCATCTTCAAATGCCCTTCTTCAATTGGTAAGTGCCTATGTGTTTGATATGGGTGGCTGCCCTCTCTTTCTGGATTGCAAAGGGTAGAGGTCCAGGGCCTGTGAGAGCCAGTCCTCATGTCTAGGTAGCATAAAGGATTTGCCTCCCTTAGAGGCCACATGCGAGAAGGGGTAACCCCAGTGAGAAGAATAAAAAGTAGTTCCTCATGGTGAGGTGATGAATACGCCATGGATCACAAATGTGCTTTTTGAAGGGATTTTTTTTTATTCTCCTCAGTGCAGCATAAGCCAGGGCCCATTTCTCAATGGAGGAAACCAGTAGGGAGTCAAGGGTTAGGTTTAAGTCCCCCCTAGGATGATGAGGCCCTCCTGTACCAATATAAGCTTTTTTATAACATCATTAGAGATGAGCGAACTTTTGAAAAATTCGATTCGACTGATTCGCCGAATTTTCCGACAAAAATCGTTTCGACCCGAATTTATTCGTGATGAATCGCTATTAAAAACGGCTATTTCTGAGCCTCCTAGAGCCTCAATAGGGTTGTAAACCATTCTGCCTTGCTGTAACACGCATAGGATGCGTGCTGGGTTAGTTAAATAATACTTTGAATAAATATCACATGCAGATCAGAGGCATCGCTAATAGAATCGCAGAGCGGCACAATTGCAGAGAGTTGAAGTGGCATCACTATGAGGGGCAGGAGCCCAAACATTGCTTTAAAGAGACACTGGAGTTGGCAGCAGCAGGAGCCCAAAAATTGGATGAATCACACCCTGGAGTTGGCAGCAGCAGCAGCAGCCCAAACATTACTTTAAAGAAACACTGGGGTTGGCTTCAGGAGCCCAAAAATTGGATGATTCACACCCTGGAGTTGGCAGCAGCAGCAGCAGCAGTAGCAGGAGCCCAAACATTACTTTAAAGAGACCCTGAGGTTGGCTTCAGGAGCCCAAAAATTGGATGAATCACACCCTGGAGTTGGCAGCAGCAGGAGCCCAAATATTACTTTAAAGAGACCCTGGGGTTGGCTTCAGGAGCTCAAAAATTGGATAAATCACACCCTGGAGTTGGCAGCAGCAGCAGGAGCCCAAACATTACTTTAAAGAGACACTGGAGTTGGCTTCTGGAGCCCAAAAATTGGATGATTCACACCCTGGAGTTGGCAGCAGCAGAAGCAGGAGCCCAAATATTACTTTAAAGAGACCCTGGGGTTGGCTTCAGGAGCCCAAAAATTGGATGATTCACACCCTGGAGTTGGCAGCAGCAGCAGCAGGAGCCCAAATACTACTTTAAAGAGACCCTGGGGTTGGCTTCAGGAGCCCAAAAATTGGATGAATCACACCCTGGAGTTGGCAGCAGCAGCAGGAGCCCAAACATTACTTTAAAGAGACACTGGGGTTGGCTTCAGTAGCCCAAAAATTGGATGAATCACACCCTGGAGTTGGCAGCAGCAGCAGCAGGAGCCCAAATATTACTTTAAAGAGACCCTGGGGTTGGCTTCAGGAGCCCAAAAATTGGATGAATCACACCCTGGAGTTGGCAGCAGCAGCAGCAGCAGCAGGAGCCCAAACGTTACTTTAAAGAGACACTGGAGTTGGCTTCAGGAGCCCAAAAATTGGATGATTCACACCCTGGAGTTGGCAGCAGCAGCAGCAGGAGCCCAAATATTACTTTAAAGAGACCCTGGGGTTGGCTTCAGGAGCCCAAAAATTGGATGAATCACACCCTGGAGTTGGCAGCAGCAGCAGCAGGAGCCAAAACATTACTTTAAAGAGACACTGGAGTTGGCTTCAGGAGCCCAAAAATTGGATGATTCACACCCTGGAGTTGGCAGCAGCAGCAGCAGGAGCCCAAATATTACTTTAAAGAGACCCTGGGGTTGGCTTCAGGAGCCCAAAAATTGGATGAATCACACCCTGGAGTTGGCAGCAGCAGCAGGAGCCCAAACATTACTTTAAAGAGACACTGGGGTTGGCTTCAGGAGCCCAAAAATTGGATGAATCACACCCTGGAGTTGGCAGCAGCAGCAGCAGCAGGAGCCCACACATTACTTTAAAGAGACACTGGAGTTGGCTTCAGGAGCCCAAA
This sequence comes from Gastrophryne carolinensis, assembly GCA_027917425.1. NCBI lineage: Eukaryota > Metazoa > Chordata > Amphibia > Anura > Microhylidae > Gastrophryne > Gastrophryne carolinensis. The sequence continues at coordinate 296,715,681 of CM051236.1, forward strand.
AATTGGATGATTCACACCCTGGAGTTGGCAGCAGCAGCAGCAGGAGCCCAAATATTACTTTAAAGAGACCCTGGGGTTGGCTTCAGGAGCCCAAAAATTGGATGAATCACACCCTGGAGTTGGCAGCAGCAGCAGGAGCCCAAACATTACTTTAAAGAGACACTGGGGTTGGCTTCAGGAGCCCAAAAATTGGATGATTCACACCCTGGAGTTGGCATCAGCAGGAGCCCAAAAATTGGCCTAAAGACATAAATATGTTTTGCACCATTTGGAAAGTGTAAAACGTGGCACCATGCTGAATCTAGTCGCATGCATCAGGCATTGGTGGGTGGAAATCCTGGCTGATCCATCCCTGATTCATTTTGACAAAGGTGAGTCTCTCCACATTTTTAGTTGACAGACGAGTTCTCCTCGCCGTAACTATGGCCCCCGCCGCACTAAACACCCGCTCAGATGGCACGCTACTTGCCGGGCAGGACAGCTTTTCCAGGGCAAACTCTGCTAGTTGCGGCCACAAATCAAGTTTGGCTGCCCAGAAGTCCAGCGGATCCTCAAGGTGTGTTGGCATGGTGATGTCAAAGTATGACATGACCTGCTGGTTCAGGTCCTGCTCCAGGTCTTCCTGCTGCTCATGAGTAGCCTCACTATGCGGGTGTAGAAAGCTACTCATTAGCGACTGAAGACTGAGGCTGCTGCTGATGGAGCTGCTGCTGCTGCTCCTGCCAACCGCCCCAGCTGCCATGGCAGTGGAAGGTGAGCGCAGAGGTCCCCTCGAGTCAGACCTGCGAGAGTATGGACCATGGCGCAGATAGGCATCGGCCAACTGCCTACGTAGAATGTCTTTGTAGTAGTTCAGTTTGTCCTCCCTCTCGGTGGGTTTAAAAAATGCCCCCATTTTGTGCCGGAAGCGAGGGTCCAATAAGGTGGACAGCCAGAAGTCATCCCGCCGACAGATGGAAACAATTCTGGGGTCACTACGCAAGCACGTGAGCATGCTTCCTGCCATTTGCGCAAGTGACTCGGATGGACTACCTGTCTCCATCTCCACTGCATACTGCCACGGTGTGCCCGGGTCCTCTGTCTCGCCTTCCTCAAAAACCTCTAGCTCCTCTGGCTGCTCCTGCTCTTCCTCTCCTGTCCGCTGACTAGATAAACCAGCCATTTCGCCAAGCCTAAACTGTGTTTCGCTGGCCAACCTCTTCCTCCTCCTCCTCCTCCAGTTCAGCTCCAACGGGGTTCATGTGGCCGTAAGATGTAAACGCCATGTCTCCAGTGCCCTGACCAGCCATGGTTTCCAACATGTGCTGTAGTACATGAAGCAGTGGAATCACGTCGTTCATCCCGTAATCCTGCCGACTGACAAATAAAGTGGCTTCCTCAAAGGGCCTGAGCAAACGGCAGGTGTCACGTATGAGCTGCCACTGGTTGACATTGAAGTTACACAGGGGAGTCCCCCTATCTGCTTGGATCATCAGGAAATCCGTGATGGCTTTTCTCTGTTCATATAATCGGTCCAACATGTGAAGGGTGGAATTCCAACGGGTGGAAACATCGCAAATCAGACTATGTTGGGGGATACCATTCTGACGCTGTAGCTCAAGAAGGGTGTGTTTGGCGGTGTATGAGTGGCTGAAGTGCATGCAAAGTTTCCTTGAAGTTGTTAGGATGTCTTGCAGATGGGGGGAACACTTCAGAAACCGCTTGACAACCAGATTGAAGACGTGAGCCATGCAGGGGGCATGGGTCAGGCTTCCTTGGCGCAGCGCAGACAAAATGTTCTTCCCATTGTCGGTAACCATGATTCCCATTTTAAGTTTTCTTGGAGTAAGCCATGTTTGGATTTCCTGATGAATACATTTAAGCAGTTCCTCCCCTGTGTGACTCCGTTCGCCAAGACAAACCATGTGAAGCACTGCGTGACACCTCCGTGCCCTGCACACATGGTAGACTGGAGGGGCACTGAGACTTGAGCCTACAGTGGAGGGTGAGGAGATGGCCGAGGATGAGGAGGCCGAGTCGCATGGTGTCACAGGCCCAACGGGCAGGGAGCGCGGAGGCCGAAGCGGCGTGACCTGTCCAAGTTGCTGCTGCTGCTGCAAAGGGACCACATTCACCCAGTGGGCCGTAAACGACATGTACTGTCCCTGACCGTAGTTACAGCTCCAGATGTCGGCGCTGCCATGCACTTTGCTACACACCGACAGGCTCAAGGACTGGCCCACCTTCTGTTCAACAAAAGTGTGCAGCGCTGGTACTGCCTTCTTGGCAAAGAAATGACGGCTTGGGACTCTCCACCTCGGCTCGGCACAAGCCATCAGTTCTCTGAAAGGTGCAGATTCCACCACCTGAAAAGGGAGCGACTGCAGCACCAGCAACTTGGACAGGAGCACATTCAGCTTCTGCGCCGTAGGATGAGTGGGCGCATACTGCTGTCTCTTGGACATGGCTTCGCTGATGGATTGCTGGCGGGATGCATGACTTGGAGGAGGAGGAGGAGGAGCAGGAGCGACAGAGGATGGGTATGACGCACAGCTGCCTTCGGCTGAGGTGCTGGAGCCTTGGCTGGCAGAAATTGGGAGCTCACTTGGTGAGGAAGCAGACTGGACCACCCCTTGGGAGCCTCGGTTCTCCCAGGTCGCTTTATGGTGACGCATCATATGTTGACGCAGGGCCGTGGTGCCAACATTTGGACCCTGGCCACGCTTCACCTTTTGCCTACATATCTTGCATGTGGCCATGTTACCCTCCTGCGGATGCTTCAGGAAAAACTGCCACACTGCCGAGTAGCTACTTTTCCCACCCCCTGGCCTCACTGATTCACTGCTGCTGTTGCCAACTCCAGGAACCCCTGCTCCACTACCTCCCGATAAGGTAGACTGCCGCACAGCAGGTGCTCTACCCCGGCCCCGGCCGGCTCCAGCCTTTGGAATTGTGCCCCCATGCTGACTGCTACCACCTTGCTGCCTCAGCTGCTGACTCCGGGGCAACCTGCGCCCCTCTTCTCCTGATGATGACGATGAAGCCCCTTCATCACCCGGCTCCCAAGTGCGATCGTCATCATCATTATCACCGAGTTGTGGCTGTACGTCACTGATGTTCGTGGATTCGTCAACAGTGTCTAGCTCAGGAGCTGGAACACTCGCAGCACCCACGACACTGTCCACATCACTATTTGTCTGCCTAGCTAGAGAAGCCACCTCCATTTCTTGGCTGGGCAGTAGCTGCTGACTGTCCTCTATCTGATGGTCCTCCTCACTAAAGAGTGGAGCTGAACCCAAAGCATAGGATACGTCGCTGGGGGAGGGAACGGCGTAGGCCAGAGGCAATGGGAGGACAGGGACTGCTCTCGGGGCATGCCAACTCAGGGTTGTGTCAGAGGAACCTACCGACCCTAGACTGGGGGTCTCAGACGTAAGTTGTGATGATGTTGTTGATGAGCGCGTCAACCAATCTACCACGGCAGATGCGTTACTGGTGGAGACCCGACCGCTAGCAGATACTGGCAGATTAGGTCTCTCAGCGTGACTCCTGCTGCTACTGGCCCCCAGTCTGATGCGAGCTCTGCCTGCGGAATCTTGGCCTCTGCCACTCCTCTTTTCACTTCCTTGTCTGCCCGACATAGTCTAACTGGCGTGGTAGTAGGTGATATTTTAAGAACCCCCAGGCAGCGGTGGGTCTATATGAAACAGAATATAATGCACACCAAAAGTGAGCAGTAACACTCAGCCTCCAACAGGCCTGCTTAGTGTAAATAAGAGAGCTGCTTAGTGTAAATAAAGAGGGGTATGGTATGTTACAGAATGGGATGCCCCAACAGGAGTGCACCTGGCAGGCAGCAGTAAGTCTATGCACAGCAAAAGTGTCTTTATCAGGCCTAATTTCAATTAGAATAAGTGCAAATGGTTATATGGTCTTAAATAGAGGCTGGTGTAGTCACAGAATGGGATGCCCCAAAAAAGAAGTGCACCTGGCAGGCAGCAGTAAGAATATGCACAGCAAAAGTGTCTTTATCAGGCCTAATTTCAATTAGAATAAGTGCAAATGGTTATATGGTCTTAAATAGAGGCTGCTGTAGTCACAGAATGGGATGCCCCAAAAAGGAGTGCACCTGGCAGGGTCCAGTACTGCTATGCACAGCAAAAGTGTTTTTATCAGGCCTAATTTCAATTAGAATAAGTGCAAATGGTTATATGGTCTTAAATAGAGGCTGCTGTAGTCACAGAATGGGATGCCCCAAAAAGGAGTGCACCTGGCAGGGTCCAGTAGTGCTATGCACAGCAAAAGTGTCTTTATCAGGCCTAATTTCAATTAGAATAAGTGCAAATGGTTATATGGTCTTAAATAGAGGCTGCTGTAGTCACAGAATGGGATGCCCCAAAAAGGAGTGCACCTGGCAGGCAGCAGTAAGAATATGCACAGCAAAAGTGTCTTTATCAGGCCTAATTTCAATTAGAATAAGTGCAAATGGTTATATGGTCTTAAATAGAGGCTGGTGTAGTCACAGAATGGGATGCCCCAAAAAAGAAGTGCACCTGGCAGGCAGCAGTAAGAATATGCACAGCAAAAGTGTCTTTATCAGGCCTAATTTCAATTAGAATAAGTGCAAATGGTTATATGGTCTTAAATAGAGGCTGGTGTAGTCACAGAATGGGATGCCTCACAGCAGACTTAAGATCAGTTCAGTATATATGCACAGTTCGTTAGTATAAGCAGCCTGAAAACGCTAACAAAGCCTGTCAGCCAGCCAGTAACAAACACTCAGGCTGGATGAAAAAAAAAAAATCTCCCTGTGACTGCCTCCGATTTTTCCTAATTTTCCCTGTTTTTCGCTGACTTTCTGTCTGTCTCCTGCCTGTCTCCTGCCTGTCTCCAGCCTGTCCCTGTCTGTCCCTGCCTGTCTAACTGCCTCTCTCCCTCACTACAGCGTTCTGTCTCTCACGAATGCAATAGAGAAATGAGGAAGGAAAAGCAAGATGGCCGACTTAAATAGCGCTGTGACATCACCGGGCTTGCTGGCTGCTGATAGGCTGCATGTGACTGCCCCAGCTTGCACTGGCCGCGGGGTAGATGTCCAGACATGTCCCGTCCGCCATCTTAGAATGCCTGTATGTAAATGAATGGATGTTAAAGGAAAACTTCGAGCGATCGAATCGCGGGGAAATTCGGATTCGATCCGAATCTCATTTTTCATGAAATTCGGATCGAATCCGGGTTCGTCCGGATCGATTCGCTCATCCCTAAATTTGACAACTAAGTGCCTGCGTGCTTAGAGTGCACGACAGCGATAACAAATTAAACAGCATGAACAGTAAAATACATTAAAAACGACAGTTGAACCATTAACCCTGTGTGACCATATCGCGTCCCCATGAGGGTAGTCCCCCCCCCCTGGTAGGTGCACGAGACACGACCCGGAGCAGGGCAACCCGCGTCCCTACGCTCCGCAAATAGTTCCCGGTCCGGCGGCGCACCCCCCCCCGCCATACCGTCAGCGGGACCACAGCACAACACCTGGCCATCACGAGACTTCGTCACACGTCCTTTGGTATGCATAACTATTAAAGGTCAACAACCACGAAAATACTTCCAGTTTAGCTGAGTCAACAGCAGATCAACAGGGCGAGAGGCGCATCACCGCCGCTCATTAGCTCCGATGGGAGCCCTGGGTCTGACCCCTCTATTTCTTCTAGGCAGAGGGTCACGTCTCCTGTCTCCGCCCCATTGCGCCTGGGCGGGGCCCAGCGAAGGGGAGAGCCAGTTTTCCAGCTCCACCGCGGGGATCCCAGGAACTCGAACGCCTCCGGAAGCTGGGAGTGATGACGGAGCACAAAGCTTCGACCGCGCAGCTGTAGAACAAGATGGAAGGGGTGTCCCCATCTATAGGTGGCGCCCGCCTGTTTAGCACTCTCCAGCAGCGGTTTCAGGATCCTCCGCATCTGTAGTGTACGCCGTGCCAGGTCAGGCAGTAACGTGATCTGTGACCCCTTATAGGTTATGTCTCTTTTGGCCCAAGCGAGTCTCATAATTTCTTCCTTCAATTTATAGAAGTGGACACGGCAAATAATGTCTCTGGGTCGCTGTTGGTCTGGATTCCTGGGACCCGGCGCCCTGTGGACCCTGTCCAACTCAATAGCCTCCCCCGCCGGTCGGCCCAGCACCTGGTTGAAGATTTGGGTCACTATCTCTGATAAGCTGGCGTTCTCCGGGGATTCAGGGAGCCCCCTTATGCGTATATTGTTCCGTCTCCCTCTGTTTTCCATGTCGTCTTGTCGGAGTAGAATATCAGCTATATGTTGTGTTGACTCAGAGTGAGCTCTTTCTAATGCGCTGTGCGCTCTCTCTATAGCGGTCAGACGTTGAAGGACCGCGTCCTGCTCTTGTTCCACCACCGTGACCCTATTTCCCACCTCAAGGACATTTTTCGATACTTCATCTACTTCCCTCCTAAGAGTGGACTCCATTCTGTTTATGAAGGTCTCAAAATCTTTTCTAGTGGGTAGCGACGATATAAGAGCTCTAATACTGTGCTGATCAAAATCCCCCATGGCTGCGTCTGAATGACTGTAAATCATTGGGCTGTGTGAAGGGGAATCCTGGGGCCAGCATGGAGAGGCAGATGATGCAATTGGTGAGCTGAATCCGCTGTTTGAAACCCCCTGTGGAGTACCCTTATTTGCTGCCGGGTAAGGGGGTCGCTCGTCTTCGTGTTCGGGTCTAAGTGCTGGGGAGACCCCTCTCTTCCCCCCGCTGGAGGGGCTTTCAGCTGCGGTGGGTAAATGTGGGTGTGTTCATGGGGACTGTCTCCGGGTAGTGCACTCCCTGCGCCCCCACTAGGAAGCTTGCGGTACTCCTTATGCCCAGTCCGCCTCCCCTCTGTCTGCTCACCTTAGAGTCTGAACTCAGCTGTGGAGCCGTCTGCTGTTGGACAAGTTGGTCCTCCCTATAGTTGTCTTCTCCAGGACACGCCACTCTGTCCTCCACTTGCTGCACAGGAGGGCTCTGGGGTCTGCGTGTGTGTCCGCAGGGCATAGCATCTTCGCCGGTGTCAGCGAAGGGTGTCTCCCGCCCGCTCCCCGCCGACTGACATCTCTCACTGTCAGCGGGGCCAGGGGAAGGCAGCGGCTGCGTGCGGGCCTCCCCCCGACCCTCAGACTGCAGAAGCTGCGGGGGGGGGGCGTCCTCCCCGCCCCACGGCATCGGATCTCCCCCGGTCTCAAACCTCCGCCCGCCTTCCTCCTGCAGCTGCATGGCTGCAGGCTCTCTCTCCCCCGGGCTCACGCAAGGAGCATGCCTCTTCACCTCGGCACCCGCTTCCAGGGGTCTCAGGGTGCGGCGGCGATCCCGCCGCCCGCCGTCCTCCCGCCATCATCTCGCCCCGCGAGGGGCCATCCGCCATCTTGCTGCGCTCTCTTGCTCCGGGTCCCCGATCTCCGGCCAGAAAGAATGTAGTGATGCGGGTCGATCTGCTCCCGCCAGTCACCACCTTGGATCTCCGCTTCTTGGACATGAGGCTGGTAAGCTATATAAGGCACTTTAGCTGTTTGGTAGGGCTTTTTCCACGTGTATCGGATGGGGCTCAGAATTCTGCGACCTCACGCGGCCATCGCTAAGCCACGCCCCCCTTTTATCCTTTTTTAGGGAAGCTCTGTGTAACCAAAGAATACATTGAGGGAGAACTTCCAGAAAACTGTGGCAACATCAACAAGCCTGGTACGCCTAGAAAGCTTGAAGTGTGTATTTCCAGAGAATATATCGTTTGTGGGGGGTATTTCAAATGTAAAGGGTTGTTTTTATTAAAAAACTGCAAGGTGCACATAGCGCTTAGCATAGCTGTATTTGATCTAAAAATCTCTTAAAGCGCTGTTTCAGTTTGGGGGAGTCTCCTGGGCTGGAAAGGGTGTCTACCAATACATATGTGGTACCGTTGTAACTGGTAGAAATTGGGATTTCACACACAATAAGATTTTATTGACAAACTTACATTTTTTATTACAAAAAAAACTACAAATTGTAAAAAATAGATTTTTTAAATTTTTTTGCACATATTTCACCCCAAAATATTAAAAAAACACTTGAAAAATGACAAACAAGACATTTCATGTTAAAGCCCAGACTCTGCTGAAAAAAAAATATATAATTTTCCTGGGAAATCCATGGAAATCCCTTCAAAAATCACAGTTGAACAAGGGGAGCGCAAAATAGTGCAAAATGGTCTGGCAACAAAGGGGGACAAAAACTCCAGGTAGGCTGGCGGTTAAAGGGTTAAAGAGACACTGGAGTTGGCAGCAGGAGCCCAAAAATTGGATGAATCACACCCTGGAGTTGCAAGCAGCAGCAGCCCAAACATTGCTTTAAAGAGATACTTGAGTTGGCAGCAGGAGCCCAAAAATTGGATGAATCACACCCTGGAGTTGCAAGCAGCAGCAGGAGCCTGAACATTACTTTAAAGAGACACTGGAGTTGGCAGCAGGAGCCCAAAAATTGACTGACACACCCTGGAGTTGGCAGCAGCAGCAGCAGGAACCTAGAAATTTGCTGGAAGGCACCCTGAAGTTGGCAGCAGCAGGAGCACATACATTAGCTGGAAGGCACACCCTGGAGTTGGCAGCAGCATAAGCAGGAGCCCAAACATTGCTTGAAAGTCACCCTGGAGTTGGCAGCAGCAGCAGCAGGAGGCCGAAAATTGGCTGAGAGAGACACTGGAGTTGGCAGCAGGAGCCCAAAAATTGGATGAATCACACCCTGGAGTTGCAAGCAGCAGCAGCAGGAGCCCAAACATTACTTTAAAGAGACACTGGAGTTGGCTTCAGGAGCCCAAAAATTGGATGAATCACACACTGGAGTTGCAAGCAGCAGCAGCAGGAGCCCAAACATTGGCTGAAAGGCACACCCTGAAATTGGCATCAGCAGGAGGCCAAAAATTGGTTGGAAGGCACACCCTGAAATTGGCATCAGCAGGAGCCCAAAAATTGGCCTAAAGACATAAATATGTTTTGCACCATTTGGAAAGTGTAAAACGTGGCACCATGCTGAATCTAGTCACATGCATCAGGCATTGGTGGGTGGAAATCCTGGCTGATCCATCCCTGATTCATTTTGAGGTGAGTCTCTCCACATTTTTAGTTGACAGACGAGTTCTCCTCGCCGTATCTATGGCCCCCGCCGCACTAAACACCCGCTGAGATGGCACGCTACTTGCCGGGCAGGACAGCTTTTCCATGGCAAACTCTGCTAGTTGCGGCCACAAATCAAGATTGGCTGCCCAGAAGTCCAGCGGATCCTCAAGGTGTGTTGGCATGGTCATGTCAAGGTATGACATGACCTGCTGGTTGAGGTCCTGCTCCAGGTCTTCCTGCTGCTCATGAGTAGCCTCACTATGCAGGTGTAGAAAGCTACTCATTAGCGACTGAAGACTGAGGCTGCTGCTGATGGAGCTGCTGCTGCTGCTCCTGCCAACCCCCCAAGCAGCCATGGCAGTGGAAGGTGAGCGCAGAGGTCCCCCCGAGTCAGACCTGCGAGAGTATGGACCATGGCGCAGATAGGCATCGGCCAACTGCCTACGTAGAATGTCTTTGTAGTAGTTCAGTTTGTCCTCCCTCTCAGCGGGTTTAAAAAATGCCCCCATTTTGTGCCGGAAGCGAGGGTCCAATAAGTTGGACAGCCAGAAGTCATCACGCCGACAAATGGAAACTACGCAAGCACGTGAGCATGCTTCCTGCCATTTGCTCAAGTGACTCGGATGGACTACCTGTCTCCATCTCCACTGCATACTGCCACGGTGCGTCCGGGTCCTCTGTCTCGCCTTCCTCAAAACCCTCTAGCTCCTCTGGCTGCTCCTCCTCTCCTGTCCGCTGACTAGATAAACCAGCCATTTCGCCAAGCCTAAACTGTGTTTCGCTGGGCAACTCCTCCTCCTCCTCTTCCTCCTCCTCCTCTAGTTCAGCTCCAACGGGGTTCATGTGGCCGTAAGTTGTAGACGCCATGTCTCCAGTGCCCTGACCAGCCATGGTTTCCAACATGTGCTGTAATACATGAAGCAGTGGAATCACGCCGTTCATCCCGTAATCCTGCCGACTGACAAATAAAGTGGCTTCCTCAAAGGGCCTGAGCAAAAGGCAGGTGTCACGTATGAGCTGCCACTGGTTGACATTGAAGTTACACAGGGGAGTCCCCCTATCCGCTTGGATCATCAGGAAATCCGTGATAGCTTTTCTCTGTTCATATAATCGGTCCAACATGGAATTCCAACGGGTGGAAACATCGTAAATCAGACTATGTTGGGGGACACCGTTCTGACGCTGTAGCTCAAGAAGGGTGTGTTTGGCGGTGTATGAGTGGCTGAACTGCATGCAAAGTTTCCTTGAAGTTGTTAGGATGTCTTGCATATGGGGGGAACACTTCAGAAACCGCTTGACAACCAGATTGAAGACGTGAGCCATGCAGGGGGCATGGGTCAGCCTTCCTTGGCGCAGCGCAGACAAAATGTTCTTCCTATTGTCGGTAACCATGATTCCCATTTTAAGTTTTCTTGGAGTAAGCCATGTTTGGATTTCCTGATGAATAAATTTATGCAGTTCCTCCCCTGTGTGACTCCGTTCGCCAAGACAAACCATGTGAAGCACTGCGTGACACCTCCGTGCCCTGCACACATGGTAGACTGGAGGAGCACTGAGACTTGAGCCTACAGTGGAGGGTGAGGAGATGGCCGAGGATGAGGAGGCCGAGTCGCACAGTGTCACAGGCCCAACGGGCAGGGAGCGCGGAGGCCGAAGCGGCGTGACCTGTCCAAGTTGCTGCTGCTGCTGCTGCAAAGGAACCACATTCACCCAGTGGGCCGTAAACGACATGTACAGTCTCTGACCGTAGTTACAGCTCCAGACGTCGGCGCTGCCATGCACTTTGCTACACACTGACAGGCTCAAGTAATGGCCCACCTTCTGTTCAACAAAAGTGTGCAGCGCTGGTACTGCCTTCTTGGCAAAGAAATGACGGCTTGGGACTCTCCACCTCGGCTCGGCACAAGCCATCAGTTCTCTGAAAGGTGCAGATTCCACCACCTGAAAAGGGAGCGACTGCAGCACCAGCAACTTGGACAGGAGCACATTCAGCTTCTGCGCCGTAGGATGAGTGAGCGCATACTGCTGTCTCTTGGACATGGCTTCGCTGATGGATTGCTGGCGGGATGCATGACTTGGAGGAGGAGCAGGAGCGACAGAGGATGGGTATGACGCACAGCTGCCTTCGGCTGAGGTGCTGGAGCCTTGGCTGGCAGAAATTGGGAGCGGCGTGCCACTTGGTGAGGAAGCAGACTGGACCAGCCTTTGAGAGCCTCCGTTCTCCCAGGTCGCTTTATGGTGACACATCATATGTTGACGCAGGGCCGTGGTGCCAACATTTGGGCCCTGGCCACGCTTCACCCCCTACATATCTTGCATGTGGCCATGTTACCCTCCTGCAGATGCTTCAGGAAAAACTGCCACACTGCCGAGTAGCTACTTTTCCCACCCCCTGGCCTCACTGATTCGCTGCTATTGTCGCCAACTCCAGGAACCACTGCTCCAATACCTCCCGATAAGGTAGCCTGCCGTCTCAGACGTAACTTGTGATGATGTTGATGAGCGCATTAACCAATCTACCATGGCAGATGCGATACTGGTGGAGACACGACCGCTAGCAGATACTGGCAGATCAGGTCTCTCACCGTGACTCCTGCTGCCACTCGCCCCTAGTCTGCAGCGACCTCTGCCTGCTGAATCTTGGCCTCTGCCATTCCTCTTTGAACATCCTGGCACTTGTCTGCCTGACATTTTTATGTATTTGCTTATTTACTATAAACAGATAGGGTGCAAGGTGCAGCTTTGGGGTGCCCGGCGGCCTGGTTTATTGAAAAAAGTCAAAAACAAGTGCAAACTGAAGTAGCTTAATAAAGCAGCTGATGCTGATCAACGCTTATGTTGTATAACAGATAGGGTGCAAGGTGCAGGTTTGGGGTGCCCTGTGGCCTGGTTAATTGAAAACAGTCAAAAACAAGTGCAAACTGAAGTAGCTTAATAAAGCAGCTGATGCTGATCAACGCTTATGTTGTATACCAGATAGGGTGCAAGGTGCAGCTTTGGGGTGCCCTGCGGCCTGGTTTATTAAAAGCAGTCAAAAACAAGCGCAAACTGAAGTAGCTTAATAAAGCAGCTGATGCTGATCAACGCTTATGTTGTATACCAGATAGGGTGCAAGGTGCAGCTTTGGGGTGCCCTGCGGCCTGGTTTATTAAAAGCAGTCAAAAACAAGCGCAAACTGAAGTAGCTTATTAAAGCAGCTGATGATGATCAACGCTTATGTTGTATACCAGATAGGGTGCAAGGTGCAGCTTTGTGGTGCCCTGCGGCCTGGTTTATTAAAAGCAGTCAAAAACAAGCGCAAACTGAAGTAGCTTAATAAAGCAGCTGATGCTGATCAACGCTTATGTTGTATACCAGATAGGGTGCAAGGTGCGGCTTTGGGGTGCCCTGCGGCCTGGTTTATTAAAAGAAGTCAAAAACAAGCGCAAACTGAAGTAGCTTAATAAAGCAGCTGATGCTGATCAACGCTTATGTTGTATACCAGATAGGGTGCAAGGTGCAGCTTTGGGGTGCCCTGCGGCCTGGTTTATTGAAAACAGTCAAAAACAAGTGCAAACTGAAGTAGCTTAATAAAGCAGCTGATGCTTAACAATGCTTATGTTGTATACCAGATAGGGTTAAAATAGCATGTGCCTTGGGATGCCAGTGTGGAATAATGTATTTTAAGCTGAGCAAAAAGTATTAACTATAATCCAAGTATGAGAAATCCTTTTGTTTAACAGATAGGGTTAAATAGCATGTGCCTTGGGATGCCAGTGTGGCGTAATGTATTTTAAGATGAGCAAAAAGTATTAACTATAATCCAAGTATGATAAATCCTTTTGTTTAACAGATAGGGTTAAAATAGCATGTGCCTTGGGATGCCAGTGTGGCGTAATGTATTTTAAGCTGAGCAAAAAGTATTAACTATAATCCAAGTATGAGAAATGCTTTTAGCAGATAGGGTTAAATAGCATGTGCCTTGGGATGCCAGTGTGGCGTAATGTATTTTAAGCTGAGCAAAAATATTAACTATAATCCAAGTATGAGAAATCCTTTTGTTTAACAGATAGGGTTAAATAGCATGTGCCTTGGGATGCCAGTGTGGCGTAATGTATTTTAAGCTGAGCAAAAAGTATTAACTATAATCCAAGTATGAGAAATCCTTTTGTTTAACAGATAGGGTTAAATAGCATGTGCCTTGGGATGCCAGTGAGGCGTAATGTATTTTAAGCTGAACAAAAAGTAACAATAATCCAAGTATGAGAAATGCTTTTAGCAGATAGGGTTAAAATAGCATGTGACTTGGGATGCCAGTGTGGCGTAATGTATTTTAAGCTGAGCAAATGTATTAACTATAATCCAAGTATGAGAAATCCTTTTGTTTAACAGATAGGGTTAAAATAGCATGTGCCTTGGGATTCCAGTGTGGCGTAATGTATTTTAAGCTGAACAAAAAGTAACAATAATCCAAGTATGAGAAATGCTTTTAGCAGATAGGGTTAAAATAGCATGTGCCTTGGGATGCCAGTGTGGCGTAATGTATTTTAAGCTGAACAAAAAGTAACAATAATCCAAGTATGAGAAATGCTTTTAGCAGATAGGGTTAAATAGCATGTGCCTTGGGATGCCAGTGTGGCGTAATGTATTTTAAGCTGAACAAAAAGTATTAACTATAATCCAAGTATGAGAAATTCTTTTGTTTAACAGATAGGGTTAAAATAGCATGTGCCTTGGGATGCCAGTGTGGCGTAATGTATTTTAAGCTGAACAAAAAGTAACAATAATCCAAGTATGAGAAATGCTTTTGTTTAACAGATAGGGTTAAATAGCATGTGCCTTGGGATGCCAGTGAGGCGTAATGTATTTTAAGCTGAACAAAAAGTAACAATAATCCAAGTATGAGAAATGCTTTTAGCAGATAGGGTTAAAATAGCATGTGACTTGGGATGCCAGTGTGGCGTAATGTATTTTAAGCTGAGCAAATGTATTAACTATAATCCAAGTATGAGAAATCCTTTTGTTTAACAGATAGGGTTAAAATAGCATGTGCCTTGGGATGCCAGTGTGGCGTAATGTATTTTAAGCTGAACAAAAAGTAACACTAATCCAAGTATGAGAAATGCTTTTAGCAGATAGGGTTAAAATAGCATGTGCCTTGGGATGCCAGTGTGGCGTAATGTATTTTAAGCTGAGCAAAAAGTATTAACTATAATCCAAGTATGAGAAATGCTTTTAGCAGATAGGGTTAAATAGCATGTGCCTTGGGATGCCAGTGTGGCGTAATGTATTTTAAGCTGAACAAAAAGTATTAACTATAATCCAAGTATGAGAAATGCTTTTAGCAGATAGGGTTAAATAGCATGTGCCTTGGGATGTCAGTATGGAGTAATGTATTTTAAGCTGAACAAAAAGTATTAACTATAATCCAAGTATGAGAAATCCTTTTGTTTAACAGATAGGGTTAAAATAGCATGTGCCTTGGGATGCCAGTGTGGCGTAATGTATTTTAAGCTGAACAAAAAGTAACAATAATCCAAGTATGAGAAATGCTTTTAGCAGATAGGGTTAAATAGCATGTGCCTTGGGATGCCAGTGTGGCGTAATGTATTTTAAGCTGAACAAAAAGTAACAATAATCCAAGTATGAGAAATGCTTTTAGCAGATAGGGTTAAAATAGCATGTGCCTTGGGATGCCAGCAGGGGCGGACTGGCCATAGGGCATACCGGGACAAATCCCGGTAGGCCGCTGCTTCCCATCTGGCCGCCACACCGAAGTCCCCGCGGCCCCTCGCCCACCTGCTTGACTCCGCGGCCCCTCGCCCACCTGCCTGTCCGCGCAGCCCCCCACTCGCCTCCTTTTCTTCCCGGCCTGACGCGGCCAGCGAGGTGTGTGGCCTGTGTGCAACTTCTTTTCCCCGCCGGGCGGGGACAGAGCTGCATCATCTTAGTTCCCCCACACGCTGTCCCCGACCAGGCGGGGAGAGAAGAAGCTGCTACTGCTCTGCGCATGCTCAGCAGACGAGCAGTGAGTCTCCGGCCCGGCGGGGTCGTGGGACACAGTAGAGTTCAGGAGGAGGTAAGGGACCACTGCTGGAAAACTGATCATCGCTGTCTGGTAAGTACCATTTTCTTTTGTTTCTTTTTTTTATGCTGTGGCACTGGCATCTCTGGGCTCTGGCATGGTGGGGGGTATGCGCTCTCATGGACCAATCACCTCCATGGCTGGCCAAATAGATGATTTGGGATGCCCTACTGTGTGGCCCCTTCCAGATCGTCCAGGAAACCCCTTACCTTTCCCTATTTCCCTTGCTTAAAGCGGACCAAATCCCAGGAGGATCAACCGATCCAATCCCACCCTGCGGGGCATCCAAGATCGGGATGCCCCGCTGTGTGAAACCCCCAAGGACGTGAGCAAACCTTACCTGACTCCTGGTCCAACGGTGCAGGCCGCATCTCGCGCTTCTCTCGTGCCCGTTTGTGAATGGCCGGCAAGGGCAAGCTCCCTGTTAGAAGGAAGCGCGAGATGCGGACGCCAGCGTGCTCGGAGCCGCAGAGGTAAGACGTCGCATTGACGCGCATATCTCTGCGACTCCGAGCGCGCTGATTGGACGTGCGGGCGCGCATGTGCCGTAGCAGCGGGGTCAGGTGAGTTGAATAGGGCGTTTTGGGGGGTTTCACGCAGCGGGGTCCCCCGAGGAAGTGGACCAAAACCCAGGATAATCAAAATCCTGGGTGTTGGTCCACTTTAATCCCTGCAGCTAAGCGCGCTCCTGCTCCAAGCCATTCACAAGGAAACCGGGGATGCAGCTGCTCCCGCTTCCTATACCAACCCACAAGCCAAAACAACGGCCTAAAGCTCTGATTGGACAAACGTCGTGAGCACGGGAATGGCTGAAAGGTGAGTGGAGTAGGAGATCTGGGGGGTTTTCACACAATTAGGCATCCTAAATCGGGATACCCCCGGGGAAAAGCTAATGACAAGGATAGGCAAAATCCTGGCAATTGGTGTACTTTAAATTGGACCAAAATCAGGATTTTGACTATCCTGGGTTTTGGTCCTTGCACCCCGATTGGGGATTCCCCACTGTGTGAAGCCCCCCAGGTCGCCAAAACTAACTCGCCTCTTCTCGGTTTTAAAGTTGCCCCGGCTGGTGCCAACGTAAGCAGTGTAATGCAACATCACTCGGTAGTGATAGCAACATTGCTGTTAAAGGGACGGCTAGAAGTAGCGCTGCCTGCATGTAAGGTAACATACTTTATGGGGCCGGCCACAGTACAGAAGGGCCGGTGTGACCAAAAAAGTCCAGGGCCGTTTTTGAATCCCAGTCCGCCCCTGGATGCCAGTGTGGCGTAATGTATTTTAAGCTGAACAAAAAGTAACAATAATCCAAGTATGAGAAATGCTTTTAGCAGATAGGGTTAAAATACCATGTGCCTTGGGATGCCAGTGTGGCGTAATGTATTTTAAACTGAGCAAAAAGTATTAACTATAATCCAAGTATGAGAAATCCTTTTGTTTAACAGATAGGGTTAAATAGCATGTGCATTGCATGCACAGTGTGCAGCTGTATCCAAACCAAATATATTAACAGTAACCCAGTAATTATGAATCATAGCCAGCACTAGGCACCCTGTCAATGTGACTTGTATGCTGCTGGATTGTTCCGGTTTTAAACCTCTTTCCCTAGCTCTGTCTACCACTCTAAATCTCCCTACCTATCTGTAAATCTCCCTACCTATCGCTAACTGTCTGTCCCTGTCTGTCCCTGTCTGCAGCCAGCCAGCAACCACCCTTTTCTCACGAATGCAAGTCTGAAATGCGCACAAGCAAGATGGCCGCCGCTTTATATAGCGCTGTGACGTCACCGGGGCTCCTGGCTGCTGATAGGCTGCATGTGACCTTCCCATGATACCTTGCCCCAGGGGATATGTCCGGACATGTGCTTCCACCATTTTAGAATGCCTGTAATTGAAATAAATGGAGTTTAAAGGAAAACTTCGATCGATCGAATCGTGGGGAAATTCAGATTCGTTCAGAATCGAATTTTTCATGAAATTCGGAACGAATCCGGGTTCGCCCGGATCGATTCGCTCATCCCTAGTAGCTATGCATGTTGGGTATTGTTTTTTTTCTTGTTGCGTATAGTTTTTGGTTTTAGGAAAATGTGTCTTTGATTTAGCCTATTTCTTTTTTTAGGGAAACCCTTTGCAACCAAGGAATTAATTGAGGGATTACTTCCAGAAAATTGTGCCCACATTAACAATCCTCGTACACCTAGAAATCTTGAGTTGTGTACTTTCAGAGAATATATAGTTTGTGTGGGGTATTTCATATGTAAAGGGTTGTTTTTCTTGAAAAACTGCAAAGTGCGCATAGCAGTTGTATTTTATCTGAAAATCTCCTAAAGCGCTGTTTCAGTTTGGGAGAGTCTCCTGGGCAGGAAAGGGCGTCTACCAATACATATGTAGTACTGTTGTAACCAGGAGAAATGGGTATTTCACACGCAGTAAGATTTTATTGACAGTGCAAATTTGCACATATTTCACCCAGAAATATTAAGAATACATTTAAAAAATGACAAACAAGACATTTCATGTTAACTTCCACAGTCTGTTAAAAAACAATATATAGAAAATCCCTGAAAATCACAGTTGAACGTGTTTAGCAAAAATAGTGAAAAAATGGTCTGGCAGCAGAGGTAGGCTGGCACTTAAAGGGTTTATTACAGCTTTCCCTCACTTTAGGAACTGGTGGCACAGCATGCAAATGATCCTTGTTTTGTCGTCAGTGCACTGTTTGAAAAAATTACCCTGCTGGTGAGATTCTTTGAGACAGCTTTTTCAGTACTCAGTCCCTGGGCATGGTCCTCAATGTAAGATCTGAGCAGTGCAGTCAACGAAGGAACTGGGTCCCAGTGCAGGCAGTGTTGAAACTGAGCCTCAGTGCAGGTAGTGGTAAAACTGGGCCTCAGTGCAGGCAGCAGAAAAATTGGGCCCCAATGCAGGCAGCAGTGAAACTAGAAAATATCACGGACCGTGAAGGACCGTGGGCCCAGGGCAGAAAATAGCACTGACAATGGAGGGCCATGGGCCCAGCACAAATGCAGCACATTCATGGGAAGGGCTGCAAGCCTAACTCAGACTGACTACATCGAAAATAGAAGAGCTATGGGTCCAGAACAGACAGCATGGACAACGAAAGGGCAGTGTGCCCAGCACATAAAACAGCAGATACCAAGACATGAATAACGAAGGGCCATAGCTAGGACATACAGGGCCATATGCCCAGCTAGGACAAGAAGGTCATCCAGACAAAGCAATGATTGAACACAGGGGTGGGGTCAAGCACAAGCATTTATAGGAACCACTACAGCATGATGAACAGCAGCTGAGGTTGAACAAGGCAGCTCTAGGACCCAGGGGAGAATTTCACCACTCCAGCAGACACACCACAACTCACACCCAGCAAGGAGCGTCATCAACACCAGTTCCAGCACCATCATGGCCACTTTCCAGTCCCTTATTTGCTGGTTTCTTTATTTTTGAAGTTACTGACAGTCCTCCACATTATATCAGCCACCTGTTCCTAGAAGTGGCCTGTAAAGGACAATTAGCAGATGTTTTTCTCTCTCTATTAGTATATGAACTGCCTGTCCCTAGAAGTGGCCTGATAGGAAAATTAGCAGAGGTTCCTTTGTCTCTAGCTGTCCCTCAGTATGTGAGCCAACTGTCCATGGAAGGGCAATGAAATGTATAGTTAGCTCTGGAAATGCCCCCCCCCCCCCTTACTCATTCAGAACAAACAGATTATTTTTTAAATGAGAAAAAAAGATGTATATCTGTTTTTTTCAGTTTTATATTATTATTTTGAGTACTTTCCCTACTCCATTTTGTGCAGGGCAATCACCCTGGTGTTACCCCCAAAATGGCTCAGTCTGACACTTGTGAAAAAAATATTTGATTTTATTCCTTTTAATTTATTCTTAATTTATTTAAGTATGTGTTGCTTTAATTTTGTTGTTTTCTGCATGTTATTATTTTGAATACTTTTCCTACTCCATTTTCTGCAGGGCAATTGCTCAAGTGTTACCCCCTGAGTTGGCCTCCAACACCTATAAATACAAATTTTACATTTTTTATGTTTATTTATTTATGTATTTATAGCATTTTTTGTTTTCTGGTATTGTTTTGAGTACTGTCCCTAGCCCACTTCACAGCAGTCGCCCTGTTTTTCCCTCCGATTCTCAGCCCTCTAGACCCTCTTTCCCAATTTTACAGCCAATTTTGTGGTCCCCAAGTTGAGGCCCTCATTGACTTCATTGGGGTTTGGTTGAGGCAAGTTTAGCCAAACTTGTCGAACCAGAACATCAGACGTTGGTTCGCTCATCACTACTAATATTCCTTAAATTAGCTCTTGACCTATCTTCTATGACAGACCTGGACAATGTACGGCCCGCGGGCCGTATACGGCCCTTTGCTAGGCTCTTACCGGCCCGGGCTGAGCTGGCCAGTAAGAGACGCAGAGGAAGGGAAAACATGCCAGACTCGACGAGCCGAGTGGCCGATCGGCTGCTGCTTAACTTAGGTGATTGCCTGTGTACAGTGTGAGAGGCTTAGGTTAAGCAGCAGCTGATCGGCCGCTCGGCTCGTCGGGTCTGGCACATTCTCCCTTCCTCTGAGGAAGCCAGACCCGATGAGCAGGTGATAGAGACCTGGGGACTTTGGAAGGACAGAGTAGGGGCTCCAGAGCATCAGTAAGTCTGCTCAGAAAGATTATGTAGTTTGCTTGTGTTTTCCCTTCCTGCCTGCTGTCTCTTTTTCACCATGTACCTGCCCACCATGCTCTCACCATGTTCCCTTCCTGCTGTCCACCATGCTCTCACCATGCCCCCTTCTTGCTGTCCACATGCTCTCACCATGTCCCCTTCCTGCTGCCCACCGTGCTCTCACCATGTCCCCTTCCTGCTGTCCACATGCTCTCACCATGCCCCCTTCCTGCTGTCCACATGCTCTCACCATGCCCCCTTCTTGCTGTCCACCATGCTCTCACCATGCCCCCTTCCTGCTGTCCACATGCTCTCACCATGTCCCCTTCCTGCTGTCCACATGCTCTCACCATGCCCCCTTCCTGCTGTCCACCATGCTCTCACCATGCCCCCTTCCTGCTGTCCACATGCTCTCACCATGTCCCCTTCCTGCTGTCCACCATGCTCTCACCATGTCCCCTTCCTGCTGTCCACCATGCTCTCACCATGCCCCCTTCCTGCTGTCCACATGCTCCCACCATGCCCCCTTCCTGCTGTCCACATGCTCCCACCATGCCCCCTTCCTGCTGTCCACATGCTCTCACCATGCCCCCTTCCTGCTGTCCACATGCTCTCACCATGCCCCCTTCCTGCTGCCCACCATGCTCTCACCATGCCCCCTTCCTGAAGTCCACCATGCTCTCACCATGTCCCCTTCCTGCTTTCCACCATGCTCTCACCATGCCCCCTTCCTGCTTTCCACCATGCTCTCACCATGCCCCCTTCCTGCTGTCCACATGCTCCCACCATGCCCCCTTCCTGCTGTCCACATGCTCTCACCATGCCCCCTTCCTGCTGTCCACATGCTCTCACCATGCCCCCTTCCTGCTGCCCACCATGCTCTCACCATGCCCCCTTCCTGAAGTCCACCATGCTCTCACCATGTCCCCTTCCTGCTTTCCACCATGCTCTCACCATGCCCCCTTCCTGCTGTCCACCATGCTCTCACCATGTCCCCTTCCTGCTGTCCACATGCTCTCACCATGCCCCCTTCCTGCTGTCCACATGCTCTCACCATGCCCCCTTCCTGCTGTCCACATGCTCTCACCATGCCCCCTTCCTGCTGTCCACATGCTCTCACCATGCCCCCTTCCATGCTCTCACCATGTCCCCTTCCTGCTGTCCACCATGCTCTCACCATGCCCCCTTCCTGCTGTCCACCATGCTCTCACCATGCCCCCTTCCTGCTGTCCACCATGCTCTTACCATGCCCCCTTCCTGCTGTCCACCATGCTCTCACCATGCCCCCTTCCTGCTGTCCACCATGCTCTCACCATGTCCCCTTCCTGCTGTCCACCATGCTCTCAGCATGCCCCCTTTCTGCTGTCCACCATGCTCTCACCATGCCCTCTTCCTGCTGCCCACCATGCTCTCACCATGCCCCCTTCCTGCTGCCCACCATGCTCTCACCATGCCCCCTTCCTGCTGTCCACCATGCTCTCACCATGTCCCCTTCCTGCTGTCCACCATGCTCTCACCATGCCCCCTTCCTGCTGTCCACCATGCTCTCACCATGCCCCCTTCCTGCTGTCCACCATGCTCTCACCATGCCCCCTTCCTGCTGTCCATCATGCTCTCACCATGCCCCCTTCCTGCTGCCCACCATTCTTACACTTTGCCCCAGCTGATATGAGCTCTCCTTCCAGACTGCCAGAAGCCAAGGGCTTCTCTGATTGGCTGGGAAATTATCACATCAGAACTTTTGAAGTGGACCAAAACCCTGCTTTATCAGCCTGGGAATCTTATAGATCCCCTCCCCGCGGGGCATCCAAAATCGGGATGCCCCGCTGTGTGAAACCCCCAGGTCGCCCATAAACTCACCTTCTTTCCCAGTTCAACGGCGCATGCACGAGCTGCGGCCGCATGCCCGCTATCCCTCTAGCAGGGCGCGTGCCTGTGTCAGCCATTTGAGAATGGCCAGTGCGGGCGCGCTCCCTGTTAGAGAGAAGCGCGAGATGCAGCCGCCAGCGCACTCAGAGCCGCTGAGCTTAGACGTCGCTTAGACGCCCATAGCTCAGCGGCCCTCCACAATATTTTTAGTTTCTCATGTGGCCCCATGGAAAAAATAATTGCCCACCCCTGTTCTATGACTATGTATTATGCCATAATGGGATTTACTCAGCTGAATCAGGGAAAAACCTTGAAAGGCAAAAGAAGACTTGCCCTATCATCAATGGTCAAAAAAGCCATTTTAAAAATGATTTTAGCCTACGCCCCCTTTTTTGGCACTTTATCTTAAAAAGTCAGGAAAACACATATCACATGATCAAGCTACCAATCCAGCACCTAAGATCACACAGCTAGCTTTCCTAAATCGCCGTCCATTCATCCGTTTTACAGACTACAAGGCCCAGAAAGGCCATGGAGGCACAGATTCTTGTCTAAGGCAAAAAGATTTCTCAAGTTAAATATAGATTTTAATGCAATATGCACACTAGACAGGTAAACGGATATGGAATTAACAATACCAGTCTGAGAAATAGGTTACAGATTACAGGTAAGCGAGAATACAAGCAGATGACAGTACCTTAAAATGCAGATGCAGAGTAGTGATGATGGGCTCCCACTAGGAAGTGGGGGAAGAGAGTTTCCCTCCCTTGGGGAACCTTCTGTGATACCTTAAAACTGTTAGGAGTTATAACTTTGGGCAGGAGGGCCATATGGCTCTGATTTGACATCAAACGATTGGGCTGGATGCTGCACATCTGATGAGATGAAGATGAAGTCCCTAGATGGGCTAGAACCTGAGATCTCCATTTCCTCAAGTTCCAGGGTCCGCAGTGCACTGAAAAATATGCCTGAGTGCGGTTATGTGGACCCATTCTGATTTGGTATCTGGCTTGTTGCTGGGACACAGCAGACCAGCTACGGCCCGAGTTGTGTTGATGGCAGATATCCGAGGCACTGGTGTTCAGACTCGGTGGGGCTTTCCCAGCCCAATGGTGTGAGAAAATCAGCAGAAAGTCTAGACAGACAACTGCTAATTCACCTTCCTGGAGAGATTAGGTCCAGTGTGTGTTTATGTCTGGAAAGCCCAATGTGACAGGGGAAAGCAAATGGGAACTCGTACAGATTGGTATCAGACAATTTGATATGATTAAACTAGATATGCCACACAGTTACTATTTCCTAAGAAGTTAATGTTTCTTTTAACATAAAATCCTTGGATGTGCTAAATAAACCTATATAAGAATCAAACTCATCACATCACTGTGAAATTAGTGATAGCTAAGACGTGGAAATCACCTTTTTGTAAAATTTAAGAATCATACCATGGGTATGGAAAAGATGTGACATTCATAACGATAAAATTAGTACATTCGAGAAAATTTGGTCCACGTGGGTGAAGCTTTATCTTCCACTGGATTTTAATATGGCACTCCTTTCCTTATAGGTTATATTTTGTAATCTTAACACTATTGCATTGTACAGTTTGCTTCCCCTTCTGTTTTTTTCTTTTTCTTTTCTTTTCTTTTCTTTTCCTTCCCTTCTTTTTATCTCTTTGGTTTATTCTTCCTTCCTTCCCTGCCTGACCTTTCCCCTTCTCAGCCTCACTTCTTCGACTCTGTCCACACCTATCTGTTGCATAAAAAGTAGGTATTTTGTAAGTATGCCAAAGGTGCATTGTACCAAAACAAATGCTCCACTTTTTTTCCTTCGAGTACAACTCACTCTTCATTTTATTCCTTAATTCCTTTCCGGGTGGAATGATAGGAAGTAGAGTAGATGATTGAATTCCTAAAAAGGGATGTTTTTGAATTACACTATTAACCCTTTTTTATAAGTTGTTGTCGGTAATTTTAAAATTGGAATATTTACCAAATGATGTCAATATAGCCAAGCATTTGCTGACAGACTCACAAGGATTGGTCAGAATTAGCATTAGGTCATCAGCATAAACTAATGTCTTGATTTTTCTCTTGTTTACTGTGGTCTAATTGTGATAGTTGTGTCCATGTCTAATTTTCTAATTAATAGTTCTAAATGGATGTTAAGTAGTGTGGGGGACAGGGGACAGCCCTGCCTTGCCCCATTTCTTAGAGTGAGTGAGTCTGTAAGGGTACGTTGACATTAATAATTGTTAATTGGTTCATATACAGAGATCCTACTTTATTAACTATATTATGTTGGAGACCAAAATGTTTTAGAGGGATTCCAGGAATCACCAGGAGCCATGGTCAAATGCCTTTTCAGCATCTGGGCTGCCCATTGGGCAGCCTCTCAACGGGAACAGGGAGTTTGTTGACATTTTAGGAATATACAGTTATCAAGTTATCGCTGAAAACACAGCCGAAAAGAGCACTTTTGTAGTGCATGGTATATAATTATGTCTTCCCAGATAGATTTAAAGTGGACCAAAATCCAGGATTTTTACTATGCTCGGTTTTGGTCTTTGCCCCCGGGCACCCCGAACAGGGGTGCCCCACTGCGTGAAACCCCCCAGGCTGCCCGATCTCACTTATTCTTCCCACTTTTGTGTAAAGCTTGTTCCTATTTTTAATCCTGATGAAAAAAAGAAGAAAAAATTGGAGCTGAAAATCACTTTCTGCTCACTGAGTCAGATTGTAATCAGGCATAAACATTTAAACTCTTGCATAATTGCTTTTGTCCATCTCTATGAATTGTATTGGCAGGTACGGCCTTTGTGCCTTTATTCTCTCTACAGTACATTTGCTTCCTAATAAAAAAGATGTTCTTTTAATAATACTTTATTTTGTTTATATTCTGCTTTTCCATATATGCTACAAAAGCACATATAATCCAAATCTAAGAACCGAATAGAGCAGGTAGCAATCTGCAAAATGCAGATGAGCATGCCCTGTGTGCATATTGGTGTCAGTTGAGTATTAAGAGAGGAGGTGCAGTGAGCTATGAGACTGTAATTAAGTGAGCAGACAGAATATGCGCCTTCCGAAACACTGCAATGCATGACCTGACCATAAGCCATGCTGTCAAGTTTGGGAAATTGAATAATAAATGATAAGACATTAATACATTAATGAGGCCGCTACGATTCATCCAAGACATAAATTTACTAGCAGGTCTAACCTACAGAACTACAGTGGCTGCACCGGTTTAGTGAAATACGCATGTTGTCAAGTAAAATATGGGATATTTATTGTCCAATTCCACAGCTGCCAGTTTGACACAACTCTCCTGCTTCCAGCATTATTGAGTTGGCATTTTCCTTGCCTTACCAATTAACTATGATCTAGGAACTATGTAGAAGACTTTCTTACTTCAGTAATATATATATATATATTTGAAATATAAGGGAATAAAAACAGATGTTTTGTAGGGCTACTGAATTAATCACGACTTCCCTAGGGAACTGATTAAGCTCTTATTTAAGCATATGAAGGTAGATGTAATAATTTTTTGAGCTGGAACATGTGGTTAATGGCATTGGATAATATCCGAACTGTGGTTTCTACAGCCAACTTCCCACCACTTTTATGGGTATGTCTGTCATTCATCAGGCAGAGTGGCACAGCTACCATGTAGAGGTTTCCATAACCAGGCTCCAACCATATAATTCATAGTAATTATAGCACTTTAATTTTTAGAAAATGGACGTAGTTCAGGAAAGTGGTAGCAAGCCAAAAACCCACATATATTAAAGTGACTGAAAGTGGACCAACACCCTCCGCGGTAAGGGTGATCGTGACTATGTGACAGCCTGGGGGAGGGCATTAAAAATGCTGGTGCCCCCCCCCCCCGTCACATAACTCCCCAGGACGCCTGTAAAACTTACCTTAAACTCACTCCTTGCCCGGAATGCAGCACTGCGATTGGCTGCCTGACACTCACATGGGCAGTGACATTCTGGCCTCTGAATGTCCTGCCCATGTGAACGGCGATGACGGTGGCCACCAACACCCTTGCTGCTTGAAAGAAATTACAATGTAGCCAAACACTTCAGATAAGCTGTTTTATTTGGCGTGTTCCTAAAGTATAGGATTTCATCATCAACTGATATAGCTAGAAAATTATCTAGATTCAAAATTAAATACCTAAAGATACCTAAAAATAAATCTTTACTAGAGATGAGCAAAGTGAACCAAGGAAAATGTCTGAAATCCAGGAACAATTTCTCTTTTGACCAACATACAGGCAGTAGAATAAAACACCTTTGTTCAGAATATACTTTTATTTTATTTAAGACGACTTCACTTTTTATTATGTTATGTAGCAAGACCTCCAAATGAAAAATCTCGCAAAAAGTAAAAATTTGTGTAATTCTGGGCCTCTTTTTTGTCAATAAACTGGATGAGAACATATTTTTTTTCTCCGGACGTTCTTGGGAGCAAAAAGCTTCCAAGAGCTGCCAACTTAGCTCAGAAAATGTTGAAAATCATGCCGCTGCCAATAAACCAATAAATTTACATTTGGCAGAAATAATGCTGGTATTTTTCTTTAGATACAATTTTAATCTAACAAAAAAATGCCTTAACGTGTTTTTGCTCTATGCAGCATTCATTTATTCAATCAAACTGTCAGTGGGCATGTCATTTTTTGTTTTGTTTTGTGAAATGCTTAGTTTAACAAAAAGCTTCCCAACAGGCCAGGCAACCACAGCTTCCCCTCCTACCATCCCGGTACCTGACCGCGGACTCAATAATGAGCCGGCAGGGAGCGACTTTTATAGATGGGGCCTATGGAATCTCCCCCATGTGACTAATGACATCTCAGAAGGGGAGGGTCCTAGAGGGGGTTGCTCTGGAAAATCCCCTCTAGGCCTTTCCCCACCTGTGACCTCATAATTGACATAGGGGAGATTTTAGGGGTCCCCTATTCCAGTTCACAACGGTCAGTAGCTTCCATGGCACCTGCAGGTCTCGGTGGGTGACTTGACATCAGCATGTTACCTGCACCCCCATTTGAGGCATTGGTGTCCATTGTGCCCATACTATATGGGTTAGGGGCTTGTAACTTACAGGGGCTGCAAAGTGCAACCTCTGCACCCTGTGTTACAAACCCTTACACCTGGTCCCTGGGCCGTTTCGGTCCCCTCTTTTTTAAAAGAAAAAGATAATTTAATAGGAAAAATAAAAAAACAAGCCCTGCCGGGAGTTTCTATGATAATATGAATGTCAGTTAAAGCGACATTCATGTTATCGCTGAAACCATAAATAAAAAATAGTCAGGCTAGTTTTCGTTAGATTCAAATTGTTTCTAACAAAAAAGAAGTTCCCAAGAAGTGCAAAAAAAAAAAACACTGTCAGTTTTAGTGCTAAAAGCAATGCTGGCTATTGCTTTCAACAATAGAAAATGTAAAACTTACTGACAATGATTCATTAAACTGTCGTGCGAGATGTAAAATCATATGTAGAAATTAAAATTCACACTTAAATTCTTGCTTCTATTACGCCCAAACAAAATCATCTCAGAGGGGCTTTGAATCACAGAGTTTGTGTGAATTTAAACGGGATTATTCACTGGGAGGCCGATTTATTAATAGCGCCAGGTAGCGACAGATGAGCGACAGTAGCGTGATTTTCACAGCGCCAGCTAGTATTCGCTGTGCTTGGCCGTTGTTCGGTTGTTGACAGCGACTCCGTCGGTGTGCGGTAATGTTGAATATGGGGTTAGGAGTCGCTGTTTGACAGGTTCCGCGCTGTATGGGAGCGCATGACAACGAATGGCCATAGCGAACAGCTCCCAGCATATTCATTAACAAATCACGCTCAAAAAATTCTTGCGCTGTAAAATGCATGTTTAAACCCCAGAGCGCTGGCGGCGATGTGTTAAAAGTAGTTTTTTAACACCCAAACAACCTTATTTTTGGAAAAAAATAATAAGCAAGTTTTTATAAACATTTTGTAATATGAATACATTAATATCAGACCTGTAATATCAATTCTGCACAATTTTTTTTTTTTTTCTTTACCTTAAAAAAAAGATATAACATTGCAGAAGTGGTCACCGAATTTTTGACATTTAAAACAAAAAAAAAACAAAAAACATTAATATCAATTAATTATGAATATTTAAAGATTGCTACATTGAAATGCATTGAAGAGTGCCAGGTAGGGAGAGGTCATACCTGGCGCTGTGATGGGATTAGCAGCGGCGCTGTTCACTGAAGTCTGCAACATGATGAATCCCGCGCTAGCTGACGCTCTCGCCGGCGCTAGCCTCATTTAGCGTGATAAATGCGTGATTGTGTTCGCAGCCTGGCGCTACCTGGCGCTAGTGAGACACTACCTGGCGCTATCCCTTGATAAATAAGGCCCTGAGTCTCAGAGTTAACCTCTTATGTACAGCATGCATAATATTTTTAGAGTCAACCAGTGGTACAAGTTCACCTCTGGCAGTACTCACAGACAATGGTGGGTGGGAAGTGGAGGACATAAAGAATACGGCATTAAGGGTACAGCCCCCCAGCTCTAATTTTCCCACCTTGGGGGTGAACAAAGAAGAGACCAGTACTCAGCTGCAAGCAGGGCTGTCATTAAGAATTTCCGCCCAACCCCCCACTATTCCTAATTTTAACAAAGAGAAAAAAATACTCATCTCACTGCCACAATTCATGGCACAGAAGCCAGGTACTGTTGCATGGCAGGTGTGGTTTTGGACCTTCTGTAACCCAGGGTAAGCTATCCTAGCTCCAGGGCTGCTGCGTAAGAGGATCTTGCTTTCACGCAATTAGAGGGGTTTACGGCAGCAAGTCTTTGTGTTACCCCATCCAACCCCTACCCTGCGCCTTTGCATCTTTATGTCACCCTACCCAAATTGGGCTTAGCTCATGGGGAGGGAGCAAGGGTGTTGTTAGATTGATTGGAGGTCCTATTTAAACATTGTATTTCACACAATGTTGAGTGTTGCAGTTTGTCCAAAGAAGGAGCAGGGGCAGCGGCCGTGCAGAGAATTCACAGAGTGGCACCCCCCATTGTGCGTACTCCTGCCCGCCCTTTAAATGAATAGGCAGACAAGGCTGCACACAGAGCAAAAGAAAAATATGCAGAGCAGTGGATCACCTACAAAGCTGCCACACTGAGCTTAAAGGGACAATCCACTTATTGTGGTCTACCCCACAGAACTCAAATCAGACACACACACTGACCGAGAAACACACACACACACACACACACACACACACACACACACACACACACACACACACACACTGACAAGGAGCCACACAAACTGATAGCAGACAGACACAAATGCATGCAAACAAAAGCCTAGCAATGGACCCTGCTGGGAATGTTACAAACTTCCAGGGAGACAGTAGTGTGCAGCTGTGTAAATCAGGGACTGCACCTCCTGCCCTGTCTCTGAGGTCCCTCTCCCTTCACCTGCAAACAAACTGTGAGTGACACTGAGGTGAAGCACTGGGGCCACATCACATGCTCGATGTGTCATGTGATAGCTGCAGTGCTTCTCCTCCCAAGGCAGCCAGTAGGCATTGTATTATGTATTCTGCATGCTGTGGGACCACCTGGATTTCATCTTGAGTTGTGTCTCTTAGGGAGATTCTGATTCTCCCAAACTGGACCCTCATAGCAACATTCAGAGCCTCCAGGCCCCTCCTTCGCATACAGGGGTCCGGGCCCCATACTCAAGCCCCAACCCCCCCCCCCCCCCATGGCAGCCCTGCCTGCAAGCACTGAAATCATCACATGTCTGAATATAGTATCTTCAAGTCTTCCAAAACAGCAGTCTGGAACAAAAAAATCAGCCCCTGCCTCACTCATTTGCATCACCTACCCATCCACTCTCCTGCCCATAAGACTGTCAGCAGGGGAGTTAGGGATGCTACTGCATATGCTTCCTGTGCCTTGTTGGACTATAGCGGCTACAACTCATCTGTGGGTAAGTCGCTCAGGCAGAGGGTGCCAGCCTTGGTGGCCCCGGCCCAGTAGGCTACAAGCTGACACAGCCTAATGGCTCCGGGCTCTTCTGCCCCCCGGGTTTAGGGGAGGCAGGTAATGGGGGGCTCAGGGTTAATGGCAAGTCACCCGCTAGCCGCAGGTGACTTGCCAGAGCCTTGTGAACTGGTATAGGGGTTTCATGGATCCCTTACAGCAGAAAAAAAAAACACTACAAATAGAGAAAATGACTTTATTAATATTTTTTTTTTCTTTACTCATCTCCGATCGTCTGCTCATCTGTCCCTCGCTGATCTTGATGACAGATACAGTGATAGCTGGAGGGGGGAGCAGGGGCTCATAGGATCATAGCAGCTATCACCACACATCACAACTATCAGGCAGGGGTTTATCTAAATTCCAACTATAGGGCCTCCCAAATCAAACATACGGGACCAAATGTTAAAGTTTAGTCTGTCTAGATGCCATACAAAATGACAGTCAATATAAAAACATACTTTGAAAATACTGACTTTTTCATGTGGTATAACTAAATACAAAATCCAACTGATGCCATTTATACTTGAAATACTTTTCTACAGTAAAAAAGGAAGTCTACTGATGTTTGCCTGGCCTTCCATGGGCTATCTTAGATGGTTAATTTGTTTATGCAAGGAGCCTGCATAACGTCTCTCTGTCAGCTATGGCAACAGAAGCATGCACCAGAAAATAAATCAGCTACTGAGAAACCAAAATACAGGGAGCTTTTGGGATCTACAGTTATTTCTGTTACGGGTCAAATGTGAATATGCTTCTAAATAGAATCTAGTGGACCTGTTTTTGTAATTAATTTAACTTCAAACACTCAAGTATGCTAACATATAAGGATTTTGCAAAGGATTCTTACTGATAATTACGGTCATCAGTTCCTTAGCCTTCTGAGGCACCCTTTCTACTCCAGTGATGTGACACAATACAAGAATAAAATAAAACGAAAATGCATCCATGAACTATGACTTGCCAGCACCCTAAGCCTTGCGAACTGGTATAGGGGTCTCATAGATCCCTTATTACAAAGGAGTAAATGGAAAAAACACACAGAGAAAATATATATATATATATTTTTTTTAATACTTACCTCCCATCTACCCTTGAGCACTGTGTCCCATGCCAATCACTTTGGCTTCTGCTCTCCTGCTGCTGCTGGAAGCCTTTTATACCTGCTGGGTTAATTTACAAAAAAATGACATAGGGTCCCCCCTCCCCCCAAAAAATGGAATGACGTCCCCTCTACCCAGCATAACCAGCTATGGGAGCTTGTAGAACAGGGCACAGGGGCCAGCCTTGGTGGCCCTGGCCCTGTAGGCTACAAGCCGGCACAGCCTAATGGCTTCGGGCTCTTCTGCCCCCCAGATTTTGGGGAGGCAGGTAATGGGGGGGCTCAAGGTTAAAGGCAAGTCACCCGCTAGCTGCAGGTGACTTGCCAGACCCAGAGCCTTGTGAACTGGTATAAGGGTCTCATGGATCCCTTACAGCAAAAAAAAAAAAAAAAAAAAGTCAGCTCCTCTCTCCTTCACTGATCTTGATGACAGATGCAGTGATTAGAGATGAGCGAACTTTTGAAAAATTCGATTCGACTGATTCGCCGAATTTTCCGACAAAAATCGTTTCGACCCGAATTTATTCGCGACGAATCGCTATTAAAAACGGCTATTTCTGAGCCTCCTAGAGCCTCAATAGGGTTGTAAACCATTTTGCCTTGCTGTAACACGCATAGGATGCGTGCTGGGTTAGTTAAATAATACTGTAAATAAATATCACATGCAGATCAGAGGCATCGCTAATAGAATCGCAGAGCGGCACAATTGCAGAGAATTGAAGTGGCATCACTATGAGGGGCAGGAGCCCAAACATTGCTTTAAAGAGACACTGGAGTTGGCAGCAGCAGGAGCCCAAAAATTGGATGAATCACACCCTGGAGTTGCAAGCAGCAGCAGGAGCCCAAACATTGGCTGAAAGAGACACTGGAGTTGGCAGCAGCAGGAGCCGAAAAATTGACTGACACACCCTGGAGTTTCAAGCAGCTGCAGCAGCAGCAGCAGCAGGAGCCCAAACATAGCTTGAAAGAGACACTGGAGTTGGCTGCAGGAGCCCAAAGATTGGATGAATCACACCCTGCAGTTGCAATCAGCAGCAGCAGGAGCCCAAATATTACTTTAAAGAGACACTGGATTTGGCAGCAGGAGCCCAAAATTGGATGACACCCTGGAGTTGGCAGCAGCATCAGCAGCAGCAGTAGCAGGAGCCCAAACATTACTTTAAAGAGACACTGGAGTTGGCTTCAGGAGCCCAAAAATTGGATGAATCACACCCTGGAGTTGGCAGCAGCAGCAGCAGGAGCCCAAACATTACTTTAAAGAGACACTGGAGTTGGCTTCAGGAGCCCAAAAATTGGATGATTCACACCCTGGAGTTGGCAGCAGCAGCAGCAGGAGCCAAAACATTACTTTAAAGAGACACTGGGGTTGGCTTCAGGAGCCCAAAAATTGGATGAATCACACCCTGGAGTTGGCAGCAGCAGGAGCCCAAATATTACTTTAAAGAGACACTGGAGTTGGCTTCAGGAGCCCAAAAATTGGATGATTCACACCCTGGAGTTGGCAGCAGCAGCAGCAGCAGGAGCCCAAACATAACTTTAAAGAGACACTGGGGTTGGCTTCAGGAGCCCAAAAATTGGATGAATCACACCCTGGAGTTGGCAGCAGCATCAAGGGCCCAAACATTACTTTAAAGAGACACTGGGGTTGGCAGCAGGAGCCCAAAAATTGGATGAATCACACCCTGGAGTTGGCAGCAGCAGCAGGAGCAAAAACATTACTTTAAAGAGATACTGGGGTTGGCTTCAGGAGCCCAAAAATTGGATGAATCACACCCTGGAGTTGGCAGCAGCAACAGCAGGAGCCAAAACATTACTTTAAAGAGACACTGGGGTTGGCTTCAGGAACCCAAAAATTGGATGAATCACACCCTGGAGTTGGCAGCAGCAGGAGCCCAAATATTACTTTAAAGAGACACTGGAGTTGGCTTCAGGAGCCCAAAAATTGGATGAATCACACCCTGGAGTTGGCAGCAGCAGCAGGAGCCCAAACATTACTTTAAAGAGACACTGGGGTTGGCTTCAGGAGCCCAAAAATTGGATGAATCACACCCTGGAGTTGGCAGCAGCAGGAGCCAAAACATTACTTTAAAGAGACACTGGGGTTGGCTTCAGGAGCCCAAAAATTGGATGAATCACACCCTGGAGTTGGCAGCAGCAGCAGCAGGAGCCCAAATATTACTTTAAAGAGACACTTGGGTTGGCTTCTGGAGCCCAAAAATTGAATGAATCACACCCTGGAGTTGGCAGCAGCAGCAGCAGGAGCCCAAACATTACTTTAAAGAGACACTGGGGTTGGCAGCAGGAGCCCAAAGATTGGATGAATCACACCCTGGAGTTGGCATCAGCAGCAGCAGGAGCCCAAACATTACTTTAAAGAGACACTGGGATTGGCTTCAGGAGCCCAAAAATTGGTTGAATCACACCCTGGAGTTGGCAGCAGCAGCAGGAGCCCAAACATTACTTTAAAGAGACACTGGGGTTGGCAGCAGGAGCCCAAAAATTGGATGAATCACACCCTGGAGTTGGCAGCAGCAGGAGCAGTGGCGTAGCGACCCGGGGGCGGGGGGGGCGGACCGCCCCGGGTGACACCAGACCTAGAGGGTGACACCGCAGGCCCCTACGTTTAGACAGGCCCAGCAGCCTGCAAACGCGGCCCGCATAGGCCGCGGCCTCCCACTGACTGCCAGTCACTGTTGCACGCCCAGCGCGCAACAGCCAGCATTAGGGGGAGACAGAAGTCACGCGGGATTACTCCTAATCCCGCGTGACTTCCGTCTCCCCCTAATGCTGGCTGTTGCGCGCTGGGCGTGCAACATTCAGTGGCAGTCAGTGGCAGACCAGGCGGCCTATGCGGGCCGCGTTTGAAGGCTGCTGGCCCTCCTGGAGGGGGAAAGGAAGTCACGCGGGATTAGGAGGGGGACGACGGCGCGGGCGGCGATACCTGTCAGGCCGCAGGCAGCGTCGGGCGGGAGGAAAGACACAGCAGGCGGGGTGAGTTAAAGAGGACCATCTGGCTCAGCTGAGTGGCGCTCATTGAATGCTGCTTTCCCCTGGGGCATCCTGAATCGGGATGCCCCTGCTGTGTGAACACCTGGAAAAACTCACCTTTCCCCGCTCCATCTCTCTTTCCCAGCTCTGTCCCATTCATCTCTCTCTTTTCCCAGCTCTGTCCCATTCATCTCTCTCTTTTCTAGCTCTGTCCCATTCATCTCTCTCTATTCCCAGCTCTGTCCCATTCATCTCTCTCTTTTCCCAGCTCTGTCCCATTCATCTCTCTCTATTCCCAGCTCTGTCCCATTCATCTCTCTCTTTTCCCAGCTCTGTCCCATTCATCTCTCTATTTCCAGCTCTGTCCCATTCATCTCTCTCTTTTCCCAGCCCTGTCCCATTCATCTCTCTCTTTTCCCAGCCCTGTCCCATTCATCTCTCTCTTTTCCCAGCTCTGTCCCATTCATCTCTCTCTTTTCCCAGCCCTGTCCCATTCATCTCTCTCTTTTCTAGCTCTGCCCCATTCATCTCTCTCTATTCCCAGCTCTGTCCCATCCCATCTCTCTATTCCTAGCTCTGTCCCATCCCATCTCTCTTCTCCCAGCTCTGTCCCATCCCATCTCTCTATTCCCAGTTCTGTCCCATCCCATCTCTCTATTCCCAGTTCTGTCCCATCCCATCTCTCTTTTCCCAGCTCTGTCCCATCTCTCTTTTCCCAGCTCTGTCCCATCCCATCTCTCTTTCCCAGCTCTGTCTTATCCCATCCCATCTATCTTTTCCCGATGTGACTTAGTGTGTGTGCTTGTGTATCTGTATGTGCATATACGCTTGCCTGTGTGTTTGGGTGTGGGGGGGTTGATGTTGCTTTGTGTGTGTGTGCAGCGGTGGTTGACAAATTGGTGTGTGTGCATGGTTGGGGGAGTTCTGATATGTGTGTGTGTGCAATGGGGGGGGAGGGTGACAGATGTGTTTGTGCACACAAGGGGTTACAGATTGTGTATGTGCGGGGAGCAGAGAGGGGTTCAAATTTGTGTGTGTGTGTGTGTGTGTGTTGGAAGGGTTTCATAGGAAGGGTCATAGGTGTGTGTATGTGTGTGTGTGTGTGTGTTGGAGGGGCAGCAGACTGGTGTGTGTGGGGCCCATAATAATAATTTTGTATAATGTGCTGGGGGGGCTTGGTCCAAAATTTGCTTTGGGGCCCAGCGGACTCCAGATCCATACAAGACAGAAATATCAGTGGTCGTGACAATCTTAAGGATGCATATGTGAAATGTGTAGCCAATAAAATATGAGAACTCAGAACGTTGCTATGTTTCCCTTGTTATATCAGCAATGGCTTACAGCTTTTTGTTTTTATTTTTAGCTGTGGTGTCAATGTTTTCTCTCCCAGCCGTATATGACAAGTACCAGGTAAGGACATCTTAGTTTGGTGTAGTTAGTGGCATGCTGATTCATTTTAGCTTTTATGATTTTTGGGAGTGTCAGTGGTAAGTTCTCTTCTTGGGAATTCTCAAAGTATGACTAAATTAGCCATTACATAATAAAGAGTAAGTTATAATGTGCTGTTTGCTCTATTGATTCTCGTTTTGAATAATATACCCAACTGGTGGAACACTTTAGGTGGTATATTGTAATAGTATACTTCGATAAATAGGCCCGTCAAAATCTACAGCACCAGGCCCGGGATGCTCTTAATCCGGCCCTGCCTACCATGGGACCTGGTGGGCAGTGTTCCCGCTAAGCTGCGGGTGAGTCTCTCCACATTTTTAGTTGACAGACGAGTTCTCCTCGCCGTAACTATGGCCCCCACCGCATTAAACACCCGCTCAGATGGCACGCTACTTGCCGGGCAGGACAGCTTTTCCAGGGCAAACTCTGCTAGTTGCGAGGTGTGTTGGCATGGTCATGTCAAAGTATGACATGACCTGCTGGTTCAGGTCCTGCTCCAGGTCTTCCTGCTGCTCATGAGTAGCCTCACTATGCGGGTGTAGAAAGCTACTCATTAGCGACTGAAGACTGAGGCTGCTGCTGCTGATGGAGCTGCTGCTGCTGCTCCTGCCAACCCCCCCAGCAGCCATGACAGTGGAAGGTGAGCGCAGAGGTCCCCTCGAGTCAGACCTGCGAGAGTATGGACCATGGCGCAGATAGGCATCAGGAGCCCAAACATTACTTTAAAGAGACACTGGGGTTGGCTTCAGGAGCCCAAAAATTGGATGAATCACACCCTGGAGTTGGCAGCAGCAGCAGGAGCCCAAACATTACTTTAAAGAGACACTGGGGTTGGCAGCAGGAGCCCAAAAATTGGATGAATCACACCCAGGAGTTGGCAGCAGCAGGAACCAAAACATTACTTTAAAGAGACACTGGGGTTGGCTTCAGGAGCCCAAAAATTGGATGAATCACACCCTGCAGTTGGCAGCAGCAGCAGCAGGAGCACAAACATTACTTTAAAGAGACACTGGGGTTGGCTTCTGGAGCCCAAAAATCGAATGAATCACACCCTGGAGTTGGCAGCAGCAGCAGCAGCAGGAGCCCAAACATTACTTTAAAGAGACACTGGGGTTGGCAGCAGGAGCCCAAAGATTGGATGAATCACACCCTGGAGTTGGCAGCAGCAGCAGGAGCCCAAACATTACTTTAAAGAGACACTGGGGTTGGCAGCAGGAGCCCAAAGATTGGATGAATCACACCCTGGAGTTGGCAGCAGCAGCAGGAGTCCAAACATTACTTTAAAGAGACACTGGGGTTGGCAGCAGGAGCCCAAAGACTGGATGAATCACACCCTGGAGTTGGCAGCAGCAGGAGCCCAAACATTACTTTAAAGAGACACTGGAGTTGGCTTCAGGAGCCCAAAAATTGGATGAATCACACCCTGGAGTTGGCAGCAGCAGCAGCAGGAGCCCAAACATTACTTTAAAGAGACACTGGAGTTGGCAGCAGGAGCCCAAAGATTGGATGAATCACACGCTGGAGTTGGCAGCAGCAGCAGCAGGAGCCCAAACATTACTTTAAAGAGACACTGGGGTTGGCTTCAGGAGCCCAAAAATTGGATGAATCACATCCTGGAGTTGGCAGCAGCAGCAGCAGGAGCCCAAACATTACTTTAAAGAGACACTGGAGTTGGCTTCAGGAGCCCAAAAATTGGATGAATCACACCCTGGAGTTTGCAGCAGCAGCAGCAGGAGCCCAAACATTACTTTAAAGAGACACTGGGGTTGGCTTCAGGAGCCCAAAAATTGGATGAATCACACCCTGGAGTTGGCAGCAGCAGCAGGAGCCCAAACATTCTTTTAAAGAGACACTGGAGTTGGCTTCAGGAGCCCAAAAATTGGATGAATCACACCCTGGAGTTGGCAGCAGCAGCAGCAGCAGGAGCCCAAACATTACTTTAAAGAGACACTGGGGTTGGCAGCAGGAGCCCAAAGATTGAATGAATCACACCCTGGAGTTGGCAGCAGCAGCAGCAGGAGCCCAAATATTACTTTAAGGAGACACTGGAGTTGGCTTCAGGAGCCCAAAAATTGGATGAATCACACCCTGGAGTTGGCAGCAGCAGCAGGAGCCCAAACATTCTTTTAAAGAGACACTGGAGTTGGCTTCAGGAGCCCAAAAATTGGATGATTCACACCCTGGAGTTGGCAGCAGCAGCAGCAGGAGCCCAAACATTACTTTAAAGAGACACTGGGGTTGGCTTCAGGAGCCCAAAAATTGGATGAATCACATCCTGGAGTTGGCATCAGCAGGAGCCCAAAAATTGGCCTAAAGACATAAATATGTTTTGCACCATTTGGAAAGTGTAAAATGTGGCACCATGCTGAATCAGCCATTGGTGGGTGGAAATCCTGGCTGATCCATCCCTGATTCATTTTGACAAAGGTGAGTCTCTCCACATTTTTAGTTGACAGACGAGTTCTCCTCGCCGTAACTATGGCCCCCGCCGCATTAAACACCCGCTCAGATGGCACGCTACTTGCCGGGC
The DNA here is from genome assembly GCA_027917425.1 of Gastrophryne carolinensis. Taxonomy (NCBI): domain Eukaryota; kingdom Metazoa; phylum Chordata; class Amphibia; order Anura; family Microhylidae; genus Gastrophryne; species Gastrophryne carolinensis. The sequence continues at coordinate 296,753,525 of CM051236.1, forward strand.
AGGACAGCTTTTCCAGGGCAAACTCTGCTAGTTGCGAGGTGTGTTGGCATGGTCATGTCAAAGTATGACATGACCTGCTGGTTCAGGTCCTGCTCCAGGTCTTCCTGCTGCTCATGAGTAGCCTCACTATGCGGGTGTAGAAAGCTACTCATTAGCGACTGAAGACTGAGGCTGCTGCTGCTGATGGAGCTGCTGCTGCTGCTCCTGCCAACCCCCCCAGCAGCCATGACAGTGGAAGGTGAGCGCAGAGGTCCCCTCGAGTCAGACCTGCGAGAGTATGGACCATGGCGCAGATAGGCATCGGCCAACTGCCTACGTAGAATGTCTTTGTAGTAGTTCAGTTTGTCCTCCCTCTCGGTGGGTTTAAAAAATGCCCCCATTTTGTGCCGGAAGCGAGGGTCCAATAAGGTGGACATCCAGAAGTCATCCCGCCGACAGATGGAAACAATTCTGGGGTCACTACGCAAGCACGTGAGCATGCTTCCTGCCATTTGCGCAAGTGACTCGGATGGACTACCTGTCTCCATCTCCACTGCATACTGCCACGGTGTGCCCGGGTCCTCTGTCTCGCCTTCCTCAAAAACCTCTAGCTCCTCTGGCTGCTCCTGCTCCTCCTCTCCTGTCCGCTGACTAGATAAACCAGCCATTTCGCCAAGCCTAAACTGTGTTTCGCTGGGCAACTCCTCCTCCTCCTCTTCCTCCTCCTCCTCCAGTTCAGCTCCAACGGGGTTCATGTGGCTGTAAGATGTAAACGCCATGTCTCCAGTGCCCTGACCAGCCATGGTTTCCAACATGTGCTGTAGTACATGAAGCAGTGGAATCACGTCGTTCATCCCGTAATCCTGCCGACTGACAAATAAAGTGGCTTCCTCAAAGGGCCTGAGCAAACGGCAGGTGTCACGTATGAGCTGCCACTGGTTGACATTGAAGTTACACAGGGGAGTCCCCCTATCTGCTTGGATCATCAGGAAATCCATGATGGCTTTTCTCTGTTCATATAATCGGTCCAACATGTAAAGGGTGGAATTCCAACGGGTGGAAACATCGCAAATCAGACTATGTTGGGGGATACCGTTCTGACGCTGTAGCTCAAGAAGGGTGTGTTTGGCGGTGTATGAGTGGCTGAAGTGCATGCAAAGTTTCCTTGAAGTTGTTACTTACTAAGTTGAGTCCACCACCTGAAAAGGTAGCGACTGCAGCACCAGCAACTTGGACAGGAGCACATTCAGCTTCTGCGCCATAGGATGAGTAGGCGCATACTGCTGTCTCTTGGACATGGCTTCGCTGATGGATTGCTGGTGGGATGCATGACTTGGAGGAGGAGGAGGAGGAGCAGGAGCGACAGAGGATGGGTATGACGCACAGCTGCCTTCGGCTGAGGTGCTGGAGTCTTGGCTGGCAGAAATTGGGAGCGGCGTGCCACTCGGTGAGGAAGCAGTCTGGCCCACATCTCCGGAGCCTAGGTTCTCCCAGGCCGCTTTATGGTGACGCTGCATATGTTGACGCAGGGCCGTGGTGCCAGCATTTGGACCCTGGCCACGCTTCACCTTCTGCCTACATATCTTGCATGTGGCCATGTTACCCTCCTGCGGATGCTTCAGGAAAAACTGCCACACTGCCGAGTAGCTACTTTTCCCACCCCCTGGCCTCACTGATTCACTGCTGCTGTTGCCAACTACAGGAACCCCTGCTCCACTACCTCCTGATAAGGTAGACTGCCGCACAGCAGGTGCTCTACCCCGGCCCCGGCCCCGTTTGGCTCCAGACTTTACAATTGTGCCCCCATGCTGCCTGCCAACCATGCTGCTAACACCTTGCTGCCTGAGCTGCTGACTCCGGGGCAACCTGCACCCCTCTTCTCCTGATGATGACGATGAAGCCCGTTCATCACCCGGCTCCCAAGTGCGATCGGCTTCATCGTCATCATCATTATCACCGAGTTGTGGCTGTACGTCACTGATGTTCGTGGATTCGTCAACAGTGTCTGGCGCAGGAGCTGGAACGCTCGCAGCACCCACGACACTGTCCACATCACTATTTGTCTGCCTAGCTAAAGAAGCCACCTCCATTTCTTGGCTGGGCAGTAGCTGCTGACTGTCCTCTATCTGATCGTCCTCCTCACTAAAGAGTGGAGCTGAACCCAAAGCATAGGATACGTCGCTGGGGGAGGGATCGGCGTAGGACAGAGGCAATGGGAGGACAGGAACTGCTCTCGGGGCATGCCAACTCAGGGTTGTGTCAGAGGAACCTACCGACCCTAGACTGGGGGTCTCAGACGTAAGTTGTGATGATGTTGTTGATGAGCGCGTTAACCAATCTACCACGGCAGATGCGTTACTGGTGGAGACCCGACCGCTAGCAGATACTGGCAGATTAGGTCTCTCAGCGTGACTCCTGCTGCTACTGGCCCCCCAGTCTGCTGCGACCTCTGCCTGCGGAATCTTGGCCTCTGCCACTCCTCTTTTCACTTCCAGGCACTTGTCTGCCCGACATAGTCTAACTGGCGTGGTAGTAGGTGATATTTTAAGAACCCCCGGGCAGCGGTGGGTCTATATGAAACAGAATATAATGCACACCAAAAGTGAGCAGTAACACTCAGCCTCCAACAGGCCTGCTTAGTGTAAATAAGAGAGCTGCTTAGTGTAAATAAAGAGGGGTATGGTATGTTACAGAATGGGATGCCCCAACAGCAGAGCACCTGGGAGCAGTAGTACTATGCACAGCAAAAGTGTCTTTATCAGGCCAAATTACTTTTAGAATAAGTGCAAAGGGTTATAGTAAATAGAGGCTGGTGTAGTCACAGAATGGGATGCCCCAACCCGAAGTGCACCTGGGAGCAGTACTATGCACAGCAAAAGTGTCTTTATCAGGCCATATTACTTTTAGAATAAGTGCAAAGGGTTATAGTAAATGAGGCTGGTGTAGTCACAGAATGGGATGCCGCAACCAGAGTGCACCTGGGAGCAGTACTATGCACAGCAAAAGTGTCTTTATCAGGCCAAATTACTTTTAGAATAACTGCAAAGGGTTATAGTAAATAGAGGCTGGTGTAGTCACAGAATGGGATGCCCCAACCCGAAGTGCACCTGGGAGCAGTACTATGCACAGCAAAAGTGTCTTTATCAGGCCAAATTACTTTTAGAAAAAGTGCAAATGGTTATAGTAAATAGAGGCTGGTGTAGTCACAGAATGGGATGCCCCAACCGGAGAGCACCTGGGAGCAGTAGTACTATGCACAGCAAAAGTGTCTTTGTCAGGCCAAATTACTTTTAGAATAAGTGCAAAGGGTTATAGTAAATAGAGGCTGGTGTAGTCACAGAATGGGATGCCCCAACCAGAGTGCACCTGGGAGCAGTACTATGCACAGCAAAAGTGTCTTTGTCAGGCCAAATTACTTTTAGAATAAGTGCAAAGGGTTATAGTAAATAGAGGCTGGTGTAGTCACAGAATGGGATGCCCCAACCAGAGTGCACCTGGGAGCAGTACTATGCACAGGAAAAGTGTCTTTATCAGGCCAAATTACTTTTAGAATAAGTGCAAAGGGTTATAGTAAATAGAGGCTGGTGTAGTCACAGAATGGGATGCCGCAACCAGAGTGCACCTGGGAGCAGTACTATGCACAGCAAAAGTGTCTTTATCAGGCCAAATTACTTTTAGAATAAGTGCAAAGGGTTATAGTAAATAGAGGCTGGTGTAGTCACAGAATGGGATGCCACAACCAGAGTGCACCTGGGAGCAGTACTATGCACAGCAAAAGTGTCTTTGTCAGGCCAAATTACTTTTAGAATAAGTGCAAAGGGTTATAGTAAATAGAGGCTGGTGTAGTCACAGAATGGGATGCCCCAACTGGAGAGCACCTGGGAGCAGTACTATGCACAGCAAAAGTGTCTTTATCAGGCCAAATTACTTTTAGAATAAGTGAAAAGGGTTATAGTAAATAGAGGCTGGTGTAGTCACAGAATGGGATGCCACAACCGGAGTGCACCTGGCAGCAGTAGTACTATGCACAGCAAAAGTGTCCTTGTCAGGCCAAATTACTTTTAGAATAAGTGCAAAGGGTTATAGTAAATAGAGGCTGGTGTAGTCACAGAATGGGATGCCCCAACCAGAGTGCACCTGGGAGCAGTACTATGCACAGCAAAAGTGTCTTTATCAGGCCAAATTACTTTTAGAATAAGTGCAAAGGGTTATAGGAAATAGAGGCTGGTGTAGTCACAGAATGGGATGCCCCAACTGCAGTGCACCTGGCAGCAGTAGTACTATGCACAGCAAAAGTGTCTTTATCAGGCCAAATTACTTTTAGAATAAGTGCAAAGGGTTATATTAAATAGAGGCTGGTGTAGTCACAGAATGGGATGCCACAACCGGAGTGCACCTGGCAGCAGTAGTACTATGCACAGCAAAAGTGTCTTTATCAGGCCAAATTACTTTTAGAATAAGTGCAAAGGGTTATAGTAAATAGAGGCTGGTGTAGTCACAGAATGGGATGCCCCAACCTGAGTGCACCTGGCAGCAGTAGTACTATGCACAGCAAAAGTGTCTTTATCAGGCCAAATTACTTTTAGAATAAGTGCAAAGGGTTATAGTAAATAGAGGCTGGTGTAGTCACAGAATGGGATGCCTCACAGCAGACTTGAGATCAGTTCAGTATATATGCACAGTAAGTGTATAAGCAGCCTGAAAACGCTAACAAAGCCAGTCAGCCAGCCAGTAACACTCAGACTGGATGAAAAAAAAAAAAATCTCCCTGTGACTGCCTCTGATTTTTCCTAACTTTCCCTGCTTCTCGCTGACTTCCTGCCTGTCCCTGTCTGTCCCTGTCTGTCTAACTGTCTCTCCCTGACTACAGCAGTGTCCTGTCTCTCACGAATGCAATAGAGAAATGAGGAAAAGCAAGATGTTCGCCGCCTTAAATAGCGCTGTGACGTCACCGGGCTTGCTGGCTGCTGATAGGCTGCATGTGACTGCCCCAGCATGCACTGGTGCGGGGTAGATGTCTGGACATGTCCTGTCCGCCATCTTAGAATGCCTGTAATGTAAATGAATGGATGTTAAAGGAAAACTTCGAGCGATCGAAGCACGGGGAAATTCGGATTCAATCCGAATCGAATTTTTCATGAAATTCGGATCGAATCCGGGTTCGTCCGGATCGATTCGCTCATCCCTAGCAGTGATAGCTGGAGGGGGGAGCAGGGGATCATAGGATCATAGCAGCTATCACCGCATCTTACAACTGTCAGGCCGGGAGCAGGATGACGTCAGCAGGGTTAGTGGTGAAGATGGCAGTGGCCATGGCAGAAGCGAGAGAAAAGGGCCCGTCGAGCCCTATCCTGAAGACTGAAAAGCCCCTGGGGGGATGGAGGCCCCCCAGAGTCTAAAACGGACTCAAAATGAGCCATCAAATTTAAATGCTAGCCAAACTGCCCCTTGTTTCCAAATGTACACTATCACCAGCACCTGGAGAGAAAAATGAAGTCAGAGAAAGTAAAAATCTTTTATTAGTTACAATAATCAGCACTGTGTAACACAAATCAGCACCTGCAAGACTACGCACTCACAGATGGACGCAAAGTTACGTAACTTTCCTGAGAAGATACGGAGAAAGTGGGATGATATTTAAGCCGCACATTATTAAAAAGTGAAATACTGTCAAATTAATTGACACAGACTGATGTGACATTTTCAAAATATAATCAGGCTTCTTGACAGGAAATAGCCAGGAATCTTGAAAATAAAAGATATACACATAAGTTACAATCATTTCTATGAATCTAATTTTTGAAACTCGTTCAATCATCATTTCAAATAACCTCATTCTGTTTTTAATTGCACACCTGAGGGAAGATTCTGACTAACTGAACTGAAGGAGTTTATAAAACCCCTTCTTTCTCTCTCTCTCTGAGTGTTTTCCAGATACTTTATCTACAATACAAGGGATAACTGAAATAATGAGGGACTGCATTCTAAGGATTATGTGGAGGGAAAATTACAGACAAGAGTCATTTTAGTTTTCACAACATACTTTTTTGCAACATAAATTGGATTCAGATATCATAGATTTAGAGTGAACTTACAAACAAAAAAATGACTGAATGTCCTGGCAGTTAAATGTAAAAATCAAGCCGGAATTTGGGAAAAGTAATTTACCAGATCTGTGCCTCTGCACCTCCCATGTGCTTTACTGCCAGAGGGCAATATAGTTTGAGGGGCTCAATTTATTGCCTCAGAAGCAAGGTACATGAAAGTGGCACCAAAAAATGGGCCAGGTGCGACCGGCCCTGGCGAGGGACAATTACATCCCACTGTGTAACCCCCCCATAACCTGTTGCAGAGTGTGAGTGCTGGGTGCAGCAGAACTTACCTGCTTCCTGATGCTCTCTGCGATGTCATCATCTGGCAGACACATCCCTGCATCTTCGGGCTGTGAGTGCACTCCCACCCCAAGCCATTCAGATAGGCTAGGGGTGGGAGCATGTGCTCTGCAGGAGATGCAGATGCTTGTGCTCCCAACTGCCAAGTTTTGAATGTGAACAGAGCCGTTGGGCGAGCATTACATATGCACAGCAAATAATCCTGATTGGACGAGAGCCAACCAAGCGCTGTAGGACCTGGAAGAGGAGCATTTTATAGGGCGTTCTGGGGTTTCACACAGCAAGCATCCCAATTCAGGATGTCACTGGGGCATGTAAAAAAAATAGGGATAGTCAAAATCCTGGGTTTTGTTCCACTTTAAGTGAAAAGCAATCCCTCCTTTTCACCCACCCCCCACACACAAACACTCTAGCAAAGATTTGTGTATTAAATTAAAAAACGCACCTGGTTTCTGCTAACCACCCACCCTCTACGAAGGATACCACAGGGGGCTCCATGGTTTTACTCAGTTCAGCAGCCACAATGCAGGGGAACATGGATAATCCCTCTGCTGCATTTATTGAGTGACAGTTCACTCATTATCCTCTAAATCACTGAAATTTCGAAGCTGAAAAAAGAGTTCCCGCCTTCCTCTCTGGGACCAGGTAAGGAGCAGTGAGCAGGTAAGTTTTGTTTTTTCATTTCATGCAAAACTTAACAAGATTAGAAGGAGAGGGGGGAATAGTAGGAATTTCTACCCATTTCCTTTTAATCTCTGTTGCATGTCCAGCTTTTTAGCACTGAGAGGTGTTTGAGACTGTTTCTTCCTCTATGTGCCACTTGTCTCCTTGCTACTTTGTATACTGCAGAGTTCACCGGAAACAAAAACATTGCAACCTGTACACTTGAACATATGCTGTTGCTTGGTAGCTTACTAACTACACAGGCAGAAATAAAAACAAGCTGCAGCATGGCTGTAGAATAGGAGACAGAAATCATCCCAACAATCCTTTTCTAAAAGAGCAGACAGGTTGCTAGCTGTGTGGGAAGTAAGGCATTACATGCTTTAATTCAAAGAGGAACAGCATCCTTTTTATTCAGCCTTAGAATATAAAAGACTCCAGGGCCAGGCGAAGCCTCCCTGTTGCAACCCCATTTGGGATACCATGATCAAGGGCCCTTTGTGGCCCAAAACGAGTAGACGTGTTTTTCATATTTTTATTGAGTATTGCCTGTCTATTTTTATGGAACAAGCGAATAAAGTTTTGTATTGTATTGAAACTTTGGCTGGCTATACTTTGGCTGCTTTTGAGACTTGGAGTGGAGCTTTCCCCGCCGCGCCGGATGATTTTCCTACACATGGAATGTGGATCATATGTAAGAGCTGACCAGTATGTTTTTCTCCCATTTGGGATACCCCCAAATATGAAAATCCAGTGGATCTCCGGCATCCCTTATCTCACTCCTATCCCATAATGCCACCATTGGCATCCTTCCACCACTCCGGCAGTATCTGAATGGTTGACCTCAGCATTGTTGGAGGAGAGCCTTTGCATGTGCCGTAGGATTGCCAGGGAGGTTACAATACTGGCATCCTGTGGGTTTCATTGAATGCACTGCTTGAGAGGAAAAATGTGTTGGATAGTGACTCTGTGATTGTTCCTCTTTAAGGGTCAGCCTTTAGAGCAGAGGTACTCAATGGGCAGCCAGTAGTCCAGACCCCACATAGAAGGCGATTAGGCTGCAAAGGTGCATCATGTGACCAAAGGTAAATGTCCCCCAGCAGCAACAAACAGAGCAGTGTATTCGTTCCGCCCAACACTCTGCTTGTTGCCATGGAAATGTGCCAGCCAGCCAGTGTAAAAGTAAAGGCTGACTGCCAATTATTGGAGGGGGGGGGGGGGGTCACTGGAGGCAGGGGAGCGAAAAAAAAGAAGTGCATCCATTCTTTTAGTATGCTGTTTACCAAGCCGATCATGCTGAGCTACATGAGTTTCTGGAGTAGATTGCAGCAAAAGAGTCATGTTACATGAATTAAAATACCAAAATCCATTTCAGCCAGCCCCAGTGTCTCAAAGCTTCCAAGCCATGCTCCTAGTGTGCCAGAGTCACACTGCTCCCCTCGAGGTGTGTGCGCTCATGCTGAATGATTGGGGATGCTCTGCTGTGTGTAACCCCCCAGATCAGCAGTAACCTTTTCCTGGTCCAGCAGCACATGTGCAGTCTCTTGTCCAGTCAGAGACGATTGCTGTGCCTATGTCATTCGGCAAATGGCCCTGATAGTTCACAAGGGACATGTCTCATTTGACCAGGAGGAGGTAAGCTGTTTCTGCCATCTGTGGGGTCTCACACATGCCCCCTGGTCATGGAACAGAACCCGGGATAGTCAGAATCCTGGGTTTACTTCAATCAACCCTAAAAACATTTTTTTGTGTATTAATTCTTTAATCAAAGTTTTTATCATTCCTATTTTACTACAGAAAAGTACCCTGAGTTCTTGAGGCTACATGTTCAGAGATTAGGAGTAAGAGGTCATGCTAGGGCTTTGGGCTTCTCAACCTTTAGCAAAATATGAAAGATCGAATGCTTTCTACATGGAAGCTAAAGCAGAAAAATTAACACAATTAAAGCAGAACCAAACTCTGGATGTTGACCTCTTTGTGGCCTCTGCATGGACTCTTATCCAGTCAGAACGGTTTGCTGTACCAATGTCATTCAGCAAACGGCTCTGATAGTCTGCAATGTGGAGCACAAGCCGTCGAATCCCCAGCAGCACTCACACACCCCAAAGTTGCTGGGATACAGCCACTTGCGCTTCCCATTGCAAAATATCAGAGCTATTTGCAGAAAGACATAGGCGTGGCTCTAATTGGATGAGAGTCTGCGCATATGCCATTGGGAAAAGTAAGCTGGTACTGTCAATCTTGCCTCTTCCCACATAGGGGCATCCCAGGGCCAGCGGTGCAAGCTTTTGTTCCACTTTTAAGGGGCATTTAGCCTAGGAAGGAAGCAACCTTGTGACTGGTGGGTTTCAGGTGTGATTCCCAGCCATGGAACATGACTGACAGGCTCTTGGGCAAAGCACCTAACCCCCCGGGCACCATAATTAGGGGAGCCCACCACCCCAGGCATGTGTACACAAAGATTCCTATGTATGCACAAGCATACAATGGTCATCTATGCACCCCCCAAAAATAACACCCACAGCCACATGGTACACTGTAGGCCCATGAACTAAGAGGGAGAAATCTGATGGGGCATGGCTTGTTTGCTCACAATAACAAGCCATCTTGACTTTACTTTGCAACAGTTTATCTTAATGCAGTCCAAAACCTATATTTTTAACTTATATACTCCCGAAATCCTTCACCCCACAGGCATTATTTTGCATTATGTCATCATGCTGTTTTCTCTCCTTTCCCAGGAATAGATCTCACATGATTGTGGGAGGTTTGAGTGGCAGGACCAGCCAGAGTTTATCATGACCAGGCAACTGAGATTTGAACACGCTGTTGTTCAAGTTCAACAATGGTAGATCCTTTTTCATTATGTATAAATTGTCTTCCCCCTGGAGCCATGAAATACAGTGCTAAAAACTGAGTTTACAAAATGTCAGAGTACGAAGTATACAGTAAAGCCTGCCTGCAGGAATAAGCAATGTCCTCAAAACTCTTTGTAAAATTCACAATGAGCTTCATCAAAATTCCTCAATAACAGTCCATATTAATATAGCTTTCCATCAGCAAACAAACTCCTATTTCCTAAGTCTGAATTTAGTGCATGGCTGATAAATGTTTAAAGCTTACCAGAATGGGATTAATTTCTTCCACTGCCCTCTACATAAATCAATGAGACTTTAAAACTGCAACTTTTACAAAAAAAAAGACAAAGGACAAAGGGGCAAAAGAGAAGCTGTGGAGATTCAGACTAGACCGGTTTTACAATATTTGATCATCCTTTAACCTGTTTAAGTGTAAATTCTTACAGTATATTCAAAAGAATGGAGTGGAATAGCAATGATTTTGTAATACCATCTAAATTAACATTTACACACCAAACTTCAAAAGTGGGAAGTCATTCATCCACAGACTCAATACAGACACATTTTGAGAAACGTTGTTGGTTTCAGGGGAGGTACATCCTTCCACCGCGAAGAAACATACGGTACTCTGTTCCATTTTTCTTATTTCCTACCACAAACCTCATACATGGCCAAAGTAAGAAAGTGTGTAGCATCAGACATGACAAACATACAGCAATTCAAAGGGCAGGTTCCTTTACAAAGTCTCCTCATTGCATTAAAATTTTATAAAACTTTTACAGCACTGAAGTAAACACAATCTTAGAGCTGGATAAATTATTTGTGGCACAATAATCAGCACAAAGCTGCCAGAGAGGTTTAAAGCCCACTTTAATGCAGATCAAATGGAGCTGATACAAGCACTGGAATATTGCTTTAAAGGCAGACAGACACGCAGCTAAGCAAGTTAACAAATCCAAAAGTAGGTCATAGCCCATCTTAAACATATATATATATATATATATATATATATATATATATATATATATCCAATAAGCAAAAACCCACATCTGATTCATGGGTCAAAGACAGTCAAGAACAAAAGCCCAAAAAACCAAATGCAGAACTTTTTTCTCTTTGTTCAGCCAGTAAACTGGAGTCTAGAATGTGTTCAGGCAATACATTTTCCCAACTTGCTGACACAAGGGTCTCGATTCAGTTAACTTGCCCTAAAATATGTCATGATTTTACTGTTTCTTGCTTTATTTTAAAGTAAGGCATGTAGTAAATTGTGGAGGCTGATTCAATACTAGCTCCATGTATTGCCAGATGAGCGTCTGTATAGCGGTGCTTAGATCGGCCGCTAGTAGACGCTGTAAGCGGGTATTGGGCACTGTAACAGAGCATCTCTGTTGCTCTAGGATCTCGGCCGGCATTGATGAACATGATGTGTGTTGGGTGCTCTAACAACAGTACAGCGCTGCAGCGAGCGACAGGTAGCGCCAGCTCAGTGAGTGCGGCACTCGGTGATCCACACCATATTTAACAAAAAAATACACACACCTCGTCGGCACCCTAAAGCTGGGCGCTGTAGCATAGAGGCCGATTCAGTAATAGCGCCAGGTAGCGACAGATGAGCGCCTGAAGTGCGCCGCTAGCGTACGCCACGAACGGCTGTGATTCGCTATAGCAGGCCTCCTCAGTCGCTATCTGGCGTTGTTGGGAAGAATGCCTACATTGGTGAATATGATGTTTCATATCTGCTTTATAGGCGCTGTAATTTTTTCACACGCTATTCAAGACAGCGCCTGAGCGTTGGTTTGCTGTTGGATTGAAATCAATGTTAGGACCTTCAGTAGTAAACACATTGCACCATGTTTCTTTGTTTAATTTTTTTTAATTTTTTTTGTGTTTTTTGCTTCAAATACAAATTTAAACAAGTGTGGCTTTCTCTTCATGGTGCCTAAAAAAAGAAGAAAAAGTGTAGTTAGTTTTTATTACTAATTTTGGTTTGTAGCATTTAATGACATTGCTAGTTTTTTTTTTAGGGTCAATTTTTGTCAACTTGCACCACACCCCTAATTGTTATGTGGGTCAACTTTCACACCCCCCTTATAGTGGTTTGGGTCAACTTTCACCCCCCCCCCCTTATTCTGCTTTGGGTCAACTTACACACCTCCCCTTATTCTGCTTTTGGTCAACTTTCACACCCCCCCTTATACTTATTTGGGTCAACTTACACACCTCCCCTTATTCTGCTTTTGGTCAACTTTCACCCCCCCCCCTTATACTGCTTTGGGTCAACTTTCACACCCCCCCCCCCTTATAGTGGTTTGGGTCAACTTTCACACCCGCCCTTATAGTGGTTTGGGTCAACTTTCACATCCCCCCTTATAGTGGTTTGGGTCAACTTTCACACCCGCCCTTATAGTGGTTTGGGTCAACTTACACACACCCCCTTATAGTGGTTTGGGTCAACTTTCACCCCCCCCCTTATACTGCTTTGGGTCAACTTTCACACCCCCCTTATACTGCTTTGGGTCAACTTTCACACCCCCTTATACTGCTTTGGGTCAACTTTCACCCCCCTATACTGCTTTGGGTCAACTTTCACCCCCCCCCCCTTATAGTGGTTTGGGTCAACTTTCACCCCCCCCCCCCCTTATACTGCTTTGGGTCAACTTTCACACCCCCCCCCCTTATAGTGGTTTGGGTCAACTTTCACACCCGCCCTTATAGTGATTTGGGTCAACTTTCACATCCCCCCTTATAGTGGTTTGGGTCAACTTTCACCCCCCCCTTATAGTGGTTTGGGTCAACTGTCACACCCGCCCTTATAGTGGTTTGGGTCAACTTACACACACCCCCTTATAGTGGTTTGGGTCAACTTTCACACCCCCCTTTTTTACTGCTTTGGGTCAACTTTCACCCCCCCCCCTTATAGTGGTTTGGGTCAACTTTCACCCCCCCTTATACTGCTTTGGGTCAACTTTCACCCCCCCCCCCCCCTTATAGTGGTTTGGGGCAACTTTCACCCCCCCCCCCTTATAGTGGTTTGGGTCAACTTTCACACACCCCCTTATAGTGGTTTGGGTCAACTTTCACATCCCCCTTATAGTGGTTTGGGTCAACTTTCACCCCCCCCCCCTTATAGCGGTTTGGGTCAACTTACACCCCCCCCCCCCCCTTATAGTGGTTTGGGTCAACTTTCACCCCCCCCCCCTATACTGCTTTGGGTCAACTTTCACCCCCCCCACCTTATACTGCTTTGGGTCAACTTTCACACCCCCCCTTATAGTGGTTTGGGTCAACTTTCACATCCCCCCTTATAGTGGTTTGGGTCAACTTTCACCCCCCCCTTATAGTGGTTTGGGTCAACTTACACCCCCCCCTTATAGTGGTTTGGGTCAACTTTCACATCCCCCTTATACTGCTTTGGGTCAACTTTCACACCCCCCTTATAGTGTTTTGGGTCAACTTTCACACCCCCCTTATAGTGGTTTGGGTCAACTTACACACACCCCCTTATAGTGGTTTGAGTCAACTTTCACACCCCCTCTTATAGTGGTTTGGGTCAACTTTCACACCCCCCCTTATAGTGGTTTGGGTCAACTTTCACACCCCCCTTATGATTGGATCCAACAAAAAGTTCCCCTGTAGTGCAGTACTTGTATTATAGTGAAGGTGAGGTAGCTTACCGAGAAGTGATCATGCTTTCCCTTAGATCAAATCCAGTCTGCGTGTCCTCACTCGTTTCTGCGGCCATGTTGGGGACTTCTGGCACCAGTGCTGTTTCTTCAGGGGGTTGTATTCTGTGGCATATGCAAATATTGTGTAGCACACAGCATGCGAGGATAATTTTGGAGACCTTTTGTGGACTGTACAACATTTCTCCTCCTGGGCGTGCCAAATACAGAAAGCGTTTTCAACAGTCCAATGGTTCTTTCCACAATGCTTCTGGTTTTGCGATGTGCTGCATTGTAGCGTCGTTGGGCAGAGGTCTGTGGGTTTCTGACCGGAGTCATGACCCACGTTCTCTGCCCATATCCCTTATCCGCTGTGGAATAAACACATTGAGAGAGACAGCAATTAGTACTAGTACATGTTATTTTTCGCAATATTTTAAATTTAGCTTACTAGGCCGCATATTTTTAACAAAATACTTTGTCATGGTTATTTATTTACCCAGTAGCCAGCCAGGTGGCATTTTCATTGTTCTCAAACTTCCGGCACAGGACTGACTGCTGGAGCACGTAAGAGTCGTGGCATGAGCCGGGGAAGCCAGATCTCATGGCCCGCAGCTTCATATCATGGTCACAGACCACCATGACATTCATGGAATGGTATTGCTTCCTATTCCTATAATGCAGCTCCTGTGCACGGGGAGGGCGATAAGGGATATGTGTACCATCCACGCACCCTAGCACATTCGGAATCCCTCCCATGCGATAGAATGCATGCTTGATTTGGGCAACCTCATCCGCATCCTCAGGAAATTTGATGTAAACAGGGATAAGGTCACAAATAGCCAGTACTACCTGGATAAATATGCGGCTCATTGTAGCCTGGCTGATCCCGCTGAGGAGGGCAGAGGTTGCCTGGAAATTCCCTTGTGCCACAATATTAAGCGTGGCACATAGGCGAACTATGCCTGGAATGGATTGGGTGCGTTTGGTGGATGGCTCGATTTTGGTCTTAATCTGATCATATAGGGACTGTAGTGCTGCACGATTCAGATGAAAGCGGCTTCTGATCTGCTCGTCACTTAAATCCCACACTGAAAGATGGATGCCAAAGGATCGGGGTGCCCTAAGCCTCACAGCACCCTCCTCCCTGGCCTCCTGTTCTTCCAGCATTCTACCACATCCATACACCCAGAAACCATACATCACCCTCTTATCCATCTCACACTCACTGATCAGATATCCAAATGAAGGCAAAACAAAATAAATCCACAAACACGCCACAGACACAAGCACACTCCTCACACAATCACAACAATGCAGCTCACCACAAAACCAGATGTATAGTGGTCAGAACCACCAGACTGCTGAAAGTGTGCTTTCTAAGTTAGGCACAACCAAGAGGGGATTTGCTGCACAACCCACAAAAGGCCCCAAAATCAATCCTCACTTGCTGTATGCTACACAATATTAGCATATGCCAACAAAATAAATCTCCTAAAGAAACAGCACTGATGTCAGAAATCACCCAACAAGCCACAGAGAGTAAGGCCCAAACCCAGCCAGACAGTAAAATGAACTAAGGGAACAAAGCACCACACCACAACCTTTGCCACAGTGTAACAATACAAGAAGGTTGTCAAATAAAGCCATTTATACTTAACTTGGGGAAAGGACTGGTCCGCTTTGCCGCCTTTTGCGTTGCTATGCTATTTCCTGTCGGCAATTAGCTGACCCAGGTGTGCTAGAAACGGTTTGCGCATGCGTACGCTAAAACATACTAGCGTACGTGAGCAGATACTTGCGTGCTTTAGCGGACATGTTTGAACATTCCGTTTTGGACCAATCAGAGGTAAGCTGCTCTCAAATTAAATAGCCGTTTGTAGAGCCACATTTAACAAGTGTTTAATATACCTGATTACATTGTTGTCTTTGGTTGTGTTGTTTGCATAATGAGCTCTCTAATTAGTTAAATGTCTTCCACACATGCTTCAAAGAAACATCAGTCATTGTAGTGGAGCTGTTGCTACAAGCACCTGGCCAGTATGTGTGAAGCAATTAAGTGGACCTGTTTGTGATTGGTTGTTAGAGCACATAAAACCTGCCACCCCCCAAAAGATCTTCTTGCCATTCTGTAGTCTGTATGCGTGCCTGTGTGTTGGCTAGTGGTGTGTGTGTGCAGCTACAGGATGGAGCCAAATTCTGGACATCTGCCGGCCACAGCAGGCCCAAGTAGGAGTATGTTGGGTGCTGTGCGCAGACCTCCCTTAAGGCAAAGAGCCGAGGCCGATGGTGAGCCTGCACCCAAGGCCAGGCGCCCATTTGCCAAGAGGGAGCCAGACTTTAATTTGGCGGATAACAATACTCTTGTGCATCTTACCCTGGCAAAATGGAAGCTAATCTTTGGCTCCCGAAGCCAGTCTATAGGCAAGCAAGAAAGGAGCAAATTGTGGGATGCCATTGGTGAGGAGCTTACTAGCAGTGCTCAATACCCATGTAGTGGCCCATCCTGCAAGAAACGCTTCTACACTTTGAAAAGGGCCCTTATGCAAAAGATGAAGCATGATCTTCAGGTCGAAAGTGGGACCATCCAGGGTCCAAAGAGTACCTACAGGCCATATGAGGAGATGCTGAAGTCTAAAATTCCGCTCATTCGGCTGCAGGGTGTGGATGCTGGGGATGACACCACAGGTTGGGCAGAAGGTACATATTTTTTGTAAATTTCTTTCTGGTGATGTTAATGTATGTGATTTGCTTTGTCTCTTTCTGGGCAACTAACAGTAGGACATGTGAACTAGTACATTATACCTCATAAATGTTTTACTTTCCTGTCTGTTGCTTTATGCATAGGTGCACATGGTGATGTCCATGATTCGGGTGAGGAGGACACCCCAACTCCTGCCCTTCAACCAATCTCAAGCCTAACCCAGTCTGCCACTGAAGGTATTTATCACGAATTTATGGGATGGTTTGTTTTGAATAAATGGGTGTGGGAGCACCTCAAACAATAGTTTTTAACACATTTTAGGATTAGTAATATGGGCCTGGGAACTAATTTCACGCCCAGTTTAACCCTCTCATCAACTAAATAACAAGGCCCAAACATGTGTAGCTATGTGGGAAGCCAGAGATGTGTTTGCATATATCTGCAGATACATGTGGAAGCCACACTGGCCGCCAAGGCACTCTGTGTTTTGTGGTTTCCCTACTCTTAAATCTGACTGCACAAAGTTGGGACAGGCAATGCTGAATAATGGAATCTCTAGTTCTCAGGCCCTGTGTAATCTGACTTTTGGTGTCTAAATATTAGTGATTGAGCTGCTCACACACGCCTTTATTCATGGTTTATTTGGTGCCGCACATTACCAATGCCTAAATTCTTACTTTGCTTTTGGATAGCTGCACCGCCATTGGCACCAGCATCTCCTCAGGAGCCAAGCTACTCTTTGGATGCCGGTAAGTGAATGTGTCAACCTTGCTGTAGCCGCTTTAACACAAGTGCATGTCTTTCATTCATCTTTTTTCTTTGTAGGCCAAGTCACTGCTTCATCTTTGGACACCACTTCCTATGTTGCAGGTCAACAGGACCCTGTTGGTGTGTATTGCCAAAAACACTGTATCCTTTATGCTGGTTATGTTACACTGGGTCTATTTTGTTAGTCTAATAATCTACATGTTTTCAATGTCAACTTAAAGATGGCTATTTAGATTGGATTTGCCATCCCCATGCTCATTAGTAAACTGTTTTGAGTGATTTCAATGCATTTTTGTGGTATATTAAAAGACAAACATTCACCAGAGTAGTGTTGTGAATATTTATAGACATTCATTGTGTATTTTAGTTGGCCGGAATATAGGAAGTGGCTGTCCGGAAAGGGCCCTTCAACGTGAGGCTGCTAGAGATGAGGGTAAGTTGGGTTTGCTTTATTATCTAGTAAGGATGTTGGCGAACCTTTTTTGGGAATTTATTAGTCCAACTTG
Source organism: Gastrophryne carolinensis (assembly GCA_027917425.1). Taxonomy (NCBI): domain Eukaryota; kingdom Metazoa; phylum Chordata; class Amphibia; order Anura; family Microhylidae; genus Gastrophryne; species Gastrophryne carolinensis. The sequence goes on from CM051236.1 coordinate 296,771,060, forward strand.
TGTTTAAACATGTATTTTAAAGGGCAAAGCTCGAGTGAGGGCCTAACTCTGGACATCTGTGAGATGGCGGGTATGTGTAATTTGAGCAATGTGTCTGTTAGTGTTTGGGCCAATGATTGCCTACTCTTCCTCTTACATACATGTTTGCAATCTGAGTTTCCACGATCCATTTTGGCTATTGTGCAATCTGGCACTTTGTCGGGGTATGGCCTCGATAGTCTATCCATATAAAATTAGCAAAATCTCAACTGACCTACTAACATGATGTCAGGTCCCGTGGGACGTCTTCCTTCCAATAAGTCAGCAACCCCCAATCTCCGCTGCTTTCTTCGCCTGTAGCCAAGCCCCCGTTTGCCGGGACGCAGGATACGCCTCACTGGACACGGTTGCCCCCAGGACTTGTTAGCACAAAGGATGCTGACTTATGCAGGGGAAGGTGGACGAACCAGGAACAAGACTGGTAAGACAAGCGGGCAGAGGTCATACACGGGTGATCAGTCCAAGGAAGCACGGTACAAAAGGATTGAGACGGAAGAATGGTCAGGGCTAGCCAAAGGTCACACCAGGAGGTCAGAGATACGCGGTACAGAGGAGCAGGCAGGAATTGTGGTCAAAAACAGGCAAGGTCGGTCCAGGCGGCAATCAGGAATGGTCATACACGGCAGAATCGTAAGGAAAATAGCAATCACAATCACACCCAGCAGCACGCTATCACGGGCAAGGAACAAGTGCAGAGTGAGCAGCTTTATAGGAGTGATGGGACAGGAAAGGGGGTTTGATTGGTGCAACATAGGAACCTGAGGCTGATTGCCCCATTCAAACTGCCAAGTACTGAGCTCATTGGCCCAATCCAATTACCTCCGGCAGGCGCCCTGTGTGCAGCGCCGCCGGAGGGCATAAACACCAGTGAGTGACGCGCGCGTGTATGGAACCACGCGCCAGGAGTGCGCCGAGACGGCCGTGGCGCGGCCGCTCCCGAGGCCGTCGGAGAGGAGACCGCCCGAGCAGCCGCTCACGACGGAAAGAGCCGAGCGGCCGCTCGGGGCGGAAACAGCCGAGCGGAGGCCGGGGAGAGGAGACGCCGAGCCGCCACCTGGCAGAGACGCCGCCCAGCCCGCCGTTGGCCGAGCGGGAGCCGCCGACGTGGGACCGAAGGACAGGTGAGTGTCTCTGGGTTTGTACAGGGCTCGTGACACTACCCCCCCCTTCATGAGGGGCCTCCGGACCCTTACCCGGTTTATCCGGATTCTCACGATGGAATCTATTAACCAAGGCTCTGGCATGGACGTCTCTAGCGGGTACCCAACACCTTTCCTCAGGGCCAAATCCCTTCCAATCGATTAAATACTGTAACGAATTTTGTACTACCCGGGCATCGAGTATTCTATTAATTTCATACTCAGGCTCATCTCCCACTATGACTGGAGGAGGAGACGAAACCTGAATATTTTTGGCCGACTTTAGTAAAGAAACATGAAAGGTCGACGGAATTTTCATGGATAAAGGTAGCTTAACCTTAAAAGTAACATTGCTCAGTTTGTTAGTAATGGGGAAAGGACCGATGTACTTAGGGCCTAACTTAGCCGAAGGTTGTCTAAGAGCAATATTTCTAGTAGATACCCAAACCCAGTCACCCACCTGAAAAGGTGGTTCTTGCGACCTATGTCGATCTGCAAAATTCTTATAACTTCTGGAGGCCTTCTTAAGGTTTGTCTGTATGTCAGACCATACTTTACTTCTCTCACGTAGCCATTCCTCCAAGGCCGGCAAGTTGGAGGAAGGACCACAGAAGGATGTTGCCTTAGGATTCTTACCATAATTACAAAAGAACGGCGAAAATTTAGTCGACTCACTGGGCGCATTGTTAAAGGCGAATTCTGCGAAGTCGATAAATTCCGCCCATTGCTCTTGGCGATCGGACACAAAGCAGCGCAGCAAGTATTGCTCTAGACTCTGATTCACCCGTTCAGTCTGACCGTTAGACTGGGGGTGGTACGCTGTAGAAAGCGAAACTTTAATACCTAAGCGATTACAAAAAGCCTTCCAGAAACGAGATACAAATTGGACCCCCCTGTCAGAAACGATATTTTGTGGTAAACCGTGGAGGCGGAAAATATGGTTAACAAATAGTTGTACTAAATCTGGTGCCGACGGAAGTTTCGTTAGAGGGATAAAGTGAGCCATTTTGCTGAAACGATCCACCACAACCCAGATTACCGTATTTCCCTGCGATGGGGGTAGGTCAACAATAAAATCCATGGATATGTGTGACCAGGGCTCTTTGGGAATTTCTAGAGGAACCAGTAATCCCGCTGGCGAGCCATGTGTGGTCTTACTTCGGGCACATATAGGACATGCTTCGACAAAGGCGGTGATATCGCGTCTGAGAGTAGGCCACCAGACATGGCGTTTGGCGATAGCCAAGGTCTTTCGAATACCACAGTGACCGGCGGTTTTGGCATCATGTAATTCCTGTAAGACGGCAAGACGTAGATGAGGTGGAACAAACAAACACTCAAGTGGTTTACCAGGAGGGGAATCAACCTGAAATGGCGTTAACGAGTGAGACAAGTCAGGAAGAAGAGCACCTACTACACACCCAAAGGGCAAAATAGGTTCAGCAGTACCTATTTGATCCTTACAATCCCCAAAGTTCCGAGACAGGGCATCTGCTTTGGCATTCTTCTTCCCAGGTTTATAGGTAATAATGAAATTGAAGCGAGAGAAGAAGAGAGCCCAGCGCGCCTGACGGGAGTTGAGTCTCTTGGCGGACTCTAAATATTCAAGATTCTTATGATCAGTGTATACCGTAATGGGGTGTAGAGAGCCTTCTAACCAATGACGCCATTCTTCAAAAGCCAGTTTAATACCCAATAATTCCCTATTCCCAACATCATAGTTGCGTTCGGCAGGAGAAAATTTACGAGAAAAGAACGCACAGGGATGCAACTTCTCTGGATTGCCTGAATATTGGGAGAGGACTGCCCCTACCCCTAGTTCAGATGCATCAACTTCTAATACAAAGGGGAGCTTAGTATTGGGGTGTACCAAAACTGGAGCTGAAGTAAAAGTTTCCTTCAGTAATTGGAAGGAGTTTATTGCTGAGGGAGGCCACTCCTCAACAAAAGCACCCTTCCGGGTAAGATCAGTTAAGGGACTCACAATAGTGGAGAATCCTCTTATAAATTGTCTATAGAAATTCGCAAACCCCTGAAATCTCTGGAGAGCTTTAAGGGTTCTAGGTTGCTCCCACTCCATTATAGCGGACACTTTGGAGGGATCCATCACCAACCCATGCTTAGAGATTATATAACCCAGGAATGGAATTTCAGATACCTCAAACACACATTTGGAGATCTTGGCATACAGACGGTTCTCCCGTAACCTCTGCAACACCGCTTTGACATGCTGACGGTGTTCCGACAGGGAACGGGAAAAGATGAGTATGTCATCTAAGTAAACCACTAAAAATTTACCCAGGAAATCACGGAATATATCATTTACAAAATCCTGAAACACTGCAGGGGCATTGCACAAACCAAAAGGCATCACCAAATATTCATAATGCCCATCCTTTATGTTGAAGGCAGTCTTCCATTCGTCCCCCTGACGAATGTGGATTAAGTTGTAGGCCCCTCTAAGGTCCAATTTGGAGAAGATCTGCGCGCCCGAAACCTGATTAAATAAATCGTTGATCAAAGGTAGAGGATACCTATTCTTAACAGTAACCTTGTTTAACCCCCGATAATCTATACAAGGACGTAGTCCACCGTCCTTCTTTTCCACAAAAAAGAAACCTGCACCGGCGGGTGAGGTGGAGGGACGGATAAACCCTTTCTTGAGGTTTTCTGAAATATAATCCCTCATGGCCTGTTCTTCGGATCGAGTAAGGTTATAAATTTTCCCTCTAGGGGGCATTGTCCCAGGGAGTAGATCGATAGGGCAATCGTAGGTCCTATGTGGGGGAAGAACATCGGCAGATTTCTCTGAGAACACATCTGCCCAACCAACGTAAGCTGGAGGCAACCCATCCAGGGTGACCAGTGAGGTCCCAAGGGTTATAGGGAAACAGTGGTCATAACAAAAAGGGCTCCATTTTACAAGGTCCCCAGTTTTCCAATCTATCACAGGATTATGGGTCTTTAACCAAGGAAACCCTAAAACAATAGGGGACATGGGACTCTCGATTATAAAAAATTCCAATTCTTCAGAATGAGCCGAACCCACCATTAACTTAACCAGGGGAGTCTTTAAAGAGACCAACCCACCCTCAATAGGCTTGTTATTGATCGCCAGGACCCGAAGGGAATTCTTTAATGGAATTAATGGTATATCAAGGGTGGCGGCTAATGCCTTATCCAAAAAATTGCCAGCCGCTCCACTATCTATAAAAGCGGAGGCAAATGTCTTGGATGACCCCCAAGAAAGCATAACGGGTAGGAGTAACCGATTAACTAGAGGGAATGATACCTGACCGCCTAGACGAAGTCCCTCAGCAGGGTCTAGGCGCCGTAGTTTTCCGCCACTGGAGACTTATTTGGGCAATTCTTGGCGAAGTGGCCTGAATCTCCACAGTAAAGGCAGAGGCCTTGAGTTTTGCGCCGAACTTTCTCAGCCTGAGCTAAATGGGTTACTCCCAGTTGCATAGGTTCTTCAGGTGCCGGAGATGGAGGAGCAGCTGCACCCCTAGAACTTGATTCTTGGCGTGAGTGTACCCATGGTTGATCCTTGCTTTTCTCCTGACGCCTCTCTCTGAGACGTCTGTCTACTTTAATGGCTAATTGCATGTAGTCATCCAGATTCTTGGGTTGAGGGTAATTAACCAGAGCATCTTTTATGCTCTCAGAAAGTCCAATCCTAAATTGGCTGCACAAAGCAGGATCATTCCATTTGGAATCAATAGCCCATCGCCGAAATTCTGCGCTGTACTCCTCCGCAGAACGTTTAGCCTGCCTAAGATTCCGTAATTTGGAATCAGCAGTAGAAGCCCGATCAGGATCGGCGTATAAGAGTCCCATGGCGGAGAAAAAAGAGGAGACCGATTGCAGGGCCTCATCAGAGGGTGATAAACCAAAAGCCCAGGTCTGAGGGTCACCCTGAAGAAGCGAGATGACCAGGCCCACCCGTTGAGACTCAGTTCCAGAGGAGTGGGGCCGCAGACGAAAATATAGTTCACAGGAATTTTTAAAGTTTAAAACCTTGGTCCGGTCCCCCAGAAACTTCTCGGGTAGAGGAACCTTTGGCTCGATTGAAGGCCCCGGATCCAAAGGTGCAGGTATTAGGCGACTCTCCTGCGTAGCCACCCGTTGGGCCAGCTGATTGATGGCGGTGGCCATGGCTTGCACTTGTTGCATTAACTCTTCCATCTTCGTGGATAAATATTTTTTGTGGGCCCGTGATAATGTCAGGTCCCGTGGGACGTCTTCCTTCCAATAAGTCAGCAACCCCCAATCTCCGCTGCTTTCTTCGCCTATAGCCAAGCCCCCGTTTGCCGGGACGCAGGATACGCCTCACTGGACACGGTTGCCCCCAGGACTTGTTAGCACAAAGGATGCTGACTTATGCAGGGGAAGGTGGACGAACCAGGAACAAGACTGGTAAGACAAGCGGGCAGAGGTCATACACGGGTGATCAGTCCAAGGAAGCACGGTACAAAAGGATTGAGACGGAAGAATGGTCAGGGCTAGCCAAAGGTCACACCAGGAGGTCAGAGATACGCGGTACAGAGAAGCAGGCAGGAATCGTGGTCAAAAACAGGGAAGGTCGGTCCAGGCGGCAATCAGGAATGGTCATACACGGCAGAATCGTAAGGAAAATAGCAATCACAATCACACCCAGCAGCACGCTATCACGGGCAAGGAACAAGTGCAGAGTGAGCAGCTTTATAGGAGTGATGGGACAGGAAAGGGGGTTTGATTGGTGCAACATAGGAACCTGAGGCTGATTGCCCCTTTAAAACTGCCAAGTACTGAGCTCATTGGCCCAATCCAATTACCTCCGGCGGGCGCCCTGTGTGCAGCGCCGCCGGAGGGCATAAACACCAGTGAGTGACGCGCGCGCGCGTGTATGGAACCGCGCGCCGGGAGCGCGCCGAGACGGCCGTGGCGCGGCCGCTCCCGAGGCCGTCGGAGAGGAGACCGCCCGAGCAGCCGCTCGCGACGGAAAGAGCCGAGCGGCCGCTCGGGGCGGAAACAGCCGAGCGGCGGCCGGGGAGAGGAGACGCCGAGCCGCCGCCTGGCAGAGACGCCGCCCAGCCCGCACGCTGGCTGAGCGGGAGCCGCCGACGTGGGACCGAAGGACAGGTGAGTGTCTCTGGGTTTGTACAGGGCTCGTGACACATGACTTTCCTGTTTAGCATATGCCAGCTTGCCCCATCTCTCAGATGTGGGTTTGCCCCTTTCTGGCAGCCAGACCCCGGAAATACTTAGGGCGGACGACACTGAGGTAACATGGCTGATTTTTGGGAACACTAACCACATTGACATGTTCGTGGGTAGTCCAGGAACCACCATGTAACATGTTTTTTTTTTTTTTGGTTTGGCAGGAGGCCATACCTGAAACCCAAGCTGTGCCGTCTGCCCAAGTGCCATGTGGACAAGCTACAGAGGCTCAAGCAACGGTAAGTTTGAGTTTTACACTTTGGGTAAATGATTGGGAGGGGCATACCTGCATTGTTTCAGCTTCACTACAATCTTGCTTTTTGTTTTTTTAGGCTGAACACCCAAGAAGAGGAGGTCTTGCACCCACAAGTGCTGATTTTTATGAGCTAGGGGTCCGGATGCTGGAGGACTACAGTCACCAACAGCCACGTGATGGAACTAATGAGCGCATTGTGGCGTTGGAAAATCAGGGGCGGGTGTATCAGCAACAAATTGAGGACCTGCAGCGCCAGCTACATGAACTTCAAAATCGGCAGCAATCTGAAAACACAATTGCACTCCAACGAATGTCACATGCCATGGAGCAATCTGTACAGCGCCAGGAACAAACTTTGTTGTTGATCCATCAGCTGATACAACAGCAGTCTATTTTTTTTACTGCACTGTTGTCCCCCAACACCACCCCTAGCAATGACTCCCAACCCCCAAGGCCACCTAGTGAAGAATTTGATTTATTTTGCTTGAATATTTTTGGTGAATAAATGTTAGTACCCAAGCTCAAAATATTGTTTTTGAAAAGACATAGCTACTAACACAGTCAGGGATGAGTCTCTAGATCTAGATATGTACATGTAGCCAGAAATGTATGACACACATTGTTGGCCATATATTACTATGGTTTACACATTAAATGGCTAAAAATGTACCCCAAAATTTACAAACCAATGGGTTGCTAGACACTCAAACTATGCTTTACAAGGCACAACACACTGTAATTAGAAAAATAAAAAACATTTATTTGGGTTGTCGGCAGCCAACATGGCCAACATTACGGCCAAAACCATACCCCCCACCCTAATGAGGCCTCTTCTTGCCCAGCAGCATAAGGCGTGTCCGACGGACATACTGCTACAGTCTGCGATGCTCGGTTTCACAAGCTGTAGAGAGTATAAAAAACAAAAATTAACAACATATAATGTGATCTCAACATACACAGATGTAGCAATGTAATGAAATTGCCTCAAATTAGCTGACCCACACATTAACATTGTTGTAAACTGTGCCCTTATGTGTTACAATTATATGAGTACTAGTGGCTGCCTTACATGTGGCTACAACATCCCAAGCATACATTTACTCTGAACTCTTGGGAATACATTAAGGGATAAGTCCCAGTGTGGACATTTATTTGTTTATTTACAGCCAAACATCAGGGCCTAAGTCCTAACGAATAAACTGCTTGGCCCAAGCATATTAGAATTCACAACCTTAGCAGCCCAATTTGTTGGTTCTAACCCCACATTTTAACACTACGTGGAAAACCAAAGAATGTGAGCCAACAATCAAGCATGCAGACATGCATTTAGGATTGTAGGACAATCACATGTAACCTAGATGTGTGCTTCGAAAAGACATAGGTACATTGTCAATTTCTTAAGAATTTCCAATAAGACAAAGGTGTCCAAAGTCTTTAGGCATATGAAGTGGGATGTACTCACCATCGCAGCTGTGGCTGGGGCCCATGCTGCTGGACGTCCCGGGAGCTGGGGTGGGGAGTATGGTCACCGGCTCCGTCTGCGTGGCAACATCTGTCAGGAGAAAGCAAAAGAGAAAAAATAGATTAGTTGGGCAATGACTAGTGATGAGCGAGTAGTATTCGACCGAGCCGGTATTCGATCGAATACTACGCTGTTCGTCATACTCGATTTCGATCGAGTACAGCGGCGATGGCGCACTCACAATTCGTTTCCCCTCCCACCTTCCCTGGCGCGTTTTTTACACCAATCACCATGCAGGGGGGGTGGGACAGGTCCTGGGAGGACGCTGGCATCGCGAAAACGGCGTCTACACGCATTGGCTGGAAAAACCATGTGACCTCGAATATACAAAACTCAGCACTTCCTCTTCGTCAGCATTAGCAGCTTGAACTTAGTGAGGGACAGACGCTCACAGCAGGGAAAGACAGGCTGTCGCTGGCAGGGCCCCAGAAGCTCGGAATATCGCATTTACCACCATCTATACCAGCTACCAGAAGACAAGAGAGTCATTAAGAGCCCTTATTAGGGCTACTACGCTGAACGGTATATGGCTCATATGTAGGCAGGCAGGGCCCCAGAAGCTCAGAATATCGCTTTTACCACCATATATACCAGCTACCAGAAGACAAGAGAGTCCTTAAGAGCCCTTATTAGGGCTACTACGCTGAACAGTATATAGCTCATATCCTATGTAGGCAGGCAGGGCCCCAGAAGCTCAGAATATAGCTTTTACCACCATATATACCAGCTACCAGAAGACAAGAGAGTCCTTAAGAGCCCTTATTAGGGCTACTACGCTGAACAGTATATAGCTCATATTCTATGTAGTCAGGCAGGGCCCCAGAAGCTCAGAATATAGCTTTTACCACCATATATACCAGCTACCAGAAGACAAGAGAGTCCTTAAGAGCCCTTATTAGGGCTACTACGCTGAACAGTATATAGCTCATATTCTATGTAATCAGGCAGGGCCCCAGAAGCTCAGAATATAGCTTTTACCACCATATATACCAGCTACCAGAAGACAAGAGAGTCCTTAAGAGCCCTTATTAGGGCTACTACGCTGAACAGTATATAGCTCATATTCTATGTAGTCAGGCAGGGCCCCAGAAGCTCAGAATAAAGCTTTTACCACCATATATACCAGCTACCAGAAGACAAGAGAGTCCTTAAGAGCCCTTATTAGGGCTACTACGCTGAACAGTATATAGCTCATATCCTATGTAGGCAGGCAGTGCCCCAGAAGCTCAGAATATAGCTTTTACCACCATATATACCAGCTACCAGAAGACAAGAGAGTCCTTAAGAGCCCTTATTAGGGCTACTACGCTGAACAGTATATAGCTCATATTCTATGTAGTCAGGCAGGGCCCCAGAAGCTCAGAATATAGCTTTTACCACCATATATACCAGCTACCAGAAGACAAGAGAGTCCTTAAGAGCCCTTATTAGGGCTACTACGCTGAACAGTATATAGCTCATATTCTATGTAGTCAGGCAGGGCCCCAGAAGCTCAGAATATAGCTTTTACCACCATATATACCAGCTACCAGAAGACAAGAGAGTCATTAAGAGCCCTTATTAGGGCTACTATGCTGAACAGTATATAGCTCATATGTAGGCAGGCAGGGCCCCAGAAGCTCAGAATATAGCTTTTACCACCATATATACCAGCTACCAGAAGACAAGAGAGTCCTTAAGAGCCCTTATTAGGGCTACTACGCTGAACAGTATATAGCTCATATCCTATGTAGGCAGGCAGGGCCCCAGAAGCTCAGAATATAGCTTTTACCACCATATATACCAGCTACCAGAAGACAAGAGAGTCCTTAAGAGCCCTTATTAGGGCTACTACGCTGAACAGTATATAGCTCATATTCTATGTAGTCAGGCAGGGCCCCAGAAGCTCAGAATATAGCTTTTACCACCATATATACCAGCTACCAGAAGACAAGAGAGTCCTTAAGAGCCCTTATTAGGGCTACTACGCTGAACAGTATATAGCTCATATTCTATGTAGTCAGGCAGGGCCCCAGAAGCTCAGAATATAGCTTTTACCACCATATATACCAGCTACCAGAAGACAAGAGAGTCATTAAGAGCCCTTATCAGGGCTACTATGCTGAACAGTATATAGCTCATATGTAGGCAGGCAGGGCCCCAGAAGCTCAGAATATCGCATTTACCACCATATATACCAGCTACCAGAAGACAAGAGAGTCATTAAGAGCCCTTATTAGGGCTACTATGCTGAACAGTATATAGCTCTTATGTAGGCAGGCAGGGCCCCAGAAGCTCAGAATATCGCATTTACCACCATATATACCAGCTACCAGAAGACAAGAGAGTCCTTAAGAGCCCTTATTAGGGCTACTACGCTGAACAGTATATAGCTCATATTCTATGTAGTCAGGCAGGGCCCCAGAAGCTCAGAATATAGCTTTTACCACCATATATACCAGCTACCAGAAGACAAGAGAGTCATTGAGAGCCCTTATTAGGGCTACTATGCTGAACAGTATATAGCTCATATTCTATGTAGTCAGGCAGGGCCCCAGAAGCTCAGAATATCGCATTTACCACCTTATATACCAGCTACCAGAAGACAAGAGAGTCATTGGGAGCCCTTATTAGGGCTACTATGCTGAACAGTATATAGCTCATATGTAGGCAGGCAGGGCCCCAGAAGCTCAGAATATCGCTTTTACCACCATATATACCAGCTACCAGAAGACAAGAGAGTCATTGAGAGCCCTTATTAGGGCTGCTATGTTTTAAAAATTGTGTGGAGGCCCAAGAGCTGAGACCTTTTAAAAATTGTGTGGAGGCCCAAGAGCTGAGACCTCTCAAACATTGTGTGGAGTCCCACGAGCTGAGACCTCTTAAAAATTGTGTGGAGGCCCAAGAGCTGAGACCTTTTAAAAATTGTGTGGAGGCCCAAGAGCTGAGACCTTTTAAAAATTGTGTGGAGGCCCAAGAGCTGAGACCTCTCAAACATTGTGTGGAGTCCCACGAGCTGAGACCTTTTAAAAATTGTGTGGAGGCCCAAGAGTTGAGACCTCTTAAAAATTGATTGTATTAAGCCTAAGAGGTGAGCCATAATTTTTTCCATTAATACAGCAATTCTACGGCGGTTAAGGAGGAGGAGGAGGAGGAGGAGGAAATGGCACTTCATACAGATGGCACTTCACTCTTGGCTGCTTTCCACTGTTGTACAAGCAAAGTCCGGGTCAATCCACTTGCTGTTCATTTTGATTAGCGTCAGCCTGTCGGCACTGTCGGTTGACAGGCGACTGCGCTTATCGGTTATAATGCCCCCGGCTGCGCTGAACACCCTTTCTGATAGCACGCTGGCGGCAGGGCAGGCAAGCACCTCCAAGGCGTACAGGGACAGTTCCAGCCACGTGTCCAACTTGGAGACCCAGTAAGTGTAGGTCGCCGAGGGATCGGGGAGGACAGGGGTGTGGTCTGCCAGGTAGTCCCGCAACATCCGCCGATACTTGTCCCTCCTGCTGATAGCGGGCCCCGCAGTGATGGAAGTTGCACGAGGGGGTGACATGAACGTGTCCCACACCTTGGAGAGTGTTCCCCTGGTGGCTGTGGGCCTGATCGATGTTGTCAGACTCTGGGAGACACTCTCCTCTCTGCCACCAGCGATGCTGGTTGGGAAAATCTGCATCATGTTCTGCAAGAGTTCCCTCTGGTATTCCAGTAATCGATTCGTCCTCTCCTCTACCGGAATAAAAGAGGAGAAGTTATCTTTATACCGGGGGTCCAGGAGTGCGAAGACCCAGTATAGTTTGTTCTCCAATATCCGGACAACACGTATGTCCCGGGAAAAGCAGCCCAGCATGAAGTCAGCCATGTGTGCCAGACTCTGAGTAGGCATGACCTCACTGCCCCCACCAGAAGGATCATTTTCCATTTCCTCCTCTTCCTCCTCCTCTCCGCCCCATCCGCGCTGAACCAATGGGACGCACACAGCCTGACTGCTACCCTCGCCGCCAACATCCTCTTCCACAGCCACCTCCACGTTGTCCTCCTCCTCCTCATCCTCCTCCTCCTGCAACTGCCACCGAGCAGCAGACAAAAGTGTGGTCTGACTGTCTACCTGCGTTGCGTCTCCTCCTACCCCCTTCTCCTCTGTGTGCAATGCGTTCTCCCTTATTGCGATGAGCGATTCTTTAAGGACGCCTAGGAGCGGGATGGTTACGCTCACTATAGCGTCCTCGCTGCTGACCTTCTTAGTGGACTCCTCAAAGATACGCAATACATCGCATATGTCTGCCATCCATGGCCACTCGTGGTTGGCAAACTGAGGGAGCTGAGTTGGAGGCACGCGTGGATGCATCATCTGGTACTCCATCAATGCTTTCTGCTGCTCACACACCCTGGCCAACATGCAATAGGTGGAATTCCAGCGAGTGGGCAGGTCGCACAACAGCCGATGTTGAGGCAATAGGAGGCGTTGCTGGATTTTTTTTTAAGCTAGCAGCAGCTACAGTTGACTTCCGAAAGTGAGCGCACAAGCGCCGCACTTTGACCAGTAGCTCTGCCAGGTTGGGGTAAGTCTTTAGAAACTTTTGTACTACCAAATTAAAAACGTGGGCCAGGCATGGTACGTGATTGAGTTCTGCAAGCTCCAGAGCCGCCACCAGGTTACGGCCGTTATCGCACACGACCATGCCTGGTCCTAGCTGCAGCGGCGACAGCCACATCTCTGTCTGCTGCAATATGGCGTGCCTCACCTCTGCGGCGCTGTGCTTCCTGTCGCCCAAGCTGATGAGCTTAAGCACCGCCTGCTGACGTCTCCCCGTGCCAGTGCTGCAACGCTTCCAGCTAGGGGCTGAGGGCGATGTTAAGGCAGAGGAGGAGGAGGAGGAGGAGGAAGAGGAGGGGGGTCTATCAGAACCTGTGCTGGCAATCTTGGGCGGGGGTGGTATGTAGGCCGTCCCTGTTTGCGACCCCGTCCCCGCTTCCACAACATTCACCCAGTGTGCCGTCAAAGAGATGTAGCGTCCTTGGCCGCAAGCGCTTGTCCACGAGTCGGTGGTCAAGTGGACCTTTGCGCTGACTGCGTACCTCAGGGTCCGCCTGATGTTACGCGACACGTGCTGGTGCAGGGCGGGGACGCCACACCGGGAAAAATAGTGGCGGCTAGGGACGGAATAGCGAGGTGCGGCAGCCGCCATCAGGTCGCGGAAGGCCTGCGTCTCCACAAGCCAAAACGGCAACATCTCCAGGGCCAGCAGTTTGGAGATGAGGCAGTTTAAGGCTTGGGCTTGGGGGTGACTGGAGGCGTACTTCCGCCTGCGGTTGAACGCCTGCGAGATGGACAGTTGATGGGACGAGGAGATGGAAGGTGCAGACGAAGATGCGGGGGAAGGGGGGGCTGAAGGAGAAGGCCCCAAAGTAGCCGAGGCAGAGGCAGATGTGGAGGTGTCCTGGCTGGAGGTCTGGACCGCAGTGGCAGCACACAACAAAGGGGAAGAGGCAGTGGCAGCAAGACGGGGCGCAGGTTGTATTGCGTTTGCTCTCTCCCACTCAGCCCAGTGCTTGAATTCCAAGTGACGGCGCATGCCTGAGGTGGTCAGATTGCTCTTCTCAGAGCCCCTACTCAGTTTTGAGTGGCAGATTGCGCAAACCGCGCTCAGTTTGTCATCCGCGCAAACATTAAAAAATCTCCACACCACAGAAGTACGAGGCCTCGATGGGGGAGCTTCGCGCGACTGCCTGCTGCCGGGAAGAGCTTCGGCCCTGCTGGCTGTGGCCTGCCTTCTCTGTCTGGACTGTCCTCTGCCTCTGGTCTGTCCTCTGCCTCTTGCTGCCTTATTCGGTGATGCGCAGACCGCATCTCCACTGCTTTCCCCGCTGGACATCACCCCTGTCCAAGTGGGGTCGGTCATTACGTCGTCCACCACCTCCTCTTCCACTTCCTCTCTCTGCTCCTCCTCCTGCCCACTGGACATTCCAACAGCCTCCCTTGATGGCAACTGCGTCTCATCATCATCATCGCTCATGATAGCAGATGCTGGTTCCGGGTCCACATCACTAGCAGATGGCGGATGCTCAAGTGTTTGGGCATCACTACAAACAAATTCCTCTGCTAGCTCCTGGGATTCTTGCAGCACATCTGGAAAAGGACCCGAAAAGAGGTCCTGGGAGGGGTCAAGGGTGGGCTGACTCTGTTGGCCAGGTTGGGAGGAAGGAGGGTCAGAGTGAGACTGTGTGGATGACTGGGTGGTGGACAAGTGACTGGAAGCGTTATCGGCCATCCATTGCACCACCTGTTCACGCTGCTCAGGCTTTAACAGAGGTGTACCCCGCCCCCCGCATAACTGTCCCATAAAGGCAGGGAAGCTGGATGAGCGTAATGCTGGCTGCCCCTCATCAGCACGCATTGTATCCCCACTGGCTTCAACGCGGTTTGTGCCCCCACCAGCATTTCCGCGCCCCCGTCCTCGTCCACGTCCCTTTGCGCTAGCCCTCCGCATTTCAGACGTTTTACTTTTTTGGCCACGCGTTATACCAAATATAAAAATATTTTTAAGAAGAACACCTGGCTATACAGCCGTATACTGCCAGAAGGTGAAATGGTGCCTATACGCACCGGGTATATAACAAGGTTTTGTTGGTAAAGAGGACACAAAACAGTAGTGCCAAATATAAAAAATATTTTTATCTTTCAATATTTTTATTCGATTCAAAAAGGCAATACAAAGGAAATATATAGTCAGCCAACACAGAAATCCTTCCCACGCAGGGGAGGCGAACAACACAGAGAGTACAGCAAGTTTTCGTGATCTAAGCCAGTATCGATGTGCAACCTTTCAGTTCAACAATAAAACGATTGGTAACATGGTTACAGTATGATAAACGCTGGAATAAGCAATAAGTGCATCGAGATTTGTCAATTTTTATCAGTTCACAGTCGCGCTGTCTCTTGCGCCAGTTATTTACCGTCCTATACAAACCATAGTGGCATCTCATCGCGGCCCACCCCCCGCCGCCCCGCCCCGGCTTTGGCCGGGGAGACCGACAGGGGGCCGGCCACACGACAAGAGGCAGAAAAAAAAAAGAAAGAAAAAAAAAATACAAAAAATAAAGGGATAAAGAGGGGAAAAGGGGGGGAATGGGGGTTGAACAGAGTGAGAGAAGGGGGGAAGGGACAAGGAGGGGGTAGGGTGGGGAGAGGGGGGGGAATCCCCGCGGCCCGGTCTGCACCGATCACCTAATGGAGCAAACCCAAGGAGCACTGGGCCAGGTGTACTGTATCCATGGTTCCCAGATGGAGAGAAACTTATCCTGGGTGTCGGCCAGAATGCTCGAAAGCCTCTCGTTAATCAGGAATCCATTCATTCTGGATGACACCTCCGATACCGGGACAATCTGTTTTTTCCAGGCTCTGGCGATGGTCTGCTTCGCCGCCAGGAGCAAGTAAGTGAACAGCTTGCACTGTTTCCTAGTAAGATCTGGAGGTCTACAATGAAGGAGGGCCACCCAGGGATCCTTTTTGACGTTCTTTTGAAACATTCTGCCGGCTATCTTGTGTATATGGGACCAGAAACGGGTTAGCATGGGGCAGGTCCACCAAATATGCATAAAGGTACCTTCGGCATCACAACCTCTAAAGCACGTATTGGCCTGCCCGGGGAACATCTTACCGAGGCGACTAGGCACCAAGTACCAACGAAACAGGACTTTATAAGCCGTCTCGGTTGTCAGAATGTTCGTGGAGCATGAGGAGGTCGCACTCCAGATCTCCTCCCACCCCCTGTCTGATTTACATGGGCCCAGGTCGCTCTCCCATTTCTCCACATAAGTATGAACTCCTGCCCCCATGCTATTCAACTTGGAGTACAACATGGATATCAATCCCCTACGGAACGGGTCTTCGCTACAGATCTCCTCAAAGGGGGTACACCTTCGAAAGGGTTGCCCCAATCTAGTTAGAGGTGCTAACCAATGCCTCAACTGTAGATATTGGAAAAAGGCCCTCTGGGGAACGTCAAATTTTCCTCTCAAGGAGTCATACGATAGGAACCCCTCCTCTGACAAAAGATGAATTATCCTAGTCATCCCATGTTCCCTCCACCAATGATAAGTTGAGCTATTATCCATTCCTGGGGGAAAGGACGGGTTACCCCAGAGATGAGCTAGGGGGGTATGGGGGGACATCAGGGAGGCAGAGTACTTCACTGAGTCCCATACTGAAAGTGAATGTTTCATTAGGGGGCTAAGTGTCTCGGGTCTGGACGCCGGGTCCATCCATAGTAGGCCATCTATCGGGGTTGGTGAGCAGTCTGGGAGTTCCAGAAACGTCCAGAGGGGAGGCTTCGAGAGGGAATGCATGGGGGCCAGCTGGGCTATCTGGGCGGCCTTATAATACAAACTAATGTTGGGGACACCAAGCCCACCCAGCGATTTATGATAAAAAATATTTTTAAGAAAAACACCTGGCTATACAGCCGTATACTGCCAGAAGGTGAAATGGTGCCTATACGCACCGTGTATAAAACAGTGTTTTGTTGGCACAGAGGACACAAAACAGTAGTGCAAAATATAGTTTTGTATATAGGTGCTAATACACCACTGAAGTCTTTCTGTCCCTATTCCAGCATCAGCAGCTACCCCTCACTAAAGCAGCCGTTTTGAGCAGAGTGTATATAGTTTTGTATATAGGTGGTAATACACCACTGAAGTCTTTCTGTCCCTATTCCAGCAGCAGCAGTTACCCCTCACTAAAGCAGCCGTAGCTGCAGCACTAATAAGTGCTCAGCTCTTGGGCCTCCACACAATGTTTGAGAGGTCTCAGCTCTTGGGCCTCCACACAATTTTTAAGAGGTCTCAGCTCTTGGGCCTCCACACAATTTTTAAAAGGTCTCAGCTCTTGGGCCTCCACACAATTTTTAAAAGGTCTCAGCTCTTGGGCCTCCACACAATTTTTAAGAGGTCTCAGCTCTTGGGCCTCCACACAATTTTTAAAAGGTCTCAGCTCTTGGGCCTCCACACAATTTTTAAAAGGTCTCAGCTCTTGGGCCTCCACACAATTTTTAAGAGGTCTCAGCTCTTGGGCCTCCACACAATTTTTAAAAGGTCTCAGCTCTTGGGCCTCCACACAATTTTTAAAAGGTCTCAGCTCTTGGGCCTCCACACAATTTTTAAGAGGTCTCAGCTCTTGGGCCTCCACACAATTTTTAAAAGGTCTCAGCTCTTGGGCCTCCACACAATTTTTAAAAGGTCTCAGCTCTTGGGCCTCCACACAATTTTTAAGAGGTCTCAGCTCTTGGGCCTCCACACAATTTTTAAAAGGTCTCAGCTCTTGGGCCTCCACACAATTTTTAAAAGGTCTCAGCTCTTGGGCCTCCACACAATTTTTAAGAGGTCTCAGCTCTTGGGCCTCCACACAATTTTTAAAAGGTCTCAGCTCTTGGTCCTCCACACAATTTTTAAAAGGTCTCAGCTCTTGGGCCTCCACACAATTTTTAAGAGGTCTCAGCTCTTGGGCCTCCACACAATTTTTAAAAGGTCTCAGCTCTTGGGCCTCCACACAATTTTTAAAAGGTCTCAGCTCTTGGGCCTCCACACAATTTTTAAGAGGTCTCAGCTCTTGGGCCTCCACACAATTTTTAAAAGGTCTCAGCTCTTGGGCCTCCACACAATTTTTAAAAGGTCTCAGCTCTTGGGCCTCCACACAATTTTTAAGAGGTCTCAGCTCTTGGGCCTCCACACAATTTTTAAAAGGTCTCAGCTCTTGGGCCTCCACACAATTTTTAAAAGGTCTCAGCTCTTGGGCCTCCACACAATTTTTAAGAGGTCTCAGCTCTTGGGCCTCCACACAATTTTTAAAAGGTCTCAGCTCTTGGGCCTCCACACAATTTTTAAAAGGTCTCAGCTCTTGGGCCTCCACACAATTTTTAAGAGGTCTCAGCTCTTGGGCCTCCACACAATTTTTAGAAGGTCTCAGCTCTTGGGCCTCCACACAATTTTTAAGAGGTCTCAGCTCGTGGGACTCCACACAATGTTTGAGAGGTCTCAGCTCTTGGGCCTCCACACAATTTTTAAAAGGTCTCAACTCTTGGGCCTCCACACAATTTTTAAAAGGTCTCAGCTCTTGGGCCTCCACACAATTTTTAAGAGGTCTCAGCTCTTGGGCCTCCACACAATTTTTAAAAGGTCTCAGCTCTTGGGCCTCCACACAATTTTTAAAAGGTCTCAGCTCTTGGGCCTCCACACAATTTTTAAGAGGTCTCAGCTCTTGGGCCTCCACACAATTTTTAAAAGGTCTCAGCTCTTGGGCCTCCACACAATTTTTAAAAGGTCTCAGCTCTTGGGCCTCCACACAATTTTTAAGAGGTCTCAGCTCGTGGGACTCCACACAATGTTTGAGAGGTCTCAGCTCTTGGGCCTCCACACAATTTTTAAGAGGTCTCAGCTCGTGGGACTCCACACAATGTTTGAGAGGTCTCAGCTCTTGGGCCTCCACACAATTTTTAAGAGGTCTCAGCTCGTGGGACTCCACACAATGTTTGAGAGGTCTCAGCTCTTGGGCCTCCACACAATTTTTAAAACGTCTCAGCTCTTGGGCCTCCACACAATTTTTAAGAGGTCTCAGCTCGTGGGACTCCACACAATGTTTGAGAGGTCTCAGCTCTTGGGCCTCCACACAATTTTTAAAAGGTCTCAGCTCTTGGGCCTCCACACAATTTTTAAAAGGTCTCAGCTCTTGGGACTCCACACAATGTTTGAGAGGTCTCAGCTCTTGGGCCTCCACACAATTTTTAAGAGGTCTCAGATCTTGGGCCTCCACACAATTTTTAAGAGGTCTCAGCTCTAAGCTTCCCTTACTGCTGGGGTGACACACTGTAACAAACCTCCTCCTGTAAGCTTCCCTGACTGCTGGGGTGACACACTGTAACAAACCTCCTCCTTTAAGCTTCCCTTACTGCTGGGGTGACACAATGACACAAGAGGACATGTCTGACCACATCTCACACACACACACACACAATGACAATTAGGGGTGGGGTCTATTTATTTTCCCCCTTGCCTATGCCATCTGTGGTTGTCATTAGGCAACGTGATTTTAAGGGGTGCAGAATTTTGTTCTTCTTTTTTGTACAGTTTGGCTTGGGGTCCATGGCAATGTAGAGGAAAGAAGGTTTCCTTGTCTTGTCTCACTTTACGTAGAAGTTATATTGTGTTTGGAGTGTATTGTTGAGTGGCTGTGATAGTGGCGTAATAGTGCGACTTGGGCGCGTTATATGCACCCAGACATGCTTCCCCTGCTGTCCCAGTTGCATTCCAGCAGTGTTGGCATCATTTTCTGATGTTTCAGGGTGGACTTGGTGACCTCCAAGTGATCGAATTGAGATTTCCAAGTGTCGAGCATTTTTTTCCCATAGACTATAATGGGATTCGATATTCGGTCGAGTAGTCGAGTAACGCGGTCTATTCGAATCGAAATTCGAAATTTCGAATATTTCACTACTCGCTCATCTCTAGCAATGACACATTAAGATTTGACATCCATCTGTTTATGGAGCCTGCCAAAAAAATGCTTGCATAGTTACACACATGTTGTCAGACATTAGCATATTTACTGGTCCATGAGTTTATGTAAATTATTTATGTGTGCAACATGGACACATCAAGATAATGTGCCAATCACCTTTACAGTGCAATGCTAAGGCCTAATTTGAAGTTGAGTGTAGAATCTTACTTGGAGAGTGTGCAACATGTGTTAGCCGGAACAACTTACAAAACTAACACATTTGCTAGTCCCCATCATGGTGTGGGCTGAAACATAGGGGTGGTTGGCAGTTGGATTGCACTGTAGTGGGGTTTGTGATGTTAATTTAAATGACACTACCATCTTGTACTATGGACCAGTAAACGTGTATGTTTAAGGAATGTCATTACATATGGGATGTGAGGGATAACAACAAACACTTACCACGACTATGCCCGCGGCCAAGGGCTGGCGCATAGCTGCTGGAGGTGGTGGCTCTATGATGCCCTAAAAACCAGATAACAAGGGCACAGGATTAGTGCTAAGTCACCAGGATCACCTGTAACAGACAAACAATAATTAGAAATGCACTCACCAGGGGATGACCTGCCGCTCGTTTCCCAGGGAGGACTCTGAGGAGGAGGCTTGGAGCCTCGACTCCTCACAGTTGGGCCTGAAGATCCCAATCCACATGGGCCACCCTCCTCCCTCTCACTCCCAGATCCTTGAGGGAGTGTGGGTGAGTCCACTTCCACGTCCCCACTTGGACTCCCCACTTGAGAGTGGCCCATGGGGTTTGCGGACTCAACAGAGTCCAATTGTGAGGAGCTGAGGCTCCAGACTGCCAGCCCCCCAGCAGCACGCTCCTCTGGGGCGTCATCCCCTTCCTCCCCTGGGTCCTCTAGATTGGACTGGTGAGAGGGCCCCTCCCCCGCAGAGTCATCCGACCCCACCACTCTTCTGCGGGGGAGGAAACCCTTCCCACGTTTGCCCAGGGGAGGACGCTTACCTGTGTAAAAGGGGGAGAAAAAAAGGACAACTTTAAAACCCAGAATTTAAACCAAAAAAAAAACATAATACTACATTAGTGGATTGATTTACATGTTGTGAGCTGACACTTACCTGAAGCATAGGCATCATAGAGCCTATACACGCCCTCTGGGTCCCGGCGCTTGAAGTCCGACCACTTCTGCAGGATTGACCGGACGGTGAGCTGGGTGTTGAAGCGCCGGGACACAGTGGCCTTCACCTCCAACGCTATGCGCCTCTTCGCACCACGGGCATAATCATATTCCCACATTAAAAAAAGCTGTAAAAAAACACATAAAAAAAAACCAAAATCAATACATATATATATATATATATATATATATATATATATATATATATCTAGACTAATAAGCAAAAATAACAAGCTATATGGTTGCACAGCATAAATGCAACATATACTTACTTTGACCACCTGGCCGTTCACATGAGGATCCACCCTCTTTCTTTTTAATTTTGGGGGTGCGGGGGGTGCAGGGGATGTTGAGGGACCAGGGGAGACAGGGGGAGAAGGGGGGAAGGGATTGGGGAGGAAGAATCGGAGGAGTAGCTGGGGAGGGGGACAGCTCTGCGTCTAGGCCGCATGGTGAATCCTCAGAGGTGGAAACCGGAAGTTGCAAAATGAAAGTAAAAATAAAAAAAAAAAAAACACGCATCGCTAAAATACGCTTGAATACGCTTAGCAATTGAATACGCTTAGCAATTCGCTAGGGTACGCAACATCACAATAACGTATAGCGCCGAGTCAGCTGCGACTGTGTCTGCTGCGTATCCATCAACAGCGACTGGGGGTGTCACAAGTGAAATAGCGAACCAGAACCAAACACACATTTATGATCTGCATAGCGCCGCGGCCTGCTACACACAGCGACTCGGCATAGCGACTGGGCCGCGCCGCTATACCACGGATTCAACAAAGACATTACTCTCATAGAGCGTGGGCGCTGTTGTTCGCTGACTGCGGCACAGAGCGCCTGTAACGCTTTAACAAAAAAAGATAGTTTGGGGGGTTAGACACCTTCGAAAACGCTAACAATAACTGAAATGACATTGGAAGAGTGCTGTGATTTGGACATCCAAGTGACACAGTCCTAATTTAAATTAAAAAAAAAACAAAAAAAACAAAAAAAACAAAAGCATTACAGAAAAATCAAAAATTATGTTTTATGCATGTCAGAATTTCTTAAAAAAAAAAAAAAAAAAAAAAAAAAAACCCAAATAACACAAATTCAATGTCTGCCATAGAAGTGTATGGAAGAGCGCCAGGTAGCGAGAGGTAATACCTTGCGCTGTGCAAGGCACAACACTGGCGCTGTTCGCTGTGGATGAAAATTTGATGAATCAGCCGCTACATGGCGCTATTCCAGTCGCTACACAGATTTCGGATAATAAATGTGCTATTGTGTGCCGTGTCCGGCGTTGACCAGCGTTGATCAGTCGCTAGTTAGCGCTACCTCCCGCTAACCAGGTGCTGCCTGACGCTATCTCTTGTTAAATAAGGGCCATAGTGATCAAAGTCTGTTTTTGAACACATATACACCAGTAACACAGCGAAAACACATGGAATGACATTGTTTTAACACTGGACAATAACACTTTAGTGCCAGACCTGTAAATACAATTCTGCATAAAAATATAAAAAGTCCAAAAAATGTATAAAAGTGTTTGCAGCCAGGAGAGGTCACACAATGATTTGAGCAAAAAAAAAAAGTAAATTGGCAAACAAGCTATTTAAACTCAACTAATGAAGCCCCATTGAAATGTATGGGAGAGCGCTACAGAGGGACAGGTACTATATGGCGCTCCTGAGCCTAGAGCGCCGGCGTTATACACTGAGCCGCCTGTATTAATATATGTGACGCTACATGGCTCTGTTAGAGGCACTCACCAGATTCACTTTCATAAATGTGGTTTTGCGTACAGCGCCCGGCGTTCATCAGACGCTGCCTGCCGCTACCAGGCAATACCTGGCGCTATCGCTTCTTAAATAACCCCCACAGTGTGATTCAGTGAAGGGAGGAAGTTAGAGCATGATTACAGAGCAATGTGACAACTTACTTCATGCATCTTAAAGTAAATTTAAGGTTTTACAGTGAGGGGATCCTTATACTTCCCAAGTTAAAGGGATTTTTCATGCAAAAAGTTAAATAAAATAAACAGCAGCTTACCTTGCTCAACATTCCTCCAGCATTGTGGCTACTCTCAGCTCGGTGCTGTGAATGAGGAAATCCACGTGGAGGCTGCTTCATTGCTAACGCCAGGTATAGCGGCGCTTAGAGTGACCGCTAGTAGACGCTGTAAGCGGATATCGGGTGCTGTAACAGAGCACCTCAGTCACTGTAGTAACCTGGCTGGCATTGATGAATGTGATGTATGTTGGGCGCTCTAACACCAGTACAGTGCTGCAGGAAGTGAGAGGTAGCACCAGCTCAGTGCGACCGACTCTCGGAGTATCACACCATACTTATACATCATACATCAAAAAAGGACACACACACAGCATCAGCACTCTAAATCTGGTCACTATAGCACAGAGCACCAGACACTGTGTGATTAAAGTATGTTTTAGAACCAGTAACAAAGCAAAAAAACATGGAATGACATTGTTTTGACACTGTGACAATAACACTTTAGTGCCAGACTTGTAATGACAATTCTGCATAAAAATATAAAAAGTAAAAAAAGTTTCTAAAAGTGTTTGTTTGCAGCCAGGAGAGGTCACACAATGATTTGAGCAAAAAAAAAAAGTCAAACACCCTGTTTAAACACAAGCAAATGAGCGGTCATTGAAATGTATGCGACAAGTAAAGGTAAGGTAAAGGTAATACCTGGCGCTCTGGGAGCTAGAACGCCGGCGCTATACGCTTAGCCGCCTGTAATAATACATCGGACGCTACATGGTGCTGTTAGAGTCGCTCACCAGATTCGCTTTCATAAATGTGGTTTTGCATACAGCGCCAGACGTTCACCAGATGCTGCCTGTCGCTACAAGCCACTACCTGGCACTATCCCTTCTTAAATATCCCCCATAGTTTTCTGCCCCTTCAACGCCACCCAACAGATGTGGGCCACCAATACAAGCTCAATGAGCTAGTCTAGAACACACACCCTTTCTATTGATAGCTTGAATGGCGCTCTCAGAGCTATCATTCAAACCCACCTAACCCCTCCCTTCCCCCTTTCCACCCGGTCTACTCCTAGAAAGCCCAGAACCAACAGCTGGCCACCCTAGACCAAAGTCAGCTCCAAGGGCCATGCCCATGGAAAAGAAATTGTAGGGTAAAACTGTAAACCTTGATATCTTGGCCAATTCTGCTTCAATTTAAAAATAGAAAACAGTTTAGGGCAGTGCCAAATGTATCCAGACACAATGGTATAACAATTGTTTTTGCCTGTTCTAACACTTTATTAAAGTGGACCAAAAGCTGATGACCATGAAATCTATAATATTTCAGGGCTGTTTGATTCCCTCTCCCCGGGGCATTCATATTTGGGATGCCCCGCTGTGTGAAATCCCCCAGGTTGTCCAGCAGACACCCCTTCCCCCCCCCTCCTTCTTCTTTGAATAACACCTTCTTTTAGCTGCCTTATTCTGAAATACAGTATGACATTTCCATGTCTTTTCCATTTTAAGGACAGTTTGCTGAATCAAAGCCCATATGAATTATCCTATAAAGATGTTCTGGGGCTGAACCAACCCCAAAAGCCCCCTTTTTGTTTATTTGACAAACAGGCCCTAAACATTAAAATTATATATACATACATGTACATGACGTGACGCTGTAGTAATCAGTTTAGCTTTGATAAATGTGATGTGTGTGTGGCACTGTAGAGGCGCTCTCCCTCATTCACTGCAGCACCTGAGCGTTCCGATGCTGCTATAAAACCCCATTGTTTTTAAAACTATCAGCAGCAGTGTTATTTTTCACCCACATTACACAAATTGGTTTCCTGACCCCTGATTTATAATGTATATTTTTTTTTGTTTTTTTTTAATAAGGCTATGTTAAAATTGTATATATATATATATATATTAATTACATCTTTTTATTTATTTTTTTGTAATCCTTTTTTTGATTCTTTTTTTCTGTTATTTTTTGTTATCTGTTATTTTTTTTTCTTTTTTTCTGTAATTTTCTTTTCTTTTTTGAATAGAAAAATATTTTAATTAAAGGGAAAAATGCCAACATGGCATAAAACAAATGCTGCACAGCAGCAACTTTAATTCCCACCACCCTATATTTTGTTATGCAGCTCCAGCAACATATTCCACAATTCCATCATGAATTGCCACAGCCTGTGATCCTTTAAATGCAAGCTGTGGAAAAGAAAAGACACAATTAAGTACTACAGGTAAACAACTATGGTATATACCTATGATATTTTTTCAACACTGATGTTTCCCAAAAAGTCACTATATTTTTTAACATACACAACAGGCCAACCTTTCATAATCTGTGATGGGAAAGCAAATTAACCTGTGGAGCCATTCTACATACCCACCATAGTCAAACATCACAAAGCAAATAACCTAACCAATAAAAGCCTACTTCACCGCAGGAAGAATTGAGTCAACTATAGTGGCCAATAACACCTGAGGCAAATGAAGCCAAATATATGTCGAGTGAGCTTTTAGTAGAGATATTGTTTTAAATCTAAACAATAGGGAATTCACAATTCCAAATGTAACAGGAATATAAAAGCAGTACGTAAAGTACCTAAGCAACTGCAACCTTTATCAGGTATGAGTGTCAACTGTAAATTGGCACTAATATGGGTATATGGTCATGGACACATACATATACATGTCTACAAGGTTTTTGTCACAAATCACATTACTCACCATCACAGCTGTGGCATTGGCTCATGCTGCTGGAGCCTCCAGGAGCCTGGTAGTGGCAAGATTGGGTGGCTAGGATTACCACTGGGTTCATCTGCATGGCAACATCTATGTGTAGGAAATAGCACAACAGATACAAACATAAGAACTTGTTTTTTTTTGGTTTTTATTTTTTTGCACATTTACTCGGTATGAAATAGTTCAATGTTGCTAACTATTGGCTAAAACTTAGCAAGTGTTATCAATTATTCCCAAATGTAATAGGAGTGGGCCTCCCTAAACCTTTTGGTCTCATTGACCAAATGATCAATGGAACCAAAGGGTTTAGTGAGGCCCACCACCATTACTTTTGAGAATATTTGTTATTTTTAAAAACCCTCAACTGATCAACTTATAAGTGTAAATAATGTTTTTTTACAATGTGGTAGGTTTGTCCACAGTCCTATATTATACCTTTTTCCACCATAGGGGTTCTATAGGACTATAAAATACATGTGTTAGCAATAGCATAACTACTTTGCAAAACACATGAGCAAGCCACATAATTGTTGGATATTGTAGGACACCAGAAGATACCATACTGTTCTAGAGTAAACATGGGCACTTCACAACAGAATTGCATGTCACATTCTAAAATAATGATAGAGGCAGGCAACACAGGATGCATAGAGGTGTTGAGCTTTATTAATTTCAGTCTTACCTGCAACATGCCGGTTCCCAGCTGGACCAAGATTGGGGGAGGTGGTGGCTGTATGATGTCCTGAAACAACAATTATTAAAATGTTAGACACAAGAGTGTTGAAAATGACCATACAATCAAAACAATGAAGGCCACTCACCAGGGGATGAGGTGTTGGAGTCTTGCTAGGGAGGGCTCTGAGGAGAAGCAGGGGTGCCGCTACTCCTCCAATTCGGCGCAGCAGAGGCCACCCTCCTCCCTCTCACCCCTTGAAACTTCAGGGAGTGTGGTGGAGTCCCCATCCTCCTTCCCACCAGGACTGTCCACTTGAGAGTGGTCCCAGCGGTAGTTGGAGTCTGGCGAGGCAGCCTCAGAGGAGATGAGGCTCCACACCGCTCTCACCTCAGCAGCAGGCTCCACTAGGCCATGAACATCATCATCCCCTTCCTCCCCTGGGTCCTCGACTTGACAGCGGTGAGAGGACCCCTCCCTCTCTGAGTCATCTGAATCGGCGACTCGGGTGCGGGGGAGAACGCCCTTCTCGTGCTTTCCCAGAGGAGGTGTCTTACCTGTGGAGAGAAAAAAAAAAAAAAGAATTAATTAACAAATACAGCAGGTTAAAGTGGCCTAGTCTAAGTATTGTGTGTGTGTGTGTATGTGTAGTGAACTTACCAGAAGCATAGGCATCATACAGCCTATAAACACTCTCGGGGTCCCGGAGCTTGAAGTCCTCTGCCTTATTGCCTTTACCACCTGCACAATGTCGGCCTTATGGGTCACGGCGTAGTCAAATTTCATTACGCAAAAATCCTAGATGCACAGAAAGGAAATATTAAAAAGTAAAAATTCGAGTAAAAATACAAAAAATACAAATATATATTACCTTTTATTTAATTTATGTGTAACCAAATACAACAAATTACATATCCTGGGTTTGGGTCCTTGACCCCGCCCTAAATAGATTGGGGATGGGCCACTATGTGAAAAACCCCGCCCCAAAAAAAGTTAAAAAATCCTGGCACAACAATGCATGTGCAGCAGGGATGCCACCACTGCTAATGCATGCACTGTTGTACCAGGAAAGGAGGTAACTTTATGTTTATGAGCAACCTAGGGATTTCAATACAATGGCCCATCCCAATTTGGGATGCTCTGGGGTATTAAATAAAAAACCTAGCAGAAGTGACAAAACATTTGCACTAAGCAGCAAAAATGCTAAAATATCAGCACAAATGTTAAACAAGGCCACAACACAGCAAAACAAACTGTAAAAAAGAAAAAAAAAAACATACCTTCAAAATTTGACCATTCATTCTCGGGTCCACATGCTGCCTCTTCTTAACTTGTTGATGATCCTCTGAAGAGGAGACTGAGGAGGAGCTGGGGAATCTTTCCACACGACGCTTTCCAGGAGCCATTTTTCCACACAGGAAAACCGGAAGTGCATAAAAAGAAACCGAAAGCAAAACCTTTCAACCCATCGCAAGGATCGAAAGCCGGGAGGCCAGAGCACACATCTAACAAAAAAACAATCCCAAAGCGAACGCTAGGTTGTGTCCCGAGGTCAGAGCGCCCAAGGCCACACCACATTTAACAAGAGGACAACACTTCAGAAAAAAGCTACACTCTACACACTCAGTACTCTAAAGCTGGGCACTTTGTGATCCAAGTCTGTTTTTGAACACATATACACCAGTAACAAAGCGAAAAGACATGGATTTACATTGTTTTAACACTGTGACAATGACAGAATAAGTGTTTGTTTGCAGCCAGGAGAGGTCACACAGAGATTTGATAAAAAAAAAAATATATATATATATTTCCCAAAACGCTATTTAAACACCAACAACTGAAACCCCTTTGAAATGTATGGCAAACGACACGCAAAAGGTAATACATGGCGCTCCTGAACCTAGAGCACCAGCGCTATACGCTGAGCCACCACATGTGGCGCTACATGGCGCTAATAGAGACGCTCACCAGATTCACTACCTGCCACTACAAAGCACTACCTGGCGATAGCCATTCTTAAATAACCCCCAATATCTCTTTTAGATTGTAAGCCCACAATGGCAGGGCCATCTCCTAGTGTATTTCAGTATGAATATGTATTTGTGCTTTTCTGTCGAGTATTGTAAGTTAGTTGTTTTACCATGTTTGTAATTTCACATTGTACAGCGCCATGGAAGATTGTGGCGCTTTATAAAAAAACTTTAATAAAAAATAGTAAATAGAAGGATGTGTTTCATGTTCATGAGATAGAAAGGAGAGCAGGTTTAGATACTGTACATTTGTAAGCTCTAAATTGAAGCTAAGCAACTGATCTTTTAGGACTCATTCCCTCATTTCCTCCTGTACGTTTAACACTCTTTACCTCTACACTTAATCAGTTTTACAGCTGCTGTATGTCCGTTTTAAAATATGTCAGCTGCAATAAGTGTTATCTCTGCTTGAGGTCAATTGAACAGTTCCTAAAAAGGATGTAAAGAATGTAAAAAGGATATGATTTGGTGCACACAACAGGAAGCTGAAGATAAGAACCTACTCATGTTCTATAAATGTTCTTAAAACTAATATGTCTACTGTGGCTAAAAGGGATTGGGGGAATCAATCCGGACGAACCCGGATTCGATCCGAATTTCATGAAAAATTCGATTCGGATCGAATCCGAATTTCCCCGCGATTCGATCGCTCAAAGTTTTCCTTTAACATCCATTCATTTACATTTACAGGCATTCTAAGATGGCGGACGGGACATGTCCAGACATCAACCCCGCGCCAGTGCAAGCTTGGACAGTCACATGCAGCCTATCAGCAGCCAGCAAGCCCGGTGACGTCACAGCGCTATTTAAGTCGGCCATCTTGCTTTTCCTTCCTCATTTCTCTATTGCATTCGTGAGAGACAGAACGCTGTAGTGAGGGAGAGAGGCAGTTAGACAGGCAGGGACAGAGAGGGACAGGCTGGAGACAGGCAGGAGACAGGCAGGAGACAGACAGAAAGTCAGCGAAAAACAGGGAAAGTTAGGAAAAATCGGAGGCAGTCACAGGGAGATTTTTTTTTTTTTTCATCCAGCCTGAGTGTTTGTTACTGGCTGGCTGACTGGCTTTGTTAGCGTTTTCAGGCTGCTTATACTAACTAACTGTGCATATATACTGAACTGATCTTAAGTCTGCTGTGAGGCATCCCATTCTGTGACTACACCAGCCTCTATTTAAGACCATATAACCATTTGCACCTATTATAATTGAAATTAGGCCTGATAAAGACACTTTTGCTGTGCATATTCTTACTGCTGCCTGCCAGGTGCACTCCTGTTGGGGCATCCCATTCTGTGACTACACCAGCCTCTATTTAAGACCATATAACCATTTGCACCTATTATAATTGAAATTAGGCCTGATAAAGACACTTTTGCTGTGCATAGCACTACTGGTCCCTGCCAGGTGCACTCCTTTTTGGGGCATCCCATTCTGTGACTACAGCAGCCTCTATTTAAGACCATATAACCATTTGCACCTATTATAATTGAAATTAGGCCTGATAAAGACACTTTTGCTGTGCATAGCACTACTGGTCCCTGCCAGGTGCACTCCTTTTTGGAGCATCCCATTCTGTGACTACACCAGCCTCTATTTAAGACCATATAACCATTTGCACTTATTCTAATTGAAATTAGGCCTGATAAAGACACTTTTGCTGTGCATAGCACTACTGGTCCCTGCCAGGTGCACTCCTTTTTGGGGCATCCCATTCTGTGACTACAGCAGCCTCTATTTAAGACCATATAACCATTTGCACTTATTCTAATTGAAATTAGGCCTGATAAAGACACTTTTGCTATGCATAGCACTACTGGTCCCTGCCAGGTACACTCCTTTTTGGGGCATCCCATTCTGAGACTACAGCAGCCTCTATTTAGGACCATATAACCATTTGCACTTATTCTAATTGAAATTAGGCCTGATAAAGACACTTTTGCTGTGCATAGCACTACTGGTCCCTGCCAGGTGCACTCCTTTTTGGGGCATCCCATTCTGTGACTACAGCAGCCTCTATTTAAGAGCATATAACCATTTGCACTTATTCTAATTAAAATTAGGCCTGATAAAGACACTTTTGATGTGCATAGCACTACTGGTCCCTGCCAGGTGCACTCCTTTTTGGGGCATCCCATTCTGTGACTACAGCAGCCTCTATTTAAGACCATATAACCATTTGCACTTATTCTAATTGAAATTAGGCCTGATAAAGACACTTTTGCTGTGCATAGCACTACTGGTCCCTGCCAGGTGCACTCCTTTTTGGAGCATCCCATTCTGTGACAACACCAGCCTCTATTTAAGACCATATAACCATTTGCACTTATTCTAATTGAAATTAGGCCTGATAAAGACACTTTTGCTGTGCATAGCACTACTGGTCCCTGCCAGGTGCACTCCTTTTTGGGGCATCCCATTCTGTGACTACAGCAGCCTCTATTTAAGACCATATAACCATTTGCACTTATTCTAATTGAAATTAGGCCTGATAAAGACACTTTTGCTGTGCATATTCTTACTGCTGCCTGCCAGGTGCACTCCTGTTGGGGCATCCCATTCTGTGACTACACCAGCCTCTATTTAAGACCATATAACCATTTGCACCTATTATAATTGAAATTAGGCCTGATAAAGACACTTTTGCTGTGCATAGCACTACTGATCCCTGCCAGGTGCACTTCTTTTTGGGGCATCCCATTCTGTGACTACAGCAGCCTCTATTTAAGACCATATAACCATTTGCACTTATTCTAATTGAAATTAGGCCTGATAAAGACACTTTTGCTGTGCATAGCACTACTGGTCCCTGCCAGGTGCACTCCTTTTTGGGGCATCCCATTCTGTGACTACACCAGCCTCTATTTAAGACCATATAACCATTTGCACTTATCCTAATTGAAATTAGGCCTGATAAAGACACTTTTGCTGTGCATAGCACTACTGGTCCCTGCCAGGTGCACTCCTTTTTGGGGCATCCCATTCTGTGACTACAGCAGCCTCTATTTAAGACCATATAACCATTTGCACTTATTCTAATTGAAATTAGGCCTGATAAAGACACTTTTGCTGTGCATATTCTTACTGCTGCCTGCCAGGTGCACTCCTTTTTTGGGCATCCCATTCTGTGACTACAGCAGCCTCTATTTAAGACCATATAACCATTTGCACTTATTCTAATTGAAATTAGGCCTGATAAAGACACTTTTGCTGTGCATATTCATACTGCTGCCTGCCAGGTGCACTCCTGTTGGGGCATCCCATTCTGTGACTACACCAGCCTCTATTTAAGACCATATACCCATTTGCACCTATTATGATTAAAATTAGGCCTGATAAAGACACTTTTGCTGTGCATAGCACTACTGGTCCCTGCCAGGTGCACTCCTTTTTGGGGCATCCCATTCTGTGACTACAGCAGCCTCTATTTAAGACCATATAACCATTTGCACTTATTCTAATTGAAATTAGGCCTGACAAAGACACTTTTGCTGTGCATATTCTTACTGCTGCCTGCCAGGTGCACTCCTGTTGGGGCATCCCATTCTGTGACTTTACCAGCCTCTATTTAAGAATATATAACCATTTGCACCTATTATAATTGAAATTAGGCCTGATAAAGACACTTTTGCTGTGCATATTCTTACTGCTGCCTGCCAGGTGCACTCCTGTTGGGGCATCCCATTCTGTGACTACACCAGCCTCTATTTAAGACCATATAACCATTTGCACCTATTATAATTGAAATTAGGCCTGATAAAGACACTTTTGCTGTGCATAGCACTACTGGTCCCTGCCAGGTGCACTCCTTTTTGGGGCATCCCATTCTGTGACTACACCAGCCTCTATTTAAGACCATATAACCATTTGCACCTATTACAATTGAAATTAGGCCTGATAAAGACACTTTTGCTGTGCATAGCACTACTGGTCCCTGCCAGGTGCACTCCAGTTGGGGCATCCCATTCTGTGACTACACCAGCCTCTATTTAAGACCATATAACCATTTGCACTTATTCTAATCGAAATTAGGCCTGATAAAGACACTTTTGCTGTGCATATTCTTACTGCTGCCTGCCAGGTGCACTCCTGTTGGGGCATCCCATTCTGTGACTACACCAGCCTCTATTTAAGACCATATAACCATTTGCACTTATTCTAATTGAAATTAGGCCAGATAAAGACACTTTTGCTGTGCATAGCACTACTGGTCCCTGCCAGGTGCACTCCTTTTTGGGGCATCCCATTTTGTGACTACAGCAGCCTCTATTTAAGACCATATAACCATTTGCACTTATTCTAATTGAAATTAGGCCTGATAAAGACACTTTTGCTGTGCATATTCTTACTGCTGCCTGCCAGGTGCACTCCTGTTGGGGCATCCCATTCTGTGACTACACCAGCCTCTATTTAAGACCATATAACCATTTGCACTTATTCTAATTGAAATTAGGCCTGATAAAGACACCTTTGCTGTGCATAGCACTACTGGTCCCTGCCAGGTGCACTCCTTTTTGGGGCATCCCATTCTGTGACTACACCAGCCTCTATTTAAGACCATATAACCATTTGCACTTATTCTAATTGAAATTAGGCCTGATAAAGACACTTTTGCTGTGCATATTCGTACTACTGCCTGCCAGGTGCACTCCTGTTGGGGCATCCCATTCTGTGACTACACCAGCCTCTATTTAAGACCATATAACCATTTGCACCTATTATAATTGAAATTAGGCCTGATAAAGACACTTTTGCTGTGCATAGCACTACTGGTCCCTGCCAGGTGCACTCCTTTTTGGGGCATCCCATTCTGTGACTACAGCAGACTCTATTTAAGACCATATAACCATTTGCACTTATTCTAATTGAAATTAGGCCTGATAAAGACACTTTTGCTGTGCATATTCTTACTGCTGCCTGCCAGGTGCACTCCTGTTGGGGCATCCCATTCTGTGACTACACCAGCCTCTATTTAAGACCATATAACCATTTGCACCTATTATAATTGAAATTAGGCCCGATAAAGACACTTTTGCTGTGCATAGCACTACTGGTCCCTGCCAGGTGCACTCCTTTTTGGGGCATCCCATTCTGTGACTACAGCAGCCTCTATTTAAGACCATATAACCATTTGCACTTATTCTAATTGAAATTAGGCCTGATAAAGACACTTTTGCTGTGCATAGCACTACTGGTCCCTGCCAGGTGCACTCCTTTTTGGGGCATCCCATTCTGTGACTACACCAGGCTCTATTTAAGACCATATAACCATTTGCACTTATTCTAATTGAAATTAGGCCTGATAAAGACACTTTTGCTGTGCATAGCACTACTGGTCCCTGCCAGGTGCACTCCTTTTTGGGGCATCCCATTCTGTGACTACACCAGCCTCTATTTAAGACCATATAAACATTTGCACTTATTCTAATTGAAATTAGGCCTGATAAAGACACTTTTGCTGTGCATAGCACTACTGGTCCCTGCCAGGTGCACTCCTTTTTGGGGCATCCCATTCTGTGACTACAGCAGCCTCTATTTAAGACCATATAACCATTTGCACTTATTCTAATTGAAATTAGGCCTGATAAAGACACTTTTGCTGTGCATATTCTTACTGCTGCCTGCCAGGTGCACTCCTGTTGGGGCATCCCATTCTGTGACTACACCAGCCTCTATTTAAGACCATATAACCATTTGCACTTATTCTAATTGAAATTAGGCCAGATAAAGACACTTTTGCTGTGCATAGCACTACTGGTCCCTGCCAGGTGCACTCCTTTTTGGGGCATCCCATTTTGTGACTACAGCAGCCTCTATTTAAGACCATATAACCATTTGCACTTATTCTAATTGAAATTAGGCCTGATAAAGACACTTTTGCTGTGCATATTCTTACTGCTGCCTGCCAGGTGCACTCCTGTTGGGGCATCCCATTCTGTGACTACACCAGCCTCTATTTAAGACCATATAACCATTTGCACTTATTCTAATTGAAATTAGGCCTGATAAAGACACTTTTGCTGTGCATAGCACTACTGGTCCCTGCCAGGTGCACTCCTTTTTGGGGCATCCCATTCTGTGACTACACCAGCCTCTATTTAAGACCATATAACCATTTGCACTTATTCTAATTGAAATTAGGCCTGATAAAGACACTTTTGCTGTGCATATTCGTACTACTGCCTGCCAGGTGCACTCCTGTTGGGGCATCCCATTCTGTGACTACACCAGCCTCTATTTAAGACCATATAACCATTTGCACCTATTATAATTGAAATTAGGCCTGATAAAGACACTTTTGCTGTGCATAGCACTACTGGTCCCTGCCAGGTGCACTCCTTTTTGGGGCATCCCATTCTGTGACTACAGCAGACTCTATTTAAGACCATATAACCATTTGCACTTATTCTAATTGAAATTAGGCCTGATAAAGACACTTTTGCTGTGCATATTCTTACTGCTGCCTGCCAGGTGCACTCCTGTTGGGGCATCCCATTCTGTGACTACACCAGCCTCTATTTAAGACCATATAACCATTTGCACCTATTATAATTGAAATTAGGCCTGATAAAGACACTTTTGCTGTGCATAGCACTACTGGTCCCTGCCAGGTGCACTCCTTTTTGGGGCATCCCATTCTGTGACTACAGCAGCCTCTATTTAAGACCATATAACCATTTGCACTTATTCTAATTGAAATTAGGCCTGATAAAGACACTTTTGCTGTGCATAGCACTACTGGTCCCTGCCAGGTGCACTCCTTTTTGGGGCATCCCATTCTGTGACTACACCAGGCTCTATTTAAGACCATATAACCATTTGCACTTATTCTAATTGAAATTAGGCCTGATAAAGACACTTTTGCTGTGCATAGCACTACTGGTCCCTGCCAGGTGCACTCCTTTTTGGGGCATCCCATTCTGTGACTACACCAGCCTCTATTTAAGACCATATAAACATTTGCACTTATTCTAATTGAAATTAGGCCTGATAAAGACACTTTTGCTGTGCATAGCACTACTGGTCCCTGCCAGGTGCACTCCTTTTTGGGGCATCCCATTCTGTGACTACAGCAGCCTCTATTTAAGACCATATAACCATTTGCACTTATTCTAATTGAAATTAGGCCTGATAAAGACACTTTTGCTGTGCATATTCTTACTGCTGCCTGCCAGGTGCACTCCTGTTGGGGCATCCCATTCTGTGACTACACCAGCCTCTATTTAAGACCACATAACCATTTGCACCTATTATAATTGAAATTAGGCCTGATAAAGACACTTTTGCTGTGCATAGCACTACTGGTCCCTGCCAGGTGCACTCCTTTTTGGGGCATCCCATTCTGTGACTACAGCAGCCTCTTTTTAAGACCATATAACCATTTGCACTTATTCTAATTGAAATTAGGCCTGATAAAGACACTTTTGCTGTGCATATTCTTACTGCTGCCTGCCAGGTGCACTCCTGTTGGGGCATCCCATTCTGTGACTACACCAGCCTCTATGTAAGACCATATAACCATTTGCACCTATTATAATAGAAATTAGGCCTGATAAAGACACTTTTGCTGTGCATAGCACTACTGGTCCCTGCCAGGTGCACTCCTGTTTGGGGCATCCCATTCTGTGACTACAGCAGCCTCTATTTAAGACCATATAACCATTTGCACTTATTCTAATTGAAATTAGGCCTGATAAAGACACTTTTGCTGTGCATATTCTTACTGCTGCCTGCCAGGTGCACTCCTGTTGGGGCATCCCATTCTGTGACTACACCAGCCTCTATTTAAGACCATATAACCATTTGCACCTATTATAATTGAAATTAGGCCTGATAAAGACACTTTTGCTGTGCATAGCACTACTGGTCCCTGCCAGGTGCACTCCTTTTTGGGGCATCCCATTGTGTGACTACAGCAGCCTCTATTTAAGACCATATAACCATTTGCACTTATTCTAATTGAAATTAGGCCTGATAAAGACACTTTTGCTGTGCATAGCACTACTGGTCCCTGCCAGGTGCACTCCTTTTTGGGGCATCCCATTCTGTGACTACACCAGCCTCTATTTAAGACCATATAACCATTTGCACTTATTCTAATTGAAATTAGGCCTGATAAAGACACTTTTGCTGTGCATAGCACTACTGGTCCCTGCCAAGTGCACTCCTTTTTGGGGCATCCCATTCTGTGACTACACCAGCCTCTATTTAAGACCATATAACCATTTGCACTTATTCTAATTGAAATTAGGCCTGATAAAGACACTTTTGCTGTGCATAGCACTACTGGTCCCTGCCAGGTGCACTCCTTTTTGGGGCATCCCATTCTGTGACTACAGCAGCCTCTATTTAAGACCATATAACCATTTGCACTTATTCTAATTGAAATTAGGCCTGATAAAGACACTTTTGCTGTGCATATTCTTACTGCTGCCTGCCAGGTGCACTCCTGTTGGGGCATCCCATTCTGTGACTACACCAGCCTCTATTTAAGACCATATAACCATTTGCACCTATTATAATTGAAATTAGGCCTGATAAAGACACTTTTGCTGTGCATAGCACTACTGGTCCCTGCCAGGTGCACTCCTTTTTGGGGCATCCCATTCTGTGACTACAGCAGCCTCTATTTAAGACCATATAACCATTTTCACTTATTCTAATTGAAATTAGGCCTGATAAAGACACTTTTGCTGTGCATAGCACTACTGGTCCCTGCCAGGTGCACTCCTTTTTGGGGCATCCCATTCTGTGACTACACCAGCCTCTATTTAAGACCATATAACCATTTGCACTTATTCTAATTGAAATTAGGCCTGATAAAGACACTTTTGCTGTGCATAGCACTACTGGTCCCTGCCAGGTGCACTCCTTTTTGGGGCATCCCATTCTGTGACTACAGCAGCCTCTATTTAAGACCATATAACCATTTGCACTTATTCTAATTGAAATTAGGCCTGATAAAGACACTTTTGCTGTGCATATTCTTACTGCTGCCTGCCAGGTGCACTCCTGTTGGGGCATCCCATTCTGGGACTACACCAGCCTCTATTTAAGACCATATAACCATTTGCACCTATTATAATTGAAATTAGGCCTGATAAAGACACTTTTGCTGTGCATAGTACTACTGGTCCCTGCCAGGTGCACTCCTTTTTGGGGCATCCCATTCTGTGACTACAGCAGCCTCTATTTAAGACCATATAACAATTTGAAATTTTTCTAATTTCAAATAAGGCCTGATAAAGACACTTTTGCTGGGCATATTCTTACTGCTGCCTGCCAGGTGCACTCCTGTTGGGGCATCCCATTCTGTGACTACCCCAGCCTCTATTTAAGACCATATAACCATTTGCACCTATTATAATTGAAATTAGGCCTGATAAAGGCACTTTTGCTGTGCATAGTCTTACTGCTGCCTGCCAGGTGCTCTCTGGTTTTTGGGGCATCCCATTCTGTAACATACCATTAGCCTCTGCATTTACTGTAAGCTGCACAGTTATTTAAAGAAATTTGGCCTGTATGAGCCTGCTAACACACTGCTGCTGTGTGCATATATACTGATCTCAAGTCAGCTTTGGGGCATCCCATTCTGTAACATACCATTAGCCTCTGCATTTACTGTAAGCTGCACAGCTATTTAAAAAAATTTGGCCTGTATGAGCCTGCCTACACACTGCTGCTGTGTGCATATATACTGATCTCAAGTCAGCTTTGGGGCATCCCATTCTGTAACATACCATTAGCCTCTGCATTTACTGTAAGCTGCACAGTTATTTGAAGAAATTTGGCCTGTATGAGCCTGCTAACACACTGCTGCTGTGTGCATATATACTGATCTCAAGTCTGCTTGGGGCATCCCATTCTGTAACATACCATTAGCCTCTGCATTTACTGTAAGCTGCACAGTTATTTAAAGAAATTTGGCCTGTATGAGCCTTCTAACACACTGCTGCTGTGTGCATATATACTGATCTCAAGTCAGCTTTGGGGCATCCCATTCTGTAACATAACATAACCTACCTACCATACTAAGCAGCTCTCTTATTTAAACTAAGCATGCCTCTTATTTACACTAAGCAGCTCTCTTATTTAAGCTAAGCAGCTCTCTTATTTAAACTAAGCAGGCCTCTTGGAGGCTGATTGTCCACTTTTGGGTGTGCATTTATATTCGGTTTCATATACAGTGGGGTATCCCAATTTGTAAGATAACCTACCCCAACCATGTAAACTAAATAGGCCTGTTGCAGCCTGAGTTTCTCTGCTTGCGTTTGGCCTGCATTACAATCTGTCTCTTTTAATGACACTGCTGCCTGGGGTATCCCAATTTGTAAGATAACCTACCCCAACCATGTAAACTAAAGGTTACGTCCTTCCAGAAGGAAAACTTATGCCGAACACTATTTTTGTTAGGGGCATTGACCTTTGGATTGATCGGCATGAAATTAAGGTTTTTTTTTCAAAGTATGGCGCTGTAAAGAAGGTCAAAATTATTTCTCATACTTGGATTATTGTTACTTTTTGTTCAGCTTGAAATATACCAGGCCACACGGGCATCCCAAGGCACATGCTATTTTAACCCTATCTGTTATACAACATAAGCGTTGATCAGCATCAGCTGCTTTATTAAGCTACTTCAGTTTGCACTTGTTTTTGACTGCTTTTAATAAACCAGGCCGCAGGGCACCCCAAAGCTGCACCTTGCACCCTATCTGGTATACAACATAAGCGTTGATCAGCATCAGCTTCATTAAGCTACTTCAGTTTGCACTTCCTTTTTGACTGCTTTCATTTAACCAGGCCGCAGGGCACCCCAAAGCTGCACCTTGCACCCTACCTGTTTATACTAAATAAGCATCTACAGCCTCAGCTTTATTAAGTTATTGCATTTTGATTTGGTTTTGGTCTGCTTTAAATACACCAGGCCGCAGGGCATCCCAAACCTGCATGTTGCACCCCATCTGTTATACTAAATAAGCGTTGATCAGCATCAGCTTTATTAAGCTATTGCATTTTGCATTGGTTTTTGTACTGCTGCCAAAACACTAGCCCATACGGGCATCCCAAACCAGCACATGTCACCCTATCTGTTATACTAAATAAGCTTCTACAGGCCCTTTTTTATTTATTTATTTTTATTTATATAGAGCTGCAATAGCTTATATTGTGAGGTAAATTTGCCATTTTTCCAGCATAATATAGAGCAGCCCCTGTGTAAATCTGAGGGGCAATAGCTTATATAGTGAGGTAAATTTGCCATTTTGCTTCGTTATATAGAGCAGGCCCTGTGTAAATCTGAGGGGCAATAGCTTATATTGTGAGGTAAATTTGCCATTTTGCAGCATAATATAGAGCAGCCCCTGTGTAAATCTGAGGGGCAATAGCTTATATAGTGAGGTAAATTTGCCATTTTGCTTCGTTATATAGAGCAGGCCCTGTGTAAATCTGAGGGGCAATAGCTTATATTGTGAGGTAAATTTGCCATTTTGCAGCATAATATAGAGCAGCCCCTGTGTAAATCTGAGGGGCAATAGCTTATATTGTGAGGTAAATTTGCCATTTTGCTTCGTTATATAGAGCAGGCCCTGTGTAAATCTGAGGGGAAATAGTTTATATTATGAGGTAAATTCATGGTTTTGCACCATTATATGGAGCAGCCCCTGTGTAAATCTGAGGGGCAATAGCTTATATTGTGAGGTAAATTTGCCATTTTGCAGCATAATATAGAGCAGCCCCTGTGTAAATCTGAGGGGCAATAGCTTATATAGTGAGGTAAATTTGCCATTTTGCTTCGTTATATAGAGCAGCCCAGTTGCCATCTAAATCAACTACTGTCAGCTTTTCCAGGGCAAACTCTGCTAGTTGCGGACACAAGTCAAGTTTGGCTTCCCAGCAAATCCAGTGGATCCTGAAGGTGTGTTGGCATGGTCATGTCAAGGTATGACATGACCTGCTGTTTGAGGTCCAGCTCCAGGTCTTCCTGCTGCTCATGAGTAGATTCACTATGCGGGTGTAGAAAGCTACTCACTAGCGACTGAAGACTGAGGCTGCTGCTGATGGAGCTGCTGCTGCTGCTCCTTCCACCCCCCCAGCAGCAGCCAGCAGACCTGCGGGAGTATGGGCCATGGCGCAGATAGACATCGCCCAACTGACTACGTGGGATGTCTCTGTAGTAGGTCAGTTTGTCCTCCCTCTCAGTGGGCGTAAAAAATGCCCCCATTTTGTGCCGGAAGCGAGGGTCCAATAAGTTGGAGAGCCAGAAGTCTTCCCGCTGACAAATGGAGACAATTCTGCGCTCACTAGTACGCAAGCATGTGAGCATGCATCGTTCCATTTGTGCAAGTGACTCGGAGGGACTACCTGTCTCCATCTCCACTGTAAACTGCCACGGTGTGTCTGGGTCCTCTGTCTCGCCTTCCTCACAACCCTCTAGCTCCTGTGGCTGCTCCTGCTCCTCCTCTCCTGTCAGATGACTAGATAAAATGGTCATTTTGTGAAACCTAAACTGTGGTTTGCTGTGCCCCACCCCCTCCTCCTCCACTTCAGCCCCCACAGGCTTCATGTGGCTGTGAAATGTATGTGCCATGTCTCCAGTGCCCTGACCAGCCATGGTTTCCAACATGTGTTGTAGTACATGAAGCAGTGGAATCTCATCGTTCATCTCATAGTCCTGGCAACTGACTAATAACGTAGCTTCCTCAAAGGGCCTGAGCAAACGGTCGGTGTCACGTATGAGCTGCCAATGGTTTACATTGAATTTACACAGGGGTGTCCCCCTATCCGTTTGGATCATCCAGAAATCCGTGATGGCTTTTCTCTGTTCCTATAGTGCAGTGGTCCTCAACCCTGTCCTCAAGGCCCACCAACATGTCATGTTTTTTGGATCTCCAATTAGCCAGCTCTATTGCTCTGCAGCTGCACTAATTACTCCACCTGTGCATCTTTGTGGAGATCTGCAAAACCTGGCCTGTTGGTGGGCCTTGAGGACAGGGTTGGGGACCACTGCTATAGTGGATCCTGCATATGGAGGGTGGAATTCCAACGGGTGGAAACATCGCAAATCAGACTATGGTGGGGTACACCGTTGTGACGCTGAGGCTCAATAAGGTTGTGCTTGGTGGTGTAGGAGTGCCAGAAGTGCATGCTAACTTTCTTTCCTGTTGTTCGGATGTCTTTCAGATGGGGGCAAGACTTCAAAACTAGACTGAACACGTGTGCCATGTCAGGACGCATGACTCTGGCTTCCTTGTCGCAGTGCAAACAAGATGTTCTTCCAAGTGTAATGCAGCAGGCTGGACTTATGGTGACGCTGTCTGAGAGGAGAAATCCCTCAGACATCAAGATTAAAAATCCCAAGAATTTTTGAGGGCTAATTATTCAGAGGCAAATGATAGCTAGTTGTTTCTGATTTAATTACAAGGTGGAAACACACCCTCAAACAAAACTTCACTTTGGCAATACTATTGCATTTGTCTATTCATAATTATATGTATATACACTAACTAACCTACTTTTTCTCCACAGGATGCTGCATGAAACACTGCCACATCACTGAGTAGCTGATTTTTCCTAACAACAGTCCGCAATAATTCACTGCTGCTGCCGCCGCCACCGCCGCAGACTCCAGGGACCCTCTTCCACTACCTCGGCTTGCAACACCTCCTCCCACGACACTCTCCTCATCACTAATTGCCGGCTAGTGGAAGAAGAGGCGAGTGTCTCCTCCACTTCTTGGCTGGGCAGTAGCTGCTGAATTTTATGATTAGCAGATCTTCATCAATGGATAGTGGAGCTGAACCCAAAGCATAACAGACAGACAGTTGACTGGGGGTGTCAGATGCCACTTGTGATGCAGTGGACTGCTTTTGCAGCACTTCGAGACAAAGTTGCTTCATTGGCTGACACAATGACTGGTAAAGCTGTGGAACATATGGTTGAAAAGCAAGAATAACCATTTGTTTTTATATGAAAAAGACCCTGGTTTATACAGATTTTTTTTCTCCAGAGACTGCCCTGCGTGGAAATGAATGGCGCATGGATCATCCAAGCTTTCCTCCCAACAATGCCTGATGTATTCCAGTAGATTGATGATGGAGCCAGACCCACACTAAAGAAAGATGGATCGTGCAAAACAGATTTAAGGCGCTGCTCTCCAGTTACAGACATTCCTCCGCATTGGACCACAAGTAAGTATTGATAAAAAATCCTTTACGTTACTCTTACTTTTTATTAATATTCTTCGGATAAGACGGATCAGACATGATTCCAGATTAAAAATTCCAAGAATTTTTGAGGGCTAATTAGTCAGAGGCAATGATACCTTCTTGTTTCTGATTTAATTAAAAGGTGGAAACACACCCTCAAACAAAACTTCACTTTGGCAATACTTTTGCATTTGTTTATTCATAATTTTATGTAGATATTACTAACTAAGCTACTTTTTCTCCACATGACTCTCCACAGGGTGTGATTCATCCAATTTTTGGGCTCCTGAAGCCAACCCCAGGGTCTCTTTAAAGTAATGTTTGGGCTCCTGCTGCTGCTGCTGCCAACTCCAGGGTGTGATTCATCCAATTTTTGGGCTGCTGAAGCCAACCCCAGTGTCTCTTTAAAGTAATGTTTGGGCTCCTGCTGCTGCTGCTGCTGCCAACTCCAGGGTGTGATTCATCCAATGTTTGGGCTCCTGAAGCCAACCCCAGTGTCTCTTTAAAGTAATATTTGGGCTCCTGCTGCTGCTGCCAACTCCAGGGTGTGATTCATCCAATTTTTGGGCTCCTGAAGCCAACCCCAGGGTCTCTTTAAAGTAATGTTTGGGCTCCTGCTGCTGCTGCCAACTCCAGGGTGTGATTCATCCAATTTTTGGGCTCCTGAAGCCAACTCCAGTGTCTCTTTAAAGTAATATTTGGGCTTCTGCTGCTGCTTGCAACTCCAGGGTGTGATTCATCCAATTTTTGGGCTCCTGAAGCAAACCCCAGTGTCTCTTTCAGCCAATGTTTGGGCTCCTGCTGCTGCTCCTGGCAACTCCAGGGTGTGATTCATCCAATTTTTGGGCTCCTGCTGCTGCCAACTCCAGTGTCTCTTTAAAGCAATGTTTGGGCTCCTGCCCCTCATAGTGATGCCACTTCAACTCTCTGCAATTGTGCCGCTCCGCAATTCTATTAGCGATGCCTCTGATCTGCATGTGATATTTATTCAAAGTATTATTTAACTAACCCAGCACGCATCCTGTGCTTGTTACAGCAAGGCAGAATGGTTTCCAACCCTATTGAGGCTCTAGGAGGCTCACAAATAGCCGTTTCGTCGCAAATTTATTCGGGTCGAAACGATTTTTGTCGGAAAATTTGGCGAATCAGTCGAATCGAATTTTTCAAAGGTTCGCTCATCTCTAGTGGCTAACTATGAGACATGTTGTGGTACAGTATGGTTCTACTGTAATGGCTTATGTTTATCTGGTGACATCATGATGAAACTATGACTTGCATTCATCCCCATTTGGAAAAATAGGTTTGCCTACTGCTGCTGAGAAGATTTTCTGATTTGCAAAAAGTAGTCTATGTGCTTTTTTTTATTTATGATCCCCAATAGGAAGGAGATTGATAAATTATTGATTTATTGTTCTGGCAAATAGTATTATTAAATATGTTCCCCTTTTTCACATATATCACCTAATCATTTTATTTAAAAATCAGTGGTTCTGGTGTGCGTGTTGCTGTGTGTGTGTGTCTCCTTCAGGATTTTCCCATTTGGAATTAATATAGTAAAGAATAAATAAAGAGATTCTGTCTATGAACTTCTAAGACTGTACAAAATCAACAATCTCGAATATATGGAATGCAGACAGTCAAACCTAAGATGTTCTTAAGCTTGGGCAGAGATAGTCGGTAAACTAACAGTAAACCAGCCAAAGCAAGGGGATATGAGACTTATTCAGGTTAGATGGACAAACCAATGATTGAGAAAGCATTCCAAGGCCTGATGGATGCTTTTTTCCCTAAACAAACAACTGTGCGGGTCCCCTGGGCCCAGCTATTTCCTACCACACCGATCACCTAACCCACCTTAGGGGCAAAGGAATGTGCAGATTCCACAGACACAGAAGACTCGCTCATCTGCACATTTCTATGTGGACTGAATACAAAAAGCCTCTATGTGCAGCTGCAACAGAGAGCGAGGTGTCCAAAAGGAATGCCATGATACTTAAGAAGTGGAATTGGGAGCATAGAATGATCATTTTCAGCCAAGCATAAACAATCATCATCAGTCTACAGGTCTACATACATTTACTTGTATAAATACGTAACTCATCAGAGCACAAACACTGCACAGTTTAATTGGTGTGACCGTACTCATTTTGCTTTATAAATATGCATAGCTTTTTAGCTTTCAAAGGTCTCAATATGACTGAATCAGATTTGGGGCATGATAACTATAGACTGACCAAAAAACGTTGTACTTTGTGAATAAGTAGAACATTAAGAACCTCCAAGTTTAACGTAAGTAATTAGGACCAATTTATGTTATATGGTTATTTAGATTTAATGGGCAACTGAATATTTACTTAAAAAAGAACCAGTTCCAGACATGTACTACCAAAGCCAATGTTAGAGTTTGAGTGGCTAAACAGGT
The DNA here is from genome assembly GCA_027917425.1 of Gastrophryne carolinensis. Taxonomy (NCBI): domain Eukaryota; kingdom Metazoa; phylum Chordata; class Amphibia; order Anura; family Microhylidae; genus Gastrophryne; species Gastrophryne carolinensis. The sequence goes on from CM051236.1 coordinate 296,815,938, forward strand.
CCTCAAACAGACACAGAATTAAAGAGGATCTGAAACAAAGACAACAGAATTAGGAAAGACAAAAACTGTAAAAGAAAGAGAAAGAATGCACCTGTCACTGACAAACTGAGGGACAGCACCCACCTGCTTCTTTTGAAAGATCTTGGAAATGTATTTAATATTTTGTACAAAAGCTTTTGCTGCCAATGACAGATTTGAGAACTAGTCTCATATATTACTCAGGTGTGATTTTGGCCTATTCTTCCACAAAACACTCAAATCCTAAAGGCTGCATGGGCTTCTTCTATGAAGTCTGAGTTTTAGTTCCTTCATAGAATTTCAATTAGATTCAGGCCAGGGAATTGGCCGGGCTATTCTAGCAGTATTTTCTTTCCACTCCATCGTTTCTGCCAGAGAACCATGTCAGAGTCTCCCTGAATGTTTCCTCAATAATGTATTTGTCCAAATTATCCTTCCTTCCATGAGTTTACCACCTCCATACTTCACTGACTCATCTGACCAGATTATATTCTCAGGCAAACATAAAACGTTCTTCATCATGTTCTTCCACAATGGAGTTTTGCATGGTGAGCGAGCATACAGATCATGGAGGTTGAAGTACTTTAAAACAGTTATGCCTTCTGATTCCAGGTCTTTCTGTAGCTCTCCACAGGTGGCACTTGGACAACTCTTCTGATAATTATTTTCACTTCTCTGTCTGAAATCTTGCAGGGAACATTGTGGTTGGTTTATGATGAAATGATGTTCTTTCCACTTCCAGATTATGACTCCTATGGTTTAAGAAAGGATCATTGTCAGTTTTCTTCCAACCAGAAGTAATGACCTGAATCACTGACCTTAAATCAGACATGTTTCATTTGAGCAGTCTCATCCGATCTCTATCATTATGTGCGACCAGTAAACCCTATTGGTTGCTGCAGTAATGAGGGGCACACTTTGTGACTGCCATAGACCCATTGTGCTAAGTAAACTAGAAGTATCAAAAAACTTCAACTAAATCCCACTCCGGTAGCTTAAAATTAAAATTGAATTTTGGATTGCTTTAACTATATTAATGGCAGGCAAACTAATTTGGAATGTCCACACTTTACACTTTAACACTTTGGGGGCTATGCACTTACCTTACTCTCACCGGTGCCTGCATGTGTGGAATCTGCAAAGCAACCAGCATTCTCCACTTCATGCTGCAGTTTCTGAAATATATGCTCTGCCAGAGAAGGGAGGAGTAGGTGGTGTTTAGTTGCCAAAGGATCCAGGTCCATGGGTCACCTTTTGAATCCCCCATGATCACCCTGTATACTTACTTCATCAACACTGCCATGGCACATGGGATCTATGCACCTGCTTCAGCCCTATCAGGGGGGCAGGCACAAATACACACATCCGAAGGGAAGAAGCCAGCGGGAGGAGTGTGGCTAGCCACCAGTCAGGTTCTCTAGCCACACATAAATTACACACAGCTAGGAAAGCTGATTGGAGGAAAGTCTAAACATGCACCATGAGATCACTGGTAAGGTAAACATACAAGGAAAACTTAGGTGTTTCACGCCACAGGGCATCCCAAATCAGGTTGGCCCCGGGGCACAGACACAAACCTGAGATAATGAAAATTGAGAGATTCGAGTTTTAGTACACATCATGCTTTAGGTCCAGATGCACAGCAAACAGATTAAAACAGTTTTTATTAACGGTCCATAAAGGGCAAGTACAAACTTCTGCAGCAACTCCCCTGGTGACAGCTTACAAAACAGGACCATGACTAGCAGTGAGCGCTGGCTTTGGCCCTAGGAATTCTGGGGCACATGATCACGGTGGTGTGTGTGCTCAGAAACCAGGACTGTGCATGGACTGCTGTTAGGGAATAAAAGTTACAAACCTTTTTGTTTTGTTTATTGAGTTTACAGTCCCATTAAATATATTGCAACTCCATACTCCATAACTATATATAACTCCACCATTTGCCATATTTACTCACCTTGCTGGTGATCCCATGGCACATGTTTGGGCTGTCCTCCAATCAGCATTGTATGCCATGCATATGAATGAGCAGCAAAATGCAGAATGTCCCACTCTGTAAACCTTCCCCCCCGAGTCACCCACAAATCTTACCTCTCTGACAAGCCTATGACAAATGCGCTGCCAGCACCAGCATCACTTGCATTCCTTCTCGACTATGCGTGGCCACACCCGCCGCAACTGAATGGCTGTGCGTGGTTGCGCAAAGCCAAAAGATGTGAGTCATGACGCACACCGCCGATGTGTGTGGCTGGGAAATTCCATTCAGCTTCTCTAGACGGAGAAGCTGATTGGATGCATAACGCACGTTAAAGACCAAAACCCAGGATAGTGAAAATCCTGGGTTTTGTTTCTTTTTAAAGCCTCCTGGACTTGTACTGTGCTACAACAAAACATTTGGGGAAACTGCAAACATGACTTCCAATTAAAGTGGGTAAATACCCATTTTTTACAAAGCACTGCCTTACCTGCCCTTAATCCCCTAGTGAGATCTGGCTTTTTGATTTACCACCGGCAGTGACCTGGTCCAGTTTTCCCCAGCAACTGCAGTTTCAGAAGAAATCTCAATACAATTCTTTCAGGCAGAGCATCCCTATTTTTAATGACCCACTGTTTGTATGCCAATGTAGCATCTAGGAAACATTCCTGGCATTCTCACGGCACAAGCACAGGCTGCTCAGCCAATCAGCACTCTCGCAGTTTTGCTCTGCTCCATTTGGCAATGCAAGCCGCTGTGACATCGCAACAGCTAGTTAGCCAGATGGAGCCAGGTGTGCCGCTGGCCTCATCCCCACTCACCTAGGCTGTGGCCTTGCCCATGCCAGCCATTCATAAAGGCCTGGTGCAGGTATGCACCACAGATAGAGATGTGCTATGGATGTGGCCATGGCACAGAGATGTGACGGGTGCTGGTGGAAGAGGTAAGTGGATTAGGTGATCCGGGGGGGCTTTCACACTGTGAGTGGGAGTCCCAGGGTGTGGGACTTGGACAGCCCTGGAATCTTTTAGACTCCAAGCACTCGGATGTTTCTTTTTAAAAATGTGTAAAAGTTTAAGGGTTCTAAATACTTTTTCAAGGATATATATATATATATTTATTAAAAAATATATTGCAAGTCAGGGCAGTGATGAAGTGTGATCAATGTTAACATTTTTTTTCATGGTTTCTATATTTGAATTATGCAGATCTAACCTCAACATTTTTAAGCTTATCAGCTATGTAAAAAAAAACAGGAAGGAAATTCGGCAGAGTTTGTGCATCATACACGTTTTGTCTCAGCAATCAAAATCTAGCAGAAAGACAAGATCCTGCAAAAGACAGACATGGCAGCTAAGCAAACAGAAACATCTCATAAGTGCTGTAACTTCAAAATCCAAGCTGTGGCATATTTCCTGGCCATATATCATATGGTGAGTCATAAATATGGTGCTGTTCTGTATGTACTGGTTTAATGTCTGTAATTTGACAAGTGCAGATTCTCAGATCTGTAGTATACTGGGTGGCGTTTGCAATGAAAACAGTAACAGTTAACCTACAAGTCTTAACAGTTTTTCCTTTTAGTATCTATTTAAAGTATTTATGCATTGATGTTTCTAGTGTAATTCCCGGATTACTATTAAGTGTGCAGCTAACGGCAACATGTGGGTGGCATCTATAGTCTGATGCCTATTTCAAATGTGTGTTGCTGCATTGACTGTATATTTATATATATATACTGTGCATCATAATATGTCAAATTCTAATCTTCAAGTCACTGAAATGTAAGGTTTCAGGCATTGTCATTTACCAATACTTTAAAATTCCTAAAATTCTTTAACTACTTAAAAGGTAAACAGAGGCTGTTTAATGTCAAGCAGCAAAGTGAATTTATTGAAATAGAAATAAAACAACATATCACATTGCAGGTTAGTGGGGGTTTATACTAATTTAGTGACTTTGGGCCATATTTATGATGTGTGCCTTTTAGCATCATTTTTGTGGCTATAGTGCTAGCTTCGGAGTGCCGGCTTTCTTATCTGGCGCTGTGCTGTGTACTACATTAGTGCTCGCAGTCACTGCGCCAAACGCTAAAAATTAGCTTTCATTGTTGCACTTAGGAATTGATTTGCCTATGTCAGCACCTGTTCCCCAGCATATTTATGTTTTTTTTTCTTACTTGAAATCTTTGGCGCTATATTTTTCCTGCTCTGGTTAGCGTTTTTTCATTACAGTTAGAACAAATCGGAGCTGGGGACAAAGGGAACAAACTTTACAATGCATTTAGGTTGTGTTGTAGTTGGTGATGTTCAAATTACACATTGTTAAGCAAAAGAAGCCATTAAAATCTATTTTAATAACTCACAAAACATTTTGGCCCATCTTGGTCCTGTGTTTCAGTTATTGACAAGTCCCAATGCAAGTTATGTACAAAAAAATATGTTTAATATTAATTATAAGCATTAAACACTACAATCTAGTTCTGCTCATTGTGCTCTGTGGGACCAGGTTTCATCTGGCGCTGCATCAACCAGCGTACCTGACGATGCATCATTTTCGGTGCTAGTGTTAAATTAGAAACATTGCATTTTATTCTGTTCCCCCCATAGGGTGTTGTCGTATCCAAACTTTTAAATAGTGATCCTTACCTCATTGAAAAACCTTTTACCTTACTAAAAATTCCCCATCACAGGTGTAAGTGATTTTTTTTCTTTAGGAAAAACAAAAATAAACATTTTTTATTTCACTTTTTGTCTGTTAAAGTTAAAAAAACTCACCAAGATGTAGTTTTCCATTCACATCCAAATGTACACCCACAGTTACATATACTTCACAAAAAAATTAACATGGCCGCCATGGTGTAGTAGATGCATTTTTGACTGCGTAAGTGGCAAAATGGCCATGATATGCATGTTCATTGATTGTTCCCCTTCCTGCCGTCCTGTTGTCTTCAGGTTACATTTTTCACATTTTGTTATATTCGGTTCTATGAGTTTCCTTATATTTAGGGGGGTTTATTTCATGCAGGAGCATTTTATCTATTGCATCTTTGATATTTGTCCTTTTCTGAAGTTCTGTCATATTTATGCATAGCCATTCTGTGTACTCACTGCTTGTGTTTGTCTCAAGGCAGGGGAAAAATGTCTATGATTGTGCAAGCATACAATGGCCAAATATGCACAAAACTAAAATGTATACTGGATATCAGGAAGCTGTTATTTTTTGAAGCACACACATTTTTTCATATTTGCATTAAGCAGCAATGTATGTCTGTGCGGCAGCAGGACAGCAGTGTGCAGTGCATGAGCACATGCCTATATATATATATATATATATATATATATATATATATATATTCGAGATTGGTCCATCACTGGCCTAGAAAAGGCTGCATCTAAAAAACAGTTGGGGAAAGCTGTATGATGAGACAGAGCCTGTTCCAGGATTTCAATCTGCTGCATGCTTCCTAATATTTGGATTTAATCTGCGTGATTGGCAGGCTGATTCATTACTAGTGGCAGGTAGCGACAGCTGAGCGTCTGTAGCAGGCATTTCTGAGCGCCCGCTAGTAGTCGCTGTGCTCGGCAGTGGTTCGCTAGTTCAGAGCTCCTCAGTCGCTGTGCAGCATTGTTCAATACATTGTGGGGAGTCGCTATATGAGCAGTACAGCGCTGTATGGGAGCGAATGGTAGCGACTGGTCAGTGCGACCGACTCACACCATATTCATCAAATAACGGCCTCACACACCACCGGCGCTCAAAAATGCTTCACTGTAGCCCAGAGCGCCGGAGGCTGTGTGATTAAAGTCTGTTTTTGAACATGTATCCACCAGTAACAAAGCAAAAACATAAGGAATTTCATTGTTATAACATTGCGACATGAACACATTAATTCCAGACCTGTAATGTCAATTCTGCATAAATATATAAAAAATGGTAAAAGTTTTCAAAAATGCCTTTTTCTAGGCCAGGAGAGGTCACAACATTATTTGAGAATATAAAAAAAAAAATTCACCTGCTGCTACCTGTCGTTTACAAGGCACTGGGGAAAGTGGTAAATACTAGATTACTAAGGTGCGCTTCAGGTTAAGTGTTGTAGCAGCTGCCTGGAATAAGGGGTCACTCCTTATCAAGGATGTCTCAGAAAAGTAAAACCTAATTTTCTTAAGATCAAGAATAGTGGTTTAGGCGCGCTTTGGTGTTGAGCCCAGAAACAGGATTTTTCTGAAACCAGAAAAAAAACCTGATTCCAGTGATTTGTGAAAGTGGTTTAGGTACGCTTTAATGCTCGTCTGTTAGAAGCATTTGTAGTCAGAAACAATAAGTTGATTGATTGTGTCTGATTAAATTGATGCTTCTGATGAGATAACTGATACTTTTTGCTGTGTGGTTTTAGTCACGCGGCTCTGATCAAGACTAATTTCCAATCATATAGAAAATGATGAAAAAAACGTAATTTATATAAGATTATAGAAGGAAAAACTCAAGGCTGCGGCCCGGGGGTACGCTGACCTACCCAGGGCCCGTGAGGTTCTACTGCCTGTGTTGTTGTCTGTGGGGTATCTGGTCCCGATGAGTGGTTGCTGTGACTTTAAAAGTCCGGATTCGTCTGGTCTCAGGAAGATCCTCTTTGACTTGGTTGCATTTAATGAATTTCAGGACTAATTCTATATCAGCAAAATATGTTTAATATCACACAATAGATAAAACAATAAAAAGACAGTGTGCAACTATGTGGCTGGGTGATGCGGATATTGGAGATCCTGCTGTTTTCAATCAGCTTGCATCTGTCTAAAAGACAGAGCTGTTGTGGGGCTGCGCAGTGCAGACTCTCTTTAGTCCAAAAGAGGGTGAAAAGTTTGAGTGAAAACAAGTTCACAGGAAGATAAAATCCATCAATTAAGTGAAGTTAGCTGCTAAGCTCCATGTGTAGCAGGCTCCCGACACGCGTTTCGTCTTCCGGTGCCGTCCTCAGGGTGTGTAGTGGGCATGTGTGTAGTAGCCCTCCTTATTGGGTGTTGGGTGATGTCATTTCTTTGCAGAGGATTGTGGGGGATGTAGTTTATATGTGTAGTTCTCTTCCCCGGCTGTTCAGCGGCCACTGTCAGTCCCGCACTGTCATTACTGTGTTTGTCGGCTTCAATTTCATCATATGCTGTAATTTTTGTTTTTTCAGCGGAGTTATTTGAGAGAGCCAGGGTGTGTAGAGTAGTTCATTGTGTTCAAGACATGCAGAGGAAGAACATCAACATATATGTGATTAGAAAAGCAAGTTTAACATATGTCGGCAACTGTATCTGCTATGAAAATACAGAGCTGTATCAATTGAAACATAATAACAGTCTAATATGCTTCTTGCAGCGATATTTTTTTATATACGTGCACGAGCATAGATTTTACTGTTTCTGGTATATTAAATATAGGTATAAAATATAGATTATCAGGTGTATTAATTAATTGCTTCAGTCATGATTGGAAATGCATTTAAATTGTTTGGTTGGAAATGGCAGAGATTAATGTTAATATTAAAGTCTTTGTGGATGATAATTAAATACAGAGAAATTATAAAAATTAGCTAAAAATTGCATTGGGGAAGTTAAGACATCTGGATAAGATTTGAATTAAATTAATATAAATATATAAAAAATATAAAATTAAATATGTGTCTCTTGATTGGTTGAAAATCCAGTGTAAAGGTGTTTGGTTAGAGGAAACCGTAACAGAACTGTGTGTGGATCTTTTCACGATGTGATTTAATATAATATATATAGGGATAAATAAATAAATAATTATGTATATCAATAATCTAATAAATCCAATTCGGTTGTTAAAATGCAGGGTTAAATATAGACTAAAATGTAAAAATTTGTAAAAATGTAGTGTAGTGGAGTCTGGTAAGATTAATGAGTGCTATTGAAGAATCCGAGGCAACTCCAGGAAAAAGAACATACAATAGATCAAAATACAACAAGTACAAAAACCAATATGACACACAATTTAGATATGAAACAGGAGAAAACAGAAGAAGACGATATGGAGGTTATGGTAGAACATATAACTCTTTTAAAGAATATAACAAATATCCACGCAAGGACTCTTTCAATCAGTTCCATCACCAGTTTCCAGATAATCACAATTACAAATATCACCATTATCAATCCCCATACACAAGAAGATCCCCCCTCCACAATAGAGATTGCCATTACCCTTGGTGAGAGACCATATGGAACCCCAAGAACGTCCAGAATTAACAGAAAATCCAAACATTGGTCCCCTACACAGCCAACACCGAAAACCCAAAGACGAGAAGATCGACCTAAACGAAGGGAACATCAACATTTTTCACAACACCAAACCAGAGAGGACAGCAGATACTCAGATCCAACCCAAACCGAATTTCACAAAAAATCTCATACTGACCGTTTCTTAGATCTGGACTTTTCCCATACACCGAAGAGAAAAAATATAGAACTAAAGGCAGAAGAGCGGGGATTAGAATTCAATCAAAAAAATCAAAAAGGAGGAAGGAACAAGAAGAATAAAACAACCGTCCACAGATGGTTTATTCAACCTGACCAATACGAAGTTTAACAACAATGAACTCGCCCTACTAAACAAAGGTTTAAAGTACGCCCCTGTCTCGAAAATAAATAAATTTGAAGCATATGTTGATGTTCTGAAGTTCACTAGAAAATTAAACATTAAGAAATTCTTTGAAGAAAACCGTAAGTTTGAGACCCAACTAGATCAACCAACTCAGGAACATGCAATCCAAGGGACTCCAACATTAGAATCACAGTTTGTTCACACTCAATTAAAAAACAACTCAACATTCAACCCTCAGACCAACAAAGGAGCAATAGCAGTATTCAAAAACTCATTCGGGAAATTAGAGATAAAAAACAAGGGGCAACAGATGGAAAGGAAAAGAAAAAGAATCAATGAAACCATAAAAGGGATCCAAAATAAAAAAAGAAATTATAATAAAATCTGCGGACAAGGGAGGGGGGATAGTTATTCTTGAAAAAGAAAAATACCTACAAGAAACCAACAGGCTACTCAGCGACACAGAAACTTACGAGAAGTTAAATGCAGACCCTACAAGAAATTTCCACCAAAAACTAAAGAACTTACTGGACAAAGGTAGACGATCAGGAATCTTAACAAAAAAAAAAATGTAACTATTTAAATCTGAAAACACCTAGAATTCCAACACTTTATCATCTTCCCAAAGTGCACAAAAATAAAGACTCCCCCCCCCCGGAAGACCAATTGTCAACGGGATAGGCTCATTGACTAGTAGGTTGGGGGAATATATAGACTCTTTCCTCCAACCTCTTGTCCAACAAACCCCTGCTTATTTAAGAGACTCAGGATCCTTCTTAGACTTAATTAAACAACATGAAGACATGGATGAACTCATACTAGCCACAGCAGATGTGAGCACAGTATATACCATAATACCACATAATAAAGGATTAGAAGCAGTGCAATTTTTCCTAACATCAGATGGAAAGACCCCCCCACAACAGATTGAATTTCTCCTGGAGTGCCTACAATTCTGTTTAACGCACAATTACTTTTGGTTCGACGGTTCTTTCTATCTTCATCGAATAGGCGTTGCCATGGGCGGCACGTTCGCTCTGAGCCTAGCCAATTTATTCATGGGCTTTTGGGAAAAAGAAAGATTAAATGAAACAAGACCCATGGAACTGAAGTTCTATAAACGCTATATCGATGATTGCATTTTTTTCTGGGATGGCACAGAACAGAGCCTACAACAATTTTTGGAATCTCTTAACAATAATACTTGGAACATCAACTTTACTTATGAAACCAGCCAAACAGAAATCGACTTCCCCGACATCACTATCTACAAAGACAATAGTAAAATAAAAACCAAAACTTATTTCAAAGACACAGATCGAAATAGCTATATACCCACAGATAGCTGTCATCATCCCACCTGGCTCCATAATATCCCCAAAGGTCAATTCAAAAGAATAAGGAGAAACTGCACAGATGACACGCCCTATCTGGAACAAGCAAATACATTAGGAGCAAGATTCATAGAGAAAGGCTATTCAGAAGACACCATTACAAAAAACATACTAAACGTCAATGAGGAATTCAAGAATGACAGACACATCGGCAAGAAAAAAACAGAGAACAAATTAGAAATACCTTTCATCATGAAATATAACAAAGATTACAAGAAACTGGAAAAAATAATAAAAAAAAAAATTGGAGCATTCTACAAACAGACCCCACTTTGGAAAAGATCCTGATTAAAAATCCAAGATTCATATACAAAAAACCACAAACACTTTCACAACTCCTAACCACCAGCTATACAAACCCGCCTAGCAAAACAACCACCCAAAATAAATTTGTCAGATGTAGAGACTGTAAAGCCTGCAAACTATCACTCAATTCACCCCCAGTCAAGATTCCTTTAAGAACCCTAAAAACGACAAGGAATACAAAATCAAAGGCTATGCTACCTGCAACACAAAGTAGGTGATATACTGCCTTCAATGTTCCTCCAATTTGCTTTATGTAGGCAAGACAAAAAGGCAACTCAAAATACGTTTAATGGAGCACCTGAGGAATATTAACAATGGCCTTAAAACCCACAATCTATCATCACATTTCGCTGAAACACACAACAGGGATGCCTCAGGCCTAGTCTTTTGGGTCATAGAGAAAATTGAACAGAATTGGAGAGGAAGCAATATGGAATGGACTCTGGCCCATACAGAAATGTATTGGATGTTTGAATTGGATAGTCTTGCACCCAACGGCCTGAATGTAGACCTAGATCTCAGTTGTTTTCTGGAGAATAAATAACCATTCTAGTGTTCTAGATGTTATTTTGAGAGATATTGGTGCTATGACATTTTTAACATAAATATTAGATACCTTTACCTACTAGCTCCCCCCCAATTGATAGATTACCTACATAACCTTTCTATCCTTGCATCTAATTTCTCTCCAGGAGATCATTCTACTTCAATAGCACCCATTAATCTTACCAGACTCCACTACACTACATTTTTACAAATTTTTACATTTTAAAAAAATTGATTCTTTAGTCTATATTTAACCCTACATTTTAACAACCGAATTGGATTTATTAGATTATTGATATGCATAATTATTTATTTATTTATCCCTATATTTATTATATTTAATCACATCGTAAAAAGATCCACACACAGTTCTGTTACGGTTTCTTCTAACCAAACATTTTTACACTGGGTTTTCAACCAGTCAAGAGACACATATTTAATTTTATATTTTATATATATATATATATATATATATATATATATATATATATATTTATATTTAATTCAAATCTTATCCAGATGTCATAACATCCCCAACCAGAAGCCGAAACGCGCATCGGGAGCCTGCTACGCATGGAGCTTAGCAGCTAACTTCACTTAATTGATGGATTTTATCTTCCTGTGAACTTGTTTTCACTCTAACTTTTCACGGTCTTTTGGACTAAAGAGAGTCTGCACTGCGCAGCCCCACAACAGCTCTGTCTTTTTGACAGATGCAAGCTGATTGAAAACAGTGGGATCTCCAATACTCACATCACCCAGGCACATAGTTGCATACTGTTGTTTTATTGTTTTATCTATTGTGAGATATGAAACATATTTTGCTAATATAGAATTAGTCCTGAAATTCATTAAATGCAACCAAGTCAAAGAGGATCTTCCTGAGACCAGACGAATCCGGACTTTTAAAGTCACAGCAACCACTCATCGGGACCAGATACTCCACAGACAACAACACAGGCGGTGGAACCTCACGGGCCCTTGGTAGGTCAGCGTACCCATCGGCCGCAGCCGTGAGTTTTTCCTTCTATAATCTTATATAAATTACGTTTTTTCTTATCATTTTCTATATGATTGGAAATTAGTCTTGATCAGAGCCGTGTGACTAAAACCATGCAGCAAAAAGTATCAGTTATCTCATCAGAAGCATCAATTTAAATCAGACACAATCAATCAACCTATTGTTTCTGACTACAAATGCTTCTAACAGACGACCATTAAAGCGTACCTAAACCTCTTTCACAAATCACTGGAATCAGGTTTTTTTTCTGGTTTCAGAAAAATCCTGTTTCTGGGCTCAACACCAATGCGCGCCTAAACCACTATTCTTGATCTTAAGAAAATTAGGTTTACTTTTCGTTTACAAGGCACTACCTGACGCTATCCCTTGATGAATAAGGCCCTAAGTCTTAATCCTGCACCCACTCAAAGCTCAAAAACTGCAACACAGATTTTCTCCTAGTAGCGGCCATGTTGGAGCTTCCTTTCCCAGCATTCCCGGTGTTCAGCTGCCTAGATTCAACTGACATAACTGACAATGCATAGTAACAGGAAACCCAGTAGCACTTCCTCTTTGCAGGCAGCCTGCAGCTCCAGGGGACACCATTTTGTTTTTAAAATTGACCTCAGCATGAGTTAGAAAAAGGTAAATTAATCTTTATGTGCAGCATTCTGAATTGCCCTGGGGAGGGATGCATATGGGCACTGATGTTGTAAGGGTGTTGGTCCAGTAAAATTTTACTAGTCAGATTTTATCCTGGGATGGGAAGGATTTATGTTGCCATATTTGCTGCACCCTTTTGATCACTGAAACATAGTGGATTTGTGTTGGACTTTTTTCTCAATAAACAACTTTGAACAACACTTGTTTCCGTTTTTAGCATTACTCTATAGTATTTGGAACAATTTCAGTTCAAAGAAAAGATTTCCTTATATATTTTGGTCATTTGGAGAAATTTATGAAAGTTAATATACTATTTAAATCTGGATTCAACCAGACTGTTAACAAGGTTTTGTATTTATATGTAATTTTAACAGGGTGTTTTTTGTATGGTGAGTGACCCATCATTATCTGCTTCAGTTTGGCAATTTTAGTGAAATTCATCCAACTTTTTTTTATTTAAAAAACTTTAATGTCAGTCAGAGACAACTAATGTATTTTTTTGTAAAAAGAAAGAAGTCTCCTTTAACTATACTAAAAAAAAGTTCTGCAAACAATACTAGAGGCAGTCGTAAATAAAACAATTTATTTTCTAGGGATTCTTCTTTTACTATACACTATGGACATTATTTATGATGTGTGCCCTTGAGCATCTTTCTGGTGGCTATAGGGCCAGTTTTGGAGCACCGGTGCTTTTGTCTTTCGTCGCCTGTTGGACCTAACTGCCAATTATCCCAGCGCCAGTGAATGCCACTTTGTACCGCGGTCTTTCCAGCACTGCACAGCATATTTTTTATTTTTTTTCCTTTAAAAGCTTGGCGCTGTATTTTTCCGATGCTGGTCAGCACATTATAATTACAGTTACAAGAGATCACTGCTGGGGACAAAGGGGACACATTTACAGTGCTTTTAGGCTGTGTTTTAGTTGTTGTTGCCCAAATTACACATTGCTAAGAAAGAGAAGCCATGAAAAAAGTTTTCAATTTCCCCCAAAAAAGTAATTTGGCGACATCTAAGTCCTGCGTTTCCATTACAGACAAGTCACAGTGAAAGTTTTGTATAAACATGCATTACAATGCATGTACATACAGTGCCCCCCAACGCTGTGACCTTTTGGGTGCTAGTGTTAGATAAGACAATAGCTGGCGGCCGCATTGGTGCTGTTATTTTTTTTTTCTTTAATTGCACGCTGAGTGCAGCTGAAGAAAAAAATGGTGCTGTGTGACGCAGTTGCTTTATAAATTAGGCTCCCTGTGAACAATTATTAGTTATTATTATTATTACGTATTATCGGTTGTATTTTTAATTATTTATTTTATTATTTGCTACAACTACAGTGTTGTTGGACAATCCAAAATGTTAATAAACATGAATATTAACCACTTATCTGACACATAAAAAAGGAAGAAGCGGTCCTGACAATGTCTTGTTTTTTTATTGCACATCTGGAATCCGTGTCTTATGTGAATAACGGTGGTGCATTTTTCCAGTTTCTTAAATGCTTTTTAACTCATTAATGACCCGCCTAATTTTAGCCTTGAAGATCAGTACATTTTTGTCCCTCCTTTTGTCCAGCGGTCAGACAGGCACGTAGGTGGGTGAGAGAGCAGGTAGGCGGGGATGTGATTAGGCTGACAAGTGAATGGACGGTCAAGGAGGTAGTAGGTTGGTGGGCAGCAGATAGGTAGGCGGGCAGACAGAAGTGTAGGGGGCTGGGCGGTCATGTGGGTGGGTGGAGAGATAGCTTGATGGTAGGCATGTAGGTGGTAGGATGGAAAAGTAGGTGGGTGGTCAAGCAGGTAGGTGGGCAGATGCATAGGTGGGTATGTGCACAGATGGGTAGATGGGCACATGGGTAGGACAGTGAGGTAGGTAGGTAGGCAGGAAGCTAGGTGGGTGGGTGGCCAAAAGTCAGGTAGGTGGGTATATAGGTAGGCATGCATGCAGGCAGGTGGGTATGTGGGCATGCAGGCAGGTGGGTAGGCAGGTGGGTGGAAGAGTAGGTGGGCATGATGGCAGGATGGTGAGCAGATAGGTGGGCATGATGGCATGCAAGTGAGTGGGCATGATGGCTGGCTGGCAGGCAGGTGGTTGAGTGATAAGGGCAGGGCATGCAGACAAGCAGGTGGGGGAGTGGGTGGGTGGCAGAGATCAGGCAGGTGGGGTAGCAGTGGCATCTCAGGGAGCAAGGTCGGAATGGAGTGTCTTGGGACCCGCAAAGTGCCATCAAAGGATCCTCTGGTGCTCTGGTGGGCCAGTCTAACAATGTCAGGGGGGCTTACCATCATCTCAGTGTAGTGAATGACAGACAACATCTCGGCAGGGGTGACAATGGAAAACATCTTGGCTGGCAGCGAACATCTCGGCAGGTGGATGGCATCTCAGCGGCAGCAGTGGACATCTCGGCATCTCAATGGCGGTAGCGGACATTTCCATGGGTGGAGGGTGTCTCAGCGGACAGAGGGCATCTCAGTGGCAGCAGCAGAAATCTTGGCGGCAGCAGCGGACACCTTGGCGGCAACAGTGGACATCTTGGCGGCAGTGCAAACATCTCGAGGGTAGCACAGACATCTCGGCAGCAGCGCAGACATCTCAGCGGCAGCGGCGGATGTCTTGTGGGTGGACGGGATCCAGGAGAGCCTGGATGGCAGCTACCATGTTGGTGGGGCGGGGCAGGCGGTGACTGGTATCATGGTGGGACGCGGCATTATGGGCCGGAAGAGCAGGCCTGAAGATGGTGGAGTGGGCGGCCAAGCAAGCAGGGTTTCTTTCTTTCTGCCCTGATCCATGCTCCACTCAGCTCCAGTTGCTGCTCCCTGGCTGGTCTTCCTCAGTACTGACCGGCCAGGGAGCGGCAGCTGGAGCTGTGGTGGTGGCCAGTAGGCTTGATTTAGGTCGGGGACAGGAAACTTGATGCAGCGCGAGAGCGAGGGGCTCTAGGTAAGTAAAAAAGCATACTTCATATGCCCAACACTCCCCCAGCTCTCCGCACACTCCTCCCCCTCACTAGTCCTTCCAGGGACTCTGGGAACCCCCATCTTTCCACCCCATATTTAGCATGGGGCAGACAGTTACACTGTTTCTGCCAACATTATGGATACTGGGTTAAAGAAAGTTAGTCTATGTTTACACCTGTCTGGCACTCTTTTACGGAATGCATTTATGCTGCAGTGTTTGTGTTAGGGATTCTGTTATTTTGTTCACGTTTGCTTCTGCGTTTTTAAAAAATCCTGTTTTGGTGTCCTTCCTGTCTACTGAATCCCATTAAAATCTATGGTGCCTCAAATGCAAAATACATGTAGTACCGCATGAAATATGAACATGCATTCTCGTAGACTTTAGTAGGATGTGTTTGCCGCCAGAAGCAGCAGACAGGATTTTTTTGCAGATGCGTTTTCTTATTTTCTGCCACACCAGAGAGGTCTGGAAGGGGCCACTGAGGTGCCATTGTTGAATTTCTTTTGCAGTACCGCTGTGTCTGATGCAAATGCATAAAGGCATGCAGTAGCTGACAGGTCTGAACAAATGAAGTCTGAACACTAAAAGTGAGGTTTTGGCTTTCTTAGTAGAATGTCTATTTGTGGGTTACATAACTAAAAAAAAAGTTCATCTTGCTTATTTTTAAGTGAGAAATGTTTAAAGTATTACAAATAAACATGTTGGTCTGTTCTGAAAAAAATCAGTGACCATATAAAAAATATAGCCAACTTTCTTTTATATAAGAGTTGTAAGTCTTCAATCCATGGAGTCTCCCAGTTTCCAAATATGCTGATTATCAAGTATTGACTGGTGATTCTGCCTCAACTGCAAGGGGGAAGAACATCCTCTGCTTGCTGAAAGATACTGCAGCAATATATGAGTCAGTTTATGGAGGGCCTAATACGGGTGATGCTCTATTGGATCTGGTAATATCAAATAATGATGACCTTGTAGGACCTGTAACAGTCCATGAAAACCTTGGTAACACTGACCACCATGTAGATGTATTCAGCATAAAAAGTGGGAAAAAATGCTATATTAAGCTGTGAATAAAAAATGTGCACAGCTAAATATGGCACTGAATTGCACCAAGGGAAAAATAATGAGAAAGAGTCCATTCTCTAAAAGAAAACTTGAGTAAAAAAATACGGTGTTGAATCAACCCGTATTAGTGACAATTATAAGCAACTAAAATGAAATCCCGTCTGGTTGTTACTTGTGATTAAACAAGCAAAAAGGAACAAAAAAGGGCTTTTAAAAATTACAAAGCTGAGCTCTCAGCAGCAATCTTTGAAAATGTAAAATTGGTTAATAAATCATATAAAAATAAATAAAGCTGGTAAGATCACAAATTGAAAAAAATGTGGACAAAGGAAGCAAAACCAATCCTAGACAGTTCATTAAATACATAAATTCAAACAAAACAAAATTGGACTAATGTTAATGGAAAATTAATCACTGAGGGATCAGAAAATGCAGAACTGCTAAATGGGTTCTTTAGCTCTTTGCACACAAGAGGAACAAGAAGCTGATATACCCAATCTGAAAGGCTAAATAATTTAAATGTGAATAAGACTCCAGGACCGGATGGACCTCACCAAAAAGTTCTTAAATAGCTCATCTCAGTTCATTGATTTCATCACCCTTGTTCTTGATTTTTAAAGACTCACTGACAACTGCTATCGTGCCAAGGGATTGGCGTAAGGCACAGTTGGTATCCATTTTAAAAAAGGGCTCTGTTTTTTTATGGGTAATTACAGACCTGGAAGCTTAAAGCAGAACAAAGACCTAGAATTTTATTTTCCTGGATTTTGTTCTGTGACTCCAGGTCTAATTGAGATACCCCCATAAAAACTCACCTTTCCACACTACAGCAGTACATGAGTAGGCTCTCGTCCAACGAATGATGTAGTGCTGCCTGACGAATTATGTTATCACAGCAGGTGGTTCTCATTGGACGAGAGCCCTCGCTTGCGAGAGTCGGCATCCAAATTCAGGGTGCTCCAAAGAAAAGCCAGCAGCCCGACCAGAAAAATTTTTAATACCAAGCCAGGCACTGTTGGGATTTGTTCCGCCTTAACATCCATTGTATGGATTTATGTGACCATGCATAAGTGACAACAAGCACAATTTTACTTAGGGCAGAAGCTGCCAGATTAACCTGGCTGGCTTCTATAAAGATCTTAGTAGAAGCCTGTACAGATGGGCAGCTATATATATATTTTTTTCTGGAGTTTTCAAAGGCATTTGCCACTGTCCCTCATAGATGCTTATTGGGGAAATTGAGGTCCTGGGGGTTTGAAAATACAGTTTTGTCTCTGGTTGTAAGGGATGTATGCAATTGGGCTCATTGCTGGGCCCAATAATATTTAACTGGTTTATGAATTATATAGAAGAATAAATTAATAGCACTGTCTCTATTTTTATAGATAGTGCCAAGATATGTAGCACAGTGCAGTCTATTGAAGATATACACAAGCTTCAGGCTGGCTTGGACACATTGAGTGTCTAAACAACCACTTGGCAAATGTGCAATGTGGATAAATGTAAAGTAATGCACTTGGGGTGTAATAATCTGCAGACCACATATGTACTCAGGGGAGTAAAGCTGTGAGGTCACTTGTTGAAAAGGATCTAGGGTTAGTGGTAGACCATGGGCTACAACAGGCCACCAAGATATTATTATGTATTAAAATAGGCATAGGATCATGAATAGGGGTGAAATATTGCCTAGATACAAGGCATTGGTGCGCCCTCATCTGAGTCCTGGGCACCAGTTCATTTTAAAAAATCCCTGATTTTGGAAAGGGTGCAGATGAGAGCCATCAAAATGAAGAAGAGTTATGAGGCCGATTCATTAATAGCGGCAGGTAGCGACAGTTGAGCGACTGTAGCAGTATTTTCACAGCGCCCGCTAGTAGTCGCTGTGCTTGGCCATTGTTCGGTTGTTGATAGTGACTGAGTCGGTGTGCAGTAATGTTGAATATGGGGTGACGAGTCGCTATTTGACAGGTTCCGCGATGTATGGGTGCGCATGATAGCGACTGGTCAGAGCGACCGGCTCCCACCATATTCATAAAAAAATCATGCTCAAAAAATTCTCGCGCTGTGAAATGCATGTTTAAACCCCAGAGCGCTGGCAGCGATGTGTTAAAAGTAATTTTTTAACCCCCAAACCACCATATTTTTGGAAACCCCCAAAAAATTTTTTTTAAAGAATTTAGTAATATGAATACAATAATATCAGTATGACTGTAATATCAATTCTGCACAATTTTTTTTTTTTGTTTTTACCTTAAAAAAATTATCTAACATGGCAGAAGTGGTCGCAGAATTTTTCACATTTAAAAAAAAAAAAAAAACATTAATAACAATTAATTATGAATATTTAAAGATTGTTCCATTGAAATGCATTGGATAGCGCCAGGTAGCGAGAGGTCATACATGTCACTGTTCAAGGTCGGACGCTGGCGCTGTGGGCTGAGGCTGGAATATTGATGAATGAGTGGCTATCTGGCGCTATCTCAGTCGCTAAGCAGGATCGGCTTGATAAATGTGTGATTGTGGTGGGGAGCCGACGTTCTCGTGGCGGTGCCCGTCATTACCGGTCGCTCACCAGTCGCTACCTGTCGCTATTCCTTCATAAATAAGGGCCTAAGTATCTTAGATAGTAAGAAATAGTGTGGGAGTTACAGTTATTTAGTCTTTAGAGGAGACTTCTATGGGGGCTGAATTAACATGTATACATTTATAAATGGCTGATACAAAAAATATAGAAAAAAAAACAATTTCATTAAAAATTCTCTCTAAAGACAAGAGTGCACAGCCTCTGTCTGGAAAAAAAAAGATTCAATTTACAGAGATGACAAACCTTTTATACAATAAGAACCATAGTTTTGTGGAACAGCCTTCACATAATCTTGTTACAGCATCAACAGTTGACATTTCATGATTAGATGCTTTCTTTTTTAAAAAACATTAACAGTTACTATTACTATTAGCTGTTATCTTTAAGAAATAACTTTCTTCAACCCCATCCCTTGTTGAACTTGATGGACATGTCTTTTTTAAACTGTATTAACTATGTAACTTTTTGTGCAGCAGAAGCCACAACCTCCCAAACACTGTACAGAGAAGTGTACTGTTTTACTTTACCATTAATCTCTTCTTTAAGAAGGGCCAGCAACAGGGGTACTCAACGTGGGGCAGTTAAGCAATTTGGAAACTGGTTGCGGGCAACAATGAATAGGTTCAGATTTTCCCATTTTCCTTTTGAATTGTGTAATGAAGATTTTCTACAACAATTGGGTAACCCACTGTCCAACAAACTCCATTAGAGTGATTTCTTACACTCGTATGCCCCCCACCACACAACCCCATTGCCACATTTATACCTGGCAATCCCCACATGCTTCTCTCACCATTACTGACCTTCTCTCACCATTACTGAGCATATATTTATATATTTTTTTATGCCATATATTTTTCTTTTTTAAATTCTTTATTTAGAAGTTTTACAAATAAATGAAGCATTGCGGTACATACAATTTCAATAAAATATTATGTCACTTATATTATCAATAAAGTAGACCAGACACAAAAAAAAAATTACAGTATCTGCGTTAGTATTAAAGTTAATACGTAAATTCAGCAAAAATAACAGCGGAACTCTAGACATTCAGGAAGGGGGAAGGGGAAGGAATGGGGGGGGGAGGGGAGATACGGCAGGTCAAACATCTTCCAGTATAGCTTTGCAATCATCTGAGTCAAGGAAGACCATCCAGTTATACCATGTCCTAGTGAATTTTTCGAACCCTTCCTCCTTGTCTCGCGGGAGGTCATCAAAGCGCATGGCCTCCTTAACTTTCAAGATCCAGCCAGCCAGTTTGGGGGGAGCTGTCTTTTTCCAAAGCACCGGGATACAAGCTTTAGCCGCATTTAATAGGTGGCACAGAAGGGATTTTTTGTATTCTTTGAATGAGGTTCCCCCCAGGTGAAGCAAACACACCCCAGGGTCACTGCCCCCACCACCCTCCTCACCGAATCCCAAAAGTGTCGAAGGCCGGGACAGGACCAGAATACATGAAGTATATCACCCCTCGCGGCACCACACCTCCAGCACACCTCCGATTCATTTGGGAACCATTTGTGCAGGGTTGCTGTTACTCTATACCAACCAGTCAATACTTTATATTTACATTCCTGCATTCGGGTACAAATGGAGGTTTTGTGTGGCGCCGCGAGGAGCCTCCTATGTTGCTCCGGAGTGAAAGAGACCCCTAGATCTCCCTCCCACTTACTGATAAAGGGAAGGTCTACTGAATCCTGGAGGGGGGGGGATCAGCATTTTATAAATTGAGAAGAGAACATGCTTTTCAATATTGGGTCTGGAACAAAGTTCCTTGAGCTGAGTTAGTGGCCTCATGCCACCTGTAAACCCCTGCAGGGACTGCAAAAAATGTGTGAGTTGCGTACACTGCCAGTGGGTCCATCCCTGGATGGCACCTGTCCGGGCCAGCTCATCTTTCGAGCCAAAATAAATTAGTTACTGGGACCTCTAATGAGGTCTGTTCCAGCCCAACCCATTGCTTCTGACCCACGTGTATGCACCAATCCACCACCCTACCCAAGTGGGTCGCCGCATGGCATGTGACCGGGTCCGGAAAGCCCAGACCACCCGCTTCCTTGGGTCTAGTTAGAATGGATCTCCTCAGCCTGGGTTTCTTACCTTTCCACACGAAGCTAGTGAAAAGAGCACAAACCTTCCTAAGGAAGGACTGCGGGACAGCAAGGGCCTGTAACAAGTACAAGAGTCGGGGGAGCAGATTCATTTTTATGGCATTTATGCGTCCAAACCAATAAATTTTTCCCACGGACCATCTGGAAATGTCCTCGGAAAACTTCTTCAGAAGAGGGGCAAGTTCACATTGAATATTTTGGATAGGTCGCTCCCAATTTTGGTCCCCAGGTAGGTGACGCTTTCCTTAGCCCATTTGAAAGGAAAAGAGCTCCTAATCCTAAAGAATCTCTTTGCGGGGATATTGATATTCAGGATTTCAGATTTTGAATGGTTAATTTTATATCCCGACAGGTCCCCGTACCTTTTAAATTCATCCATCAGATTAGGCAGTGAGATCTCTGGGTTTGAAATGCAAAACATGAGATTGTCAGCATACGCGGCCACTTTGTAGTTAGAATTAAATTTATTCAGCCTTTTAATGTCTGGGAGGTTACGTATCCTGCATAACATCGGCTCAAGGGTCAATATAAAAATTAGGGGTCATAGTGGGCATCCCTGTCTGGTCCCGTTCGAGATCTCAAAAGGGTCAGAGAAGACTCCATTGACTCGCACCGATGCCGAGGAGGCAGCGTAGAGACTCATAATCCATTTCAGAAATTTTGGCCCGAGACCAATGTAACTGAGCGCTGCCTGCATGAAACGCCAGCTGACTCTATCGAAAGCCTTCTCGGCATCGGTAGCGAGCAAGAGAGCAGGTATGTTCTCACCTTTGGCCAGGTGCACTAAGTTTAGGACTTTGATGGTATTGTCCTTGGCCTCCCTGTGGGGCATGAATCCCACTTGATCCAGACCAATGACGTGGTGTAAATGGGGGGCGATTCTGGTGGCCAGAACCTTGGCAAATAGTTTGATGTCTGAATTTAGGAGGGAGATGGGCCTGTAGCTGGGTGGGGTCCTTTCCCTCCTTGGGGAGGACTGCAATATGTGCTCTTAGGAAGTCAGAGGGCAGACCTTCTCCATCTCTGATTGAATTGAAAAGTTTCAACATGTTAGGTGCTAGAAGGGCCGAACAGTTTCTTATAATATTGGGCAGGGAAACCGTCCGGCCCTGGAGCCTTTTCGCCCGCCGCCCCAGCCACTGACTTCTGCAATTCAAGCATGGAGATAGGTTCCTCCAGCAGCTCCACCACTTGAACCGGGAGTTTCGGAAGCCCTGAATTTCTGATATATTCCCCTATCTTTGACTCAGCTTCTTTACGTTATAAAGGGATTTGTAGAATTTGCGGAAAGCATCGGCTATTTTCTCAGTCAAATGAATGTTCTGCCCCTCAGATGACATGACCTTCGGGACAAATGTTTTGGCCCTCTCTGCTCTGAGAGCCCTCTCCAAGAGCCTGCCACATTTGTCTCCCGATTCGTAAAATAAATGTCTGCATCTGGCCATCTGGGCCCTCACTCTGTCACAACACAGCATCTTTAGCTTTTCCCTAAGTGATGTGAGGGAGGCCAGATGAGCAGCTGCAAGGGACTCTTTGTGTTTTTTCTCTAATTTCCCTATGTCTCTCTCCTTCTTTCTCCTAGATCCGATGTTTATGTGGGCACCTCTAAATACACACTTGTGTGCATCCCAGAGGACCCCGGGACTGATGTCTGGCGTGGATTTAGTCTCGAAAAATTTCTTAATTTCGTCCTTCAGTTCTGTTAGAATAGGCTGATCCTCTAATAGGGAAGTATTTAAGTGCCAGGACCAGCCCCTGGGAAAAGGGAGAGCGATTGACAACATAACGGGGGCGTGATCTGAGATTGTTATATTGCCAATGGAGGTGTCAACTTTCCGGGAAAGTGAACCGTGGGGTAAAAGAAACAGTCGATTCTTGAGTATTCTTGAGTATGAACCATGGGGCGTGGAAAAGAAGGTGTAGTCTCTAACTGAGGGATGTTGGATATGTCAAGAGTCAATCAGCTGGTGCAGGGCCAATATCTTTCTGAGTGGTTTGATTCTGGCGTAGGGTTCATGGGGGGACCCTCTAGAGGTGTCTATTAGCGGGTCAAGTGCCAGATTGAGGTCTCCTCCAACTACCAATTCCCCCTCTTTAAATGCTCCCAAAAGGTCCAGCGTTTTCTCCAGGAATGTAACCTGACCCATATTTGGCATGTAAATGTTGGCAAACGTGAACGGGTGGGATGCAATCCTTCCCTTCAGAAAGATCCATCTCCCCTCTTGGTCCATCTTGCATTCTATAAATTCCCATGGAAGGGCAGCATCTAACATGATGCCAACCCCCCTGGATCTCGAGTCAGGAGAGAAGCTATGATAGCCCTTAGGATAGGACTTGTTGCCGAATGAGGGTGGATTACTTTGCCCTAAAGTGGGTTTCCTGCAGGAATGCTACCTGAGCCCTCAAACCCTTGAGGTTCCTCAGGATCATAGATCTTTTCTCAGGGCAATTTAGACCTTTCACATTTAGAGAGACTATATTAATCTTGGATATTGATTTTGTCTGCATTTTCGAAGCTGTGAGGGACAGGTAGGGGATAAGTATGTTCTGAGCTGCCACTCTTGGGGATGTCAAGGAAAGGACAAAAACAAGTAAACAAGTTCAAAATAAATACTCTTATATTAAACTAACAAAACTCTATTCCAATCAAGGAAACAGCGGGTCTTATGGGTGAAGAACCCCTATCGACCCAACCTATTTGGGGAACTGTGTCTGAGAGGCGGGGGGAAGAAAGCGACTCTCTCTGGGAGCTGCAGTCCCCCAGCCCGCACTAAGACCCAGAACTGACCAGCTGCGGCCGAGGGAGGGGGGAAACCGTGGGCGTGGACCCAGAACACACCACGGAGAGTGCGCCCTGAGGCCAGGCCCTCGCCCACCCCGGACCGCGGGGAAAAACAATAGTGCTAAGGGGGGTGAACACCCCCTCAAACCGCTCTCGCTTCGGACAGCCAAAGCAACCAGAGAAACCAAAGAAAGAAGAGTAGACTATAAACTGCTGATATAAGACTTACTAGGCTCTTCGCCAGTCTCTATTCTTGTTGGAAACTGTGAGACATTGTATGGGTGCGGCTCAAGCTGTCAATCTACCCTCAGCCCCAGACAGAGAAACCAGGGGAGGGAGAGGACCACCCGAGGGGTCACCTCGAGGCACCATCCGTGGTCTTGCCGCGTGAGATCTGTCCCGGGTGTAAACACGCTCGCCATTGTCATAAGGGCGTGGGGGCCTCTTGAGACGACCGAGATCCCTGAAGCTCCTTGGGCCATGAGGTTTGCCTTCACCACGTCGCTGCGGAGGCTGGAGGACTTCCATTGACTTCCAGTCAGGAACTGCCACCGGTTGGAGCAAACGCAAAAAGTCCCTCCAAGTCTTGGTGGGATTTCAGGAGGTAGCTTTTCTGGTCTTTTGTAACCACTAGGTGGAATAGATATCCCCACCTATATGACGCCCCCTTGGTAGTTATGACATCCAGCAGGAGCCTCAGGGATCTCCGCATCTGGAGGGTGCGTGTCGATAAGTCTTGAAGAATCATCACCGACGCCCCTTTGTACACGATGGTTCCTTTATTCCACGACTTCCGCAAGATTTCTTCCTTGAGGAAAAATAGATGCACTCTGCATACAATGTCTCTGGGGAACGCAGGGTCCGGGTTCTTAGGGCCAAGAGCCTTGTGTGCTCTGTCCATTTCGATATTGGTGGTGTGGTCTCTGTCCAAGATCATGTTGAAGATGTCTGACACTATGGATTTTACGTCCTCTCCAGAAGTAGCCTCCGGGACGCCTCTGATCCTTAAGTTATTTCTCCTGCTCCTGTTCTCAAGATCATCTAAATGAAGGTAGCAGGCCTGCAGTTGCGCTTCCTGCCTGTTGCATCTTGATTCCAGGGCTAGGATGCGGTCGTCAGTCTTCGTCCCTTCTGTTTCAAGTGATTCCACTATCTCCTCCACTGCCAGGATTTGCTGTTTGACAACCACCAGATAGCGCTTGTGCGCTGACTCGTATCTGGCTTTCTATATCTGCTCTCGTCGGGAGCCCCCTCAAGAGATAGTTCCTTCATGGATCTCCTTTGATAGGTTTGTGTCGTTCTCTGAGACATCCGCTGCGTGAAGACAATGTAGAGGATCCGGTGAGGGGAGCTTGCAGGGGGGGGGGAAGGGGAGAGCAGGTGGCCCACAGGGGACATCAAAGTAGGTCTGCCCCCAATTGCTTCAGGCGTTCTGACGGGAGAAGCTTGCAGAGAGTAGGGTGGAGAGCTGAGGGTCACAGATTGTGCTCCTGTTGACTGCACCATAGGGCGGGATATATTTTTCTTGGGCACGTGCTGCGGGAGAGCCTCTGTTGTCTCCCCATCACCTCTTCTCATAACTGATGTGGACAGAGCCAGATGTGTGTGCTCTGTCCCTTTGGGCACATATGCATATTTTTGCAAGCTTATGTCTCGCTCCCTGCGCTCTATGGGTGTGGGTTGCTGTTCAGGGGCATCCCCAGGGGAGATCCCATCCCTCTCTACATTCAGATCCCCTGAGCCCCTGTCAGTGCATATGATCTTGCACGCTAGGGAGAACTCATTTTTGGATGGTGTAAGGGCTTTTCTATGTCCCTCCGCAGTGAGTGCGTCTGCATGGAGAGAGAGGGCCATGCTGGGAGGCTGCGTTTTACAGATACTAAGTTCCGGAGAGCTGCTTGTCTCTGGAGCGCATCTCTCATCTCTGACAGCTCTGAAATCCCCCCCCCCCCCCTCGTTCGGGGCCGAGACCGAGGCCGCCGTTCTTTCTCTGTCATCGCAAGAGCGGGGATGAGTGTGAGCGCTCAGTTGGACGGAGGACGGCGAGCCGGGTGTAGTGGCCGGCTTCTTGCTACACCCACCTCTGTGCTCCCGAGGTTGCTCGCGTTCAGGGGGGCCTGCAATAAGCATCTCCGCGTGCTCCTGTCGGGACTTCACAGGTCCCAGCTTGGGCCAGTCGCCGCCGGAGGTGTCCTCTGACATCGAGGAGAGGTAGGACTGCTGATCATCCTCATCCGTCGGCTCCGCCATCTTGCTGCCTGTATCCTCCCCTCCTGAACTCCAACTCTCGAGTGATGGCCACTTTTCAGGGGGGAGCTCTTCTGGGTCTTCCCCTTCTTCCTGCTATTTCTGCGCTTGGTCATGGCTGCTAGTTTTTGAGTGCTGGCTGCTAGTTATCGCAAACTGCGGGTCAGGGGAGCAAGAGCCAAACTAGATGCATCCTCTCCTCGCCATGCTCAGGACACGCCCCCTTTTATGCCATTTCTATTAACCCATCCCACTTTCCCCATGGCACGTCAGGGACCACATCAGATTGCTCAGAGTGTCAAACTGGTTGAGCATATGTGGCCTCTAACTTCTCAGTAGGGTTTAGGAAAAGAGGTGCTTTCTTAAAACAGAAAGTATTTGCACCGCTCCCAACACAAGGAATAATAGAATTACCCATCACTTCTTGCAGTGGACAATAGAAGCCCCTCTCTTTTTCTGCATTTTGCAGAATTTAACATGTCAGACACTAAAAATAATATTAGGCAAATAATACCCATTGCCTCATGTATCTATTGAATAAAGGTGACTGGAATAGAAAAGTAATACATTGCATGTATGCTCAATGATATGAAAAATTTTTACCAAACTCAGTGTTATTTGAGATGCTTTATGATATACTAACCAAAATTTGGTTATATGAAAGATGAGTAACAGTGTCCAAACAGCAGCAACCCATGACATTCAATCAATGATCACCATTTTAAGTAATTTAGTAGCCTAACAAAAAAACACAAGGATACTTACCTTTTGTCCCACACAGCTGATCAACAACTCTCCTGATTTCTGGATCCCAGCCCATGTTCCATGCACGTGTTTCTGTGACGGTTCACACACCCCTCCCTCCAACCCCGCACAGTCACATGGGCCTGGCCATGCCCTTTCCATTAACTACAATTAACGGGACATGTCAGATCTCAGCACATCCCCTCCCTTGCAATGAATGAAGAGGGAGTGGATGCACTTGACGTGACAGATGGTGGGTCCCTAGCCCGACATGCCATCAATTATGACCCCATGTTCAGACCCAGGATGATGCAGGAAGCGCATGCTGAGGAGCAGGCTTGGATCCAATGATCTGATGTTTTGCTGATCACCGATCACTAGACTCGGGCTGCAAGGTAAGTATCCTTTTGTTTCTTTGTTTGGCTGTTGAATGGCTTCAGTAAAGAATTCTAACTGGCTTCCGTCAGTATTTGCACAAAGATTTCTTTAAAGAGGTCATCATACTGTTCACTTGCAAAGTAAGACATTGAAGACTGGGACTCATTTTCCCAACCTGTGTTCGAGTGCGAAGCTGTCCGCGATCCACCTTCCTGTCAGCGGCAACATGGCTGGGGCCACAGAAAAATGGCCACCGTTCCCCATGAGTGAGGACCTTCCTAGTGCCAGGACTGCACTGGAAGTGTCACCTGCCAAGTCTGAGCACTGGGCATGGTCAAGCATAGCTCAGATTGGAAACAGGTCATGTTACTAGATGTGGCACAGGTCAGCAACAGAAAAGAAAATGCAGACCCCTTGCAGCAACAGTGGTAAAGCAGTGGACGGTTATCCAGGGAGCAGTGCTTCCTATGACCAATGCTGGTCCGTGTTTGCCTAAGAACAGCATAGGAGAGACAGGCAAATAAGTACCACACCATGAAAACTCTAATCTACTGGAAGAAACCTATATATAGAAAATATGTAAATTTTACATATACTTGTTAAAATAAAAGTAAGCACTTTTATAAACATGCCATCCATGTATCCAGAAGCATGCATATGGAAAAAAGAATAGCATAGACCCAGGGCTTGCTCATGTCCAATTTTTTTGTCTTTTGTTTACAACATAAATTACACAAGGCAATAAAAAACATGGCAAGTCTATCTTTGTTCCCTTACCACTATCTCACTTATTGTCTTGCTATGCCAAATTAAATTACAGTACAGTACAGCAGCTGGCAGTAGAATATGCATGCAATCTTTTGAAAACAGTAATAAAGCTTTTATGAAAAAAAAGCTATTGATTACAATCATGATGAAAGCCGTTTCAAACCTAAATTGATCATGTTCGCCTCTTTAATTTAGGTGCAGGCCCAATTTACAGCAGGTGAGAGGATTACATTGCCATAAACCCAGAGAAACCCCGCTACAGGCTTCCATGGTGAAGTTTGTTTCAAATAGCTCACAGTTATTGTATTTTGCCTATTATATCTACTCACACAATTTTACTGAATAAACAATTTTGCTTTAAAATTCATAAAACCTAAAATGTATAAAAATGCTGAGACTGTACTTTTTATTGCAGAATAAATTTTAAACTAGAAGTAATGCTTCCTGTTTAAAAAAAAAAAGAATAATGGCAACCTGTGAACATAAGTAAAAGTAAATGCAGATATTTCCAGAGCTATAGTAAATTCAGGCATGCTGACTATGTCATAAATACAGAAGTAGTTGGCTGTGTTGCCGCAGCTGGTCCCTGTGGTTACACTCATGATAGCAGGTGCCGCTGCACAGATGATCATCTTGTCTATTGCTGTTTCTCAAGGGAATCTATCATTAGCTGAAAATGGAAACTCTAATATTACCACTGAATCGAAAAATGAAAATATTTCTAGTCAGTGGTGGCGGGTAGAGCCTGTGGATATAGGTGCCGCAGTCACAGAATGGACTGATTGCACATTTAAAAAATATGAATCCTTATTCAGTATTTTTATATAACCAAACACACACTTTCAAAATTGTTTCAAAAATGAAATGTATAACCCCCCCTGGGGGCACTGTTTCTTTCTTGCACTGCATCATCTTTATGCTTTGTTATTTACAGTACTTACTACGTCCTTAATAAAACTAATCAAAATAGAGCGAAGATGAAAATCACACTTTAACCACCTAACAGTCCTAGTAAAATAAAAAATAAAAACCTTAAAATGTCCAGTTTGCCTCCATAACAAGGGGCAGCTATTAGACACACAATGAAGAGTGGCCACACAGGGTAAGGTGTCAGAAAGGGTCAGAAGTCTGCTCATGTGACATGGTAAGCTCCTTCGAAACGCCTTAACAAAGCTTGAGGAAACCATTAGGCGGTTAAGACAAGGCTGAATTTATTCCCAAGATATTTTACTACACAGTTTAGCACAGTTTGCGTTTCTCAAATGCATTTGAGAACGAACATGGATGCGGCCGAAACAAGTTTGATGAGCTGCATTTTAGTTTTTTTGAAATGTTCTGTGGTTGTGGATAGGGGTGAGCGAATCGGTTCTAACGAATCTGAATTCGCTCCGAATTTCAGGGAAAATTCGATTCAGCACGAACCCGAATTTTTAGTGGTTCGTGCTGACCGAATTTTCCCTGAAATAAAAAAAAAAAAATGCCGGCATGGTGGGAGCGGGGAGACCGGCTGCGCTGTCAGCGGGCAGCGGAAGCCGGCTTCTGCAGCCCCTCTGACAGCGCAGCCGGCCTCCCCGCTCCCACCATGCCGGTAAGTGTTTGCTGTATAGTGGGAGCGGGGGGGAGCGGGGAGGCCGGCTCCGCTGACAGTGCAGCCGGCCTCCCCGCTCCAACCATGCCGGCATTTTTTTTTTCCATTTCAGGGCTTGGTGGGAGCGGGGAGGCCGGCTGCGCTGTCAGCGGACGGCGGAAGCCGGCTTCCGCCGCCCGCTGACAGCGCAGCCAGCCTCCCCGATCCCTCCGGAGATGAGCGATTCGCTAAAGTTCGATTCTATGAATATTTTCATAGTATTTGTGCCATGGTTAGACAAAGAGCTACCCATAGACTTGAACCATGTTGAGATAAAGCCCTGCTCATAGACTTGTGCCATGTTTAGATAAAGTGCTGCCCATAGACCTGTACCATGTTTGGATAAAGTACTGACCGTAGACTTGTACCATGTTTGGATAAAGTTCTGCCTATATGATTGCGCTATGTTTCGATAAAGTGCTTCTCATAGACTTGTGCCATGTTTAGATAAAACGCTGCCTACAGACATGCGCCATGTTTAGATGAAGTGCTGCTCATAGATTTGTGCCATATTTAGATAAAGCAATACCCATAGACGTATGCCATGATTACATAATGTGCTGGCTAAAGACTTCCATTATGTTTAGATAAAGCACTGCCCCGAGACCTTCACTGTACCTTTGCTGAGATTGAAACTCAGGAAAAACACAGCAACACTGCATGGCATTTTTGTGCCATACTAACATGGAAAACAATTGCTTGGGAATAAGGTCCATGTTTGTTAGGGGTTATTATAAAATTAGAGGGTTCTCCTTGCCTCACATGCTATTTGGCTGGAACACTACAAATCTTGTCAGCTTTCTCAGAAGACAGTAATATCTTATAATCCACTAACTCTTCTGGGACATGTATCTGGTGAAAGTTGGAATAGTCAGGTTCTGGCTCTTTTGAAAGTTTCATTGAGTATGCGTTTTGTTGAGCTTTTACTGACATTGCTGTGCTAATCTATACAGGGTACACATTAGTGTCATAACATAACATGTCTTCAAAGAAAAACACATTTCCTTTTTTAAACGGCTTGATATTTTTGTGATGCTAATAAATTGTATGTACTTTTCAGACTTCAGAAAAAAAGTTTTTTTTTTTAAGTTTCTAAAGAGTTATCAGGGCCCATGAGGTGTTTATATAAAAATGGTGAAGACTTGGACTAAGCACAAAGTGAGGCTTATTGTGTAAGTTTGAAAATTATGGATGGGAAAAATGTCACAGCATGTGGCATTGAGACAACTGCCTACATTCTTCTACCTCTCCCACAGACTTCTGCTCACCCTCCAGAGCATTAGCACAATATCTACACTTACAAAAAATGATTGCTTGCATCGAAGGCTTAGGTATACACAGCCAGAGGTAATTTTTCATTCCATTATTTAGGTATTAAAAGCTTTGAGCTTTAGTTTCTCACACTGTATAAAAGCTTTATGTGGTCAAAACCATAGGGGGATCTCAATAATTCATTGTATAGCTATAGCAATGTGCTATTTAAAACAAATTGTAAAAAAAAATTAGTATTTCACATTCCAGCAAAGCATTGGTTTTTGAGGGCTCTTCCAATTAGGACTGTACCTACGCTAGCTCTAGTAAAGTTACCCCGTTGCTTGTAATCCACTTAATTTCTTGTCGTACTTACTGTATTTAGCTAAGTACACAATAATTTTAAGAACTGTATTACTTTTGCAATGCCTAAAAGTTAAGGAAATATTTGTTGATTATTTTCTTCATGTGTTTGCATTAGAATGAGGACCATTTTAAGCTATTTAGCTATTGAGCTGGGTGGTCCTGTCCTGTGGCTAGTCACGGGGTCAGGGTAGTGAGTTCTCCTCTCGTGAGTTCTCCTCTCCTGAGGTGTCCTGTGTCACATTTTTGAGTGTAAGAGAAGCATACTCAGTCCACACACCATCTTCCTAGGATACCCAGAGTCTTTATTTAGCATCACCTCAACTGCAGTACCTAGCATACTCATGTCACAGTTTTTCTACAGGCACATGATTATTCCAATTCAACCTCAGCAGCTCTAGTATAGTTTACCTCACTCCCAGAGATTGTCATGTTGTCAGCAGCTAGGTGGCACACCGGCTTTGGGGGTTTCATTGACTAGGGAGAATAACTCTGGAACCTACTGCCCAGAGTCCAGGAATCAGCCATTCAGTCTGAAGTATAAGGACATCCCCAGTCTTCACTAGAGCCACCTACATGGGAGGATAGGTTTGCTGCTTGAGTGGGAAGTGGTTCTCTGGTCCAGATGGTATAGTGGCGCTAAAGACAAAGGCATTGATGTACATAGCCTAGGTAAAGGAGCTGAGAAACAGCTCAGCGCCAGTGGCATGTGGTCCGACAGCAAACAAGAGTAATCCGTTAAAGCAAAATGGTTGTGGGATGGTAGCTAGTTAGAGGTTTTTCCTAGGTCCAAAATCCAAATCAAAAGTCTGGTAGTAAAAAGGCAATATCTAGGTAGAAGCAATATGATGTAGGCAGTCCAAATGTCAAAGGTTTATGGTCTGAAGACCAAAAGAACAGTGGTGTAGGAGAATACCTTTGAGCGCCACCTTGGGGCCAGGGCTTCCTGTTTATATAGCCCAGCATCCTGTGATGTCTGCAACAGGACTTCCCAATTAAAAGGCCCTGAACCTGCATTGTTAGCACACAAGATTTTCTACCTAAAGGGCCGGGAGCATGCTCAGTAGATATGGTGCTGACGTGGTTCTGACATACATGCACCACTAGTTGGCAACTACACATATATGTCATAAGCTGGAATCCCTTGGTACCTTCACTTGAGTGTGCACAGATAAAATAGTAACACACAAGTACTTTGATAGTATTTTTGAAAGTGTATTTTCTTAGCAAATAGCAACAGAGCTCAGCACCTTGAGGACATCGCTTTGGACCAAAAAATAATTTTAAAAATCTCATTGGAAGTGGACTTTACCTTTAAGCTAGTGTTGGTCTTCTCTACTATATGACAGGCATATTACCTTTCCCTCGGTCCCCTGCCTGGAATCCAGAGCAGATGACCCCCCTGCTCTGGATTCCTGGTGGTGGACTGAGGGAAAGGTAATATTTACGGTTGTTTAGGGGGGTGCTTGCATGGGGGCTCCAGTGTTCTGGATGCCCCCCCCCCTCCACTTGTCATGTAGCAGAGGAGACCAACACCCGCTTTGGCCAATATAGGTTACTACTTAAACTTAATTATAAGAGGTTTTATATGTGTTTTATGCATGTGTAATGTGCTCCTAGTGTTGTTATATATTCTAAACCCTATGTAACATTGAATTTAGTGAGCACACTGACCATCAGGGGCATTATTCAGCATAATACCAATATATATATATATATATATATATATGATTTTTTTTACTAATATAGCTGCTTGCTACCTAGCACAGAGATCAATTCAATATAGCTCTAGTATGGTAATGAGATGCTACACTAATTGCTCTCCCATATAACAAGATCTGTGTAATAGGGGAATTTTTCACATATGCTTATTCTGTAGTTATTCTGTATATGTGCCGTATTTTGCGCCCCCTACAAGACGCACTATATAAAGCATATAAAGCCTGTGCGTCTTATATGGTGAATGTATCAATGACATCAGCTGTGCGCCAATGTCTTCTGTACATGCTGTTTGCGGAGAGTGGCGGCTTCTCGATTGCGGTGCAGGTATGATTTTTTTTTTACAATTAATTGACTCAGCGGCAGTCTGGGATGGGGGGGATCTGTCACACTGCTTGTTTTATGGTGAGTTATGGGCTGCACGCTGTCTGTTATATATAATATATATATATATATATATATATATATATATATATATATATGGGAATAGGGATTCTACATGCTGCAGGTTTTTAGGGATAGGGGAGATCTGCCACACTACTCTGTTATGGGGTATTCCACAAGCTACCTGTTATATGGGGAGGGGGATTCAGCATGCTGCTTGTTTTTGGGGATGGGGGGGATCTGCCACACTACCCTGTTATGGGGGTATCCTACAAGCTTCCTGTTATATGGTGAGGGGGATTCTGCATGCTGCTTGTTTTTAGGGATGGGGCATCTGCCACACAGGGGGAATTTGGGGATTCTGCCATGTTCTGTTCTAGGGGTGGGTATTTTAGCACACCATTTGGTTCAGAATATTTTTTTTGTCTTATAGGCAAGTGCCACTGATAGTGTGAAAACTACAGTATATATATATATATATATATATTATAAGATATAAGATATTAATACATACCTATTTAATTTTAGCTTAACTGGCCCTGCTGAAACGCTGCTTTTCCTTCTCTATGTTAGGTGACCCCATCTTGAAGCAGCTGGGAGGCCTAATTCTTTCACAGCATCCTCCCAGGTGCTGAATGAAGTCCCACGCCTGTGCAGTAAATCTTCCACTTTTGCTGATCAGAAAAAAGTGCAATAAAAATTTCACCCATCCTGTCCCCCCATTAATTGTCATAATCCCCCTGATTTTTATCTCACAGCTACGATTTCATGACTTTACTATATTTCACGTGTAAAATTGGGCGTTGGGCAATTGGGCCTTCTTTGTAGTTTTGTGTATAAATGTGTGTCTTCAAGAAGAAGCTTGAAATGCTTTGAAAGATTACTTCTTCAATCTACTGAGTTAGCCAATAAATGATATTTCCTTAAACTTGGATTTTTCACAGGAAAAGACAACTGTTCTGCCCATCAGCGCATGAGTGAAGTCAGCATGTCAGCGAAGTGCCGCAGCTACATTCAGTAATAGCCCTCTGAAAGCTTTCACAGCCAGGGCCACACTACTGCCTCTGCTATCCCAGTATACAACATTAAAACAGCACAGAGGCTTTTCTGGTTAGTTAGTTAGTTAGTTAGTCAGTCAGCTGGTAAAAGATAAAATCTTACCTGTGAAATTGCTCCCCAGTGAAATCGAGCCCTGCAATTGGTTGCCAAGTCACGTGGTTGTTAGGAGCGTGATACACAGGGGAGACCACCAGTGAACATGTCAGCCAATCACGGGTCTTGCTTTCACTGGAACAGCAAATTGAAAGGTAAGATTTTGTCTTTATTATGTGCTTAACAGTATGAAGGGCAACAGCAATCCGTATGCTCACCTATGCAAGGAAACAACCCATTTTTTAAAGAATAAGCATCCTTCCAGTTTTTATTTAGCTGGGCTGAAATAGAAATGATGTATTCCATCCACTACAAAGACACAAGCATATCTAGGTTGGACATTTTGAACTGGTGTTCCTCAAGACCAGGACTCTCCCTTAGTTGCCAGGGAGATTGTAGGTCCATTTTAAGCAATGAAAAACAAGGCTGAAAATATGAAAACAGCAAACTGATATCAACTTCCTAGACAGAGTAACATTTTTTTATTATGGATATTGATTAGACATTCCTCATTATTAATAATCTTTTGGCCATATTATCCAGAAATAGACAGCACACACAAACAATGGTATTTTAATGATAAGGGTGTGTAGGAGCAGCGTGCTGCTGTGACTTACCTCTGCTCATGATCCTCTTCTGTCAGCTGCTGTGACTTACCTTTGCCAGATCCTCTTCTTTCAGCAGCAGCAGTCTCTGAATTTGGCCCCAGCTACGGCAGCACAAAAATTGGCTGCAAGCTCCCATTAGTGAGAACACTGGTAGGGCCAGCACTTAGAGTATTCTCAGTTTTTGTGTGTTCTTGCCAGACGCTGAACTCAAACAGTGACTTCTGGCTGAAGTCCGGGTGCGAGAACCTGAAATCGCAAAGTTCAGTATGAATCCATATTTTGCGGTTCGTGTTTCCTGTCTCTACCTGGGAGCCATACGGCCTCCATTCAAACATTGTATTACATTCTGTTAGTGTTTTTTTAAATATTGGCTTTAGTAAAAGAAGAAACACATGCTGTTTGGGCTGGTGACAGAGGGAGATGACATAAACTTCCTTTCTACATATAGGATCACTTGAAAACATATAACTGAACTGAAATCCAAGACACGCTTGGCAGGCATTCCCCCTCTGAAAATACAGTTAGCTTGACACTTGTTTATGTTTACCCTTGACGTGTCCTGTTTCCATTGTTGGACTGGAGTGTCTGGGGCCCATTAGTAGAACTGACTCTGGGGAGCCCACTCCATAATTGTTTGCAAGTATTACTGGCACAGAATAATTATGCCAGACGCTTTTGTCTCTGTCTGGGCACTTGGGATGCCACACATAAGCTAAAGATCCCAGTGTTAAAGGACCTCGAATGAGCCCCTGAGTCCAGGGGCCCACTGAAGGATTCCCTGGTAACCCTCTGGGCCATTCCGAGCCTGCCTGTTTCCCAACAAGGTATAAGAGTAATGTTAATAAAGTACAGGTGCATCCCAAAAAATTAGAATATCAACAAAAGTTCTTTTTTCAGTAATTCAATTCAAAAGTGATATTTTCATTACACACACAGAGATTCATTACACACAGAGCAATCTATTTCATGCTTTTATTTCTTTGGATGTTGATGATTATGGCTAACAGCTAATGAAAACCCCAAATTTAGTATTTCAGTAAATAGGAATATTTTGTAACCACCCATCCCTGTAGCATTGCTGGTGGCGGCTTTGCTGCTCTAGACTCTCTGTTCTGCCCTATGGTGGCTTTGGCTGCCCAGGCATGCAGGCGTGCGGGGGAATATTTTGTATTTATGCACAGATGAAGCTTCTTTTTTATTTTGTCAGTTTTATCCCTTAAGATACTGGTAGACATCAGTAAAATAATCAGAAAATGAGACCTCTTATTCAACATACAAAAAAATCATATCTTATATGTATCTTCATTTTATTGTTTTAGGTATTAAGCATTATTCTTTTTGTTGACTATTCCATTGAATGGACCAAGAGAAAGAGCTACCCTGAGATCAGCAATTATAACCGACTTGGTAAGCACGCAGTCATTAACCAAATCTAAACCATATTTTTTAGACTATAAATATTTCTTAGACGCTATTGTGGTTTCCTGGACTTCTGCAGATTTTTTTTGTCTCACTCACAAAGCAGATATTAGTATTATTCATCTGCTCTGTTTGTTAGAGCATAGAGTCCCAGTTAAATTACCAGAAGATGAGTTTAATGAAAAATAAATGCTCAATAAAAACAGACTGTAATTGCAAAACTCCTTGTATTGTAATACTATTATTGTATGTGATTAACTTATCATAAAGCATTAAGCAATATAACATTATTAATGTAGCCTTAGTAAAAAGCGCAATAAAATGTAAAACTGCTGTCTTATATACTTGTTTTATACTTTTCGTTCATGAGACAAGTGTATCAATCAACCAAATTTATTTCTCTGTGCATATATTCATGCATTAATACTAGGAATTTATTTTGGCATGAGCAGTCCGGGGAGCAAGAACAGGTGAATAGAGGAGCAAGGAAACTATAAATATATGTTTTTATTATGCAAATATGCATTATAGAAGGAACCATAAAAATATATGAATTACTGATGAAAAACTAGGTATACATTGCTTTACAGAAAATGGGTTCTGTACCTGCCAGTCCTTGTTCAATTGTGTTCTGAACCTGTGTCCAGTTGGGAGAACACTGAAGGTGTGTCCAGTGTAAATGGAGTTTTCAAGAATCTTTAGGGTCCTAGATTTAATTCTGTGCATAAACTGTTTGGTTTGGAAGCAGCATATTGGTGATCTTCTCTGAGATTCTGAATACTCTCTGCAGATGGAGTTTGTTTTTTGGGCGGTTTCACCAGACCAGGCTAAGAAGGATGCACATAAGACCAATTCTAGGTGGGGAGAATGGGGTGCTATGTTTTTGAGAAATGCCCCATTTTCTGAACAGTCTCGGGAAAAGGAGCCTTTGCTGGGCCCTCATTAACACCTTGTCAAGATTCATGTCCCACTTCAGTACATGTGTACACTCTTGAGACTTCTACACGGCCCACACGAATTGGTGACAAGTTAGGCAGAGAATACTTCTGGTCTCATGCTGATGATAGAGGTGTTATCTGCAAATTTAACAGCATGTATAGCCACTTCCCATCTACCATGCCAACCCCCCCAAGAAAAAAAGCTAACTGCCTAGCATTTCATTTAATACAAAGCATGCAACAGGTGAACAATATGCACACACACCTTTGAAAAAAACTTTTATATGTATACATATACTATGCTGACCCCCTCTGTTATCTCCAGCAAAGTGTCCTCATTTCCTCCTGAAGCCAGA
Source organism: Gastrophryne carolinensis (assembly GCA_027917425.1). Lineage (NCBI taxonomy): Eukaryota > Metazoa > Chordata > Amphibia > Anura > Microhylidae > Gastrophryne > Gastrophryne carolinensis. Next base: position 296,853,897 of record CM051236.1, read on the forward strand.
GGAGGCAGTGGACCTGTTAGAAGGAGACATATGCCCCCCTCCTTCATGTCTAGCATCCCACCAGAGGAAGGCTTCTTCTGAGAATTCTGTTTTTTTTTTAAATGGGAGGAGGTCCCAAGGCCTATATAATTTTAAATGGTACCAGGGCAGACAAGCCACATGCCGACATGGAGTGTATGTTTATATTAAAGTGAAATTATTTTATAGAAATGACACTACAAAACCACACTAAAAACATCCCAGATAAAATATATAGGCACAACCCCCCCCCCCCCCCACACCCCTAGACAAAATTCTTACCCCATGTCACAGGTCCTCCTTCCTTTTCAGCATTTGCCAACAGGAGTTGCAGCTTTCATAGTCCCATACCACCTTTTAAACTAAAAGTAAAGTTAGCTCTACCTAATGGGGTCAGGAAAAGCAAAGAAACAGAAAATTTTATCCCCGTAGGGTTACAGGTTAGGTTCCTGGTACTCTGGAGCAAGACACCGAATCCCCCAACTAGGGTTACTTCAGGACGCCATGGTTGGGGCAGCTCAGCGCTGCATGTGCATGAGCTGCTTTTGTTTGCATGAGGTTATGTATGTGGAAAAAAAAATCATATGTGTGTGAACGCATACAATGGCCACACCTTCTCCTACAGTTTACCTTAGGATTTAACTTCTGCAGCAAATGGCCGTGGCCCTTGAAGCTGTGATACTGCATAATAACCAGTAAACTAATCAGCTTAATAGTGAACAAGAGGGGAGTGGCAGCTGCTCAGACCATTTTATAACTAACCTGGGAGGTGCAAGTCAGCAGGGCAATTAGGTTACTAAAGACTTAAAGGAGCCGCAGCACTCAACCCTGTTAGCTTGCAGACCAACCTATAATCTGTCTCTAAATCTGGTAAAAACCGAGGCTCGGTCACACACATCTGCAGAAGTATGCTAAGCTGCACCACCACGCCAAGGTGCCTCTATGGGTGCAGTCCTAACTCTAATCTATGAGAGCCCCATTTGGGACATACAATGCAAGAGATAAAATGGGAGCAGCTTACCTGAGGTTGCCCTAAAACTCATGTGCAAGCCATGGGGTGGAAGGGTCAAGACCTTGCAATACAGCCTAGACCCCACACCCCATGTGCTTGCACAAATTCAAAGTGAACAAGAGGGGAGTGGCAGCTGCTCAGACCATTTTATAAGTAACCTGGGAGGTGCAAGTCAGCAGGGCAATTAGGTTACTAAAGACTTAAAGAAGCCGCAGCACTCAACCCTGTTAGCTTGCAGACCAGCCTATAATCTGTCTCTAAATCTGGTAAAAACAGAGGCTCGGTCACACACATCTACAGAAGTATGCTAAGCTGCACCACTACGCCAAGGTGCCTCTATGGGTGCAGTCCTAATTCTAATCTATGAGAGCCCCATTTGGGACATACAATGCAAGGGATAAAATGGGAGCAGCTTACCTGAGGTTGCCCTAAACCTCACGTGCAAGTCTTTAGTAATCTAATTGCCCTGCTGACTTGCACCTCCCAGATTAGTTATAAAATGGTCTGAGCAGCTGCCACTCCCCTCTTGTTCACTTTGAATTTGTGCAAGCACATGGGGTGTGGGTTCTAGGCTGCATTGCAAGGTCTTGACCCTTCCACCCCATGGCTTGCACATGAGGTTTAGGGCATAGAGGCACCTTGGCGTGGTGGTGCAGCTTAGCATACTTCTGCAGATGTGTGTGACCGAGCCTCTGTTTTTACCAGATTTAGAGACAGATTATAGGTTGGTCTGCAAGCTAACAGGGTTGAGTGCTGCGGCTCCTTTAAGTCTTTAGTAATCAGCTTACCGTAATAGGTGGATAAGGAATTCTGAACACCCTGGCTGTGCTCTATCCCTCTCTCTCTGTTTCTAGGTGACATTGCATGCCTAGATTTGCACCCCCGGATGAATATGCAAGCACTCCCAAACACATGCGCACAATCCCAGACTCGTACGCACTTCCAAAATGTGCATGTGCACACCCTCAGGTATGCATGCATGCACTTCCAGATGCCCATTTGCACACCCCCAGATGCATATGCCCACACTTCCAGATACGCATTCCCAGATGCTCGTATACACACTTCCAGATGCTCATGTGTGCACTTGCAAACACATGTGTCACATGTGTGTGCAATCCCAAACATGTGTTACATTCCATGCATGCATGTGCACACCCCCAGAAGAGCATGTGCGCACTTCCGGATGCGATTCACACGCTCCAAGACACACATGCGCACACTCCCAAATGCGCATCCGGATGTGCGCACTCTCAAAAGTGTGTGTGTACACAATCCCAAACACATGTGCGCACTCCCAAGCACATGTGCTCACTCCCAAACACGTGCAGAACTCCCAAGTGCACATGCATGCACTCCAACCACATGTACGCACTCCCAAACATGTGCTGTAATGCCAGATGTGCATATGCATGCACCCTCAGACACACAGGCAGAGGAGGGAGGGTTGAGTGGTGGTAGGGGTAAAGACCAGTGGCAGCAAGTGTGGGAGGAGTGAGCAGTGGGTGCAGGACTAGTGAGTGGCGGGTAAGGGAAGGATGAATGGAGGATGCGGGAGGGTTGATCGGCGGGGGGGGCAAGTGTTGGGTGCGGGAGGCAATTAGCAGCAGGCAAATATGATTGAAGCACCCTCCCGTGACTTATTATGATCTGCTATACTAGGGGCGGCTATTCTAAGATCTCCGCTCTGCCTGAAGGTCACACAAGGGGCAGGGCAGATATCAGGGGAACAGCTGATCATAGTATTTCACTGATGTTTACTAGTGTGTGGTTTGTTGCACATTTGCAACGAATGGGTTAACAGCAGAGCACAAATTCCTTTGTATGTGCAAGCAAACATTAGTCATTAATGTAAGATAACCGCGCAAAACTGTGTAGGTAGAAAGTTCAGAGCTCAGCGTGTTATAGAGTCCTTCTGCTCAGTAATCTAGATGCAAAAAATTTTATGTAGTACACAGAGCTCCAAGTCGACAACCAGGATAAAGTATTTTTACTCTCCGTCTAAGATATTCCCGCGGTGCCGAAGAATATTCACACTGTGCATAATCTGCCACCGTTTATGCAAAATCCTTACCAAAGCATATGGTCAGAAGAGCATATACATAATCAAGATGTTTTCCAGAATGATGTTAAACCCATACATTAGTCATTATTATCAATCACTTTACATTTTATAAGCACACCACCACTCACATTGACCCCCCTCCCGCTGCTCCCGCCATGCACCCCTTTTGCCCCTCAACTCTGCCACACCTGAGAGTCGAGGAGGGAAAGGTCAGGCTACACATCGGGGGGGGGGGGGTCTTGAGGGGTGTATTTAGTGGTGGGTTTCTATGCGTCGGGCAAACTCAGCATTTGATATACAGAAGTAAAGGGCCGATGGTCGGGGAATGACTTCATGTTTCTCCTTCCATCCAGTGAGCTATGACTATGTGGAGAGGTAGCAACCAAAGGTATGCTGCCTCTCCACCATTTTTATTCTACGGGTGAAAAATCCCTTTAACATAGAAGAAATAATGTAAATGTTTTTCAAACAGGTTTGATTATCTTTTAACATTTCAAAACATTAAGCTGATTATTCTTTTGTTTTGTTTTTTCAGATATAATTTCCAGCTATCTGCTTCTAATGATTATACTGCTGATCAGCATCTCTTTGTTATGCGGTGTTCTTGTGGTATGTACTCTGGTTAACTGTTATCCTAGTGAAGGACACTTTGGGTCCCATTTACCAATGTCTACTCACTGCTTCTAAGCTGCACTACACTGAGAAATGTATACTGAGGTGTATGCTAAAAAGAACAAGCACTTCTCTAAACTAGTGCATAACATGGTAATTTAAAACAGTGGACTGTGGCAAACTAACCTGGTAAATCAGAGGCCCTTTAAGTCAAAAGTATATCAATTCTGTGCATATTTGCTGGCCTGAATATTAAAAAAACATATAAATTATGTATAAACACACAAAAACTGTCTCTAATGCTAAATGTACTGCTCACTCAGCAAATATTGATCAGTCCTCCATGGCAAGGAACTCAGTTGTCCTTAGAAAGTCCATATAAAGAAAAAGGATGTCCAGCGCAGGTAGGTGATCACATAAAATTATGAATTTATTTTGAATCCATTAAAAATGGTGATGCAATGTAAACATCAACCACATCCCTGTGACCCCCAAAGCATAAGTAAAAAAAAAAACGCAGGCTGTTTTGGGGCACTGAGCTGGGGATAGAAGGTGACATAACCTTCCTAGCGGGGTATAGGATCACTTTAGCTATAACAATTTGCTGCCTTGTCAAGGATATAAACCTGACTTTCCTCAAATGAGCATCCTTTAACAGTTCTGTGGAGACCTGAACAGAGAGCTAGCCCTTCCCTGTTAGGCCAACTGATGTTTTGTTTTTCCAATAGACACATTGCACTTGACTGCACAAACAATTGAATGCAAAAAGAAAATGTAGGTACTACTAACAATAATAGGCTCCCCAGCTGGTGTTTTTAACAGTTTATTTTTCTAAAATTCAGAGAGCTTTTTCATGATACAGTGTATCACACATGTAAAGGCCAATCAGCTGTGTTTACTCTAGAGCAGGAGAATGTAACAAATGTATCAGCTCAGAGGCAGAGGACTGTCTGTGATGAAAAAAAGCATGCTTCCAGAGCTGTTAAATGATGCTTGCCCCTTAAAGCGGACCAAACCCCACTGAACTTGTGAAATACATTTGGTCAAAGCACCTGCCAATACTCCCTTCTTAGGGTGCAGATCTAGAAATGGATATTTTCCCTTTTACAATTGTCCTGGAACACTGATTTTTTTGCTGTCCCTCTCTGTAGGATGGCAGGAGATCAGTCATTGCATAGGTGTATAGTCGCATAGGTGCACACAACAGTGGCAATGAATGGAGGAGGCGGGGCTTTACAGCTAAAACAGATGCCATTATCTGGGATTAAAGTGAAGCAGGAGCAGTTAAAATTGACAAAAGGTGCTCTTCATAGGGGGATCAATTCGCGGGATGCTAGTTAAGTGTGGGTTTTGGCCAGCTTTAAGCACATTGCCACCAAGACAAATTCCTTGAATATGTATACATTATTTATTTTGGTAATAAACTATTGCTGATTCAGATTTCTGAACCCAAAAATGTATTTCAGAGCAATGTTACCCCCCACTTGACACATTGGGATGCCAGTCCATGGGACATTATATTAATTCTTCATTCACACAGGTGTGGCACAGGTGTGACAATGTCCACTGCCAGGCTGGCATGGAACCTTGTTGTTTTTATTATGCTTACATGCAATGTTTAGGGATCATATAGACATTTGACTGATATGTAACACATCTCAACTTTTATATTTCAATAATCTTATTGAGTTTTTAATAAAGCAAAAGCAAAACAGAATTTAGAATATAACATTGGAGCATGCATTGTATGAATTGCAGAAAATGTAATTTTGTAAAATGTAATTTGTAAAACAAAACCAAATTAAATATATGTAGATCTTAGCCATTTTAATCAATGTAGAGACCATAACATATAACCACAAAAACAATAAATAAATAGTACTAAGAAGAATATGGGAAATTAAAGAACTCAGAGCCCAGTCCCCCCCCAGGAATCCAGAATTCAGACCAAGGACTCCAAATTTCCCTACATTGTGACATTTTATTAAACTGCCCGATGAGGGATGCCCCGCTTTGTGAAAACCTCAGGGTCGCCAGAAAGAACTCACCTCTCCCGGGTCCTACAGCACATGCACAGCCTCTCATCCAATCAAGGTGCTCGGATCTGCTCCCACCCATTTGTGTAAGGCGAGCGGAGCCGAGCGCACTGGCGGACGCATCCCCCATTACCCTCTAACAGGAAGCATGCCCACACCGTCCATTCACAAATACCTAGCAGTGCGGGATGCAGTGAGTTTCTGGCCCACCTAGGGGGCGTCACATAGCGGGGAATTCCTATTCTGTATGCCCTGGGGGGAGGGAATCTAGCACTGGGGCATGGGTTTTGGTCCACAAGTAAAATACTACTCAGCTTCATACTATACTACTTAGCAACACAAGTTTTAAAGTATGAGATTTCCATTATTAGCAATGGTCGAGGACATTTCCACCATATATGAAACATATCACCCACCTGGCCACAATTTCTGAAACATAAAGGAGAAATATCTGCCAAAATGCCTTCAAGTTTGATTCTAGCAACGGAGTGTTGAGAGGAGAACCTTTAGAACACAAATCAAGTTTGCCTTCTTCATAAGTATTTATATAAGGTAGAAATACCACTTTCGATCCAGGACAAATTAAGCATAACTTTCTCAAAAATAGTGTAAGTAACTCTATCCCCTGCTTTAATTATCCTAGGATTTTAAAAAATGCTGTTTGTCTGTAATCCACTTGGAGTCCTAAAGTCTGCAATTCTATAGAGACCTTTCTTAGTCCACCATTTTAGATATGCTGCCTGATTCAGACCGTATTTGGTCTATTTTCTGTGTCGGGTGATTCAGAGCCTTTTTATTGGCAGTCCTTTTTGCGGAAATTTACAATATGCGTGTGCCAAACCGAGTGTTCGCCATATAAATGCGGCTCAAGGCATCTGTGAGTCATTGACCTTGATTCAGAGCCCCTTTTCACCCGTTCTCCAGTGAGAATTCCCATTTTTGCCCATTTTTCCCCCTTGTTTGATTCAGCAGACAATTTTTTGGAGCAAGAATTTTTGGGTGAAATATGTTCCTTTTGTGTGCTTTTTCGTTTGGTTGTGAGACCTGAATCAACCCCATTGTGCTTAAATTTACAGGTTTTGCCTGTGCTTGCGTGGGATTTAAAGCTCTCATTTGTGGGTTTTCAGACCTATGAAAGCCGTAGGGTTCCAGTTCACACTTACACCATCTTTTAGCTGGAGGGAAAATTGAACGGTCTTTTGTCGCTAGTGAAAGTACAGCCTACATCCTCCGCACCTACGATTGAGCCCCTTGATGAGTTAGTTGAAGAGTCCGAGCATTTGCAGCAGCGGGGGCTGCTAACTATGTACCTTCCAGAGCTTAGGCATACCTGCAGTCGTCTGGATATCAATCAGATTATAACAGGCGTTCAAATTGACCCGACTAATCCTCCTTTCTCTTGAGAAGCTTTACTCAGAGTTGTGGCCATGGTTGGCCCCCACCACAAGAAAGGAGCATACAATTGGAGCAAATTGGCCAAATTGCTTGACTGCCTTCAATGTGTAGCAAATGGCTCCTTCCAGAGGCTAGGGGCACTGTCAGTTGGCATGTCCCAGCGTTCTCTGAGCCATGCCCTGATTACATTTCTTGATGGTATGGCTAACCTGCAGGAGAAATAAATCTCTCTCCCTCACAGCATGGCAGCCTGGAATGCGGTGACACTAGGTATTTTCAACATTGCAAATATGCCATGTGTCATAGGTGCCATTGATTGTATGCATGGGGCCTTTCTCCCTCAGCTGCTAAGGAGTATATGGTATTTTTTGGTATGTTTAGGTCCACATTGTTCCTCCTTGTAGCCCAGTCCCCTCTTTTGAGGCTATCCTAGCTTACCCTCCCCCAAACAGCTTTCATGTGTCTCAATCTGTTTAGGTTCACATAGCTCCTCCTTGTAGCCCACTCTCCACTCTTGAGGCTAACCTAGCTTCCCCTCCCTCCAAACACCTTTCCTGTGCTTCAGTCTCTTTAGGTCCACATAGCTCCCCCTTGTAGCACAATCTCTTCTTTTGAGGCTAGCCTAGCTTCCCCTACCCCCAAACAGCTGTCCTGTGTCCCATTAGGCCCTTGTTTACTTTATTTTTGCTGTTTTTGTTGTTTGCCAGTCTAGTGACCCTCTTTTATTTGTGGCTTCTTTTCAGCAACTGCAAGATGGACCACTATCTTAATGTCCAATGTGTCGTGGGGTCGAATCTTTTTTTTTTTCAGTGTTTTGGCTGGCTTCCCTGGCTCGTCCCAGGATGCATTTATCTTGAGGAGTTCCAGTTTATACACCCATTTGGGAGTGGCGAGCTGACTGGCGGTTGGCTTGTGGGTAAGTTTGTTTATTGCTGGAGTGGATCTGCCTGTTTATTGTTTAAGTTGCATTAGCAATGTGTTTTGCTTTTGTTATGTGCCCCCTTTTTGTAATTGTTCCAAGTTTCTTGTGTTAGCCAATTGTTCTCCGTGCCCTCCATCACTTCGACTGTGCTCATGCCCCTCTTTGAATGTCCCCTTTCCCCTGTTGCAGTTAAAAATGCTTAGTCTGAGAATCCTGCCTTACCTTTTGCTTGTTTGGCCCTACTCTTTTGTGATACCTACTATTGGTCTAGGCTGTTTTGATGTTGTGTTGCCTGTTAGTAATTTAATTTTCATTTTCATTTGACTTTTAAGTGATTCAGCTGCTGATGCCCTTCTTAAGGCCCCAGACACCTAGCCAGGAGGCTTATAATGGGGCCCACCACCGCACACGGGCTGTAGCTGACTGTACCTTTGGGCCGTTAAAAGACAGATTTCGCTGTCTGGACCACACAAGGGGCGCCTTTCAATACAAGCCAGAGAAGGTTGTGCAAATGATCATAGTGTGCATCAGCCTGCATAACTTTACCTTGAGTGAGAGGGTAGCAGGAGACAACCCCTGCTCCGGCTCCAGAAATTCCTGGGCATGTGTATGCTGGCACCCAGAGCTGTGCAGGCCAAAGCATTCGCCAGCATTTGACGGACTCTTCTTTTTCTAGAATGTTATTTTTTTCTCCACTTATGTCATTTTTTGTTTTATTATATCCCTTGCCTTGTCTGTGTGTAATTAAATAACATACAAACAAACTTCTGTTTTTTGATATTTATTCTTTAATTACATGTTAATTGTCACAAACTGTTGGTATGGCACAACTGTGGATGCAGGTCAACAGAAAATTCATCAATAAAAATGTGCCAACATAACTAAAGCTTTGGGACCCCCCCCACAACCCAAAGTCCAGCATTGCAGGTTAGGGGTATGTAGCCCAGCTTTGTGTGTTTGTAGCTTGCTGTGCCTCAAGCCTCTCCAGCCTTTGAAGGGCAACCTGGTTGTCCTCAACCAGAGCACCAAACAGCATCTCCTGGAGCTGCAGGAAGGTGTGGTGATGGCCAGTGTCCGTGGTGCCAGCAGCTGGTGGAGATGTCCAGATAATAATAAGGGTCCCATTCAGATGGAAGTGCCCTTCCTCCATCTCATTCATTTCATCCAGTAGAGGCATCGCTGTGTGTTTGTGTGGGGAAAGGTCAACATTAAAGTTAGTTTTTCCATATGATATCACACAACCTCTAGGGCCACAAACTTTACTCTGGGTTCACCCTGCCCCTTATCCTTTGCCTATAAAGCTCACTCATTTAGCTCATCACTGTCTGGAGTCTGCTCCCTTGGTGGCTGGTAGGTGGGCCCGGCCTTGATGTTATCTTGGTGGTAGCTAAACCAGAGGAGCCAGCTGTGGCTGCAAGTGGCGGGTCTTAAAGGTGAGGTGCTGCTAGCTGAGGTGTTGCTGCAAAGTCAAGGTAAATGCACTGGTATTTGCCTTTTAACAGTATATGTGGCCCTTCAATACCCTACAAGGGATACACACTGGATTCCACCCATGTTAGGGGTTACATATAAAGGATGCCTAATACCCTTTGTGTTTGTAGTAGCACAAAATAAGTTGTGCAGGCAAGACCTCAAAGTTGGCTTTGCATGTGGGAACTAAGGTTGGTGGGTGGCATGTTTGGCTTATCTACTAACTACCAAGCAACAATTTGCTAAATCTTACCAATGGTGGGCACATGGCTCCTATCTGTCGATGGTGCTTGGCACCTCCTGGTAGGTGTTAACACCCACCCATAAATTTTAGATTTTTGGGGAGTCCCTCACCAGTTTGTAAGCCACAAAGGGTGGCTTTAGTAAGTTCTCCAATGTTTCCTGTACAAGCAGCCCTCTGGATGTTTTGCACTTACCCTTCAGCCCTCTGGTGCTCAGTTTTCACCGAACCACTACCTTCAGGTCGTCCCACTTTTTCTTCGCCTGTGCACCATCCTTGGGTTCTGGTCCTACCCCGTCACATTGCGGGCAACCCTTAATCATAACTGCTCCTGCAACGCTTTGGGGGCTGAGTGGGACCAGGACCAAGCTAGTTGATCAAAATTTTTAGCAACACCATCCAGCAGAACCTCCAGTTGGGCATCATTAAATCGGTCACTCAACTTGCCCCCTGTTAGCTTGCACCCAGGGTGAGTGGCCAATGCTGTGGTCCATGGGTGGTATCTTGGCTGAAGGGGGGAGTCACTATGCCCACCCCCATGCCCAGAACAGATGGATTTCAGGCTACTGGTAAGGGCAGGCCTGGCTGTGGCAACACTGCTCAGCCTTTGGCTCTCCTTTGGCTCTGCATGGGGCTCTGCTGTGGACTCTGCAATGGGGCCTGAACTGGGGTCTGTCCTGGGGCCTGCATAGTGCTCCTGTGTCGGTCCACGGTTGACTGTGCTGGAAACTGCTGATGCCTTAAACTGATGCGGGGTAGTATAGTGTGGGTATCAGCAGGAGAGTGCCTGTGGGAGGAACAGTGGGTCCTGGGGCTGGAGCTGCGGTACCTGGGCCGTGTGCTGCCAGTTCCTCGGCCCTGCCTGTGCTCCTGGCTCTGGGGCTGTGGTGGCGCCTATGGTGTAGCATTGTGAGCTCCTAAGTCAGCGGTGACAAGCAAATCTGACCCGTAGCTGTGTTCTTTTATACCTAATTGAGCGGATAATTGTATTGGAAACTATTTGGTTAATTTAACAGCTCCTCTAAGGCGCAAGCAACCTATATGTGCGTATGGATGCAAGCACACTTACGCCGTCCACCAGGAGGCATTGGTGCAGGGGTGTATCATATAGATGACAACCAAAGACATCCAACATGGCACCTACCGTGTTCACCCGTGAAAAGCAGGAGGACATTATGATGGTAAGTTACCCTTTATGCCATTCGCCTACACATGTGCGCAACACTCCTGCCAAGGTGCAAACAGGTGACAGTGGCAGCGAAATACAAGCAAATTCACATTGTGCCACATTAATGTTGGAGACTTGGCCTTCCAACATTTTAGGGCCACAGTACTTTGCTGCCACTGTCACATGGACCACTCTGGAATGTTTGTATGTGACGCAGGAGTGCCTAAGTGATTTGGGTTTGACATTTCTGCTATCCGCTACTATTGTGTGATGGGAGAGCTGGCTTCACCTTGTTGCTGGCCGGGTACAGTGAGCCCTATCCGACAGTATTAGTGGAGTAAGAGGTAGGCGTGCCTTTTAGCCTGAATGTGTCTGCGCCTGAAATCCGCTACTATTGTGGGATGAAAGAGCTAGTTTTGCCTTGTTGCTGACAGGGTCAGCGAGGCTTATCCGAAAGTAGTAGCGGAGTGATGATGTAGGCGCTCCTTTTGGCCTAAGTGAGTCTGCGCTTGAGATCCACTACTATTGTGGTATAGGAGAGATTAGGTAGCATTGGAATACACTAGCGTATGGAGGTTGCAGTGTCCCAGAAATTTACTTAAAGTGGCAGGGGCATGCATGTAGAGCTAAAGGAGACCCAAACAGAGGATATACGTTAACAATGCGCATCTGTTTGCTGTTTGCAGACTTTCATGTAGCAATGGCAGAACTTCAAGCCGGATACACATGAGAAGAGGACGTTGGCAGAGTAAGTGGCAGTGCATGTGAGTGGCAAGGGGACGTCGCCTTACACCTTCACCCAAATAATGCAGCACTGGTCAGACCTCAAACAGCGAAAGTGGGCCTTAGTGTGGAGGTTCTATAGCCAGAACTTCCCAGGTAAGTGGATGAACAACAGAGAAGGTGAGCTATCAGGGTAATGAGTAACATGTTTTACAAAATTATATTTTCTTTTGTAGCTGGGGAGTTCTGGCTGCGGATCAAGCCCACCCAGAGGTGAGGGGCCCAATCAGTGGGGCCAAGCAGACAGGGTGTGGGTGTAAAGTGGTGGCTCCGGAACCTACCAATGTCCTCTTCCTCTTCTGAAGCTGCACCACCACCAGCCATGGACCCCACAGCTCCTGCACACTGCAAGGACATGCAGACTACCATGGGTATAGTGGCGGAGGATGAGGGAAAGCACTTTAAAACATCTGGTTAGAACAAAGAAAGGCATGCGCCGGAAATCTACACAAGGACACAGCACACTGGGAACAATGGGCTCCACAGCAAGTTACGTCCAAAAATAGGTAAAAATTAGGCCTCTGATACTACTATGGCTACAAATACCATAAATGCTCAGCTAAACCGTATGCGTACGCAAAGCAAATACAGCCACTTACACATGAACAAGACAACACACAACATAGAAGCACATACTCTGTACAAGTATAAACATTACATGGGTCCATATAAGACTGATCCTGTAAGACAATCACACAGCACAGACTTAGTTCACACATTACAGCACGAAATAACAAACATAAATAATAGACTGTGTAATTAAAAATAATTTCCTTTTATTTGTAAAGGCAGCGCTTATCTCTGAGATGTCCATATAATTAATTAGACTAGCAGTAATTTAAGCCTAATGCATAAACATGTAACTGGGGCAGGACAAACCATCACAAATATGCGGCTATTTGCACACTAGCGGTCGCAAATATAACCAACAAAATTGTGGCGCACACACTGGCGACATGTCCGGTAGACGGGAAGGGGCCGCACAGCCGGTAGTGACCATAACGCCGTCACACCAGTTGCTGCGAATCACAAGCAGCAAGCGCCATGCAGGGAACCTCCTCTCGCCCTGCACGGAAGTTACTGTTCTGCCCCTTTGGCGGCTGGCCTGCCACACGTGCTCCTTCATAACAACGCGCTGCGCCATTCTTAGGCAGCGGCAAGCTAGAAGGGCAGCAGGCGGAGACCCGCACCACCCGTACTCTGTTTAGAGACGGGTCCCGTGACCAGACACTACAGCCATACCAGTAAGCCACCTCTATACACTGATTTATCTTGCAATGACGCCAAAACTATAAAAAGTATATAATAGATAGATATAATAGACAGACATTAAGAATCTCTTGGTTTGTCCAAAGCCCTATGCAGCCACAGTTGCAACTATAATCAACATACTAGGTACCTAATATATCTACAAGACTGGCATAACACTCGAATAAGAACCTTAACTAACAAATTGTCACTCACTGTAGTTACCCGCCAGCATGGGGACACCTCGAAGCAAGCGCTGATACCTATTCCTGGAAATAAGGTATGCATTTTGCACTAAATATTAAAAATGGTATTCACACGAATGGTGACACTATACAGCCTAATAGGCAGATATCTTCCTCTGTTACCAGACGTATGTATGTGCACTGAGAAAGCACCTTTGCGAAACGTCTGCACTCCAGATATACTTGCTACAAACAAGAGGAAAAAACCCTTGCCTTGCTACAGACTGATGAACTGTCTTGCTACAAACTGGTGTCACAGATAAATAGAGCCCAGATAGGAGCTCTTATGAAAAATGGTTACTTCCAATATATGCCCTTTTGGCACATTTTTTGACATTTGTATGCCAAGAATCACTGTAAATATGTAAGATAAGTGAATTAAATTTGTATATTGCATACATTGTTTTCTTTTCTTTTCCATTTGATTAACAAAACATAACCCCAACAAAAAGACCCCCACTAGGTAAGGTTTAACACCGTATTCTCCCCCCTGTCCATATCTACAATATAGGGAGTTGGGGGCACCAACCACTACTTTTGATAGTCAGTAACAACAGGAGGGGACTTGACCAAAAGTCAAACCCCCACCTCCCCCCTAGCCTACGCATCAACAAACTTTTCTCTGAACGCGGCTATGAATGATACGAATGATGAGTGAAGGATCAGAAATTTCCCCTAGGGGGGCTACCAGTGTATATTTGGAAATCAGGTTGTGTTTTTTGCTAATAGTGTCCCAAAGAGCTAATTCATTAGACAATACAGGACATAATATAGCTGGACTTTTTACATTAGCTAGAGAACCAATGGAAAACAAATCACATTCTTTCTGTTCTATCATTACCCAGCTGGGTGTTTCTTCACTAATAAACATCTGTGTAATTCAACACTTTATATTTTAATATTTTTAATCTGCCTTTGTGATAAGAATATGAAGTTTTCTGAACAAATATAACATTATAGGAAGCAAAGTCATTTAATTGCCCTAATACCCAAGCCTCAGAACAGACCAAGAGCCATGTCACCTCCCAATTTATAAAATAATGAATTGAAATTATTTTCATATAATAAATGAAACTGAGGAGATAATAAAAACTATTAGTTTTCCAAATGAGATTAAAGGATTGTCAAATTCAACGCCTCAGACTTATTATTTCATTTTAATTTTGCTAAATTTCTTGAGCATCTAAAATAAATTAGGAAGTGAAGTGTGGGGACAGGAAACAAACAATAGAACATCGTCAGCAAATTATTCACATTTATGTTTCCTCCCCCCACACTTCACCCGCCCTCACATCGCTGCTTAATCCAATGGTTTCATTGACAACACAAATAATAATGGCCCAAAATCTTGTTTTCCCAATACATAAAACATATAATCCCAAGTCATTGCGTCAAATGCTTTATGTAAATCTTATGAGAGAAGCATAGCCCTTCTTGCTCCTCCTTGAGCCCCATTAGTTTGAACTGCAGAATGGAAATCAATTACTCTTTTGCTCTCATCAGAGGCCTGTTAAGCCTCCATTACACTTTTGCTCTCATCCGGGGCCTGTCAAGCCTTAATGCCACTATTTTACTAAGAAGCTTCAAGTATTTATCAGGGATATTGGTCTATAAGTATTGCAATCTCCTGGATCTTTTTTCTGGCTTTTGAAGACCAGTAATGTGTGCTTTATTTAAATATCATAATCTCACTTCATCAGTTCTCAAGCTATTAAACCATAAAGCAAGATAAGGTGATAGAATGTGTAGGAATGTTTTATATAAATGTAAGTAAAACCATCAGGTCCAGGAGCATTAGATGCCTTCAACTGCTTTACTGCCATCTTTATCTACTCTTCCTCTATAGCTCTTTCTAATATATCCTTATGAACCTCTAATAATTAAGGAAATCTTGAAAGAAACATCTGCTTTAGATTTATCAAAAGGAGTAGGAGCAGCATATAAATTGAAAAAATAATCTAGGATCCTTACTAGATTACTAATATAATGCCCTGAAGATAATCTCCATTTAGGAAAGAATGTAATTTGTTTCCTGGGGGTTAATCTCCTTGCCAAAAGTGACCCTATTTTATCTCCTTGGTGATGTTTTTTCCATCCTAAAAAAAATTTCAGCCTTGGTAGTAAATATCAAGGTAACTTCAGTCTAGTCTGGTTAATTTTATGTGAAGTATCCTTGTGTGGATCTGATTAATAATTTTTACATTTATTTATTAATGCTCACTGAGTAGCAGAACCCCCACATAACTCACTGAGTGACAGAAACCCCCAAAACTCAGTGGCACAGTCTCCCCATAACATGCTGAATGGCAGAACCCCTGCCCCATAACTCATTGAGTAGCAGAACCCCTCCTACTCCCTCTGCTCACCTCACTTCCCGTTGCCAGGGATGCCACTGCTGGGAGTTAAGCCAGGGTCCGAGGATACCACCGACAGGAGGGGTTACGGGGCTGGTTGCTGGGAGCCGGGGCAGACTGCTTGAGGCTGTGTGCACCAGTTAATGATGTCTGGGCGGCAACACAGCAGCAGCATGAGAGTTCCGTTGGGGGCCAAGACTCTCATGCTGATGCTGTGCTCTGCCCAGCCATCATAAGGAGGCTGCTGCCTACCTCGCACTGCCCACCTGCCCTTTAGATCATTGCCGGCTTTTAGCCATGAGTCGGGTGAATGGGAGCTAGTGCGGGCCACAGCAGCTCCCATTCACCCGCTGCAAGAAGCAGGAGCCGGCATGTAACTAGGGAATTGGAAGCCGGCTAGTGCAGTGTCCCAGTATACCCTATGGCCAGTCCACCCCTGCTAACTATTTATCACTTTCCAAAATGGGTCTCTCTAAATAAACATTTAACAAGGGAGTAAAATAGTAAACAAGGCTCTCATTCCCCTAGTAAGCAAAGAGAATAGAAATAGAAAGTACATGAAAAAAAATCACACAATGTAATGTCCAAGTGAAAGGGGAAACCCCATCTGTATTTGATTTTCTTATGAATCAACTTTGTCAAGAGTGGTTTCATTTATCTTGTTTTGTAGATTGTTAATAGAGCAAGAATTAGATTGGATTATCTACTAACAATATATTAGAGTGTCCTCTTACAGCTGTCATAATTTGTTCCTTAATTTGATAGTAATGTGGTTTTACTATTATAGCTGTGAGTGCCCTATGCATGCTATTAAAGAGTAACTGACCTTCATTAGCATGAGGTAAAATAGCTCTTATCAGTTCTTTTATGTCTGAATCTAGATTTGTGATAGATTCTAGTTTCAGTTTCCCCCACCCTTCTTTCTATAGTATCAATTATTTGCCCTATATTCTCAAAATCTGTTTTTTTTTTAAAATCAGCAGTCAGTTTATCATGAGCTATTTTAAGGTTTTTGTCCAGCAGCAATAATATTTCTGATATAAGGGATTTATCTTGCTTTCTTATGCTCTGCGTTAATGAAGTGGGAAGAATCACCTCCTTTGACTGAAAACCCAGCAGAATCTCTGTCACTAGATGAAGCTCTGGAAACTGCTGACTTCAAAGTCAGAAGATTTCTTCTCTTTTGTTTCTCAGATGTGGCCTGTTGTTTTTGCTGAGTAGCTGTGCTGTGGCTTTCTCTCACAGGTGATGCCTCCGCAATTATAGTCATCACTGCGAGACCTGCCCCCATGCGCTGTCAGCGTTGTTGTTGGGGGATTTCACATGAGCACTTAGTTTACCTCAGAAAAGAAGGCTAAATGTCCTTATGCTGCTGTGCAATGCGTTATTAATATGTCTTGGGTCGCAGTATAATGCTTTTATGCCCGCAGGATGTAGAGCTCCTGAATCATGTGACCGCGATGTTCAGACTCGCACATGCGCCTCTCTGTTTTTTGTACTTTGACATCTCAACTTTTAAATGCAATCCTCTTTGAGATATACTTTGCAAGTTTTGCTCTGTATGAATTAACCTATATTTTAAATAGTTTGCAAATCTGTTCTGCAGCATAGTGCATGCAGCATCTTACAAAAATGTAAATTTTATTCAAAAATATGTTGTTGGATTTAACTAAACAGAGCTCATCACAGGGCTCAATTATAGATGTATACACGTCTGCAGACATCTGTCAGTGTTTAGGTGCCTAATTAGCTCTAGTTC
Organism: Gastrophryne carolinensis; assembly: GCA_027917425.1. Lineage (NCBI taxonomy): Eukaryota > Metazoa > Chordata > Amphibia > Anura > Microhylidae > Gastrophryne > Gastrophryne carolinensis. Next base: position 296,871,225 of record CM051236.1, read on the forward strand.
TGTGATGATTAAAATTGGAAACATGATCTTGAAATGTACCAGTCTGAACATTTTCTACGGTGAATCAAATCTTCCACTAAGGTGATGACAATGTCTATTTTTTGTGTGATCACAAATGTAAATATTTGTTTCTAGAACAGTGTTAGGCAACTGACAACCCATATGTACCACCCAGGTAGTACAAGAGATAACTAGATATATAAAGATAGAAATCATTCCTGATATAAAAAAATGAGGATCTATCATATACAAATGGAAAAAAGTTAAAAGCAGTAACTTTAAAAAAAACTATTTCTGTGTTCTGGAACTACAAACGTATTATTATTATTACTATTATTATTATTAATAATAATAATAATAATAATAATAGTATAACTAATAATGGCTGCAAAACTGTTTTGGGCAGGTTTTAATATAATCTTGAGCTAGCAAGGCCATAGTGTCAGAAAAGCCAAACACACCAGCTTGTCCTTCTGTTTTAGTTGACTCTGCTAGTCAAAAGTGTAACACTTTAGCTTTATTTATTCATTTTTTCAGCTTCTTTTTTTTCTTCCCTTTATGCTTTAGAATCGAAGAAATTTGATTATGCCATTTTTGGCTTCACAGACATTGGATTTCATTCTAAGTTTTCTGATGTTCTGCGTTTTTTACAGTTCAATGCATTCTAACCAAGCACCTATTTTTGAAGACAACATAGTGAGTTATTTTCCACATTATAATGATAATGCTAATAATCATTTTACATTTTTTTTTTATAACCAATGACTTTGATTCTCAGGCAATTTCTGTTCCTAATACTAAAACTTCAGAGGGGTTCAAGACTTTTGAAATGTGTGTCAGACTGATTACTTTTTGTAGCTGCTTTTTTGCAGTTCCAACCTACTTGGATTTCAAGTCTGTAAATTACATGGTATGTATAAAGTTGCAATTTTTGTGTATGGGTTACATTTTGACTTTGGCTTGGTTTGGCTATACATTTCTAATTAACATTGGGCTTACAGTAGTCACTTCTATGAGCTATGTTAATATGAAAGTTCCACGTGTCACACTAATATCTAATCTAATCTTTTTAGTGTAATGCTCCCACCCCATCCAACACAGTACTATAATTAAATTTTCACAAGTCCTGGTGGGTTTTAAGCAGTCATTTTGTGGGCTTTGCTCTGTGACCTTCAATGCGCTTCTAAAATGAGTTTCATATCTGATCACAAAAATTAGAAACCTAGAATAAGAAACTACCCTCCAAACTACGCCGGGAGTTGCACTTTTAGGTGAAAAGCTAAATAGAATTGCTATTGTGCTGAATCACCCCCAGACAGATGGTGGAGGTCATAGTACTTTTTTTCTGTAGTAAACTTTGGGTGTGCACTGAAACTCCCATCTCGGTGAGCTTTTTAAAAAAACCTTAACACATAAAAAAGCAATAACAAAGTTTATTTTTCCCAAAACACTTGCCCTTGGGATGGAGCAATTTTACTGGTGATGTACACCATTTTTCCCATAAGGTAAAGGTATTTTCTTAAAAATTTAGAAACAACAGTTGTTTTGACAGACTAGCCAAGACTGACACTGGTCAGTTATACATGAGGAGACTTTTCATTAAGGGAAAAAACATTATGTTTATTGTGTTTTTTTCTCTTTCTTGTATTGCAGGGCTTAGCCCTACATAAAATACATTGGTTGTTTTGCATTTGATATAGAGCGGGCAGGCTGATTCATCATTAACGCCAGGTAGCGACAGATGAGCGTCTGTAGCAGGCATTTCAGAGCACCCGCTAGTAGTCGCTGTGCTCGGCCGTGGGTCGCTAGTTCAGAGCAACTCAGTCACTGTGCAGCATTGATAAATACATTGTGGGGAGTCGCTATATGACCAGTACTACTCACAACATCAAAAAAAACAGCCTCACACACCTCCGGCGCTCAAAAAAGCTTCGCTGTAGCCCAGAGCGCCGGAGGCTTTGTGTTTAAATGCTGTTTTTTAACATGTATCCACCAGTAACAAAGCGAAAACATATGGAATTAAATTGTAATAACATTGTAACATAAACACATTAATGCCAGACCTGTAATGTCAATTCTGCATAAATATATAAAACATGAAAAATATTTTCCAAAATTGCTTTTTCTATGCCAGAAGAGGTCACAACTTTATTTGAGAGTATTAGAAAAAAATTATATTATTAAAAACCACCTGTTTAAAGAGAAATAAAAGAATGCCCATTAAAATGTATGGGAGAGCGACAGGTAGTGAGAGGTAATACGTGGCAAGGCTGGGATAATGATGAATTGGACGCTACATGGCGTTGTTCCAGTCGCTCAACAGATTCTGCTTGATAAATGTGTAATTGCGTGCCGTGTCCGGCGTTCACCTGCTGCTACCTGTCATTTACAAGGCACTACCTGACGCTATGCCTTCATGAATAAGGCCCATAGTTAATTGGGTGGGGTTGTTGCTGCCTAATTAGAAGCCTATTTATTTCACCTGAAGCCAGCCTTCTGACTGTTTGCCAGACTAGCCATAGACTGACACTGGTGAAGGGAAGTATTGCTTTGCTATAAATTATACTGTTTTAAAGTGAGTTTAGACGCTTTTGCAAGTTCTGTTGTATTTTCAAGAGAGGTTGTATTATAAGTGAGGGGAATTTTCATTAAGGGACCTTAAGTGTGTATAGCTTAAGTATTATAGAGCTAAAATAAGAAGTCAAAAGCCAAAGTTGCTGCAATTATAAGCACTAAAATTGTGCTTTTACTGCTGTTGTACCTGGCATAATGGCTATCAACATTGGAGGTCTACCTCAGTGCACAATTTGTCATATGTATACACTTCAGGAGCAGCAGTTCCAGGGTGAATAGTGCTGTGTTAAATGTGAGCATAATGGAATAAATGTAGCATAACCTTGAATGCTCGGGTTAGAGATGGAGGTAACAAAATGCAACACTGAGGGAGACAGACAATATGGAAAAGGACATACTGCTCCCTGAGTAGGCAGTAAGTGGTGTAGAAGCAGATGGTGGAGTAATGGGTCAGGAGGAGCCGATACGTGGGGGAGTAGAAAGGGGGCATAGAAAAGGAAGGCCATACCTGTGTCTGTGCACCCTAGCAAAATTGCCAAGTTGAGTAATGATGTGTTGAGTTGAATAATGACTTGAGTGTCAGTCTCAGAAATGGCAGCCCCAGTGGATACTTCTCTCCCTAACAGCAGGGAGGACAGCCCAGCTAGTGAGTGGGTGGCTGGGACTGCAGGTAGGACTAGGCAGTTAGTGGTAATAGGGGATTCTATAATCAGGTGGACTGATAGAATATAACTTATCACCAAGTCTGCCTCAACCGAATGGTTTGTGTCTCTCTGGTGCCAGGCATGTGGTGGAAAAGGTGGATAAATTACTGGCAGGGGATGGGGATGACCCAGTTTTCATGGTCCATGTGGGGACCAATGACAGAATCAATGGGAGATGGAGGATCCTTAAGAATATATTTAAGGAGTTAGGCACCAAGTTGAAGAGAAAGACCTCCAAGGTTGTATTCTCTGGAATACTGCCTGTACCATGCACTACACATGAATGACAGCCGGAGATTAGAGAGTTAAACGCATGACTCAAGTCATGGTGCAGGGCAGAAAGATTTGGGTTCCTAGAGCACTGGGCTGACTTTTCATTGGGGTACAAACTGTATTCCACAGATCATTTTCACCTGAATGAAAGGGGGGTTGCTGTGCTGGGTAAGAGGATACTAGAAGGAGTGAGGGGTATTCAAACTAGAGATGGCGAGGGAGGGCAAGAAAGAAAACAAAGGGGAAGACAGGTTACATAGGGGACAGCATATGATGAGTGGAAAATTAGAAGAGGGAGGACTGCGATGATGGATAAAGGGATCCATGTGTTGCAAACCAGTGGTGAAAAATTCAAAGCATATATTAATGAGGAGTAATCAAATTGGAGTAATCTATAGACCCCCAAAAATAACTATATAATAAGAGGAAATTGAGGGTCAGCGGCATAAACAGATAACAGGCTGAAACAGTGGTGGTGATGGGAACTTCAACTACCCAGGTATCGACAGGAGACATGGTTCTGCTTCTGCTACAAGGGGGAAAGCATTCCTCAGCTTGCTACAAGATAACTATATGAATCAGTTTGTGGAGGGACCTACTAGGGGTGATGCTCTTTTGGATCTGGTAATATCAAAATATGATGACCTGATAGTAACAGTCCATGAAAATCTTAGTAAAAGTGACCACAATATAGTAGTATTTATCATAAATTGTAAAAAAATTAACCCCCCATGGCTGACAGCTGCGGCAATAAAGAACAAGAGCATTTAAAAATTACAAGGATGAGCTCTTGTCAGGAATCGGCGCTTACCTGAGCCCCGTTCCAACGCTGGCTTCGGGCGCCCGGCCGCAGCAGCTCCTGCCCGGCGGCCACCCTGAGCGGCAGCGGCGGCTCAGGCGGCGCCGCGCACGGCCGCTCTCCATCCTCGTGCCCGCGCCCGCGCTACTGTCTCGCGCGCGCATGCGCGAGCACGTAACCTTTATGCTCTCCGGCGGCGCTGCACACAGCGCGCCCCCCGGAGGCTGTAGTGGGAAGGGATTGAACCAAGGGGCACAGGCACGCCCCTTGGTTCAGACTATGGGCCAATGAGCCCAAAAGAGAGGTTCTGGGCTACACGCCCTTTTTGGGTTCTGGTCCAATGTTTGTTAGGATTGTAGTTGCACCAATCACACACTCACCTCCCATCATATCTGTCCCTATATAAGGTTCACCATGTCAGTTGCTCAGCGCCTGTGATAGTGCCTTGAACCTAGTAGCTGCTTGTCTCTTGTGATTATTCTGAACTCCCGTTGCCGACCACCGCCTGTCTTGACTATCCCCGATCTGTGTTCCTGTTGCCGACCTTCGCCTGTGTTTGACCATCCCCGATCTGATCTCCTGTTGCCGACCTCTGCTTGATCCTCGACCACGAATTGTCCAACCCTATTGTACCGCTGCCATCTCAGAACTTCCATTGCTGATCCTAAGCCTGTTTGGACTTCCGTTATACGCTCAGCGATTGGGCTACTCAGTACCACTTCCAGCCACGGGTTCTCCAGGCCTCTGAACAGTAAGACTCCAATCTTTGAGCCATTGAAGTCCTGGGGGCAACCGATCCCGGGCAGGCGTGTTCTGCGTCCCGGCAAGCGGGGGCTCCTATAGGTGAAGCTGGCTGCGGAGATTGGGGGTTGAGGTCTTACCGAGAGGGCTGGAGTTATCTAAGTGGATTGCTGTAGTACCCGGAGCGTGACATTATCACAGGCCAAAAGATGGATGACCTGGTACAGCAGGTACAAGCTATGGCTAGGGCGATAAACCAGCTCGCTCAAAGAGTGGCCACTCAGGAATCTCGTCAGTTACCGGCATCCTCTGTACCACCTCATATCTCAGAACCAAAGATTCCACTGCCTGAAAAGTTTTTCGGAGAACGAGCAAAATTTTCCAATTTTAAGAATGCCTGCGAACTGTATTTCAAGCTGAGACCCATCTCCTCAGGCACTGAGTCCCAACGAGTAGGCCTAGTCATTTCTCTGCTTCAAGGAGACCCGCAGTCCTGGGCCTTTAGTTTACCATCTCATGATTCTGCCCTACAATCCGTTACAGCATTCTTTAATGCTATGGGCGTTTTATATGCTGATCCTGATCAACAATCTACGGCAGAGAATAGGCTTCGGGCCTTAAGACAAGGACGGAATTCGGCTGAAGATTATAGTGCTGAATTCCGCCACTGGGCCATCGTATCGATGTGGAATGATCCCGCTCTGTGTAGTCAGTTCAGGGTGGGGCTGGCGGAAAGCATCAAGGATGCTTTGGTTAATTTTCCTCCACCCGCAGACCTAGACCAATTAATGCAGGTCTCCATTAAAATAGACAGGCGTCTTAGAGAGAGGGCTAGGGAGAGAGCCAGGGCTCCCACGTCCTTCAGGTCCTTCCAGAGTCTTAGTTCCCCGGCTACCCGTGGGGAAAATACCTCATCTCCTTCCCCGGAAGAACCCATGCAATTAGGGAGAACCCGGTTATCCCAAGAGGAAAAGCAGCGTAGGCGATCCAAGGGGTTATGCCTATATTGTGGGAACTCGGGACATTTCGCAGGGTCCTGTCCCAACAAGGGGAGACCGGCGGAAAACTTCCGCACCCAGAACAGGTAGAGAGTACTGATCTGGGTGAGTCAGTTTGCAACTCTCGCCAAAATAAAATGTTAGTGCCCATTGACCTGTCTTGGGGTTCTTCCAAGCAAACAGTTTCCGCCTTTATCAACAGCGGTGCGGCGGGAAACTTTCTGGACAGGAGTATGATCTCCCTTTTAGGTATCCCGTTAGTTCCTCTTGAAAGATCCCTACAAGTTTTGGCCATCAATGGGAAGGCCATCCAGGGGGGACCTATAAACACCAAGACCCCACCTCTTCGGTTAATTGTTGGCTCTTCCCACTCTGAGTTCTTAGAATTTTTCATCTTCGACTGTCCAGAGACTCCGGTGGTTTTGGGATACCCCTGGTTACAACTCCACAACCCAGTGTTAGATTGGCGGGTTGGAGAATTGATCAAGTGGAGTGACCATTGTAAAAGTCACTGCTTTACTACAGGCCTTAGAAGTGTGCAAGTTTTACCTCAGGGATTACCTCAACCATACGCAGACTGGGTTGATGTCTTCTCTGAACGTTCTGCGGATACCCTTCCTCCACATCGGTCTTATGACTGCCCTATTGACTTGCTCCCTGGCACGATTCCCCCGAGGGGAAAAATTTATAATCTTACCCTGCCCAAAGAGCAAGCAATGAGGGAGTACATCACCGAAAATTTAAGGAAGGGATTTATTCGCCCCTCTACCTCGCCTGCCGGGGCTGGATTCTTTTTTGTAGAGAAAAAAGATGGCGGCCTGAGACCATGCATAGATTATCGAGCCTTGAATAAAATCACTGTTAAGAACCGATACCCCTTGCCCTTGATCGGGGATCTGTTCAATCAAGTCACAGGGTCCCAAATTTTTTCCAAGTTGGATTTAAGAGGGGCTTACAATCTGATTCGCATCCGACAGGGGGATGAGTGGAAAACCGCATTTAAAGACGGCCATTACGAGTACCTGGTCATGCCTTTTGGTCTTTGTAACGCGCCAGCCGTTTTTCAAGATTTTGTTAACGATATTTTCAGAGAGTATCTCGGTAGATTTGTGGTCATATACTTAGACGATATTCTCATTTTTTCTAATTCCATGTTGGAGCACAGACGTCATGTTAAGTTGGTACTACAAAAATTAAGAGAGAACAACTTATTTGCTAAACTTTCTAAATGCGTGTTTGAAGTCACCACAGTTCCTTTCTTAGGGTATATTATTACCAACCAGGGTTTAGAGATGGACGCGGGGAAAGTTTCGGCGGTTCAGGATTGGGTTCAACCCAAGACCTTAAAAGAATTGCAGCGTTTTCTAGGTTTTGCTAATTTTTATCGGCGGTTCATCAAAGGCTTCTCTCATGTTGTTGCACCTCTTACCAATCTTACCCGCAAGGGGGCCTTTACTGCTAACTTGTCTCCCTCTGTCTGTGAGGCCTTCCTGACTTTGAAACGGGCCTTCACTTCGGCACCAGTGTTAATTCACCCAGATATTCGTAAGGCCTTCATTGTTGAAGTGGACGCTTCAGAGCTGGGAGTGGGTGCAGTTTTGTCGCAATATTCTGGTAACCCTGAGCGTCTTCATCCATGCGCTTATTTTTCACGTAAATTCAGTACCGCAGAGCAAAACCTATGATGTCGGTAATAGGGAACTATTAGCTATTAAACTGGCTTTTGATGAATGGCGACACTGGCTGGAGGGTTCATTACATCCTATAACTGTGTATACCGATCACAAAAATCTTGAATACATTGGGTCTGCCAAGAGATTGAACTCTCGTCAAGCACGTTGGGCATTATTCTTCTCGCGTTTTAATTTTATTATTACTTTCAAGCCGGGTGTAAAAAATACTAAAGCGGATGCTCTATCTCGCATGTTCGGTGAATGTAAGGATCGGGGTGATACTGGTGACCCGATTCTACCTATGGGTTGTGTGGTCGGGGCATTACTTCCTGATCTCTCTAACACCTTGGCGCTGTTTCAAGACCAGTCTCCTAGTGATGTTCCCCCGGGATGCCAGTTTGTACCGGCACATTTGCGTTCAGATGTAATTCGCGAGTTTCACGATGCTAAAACTGCTGGTCATGTGGGTAACAGAAAAACCTTTATGCTTGCCCGTCGCCATGTATGGTGGCCAACCATGAGACGCGATATTACTGCCTTTATCGACGCTTGTGCTGTTTGCGCTCGAAGTAAAGGGGTTCACAAGGCTCCCAGTGGCGGTTTGGTTCCTCTTGAAATCCCTGCTGAACCTTGGACTCATATTTCTATGGATTTTATTGTAGATTTGCCTTTATCACATGGGAATACTGTTATCTGGGTGGTCGTAGATCGTTTCAGTAAAATGGCACACTTCATTCCTTTGGCTAAGCTTCCTTCTGCACCAGAGCTTTCTCGACTATTTACTTCACACATTTTTCGTATTCATGGTATTCCGTCCAATATAGTCTCTGATCGGGGCGTCCAATTTACTTCCCGTTTTTGGAAACATTTCTGTTCGCGGCTGGGTATACAGATCTCTCTTTCGTCTGCCTACCATCCCCAGTCCAATGGGCAGACGGAAAGAACTAATCAAACTCTGGAACAGTACTTAAGGTGTTATGTCTCTGATGCCCAAGAACAATGGGCAGAATTTATTGATTTCGCCGAATTCGCTTACAATAATGCGCCTAGTGAGAGTACCAAGATATCGCCTTTTTATTGTAACTTAGGGAAAAATCCTAGAGCTTCTTCCCTTTCAGGGTCACCCTCCAACTTGCCGGCATTGGAGGAGTGGCTTCAAGAACGGAAGAATATCTGGACACTTGTTCAGGAAATTCTTAAAACCACTAGTTTAAGATATAAGAAATTTGCTGATCGTCATAGATCACGGGAACCTACTCTTCAAGTAGGCGATCTAGTTTGGGTCTCCACTAAAAATATTGCGCTCCGTCAACCCTCTAGTAAATTGGGTCCGAAATTCATTGGCCCTTTCCCAATTATCAAGAAATTGAATAATGTGTCTTTTAAGATTCAACTCACGCCGACTATGAAAATACCTAATTCTTTTCATGTTTCATTGTTTAATCCGGCGAAAAATACTCCTCTTGCTGGTCCCTCGACAATTCTTGTCGATAATGAGCCCGAGTATGAAGTGAATAAGATCTTGGATTCACGTAAAGTGCGTAATTCTTTACAGTATTTGGTGGACTGGGTTGGCTACGGTCCCGAGGAAAGGTGCTGGGTAGCAGCTAAGGATGTGCACGCCAGTACTCTTGTAAAGAAGTTTCATCATGACAATCCAGGAAAACCCGGTAAGGGTCCGGAGGCCCCTCGTGAAGGGGGGGGGGTAGTCAGGAATCGGCGCTTACCTGAGCCCCGTTCCAACGCTGGCTTCGGGCGCCCGGCCGCAGCAGCTCCTGCCCGGCGGCCACGCCGAGCGGCGGCTCAGGCGACGCCGCTCACGGCCGCTCTCCTTCCTCGTGCCCGCGCCCGCGTTACTGTCTCGCGCGCGCATGCGCGAGCACGTAACCTTTATGCCCTCCGGCGGCGCTGCACACAGCGCGCCCGCCGGAGGCTGTAGTGGGAAGGGATTGAACCAAGGGGCACAGGCACGCCCCTTGGTTCAGACTATGGGCCAATGAGCCCAAAAGAGAGGTTCTGGGCTACACGCCCTTTTTGGGTTCTGGTCCAATGTTTGTTAGGATTGTAGTTGCACCAATCACACACTCACCTCCCATCATATCTGTCCCTATATAAGGTTCACCCTGTCAGTTGCTCAGCGCCTGTGATAGTGCCTTGAACCTAGTAGCTGCTTGTCTCTTGTGATTATTCTGAACTCCCGTTGCCGACCACCGCCTGTCTGGACTATCCCCGATCTGTGTTCCTGTTGCCGACCTTCGCCTGTGTTTGACCATCCCCGATCTGATCTCCTGTTGCCGACCTCTGCTTGATCCTCGACCACGAATTGTCCAACCCTATTGTACCGCTGCCATCTCAGAACTTCCGTTGCTGATCCTAAGCCTGTTTGGACTTCCGTTATACGCTCAGCGATTGGGCTACTCAGTACCACTTCCAGCCACGGGTTCTCCAGGCCTCTGAACAGTAAGACTCCAATCTTTGAGCCATTGAAGTCCTGGGGGCAACCGATCCCGGGCAGGCGTGTTCTGCGTCCCGGCAAGCGGGGGCTCCTATAGGTGAAGCTGGCTGCGGAGATTGGGGGTTGAGGTCTTACCGAGAGGGCTGGAGTTATCTAAGTGGATTGCTGTAGTACCCGGAGTGTGACAGCTCTGAGCTGTAAGCCTCAAAGTATAAATTAGTAAATAAAGCATATAAAAAAAAATAAGGTTGGCAAAAGAACAAAATGAAAAAAGCAAAACAAACTCTAAACATTTTTTTAAATATATAAGTTCAAAGAAAACTAAATCAGAACAGGTAGGTGCCCTAATTAATGGTAATGGGCAAATCGTCACTGGGGATGAAGAAAAGGCGGAGCTGTTAAATGGATTCTTTAGCTCTGTGTACACAAGAGTAGAGCAAGGAGCCAACACAGGAGATGCCACTGATAGCAATAGCTCAAGTATAATACTCAACAAGCTAAACATGGATATCATCCAAGATAAACTAAATATTTTAAATGTGAATAAGACTGCAGAAGCAGATGGACTTCACCCAAGAGTTCTTAAAGAACTCAGCTCAGGTATCTTATCACCCCTGTTCTTTATCTTTAAAGACTCACTAACAACTGGAATAGTGCCAAGAGACGTGCATGGCAAATGTGGTGCCCATTTTTAATAAGGACTCTAGATCTTCTCCAGGCAATTACAGACCTGAAAGTTTAACATCTATTGTGGGAAAATTGCTTGAGGGGCTATTAAAGGACTACATACACGAATATGTAACTATGCATATTGTAAGTGACAACCGGGATGGTTTTACTAAGGGCCTAGACTAACTTGGTTTCTATGAAAAGGTGAGTAGAAGCCTGGACAGAGGGGTGGCTGTGGATATAGTTTTTTCTGGATTTTGCAAAAGCATTTGACGCTGTCCCCCATAGACACTTACTGGGAAAATTGAGGTTTATGGTTTGTAACTGGATTGAAAACTGGCTAAAGGATCGTGAGCAGAGAGTTGTGGTCAATGATACCTACTCTGAATGATTACCAGTTGTAAGCGGTGTACCCCAGGGTTCAGTGCTGGGCCCACTATTATTCAGCTTGTTTATAAACGACATAGAAGATGGAATTAAAAGCACTGTCTCACAATTTGGCAGATGACACAAAGATATGTAGCACAGTGCAGTCTATGGAAGATGTTCACAAGTTTCAAGCTGACTTGGACACTTTGAGTGTTTGGGCATCCAGTTGGCAAATGAAGCTTAATGTGGAGAAATGTAAAGTTATGCACTTGGGGTCTAATAACCTAAAGGCCACATATGTCCTTGGGGGAGTAAAACACTTGTTGAGAAGGATCTGGGGGTACTAGTAGATCACAGGCTAAATAACAGCCTACAATGCCAAGCAGCTGCTTCCAAGGCCACCAAGATATTATCATGCATTAAAAGAGCCATGGAATCACGGGATAGGGATGTCATTTTGCCTCTTTACAAGGTACTATGCCATCCAGTTCTAGGCACCTGTTCATAGAGCGAACAGTCTGACTATTGGAAGGGTGCAGAGGAGAGCCACCAAACTAATACAAGGAATGAAAGATCTTAGTTATGAGGAAACATTACGAGAATTAAATCTGTTTAGTCTTGGGAGAAGACAACTGAGGGGAAACTATGGGGAAACATTATTTCAGGTAAAATCCTCTCTAAAGACAAGGGGGCACTCCCTTTGACTGGAAAAAAAATTCAGTCTCCGGAGGCGACAATCACTTTTTACCATAAGAACAATACATCTGTGGAATAGCCTCACACAGAAGCTTGCTACAGCATCAACCGCTGAGCTTCAAAAAAGGATTAGATGCTTATTTAGAAGAAAATAACATTAACAGTTACTATTAGCTGTTATCAGTAAAAAATAAAAAATAACTTCCCATACTCCAACACCCTTGGTTGAACTTGATGGATATATGTATTTTTTCAACAATATTAAATATGCAACTATGTAACTAGGGATGAGCGAACCGGTTCGGACGAACCGGAATTCGCTCCGAATTTCAGGGAAAATTCGATTCGGCACGAACCCGAATTTTTTTGGGTTCGTGCCGATCGAATTTTCCCTGAAATAAAAAAAAAAAAATGCCGGCATGGTGGGAGCGGGCAGGCCGGCTACGCTGTCAGCAGGCGGCAGAAGCCGGCCCGCTGACAGCGCAGCCGGCCTGCCCACTCCCACCAAGCCGGCATTTGTTTAAAAAGCAAACACTTACCTGCATGGTCGGAGCGTGGAGGCCGGCGTCACTCTCAGGCGCCCTTTGATGACGCGCCCTCTGATGACGCGTCCTCTGATGACAGCTGAGAGCGGCGCCGCTGCCACCATGCCGGCATTTTTACCGGCATGGTGGGAGCGGGCAGGCCGGCTACGCTGTCAGCGGGCCGGCGGCGGCCCGCTGACAGGCGTAGCCGGCCTGCCCGCTCCCACCATGCCGGCATTTTTTTTTCAGACGAGCGATTCGTGAAAGTTCGATTCGGGCGAACACGAATTTCTTGGGGAAATTCGGCGAATCGCCCGAATCGAACTTTCAAGAAGTTCGCTCATCTCTATATGTAACAATAACAGCATACCTTATGGGACAGAGGCATAGCTAAACTTTTCTGCGCCTGGGACAAAGATTCAATCCTGAATTGGGATGCCCCGCTGTGTGAACCCCCCAGGGCATCCATAAAAATGTACTTTTCCCTGCTCAAATGGCACAAGTCTCTCATCCAATGGGAGCTATTTACTATGACTACGTCATTTGGCAGATGACTCTCATTGTTTACAATGGAGAGCATGCAATGCCGCATCCTCGGCTTCATGTGTGCGCTCCCACCCCAGCCATTCAGAAGGCTGATGCAGCAGCGTGCACTCCTCATTCTAGTAAATGAGAACCATCTGCCAAATTACTTCAAAGTCACAGCAGGCCTGGGCAGATGTGTTTTTTGGCTTCCTGTTTAACACAGCAGGGCATCCCACTGACAACTCAGCGCCCGGGTTGGCTGCCCCCCTGCACCACACCCCTGCTCTGGGGTATGTTAAAGAATTTGATGTTTCTGCATACACCCATAATGAATTGTTGTTTCCAAACTTCCCAAAGCCTAGAAAAATGCTCCATCACTGACACAAGAGATTTTTTTGAGAAAATTTAGTACAAAAATGTATTTGCATTTTTTGTGTGTCAATGTCAAAAAGCTCGCTCATATTTAAGTTTCATATCAAAAAGAGCACCCAAAGATGAGTTTGATTTACCAAATCGTTAGCATGACCCCAATTAAATCAGGTGCAAAAAGTGCACTCCTTTTTGTTTTTTTGTGGCATTCACTTTTACTATCTGCCTAGTGGTTGATTCAGTACCTCAGCATTTGTATATTATTTTGTTTATCCCATGGTCTCCCCCTCAGCTCTCCAAACTTTAGTGTAAACCAGGATATGACCTCTGCTGGTGCTGATTTTGAGGTATTAAAATAAAGCAAAAAAAATGATGCATACATCAAGTCATGCTAAATATTTGGTGAAGCCAGTGCGACTTTCGGTGTGCATTGCAGTGTGGATTGCAGCCTGCATCCCAGTAAGCTTTTGAGTGATAGCACACAAAAAAGTGCAAAAAAAATATTTGTCCTTAATTTTCCCTAAACTAAATCACCTGTAGATGTGATGGCACATCTTTAGAGTTAAGGTACATTAATTTTCCAGCAATGTAAGGATATATGTTTAAAGTTTGGAAGTAACAGCACCCTATGGGCTATGCTAAATATTTCACCATCTTTTCTGCATAGACTATAGGGCTCTGTTGTTTCCAAACTTGAAAACAAAAAAAAAGCTGACCAAGATGCAGGTTGCAATCCACAATCCACACTGCAAATCGAACTGGCTTCACTAAATATATAGCATGACCCTGTTTTGCTTGGCTATAATTTTGCTAAACATTCACAAGTATAAGATTGATTCAAGGCCTCTTTTAAATGCACTTACACCTGAAAAAGTGTGTATGTGTAGTATTTGTCTATTTTCGAGCTTCTATGCATTGATGCATAAAATACGTGATTTGTATGTGCTTGTGCATGATTCAGAGACTTGATTCGGCATGATTTGGCCTTCGAGAGAGGCCAATAAAATGGGTTCTTTCATGCTCCACTTATGGGCTCTATTTCCTGGCGGGAGTGTGTTGCCATGGTGTGCAGGAAAGCGTAATGGACCCCTTCGAGGAATGCCTTATGGAGTATGAGCGCCTGCAGCATTGTGGCGTTTTATGCATGTGGACTTTAGATTCCATCGGCCATGTGAGGATGTTGATTGCATGCATGGCATTGAGCTATTCGAGATGATTCGACCTAACCGTTGCCCCCACCACAAGCAATTGGGGGTTTGACCAAATTGGTTGGCTGCCTGGCATGGCTCCCTTGGTGGACAAATACATCTGTGTTCCCTGACATCATGGTAGGCTGAAATGCTGTTAAGTTACGATTTTATGAGCTGGCTGATATGCCCGTTATGGGTGAGATCCATTGCATGCACGTGACGCTGGTGCCTCCAGTCGCTAATGAGAATCTTTACAGGTATGTCTTTGTTTTTCCTTTGCCACATTCATTCTATGCAATGTATTTTTTGTTTGAGTCTAGCTTCCCCATATTTAGTGTGTCTTGGCCCTCGTATTGCATTGGCTCCTGTAAAGTGGACCTCAATCTTCCCTTTCAGCTAGTAGCTCCTTGTTTCCTGCTGCTTCACTCTAAAGTAAGGCAATGTTTATGAGCACTTCCTTGTTATTTTTCTAGCACAAGTTATGCCCCCCCTCCCCGCCTTACACAATCTGCTTTTTTATTGCTCACCCAAAGAAGGCAGTCTTACCATTGGTTGTCCCTTTCTGCCTAGCATCTGTTCTGTCAGTGTAGGTGTGCTTGAATGTTGCTTTGCTCTTGACCTATGTGCTTTGTGCCTTTTGTGCAGGAAACGTAAGATGGGACATTCCATCAATGTCCAATGTGTTGTGGGTCCTGGCCTAAGGTTTATGAGCGTGTTGGCTTGATTTCCGAGCTTCACCCATGAAGCATACATTCTTCGGGAATTCAAGCCTCTATGAGCCTGGCGAGTTGTCTGGTGGGTGGCTACCTGGAAAGTTTTATCAGTATTAGTCCTTTATTGTTGTTTTTTTTTCTTAATGTATAAATAGTTTATTTGTGGATGCATCTCCTGTCTCCCCTATTCCATTTTTATTTGTTCAATTGTATTTTATTTTATTCAGGTGATAATGTTTGTATAATTTATGTGGCTCATATTTTTTTTTTTTGTAGGTGATTCCGGCTACCCACTGCTTCCATGGCTCATGACGCCAATTCAGAGGCCTCACACTCAGCCACATGCCACCTACAAATGGGCACATACAAAGACCGGGGCTGTTGTGGAGCGAGTGTTTGGTTTACTGAAAACCTGATTCCAGTACCAGCCACATAAGGTTCATAAAAATTATTGTGGCATGCATGGTACTACATAACTTTGCCATCCTGCAGAAGGTACCACAATATCTGAAAATGTTTATCAGAGCAGACCTCTGGTCAGTCTGTCTGGAATCACCTTGTCTTGTCTCATTTTAGTTAATGAGTGTCTATTTTTTGGCTCCCAGAGTCCCATTTTTGTGGTGTCTCTATGTTTATATGTCTATATGTGAACTTGGATTTGATGCAAGGCTTGGCCTTTAAGGTGTGTATGCTTCAGACCCTCATGTGTTCAGTGAGATTAAACTGAAAGAAAAAGTCACTTCTGTTTTAAATTGTTTATTTTTGTTAGTAAACTATTACATAATAATTAGGGATGAGCGAATCGATCCGGACGAACCCGGATTCGATCCGAATTTCAGGAAAAATTCGATTCGGATCGAATCCGAATTTCCCCGCGATTCGATCGCTCGAAGTTTTCCTTTAACATCCATTCATTTACATTTACAGGCATTCTAAGATGGCGGACGGGACATGTCTGGACATCTATCCCGCGCCAGTGCAAGCTGGGGCAGTCACATGCAGCCTATCAGCAGCCAGCAAGCCCAGTGACGTCACAGCGCTATTTAAGTCGGCCATCTTGCTTTTCCTTCCTCATTTCTCTATTGCATTCGTGAGAGACAGAACGCTGTGTAGCTGAGGGAGAGACAGTTAGACAGGCAGGGACAGACAGGGACAGGCTGGAGACAGGCAGGAGACAGACAGGAGACAGACAGAAAGTCAGCGAAAAACAGGGAAAGGAAGGAAAAATCGGAGGCTGTCACAGGGAGATTTTTTTTTTTTTTCATCCAGCCTGACAGGCTTTGTTAGCGTTTTCAGGCTGCTTATACTAACTAACTGTGCATATATACTGAACTGATCTTAAGTCTGCTGTGAGGCATCCCATTCTGTGACTACAGCAGCCTCTGTTTAAGACCATATAACCATTTGCACTTATTATAATTGAAATTAGCCCTGATAAAGACACTTTTGCTGGGCATAGCACTACTGGATCTTTTTTGGGGCATCCCATTCTGTGACTACAGCAGCCTCTGTTTAAGACCATATAACCATTTGCACTTATTATAATTGAAATTAGCCCTGATAAAGACACTTTTGCTGGGCATAGCACTACTGGATCTTTTTTTGGGGCATCCCATTCTGTGACTACAGCAGCCTCTGTTTAAGACCATATAACCATTTGCACTTATTATAATTGAAATTAGGCCTGATAAAGACACTTTTGCTGGGCATAGCACTACTGGATCTTTTTTTGGGGCATCCCATTCTGTGACTACAGCAGCCTCTGTTTAAGACCATATAACCATTTGCACTTATTATAATTGAAATTAGCCCTGATAAAGACACTTTTGCTGGGCATAGACTTACTGCTGCCTGCCAGGTGCACTTCTGTTGGGGCATCCCATTCTGTAACATAGCATACCCCTCTTTATTTACACTAAGCAGCTCTCTTATTTACACTAAGCAGGCCTGTTGGAGGCTGAGTGTTACTGCTCACTTTTGGTGTGCATTATATTCTGTTTCATATAGACCCACCGCTGCCCGGGGGATCTTAAAATATCACCTACTACCACGCCAGTTAGACTATGTCGGGCAGACAAGTGCCTGGAAGTGAAAGGAGGAGTGGCAGAGGCCAAAATTCCGCAGGCAGAGCTCGCATCAGACTGGGGGCCAGTAGCAGCAGGAGTCACGCTGAGAGACCTAATCTGCCAGTATCTGCTAGCGGTCGGGTCTCCACCAGTAACGCATCTGCCGTGGTAGATTGGTTGACGCGCTCATCAACAACATCATCACAACTTACGTCTGAGACCCCCAGTCTAGGGTCGGTAGGTTCCTCTGACACAACCCTGAGTTTGCATGCCCCAAGAGCAGTCCCTGTCCTCCCATTGCCTCTGTCCTACGCCGTTCCCTCCCCCAGCGACGTATCCTATGCTTTGGGTTCAGCTCCACTCTTTAGTGAGGAGGACGATCAGATACAGGAGGACAGTCAGCAGCTACTGCCCAGCCAAGAAATGGAGGTGGCTTCTTTAGCTAGGCAGACAAATAGTGATGTGGACAGTGTCGTGGGTGCTGCGAGCGTTCCAGCTCCTGCGCCAGACACTGTTGACAAATCCACGAACATCAGTGACGTACAGCCACAACTCGGTGATGATGATGATGGCGATGAAGCCGATCGCACTTGGGAGCCGGGTGATGAAGGGGCTTCATCGTCATCATCAGGAGAAGAGGGGCGCAGGTTGCCCCGGAGTCAGCAGCTGAGGCAGCAAGGTGGTAGCAGTCAGCATGGGGGCACAATTCCAAAGGCTGGAGCCGGCCTGGGCCGGGGTAGAGCACCTGCTGTGCGGCAGTCTACCTTATCGGGAGGTAGTGGAGCAGGGGTTCCTGGAGTTGTCAACAGCAGCAGTGAATCAGTGAGGCCAGGGGGTGGGAAAAGTAGCTACTCGGCAGTGTGGCAGTTCTTCCTGAAGCATCCGCAGGAGGGTAACATGGCCACATGCAAGATATGTAGGCAAAAGGTGAAGCGTGGCCAGGGTCCAAATGTTGGCACCACGGCCCTGCGTCAACATATGATGCGTCACCATAAAGCGACCTGGGAGAACCGAGGCTCCCAAGGGGTGGTCCAGTCTGCTTCCTCACCAAGTGAGCTCCCAATTTCTGCCAGCCAAGGCTCCAGCACCTCAGCCGAAGGCAGCTGTGCGTCATACCCATCCTCTGTCGCTCCTGCTCTTCCTCCTCCTCCTCCAAGTCATGCATCCCGCCAGCAATCCATCAGCGAAGCCATGTCCAAGAGACAGCAGTATGCGCCCACTCATCCTATGGCGCAGAAGCTGAATGTGCTCCTGTCCAAGTTGCTGGTGCTGCAGTCGCTCCCTTTTCAGGTGGTGGAATCTGCACCTTTCAGAGAACTGATGGCTTGTGCCGAGCCGAGGTGGAGAGTCCCAAGCCGTCATTTCTTTGCCAAGAAGGCAGTACCAGCGCTGCACACTTTTGTTGAACAGAAGGTGGGCCAGTCCTTGAGCCTGTCTGTGTGTAGCAAAGTGCATGGCAGCGCCGACATCTGGAGCTGTAACTACGGTCAGGGACAGTACATGTCGTTTACGGCCCACTGGGTGAATGTGGTCCCTTTGCAGCAGCAGCAGCAGCAACTTGGACAGGTCACGCCGCTTCGGCCTCCGTGCTCCCTGCCCGTTGGGCCTGTGACACCGTGCGACTCGGCCTCCTCATCCTCCGCCATCTCCTCACCCTCCACTGTAGGCTCAAGTCTCAGTGCCCCTCCAGTCTACCATGTGTGCAGGGCACGGAGGTGTCACGCAGTGCTTCACATGGTTTGTCTTGGCGAACGGAGTCACACAGGGGAGGAACTGCTTAAATGTATTCATCAGGAAATCCAAACATGGCTTACTCCGAGAAAACTTAAAATGGGAATCATGGTTACCGACAATGGGAAGAACATTTTGTCTGCGCTGCGCCAAGGAAGCCTGACCCATGCCCCCTGCATGGCTCACGTCTTCAATCTGGTTGTCAAGCGGTTTCTGAAGTGTTCCCCCCATCTGCAAGACATCCTAACAACTTCAAGGAAACTTTGCATGCACTTCAGCCACTCCTACACCGCCAAACACACCCTTCTTGAGCTACAGCGTCAGAATGGTATCCCCCAACATAGTCTGATTTGCGATGTTTCCACCCGTTGGAATTCCACCCTTCACATGTTGGACCGATTATATGAACAGAGAAAAGCCATCACGGATTTCCTGATGATCCAAGCAGATAGGGGGACTCCCCTGTGTAACTTCAATGTCAACCAGTGGCAGCTCATACGTGACACCTGCCGTTTGCTCAGGCCCTTTGAGGAAGCCACTTTATTTGTCAGTCGGCAGGATTACGGGATGAACGACGTGATTCCACTGCTTCATATACTACAGCACATGTTGGAAACCATGGCTGGTCAGGGCACTGGAGACATGGCGTTTACATCTTACGGCCACATGAACCCCGTTGGAGCTGAACTGGAGGAGGAGGAGGAAGAGGAGGAGGAGGAGTTGCCCAGCGAAACACAGTTTAGGCTTGGCGAAATGGCTGGTTTATCTAGTCAGCGGACAGGAGAGGAGGAGCAGGAGCAGCCAGAGGAGCTAGAGGTTTTTGAGGAAGGCGAGACAGAGGACCCGGGCACACCGTGGCAGTATGCAGTGGAGATGGAGACAGGTAGTCCATCCGAGTCACTTGCGCAAATGGCACGAAGCATGCTCACGTGCTTGCGTAGTGACCCCAGAATTGTTTCCATCTGTCGGCGGGATGACTTTTGGCTGTCCACCTTATTGGACCCTCGCTTCCGGCACAAAATGGGGGCATTTTTTAAACCCACCGAGAGGGAGGACAAACTCAACTACTACAAAGACATTCTACGTAGGCAGTTGGCCGATGCCTATCTGCGCCATGGTCCATACTCTCGCAGGTCTGACTCGAGGGGACCTCTGCGCTCACCTTCCACTGCCATGGCCGCTGGGGGGGTTGGCAGGAGCAGCAGCAGCAGCTCCATCAGCAGCAGCAGCCTCAGTCTTCAGTCGCTAATGAGTAGCTTTCTACACCCGCATAGTGAAGCTACTCATGAGCAGCAGGAAGACCTGGAGCAGGACCTCAACCAGCAGGTCATGTCATACTTTGACATGACCATGCCAACACACCTTGAGGATCCGCTGGACTTCTGGGCAGCCAAACTTGATTTGTGGCCGCAACTAGCAGAGTTTGCCCTGGAAAAGCTGTCCTGCCCGGCAAGTAGCGTGCCATCTGAGCGGGTGTTTAGTGCGGCGGGGGCCATAGTTACGGCGAGGAGAACTCGTCTGTCAACTAAAAATGTGGAGAGACTCACCTTTTGTCAAAATGAATCAGGGATGGATCAGCCAGGATTTCCACCCACCAATGCCTGATGCATGCGACTAGTTTCAGCATGGTGCCACGTTTTACACTTTCCAAATGGTGCAAAACATATTTATGTCTTGAGGCCATTTTTTGGGCTCCTGCTGCTGCTGCTGCTGCCAACTTCTGCCAACTCCAGGGTGTGATTCATCCATTTTTGGGCTCCTGAAGCCAACTCCAGTGTATATTTGGGCTCCTGCTGCTGCTGCTGCCAACTCCAGGGTGTGAATCATCCAATTTTTGGGCTCCTGAAGCCAACCCCAGTGTCTCTTTAAAGTAATGTTTGGGCTCCTGTTGCTGCTGCTGCCAACTCCTGCCAACTCCAGGGTGTGATTCATCCAATTTTTGGGCTCCTGAAGCCAACCCCAGGGTCTCTTTAAAGTAATATTTGGGCTCCTGCCGCTGCTGTCAACTCCTGCCAACTCCAGGGTGTGATTCATCCAATTTTTGGGCTCCTGAAGCCAACCCCAGGGTCTCTTTAAAGTAATATTTGGGCTCCTGCTGCTGCTACTGCCAACTTCTGCCAACTCCAGGGTGTGATTCATCCAATTTTTGGGCTCCTGAAGCCAACCCCAGGGTCTCTTTAAAGTAATATTTGGGCTCCTGCTGCTGCCAACTCCAGGGTGTGATTCATCCAATTTTTGGGCTCCTGAAGCCAACCCCAGTGTATATTTGGGCTCCTGCTGCTGCTGCTGCCAACTCCAGGGTGTGAATCATCCAATTTTTGGGCTCCTGAAGCCAACCCCAATGTCTCTTTAAAGTAATATTTGGGCTCCTGCTGCTGCTGCTGCCAACTCCAGGGTGTGAATCATCCAATTTTTGGGCTCCTGAAGCCAACCCCAGTGTCTCTTTAAAGTAATGTTTGGGCTCCTGTTGCTGCTGCTGCCAACTCCTGCCAACTCCAGGGTGTGATTCATCCAATTTTTGGGCTCCTGAAGCCAACCCCAGGGTCTCTTTAAAGTAATATTTGGGCTCCTGCTGATGCTGCTGTCAACTCCTGCCAATTCCAGGGTGTGATTCATCCAATTTTTGGGCTCCTGAAGCCAACCCCAGTGTCTCTTTAAAGTAATATTTGGGCTCCTGCTGCTGCTACTGCCAACTTCTGCCAACTCCGGGGTGTGATTCATCCAATTTTTGGGCTCCTGAAGCCAACCCCAGGGTCTCTTTAAAGTAATATTTGGGCTCCTGCTGCTGCCAACTCCAGGGTGTGATTCATCCAATTTTTGGGCTCCTGAAGCCAACTCCAGTGTATATTTGGGCTCCTGCTGCTGCTGCTGCCAACTCCAGGGTGTGAATCATCCAATTTTTGGGCCCCTGAAGCCAACCCCAGTATCTCTTTAAAGTAATATTTGGGCTCCTGCTGCTGCTGCCGCCAACTCCAGGGTGTGAATCATCCAATTTTTGGGCTCCTGAAGCCAACCCCAGTGTCTCTTTAAAGTAATGTTTGGGCTCCTGTTGCTGCTGCTGCCAACTCCTGCCAACTCCAGGGTGTGATTCATCCAATTTTTGGGCTCCTGAAGCCAACCCCAGGGTCTCTTTAAAGTAATATTTGGGCTCCTGCTGCTGCTGTCAACTCCTGCCAACTCCAGGGTGTGATTCATCCAATTTTTGGCCTCCTTAAGCCAACCCCAGGGTCTCTTTAAAGTAATATTTGGGCTCCTCCTGCTGCCAACTCCAGGGTGTCATTCATCCAATTTTTGGGCTCCTGAAGCCAACTCCAGTGTATATTTGGGCTCCTGCTGCTGCCAACTCCAGGGTGTGAATCATCCAATTTTTGGGCTCCTGAAGCCAACCCCAGTGTCTCTTTAAAGTAATATTTGGGCTCCTGCTGCTGCCAACTCCAGGGTGTGAATCATCCAATTTTTGGGCTCCTGAAGCCAACCCCAGTGTCTCTTTAAAGTAATATTTGGGCTCCTGCTGCTGCTGCTGCCAACTCCAGGGTGTGAATCATCCAATTTTTGGGCTCCTGAAGCCAACCCCAGGGTCTCTTTAAAGTAATATTTGGGCTCCTGCTGCTGCTGTCAACTCCTGCCAACTCCAGGGTGTGATTCATCCAATTTTTGGGCTCCTGAAGCCAACCCCAGTGTCTCTTTAAAGTAATATTTGGGCTCCTGCTGCTGCTACTGCCAACTTCTGCCAACTCCAGGGTGTGATTCATCCAATTTTTGGGCTCCTGAAGCCAACCCCAGGGTCTCTTTAAAGTAATATTTGGGCTCCTGCTGCTGCCAACTCCAGGGTGTGATTCATCCAATTTTTGGGCTCCTGAAGCCAACTCCAGTGTATATTTGGGCTCCTGCTGCTGCTGCTGCAAACTCCAGGGTTGTGAATCATCCAATTTTTGGGCTCCTGAAGCCAACCCCAGTGTCTCTTTAAAGTAATATTTGGGCTCCTGCTGCTGCTGCTGCTAACTCCAGGGTGTGAATCATCCAATTTTTGGGCTCCTGAAGCCAACCCCAGGGTCTCTTTAAAGTAACATTTGGGCTCCTGCTGCTGCTACTGCCAACTTCTGCCAACTCCAGGGTGTGATTCATCCAATTTTTGGGCTCCTGAAGCCAACCCCAGTGTCTCTTTAAAGTAATATTTGGGCTCCTGCTGCTGCTACTGCCAACTTCTGCCAACTCCAGGGTGTGATTCATCCAATTTTTGGGCTCCTGAAGCCAACCCCAGGGTCTCTTTAAAGTAATATTTGGGCTCCTGCTGCTGCCAACTCCAGGGTGTGATTCATCCAATTTTTGGGCTCCTGAAGCCAACCCCAGTGTCTCTTTAAAGTAATATTTGGGCTCCTGCTGCTGCCAACTCCAGGGTGTGAATCATCCAATTTTTGGGCTCCTGAAGCCAACCCCAGTGTCTCTTTAAAGTAATATTTGGGCTCCTGCTGCTGCTGCTGCCAACTCCAGGGTGTGAATCATCCAATTTTTGGGCTCCTGAAGCCAACCCCAGGGTCTCTTTAAAGTAATATTTGGGCTCCTGCTGCTGCTGTCAACTCCTGCCAACTCCAGGGTGTGATTCATCCAATTTTTGGGCTCCTGAAGCCAACCCCAGTGTCTCTTTAAAGTAATATTTGGGCTCCTGCTGCTGCTACTGCCAACTTCTGCCAACTCCAGGGTGTGATTCATCCAATTTTTGGGCTCCTGAAGCCAACCACAGGGTCTCTTTAAAGTAATATTTGGGCTCCTGCTGCTGCCAACTCCAGGGTGTGATTCATCCAATTTTTGGGCTCCTGAAGCCAACTCCAGTGTATATTTGGGCTCCTGCTGCTGCTGCTGCAAACTCCAGGGTTGTGAATCATCCAATTTTTGGGCTCCTGAAGCCAACCCCAGTGTCTCTTTAAAGTAATATTTGGGCTCCTGCTGCTGCTGCTGCTAACTCCAGGGTGTGAATCATCCAATTTTTGGGCTCCTGAAGCCAACCCCAGGGTCTCTTTAAAGTAACATTTGGGCTCCTGCTGCTGCTACTGCCAACTTCTGCCAACTCCAGGGTGTGATTCATCCAATTTTTGGGCTCCTGAAGCCAACCCCAGTGTCTCTTTAAAGTAATATTTGGGCTCCTGCTGCTGCTACTGCCAACTTCTGCCAACTCCAGGGTGTGATTCATCCAATTTTTGGGCTCCTGAAGCCAACCCCAGGGTCTCTTTAAAGTAATATTTGGGCTCCTGCTGCTGCCAACTCCAGGGTGTGATTCATCCAATTTTTGGGCTCCTGAAGCCAACTCCAGTGTATATTTGGGCTCCTGCTGCTGCTGCTGCTGCCAACTCCAGGGTGTGAATCATCCAATTTTTGGGCTCCTGAAGCCAACCCCAGTGTCTCTTTAAAGTAATGTTTTGGCTCCTGCTGCTGCTGCTGCCAACTCCAGGATGTGAATCATCCAATTTTTTGGCTCCTGAAGCCAACCCCAGTGTCTCTTTAAAGTAATGTTTGGGCTCCTGTTGCTGCTGCTGCCAACTCCTGCCAACTCCAGGGTGTGATTCATCCAATTTTTGGGCTCCTGAAGCCAACCCCAGGGTCTCTTTAAAGTAATAATTGGGGTCCTGCTGCTGCTGCTGTCAACTCCTGCCAACTCCAGGGTGTGATTCATCCAATTTTTGGGCTCCTGAAGCCAACCCCAGGGTCTCTTTAAAGTAATATTTGGGCTCCTGCTGCTGCTGCTGTCAACTCCTGCCAACTCCAGGGTGTGATTCATCCAATTTTTGGGCTCCTGAAGCCAACCCCAGGGTCTCTTTAAAGTAATGTTTGGGCTCCTGCTGCTGCTGCTGCTGCCAACTTCTGCCAACTCCAGGGTGTGATTCATCCAATTTTTGGGCTCCTGAAGCCAACCCCAGTGTCTCTTTAAAGTAATATTTGGGCTCCTGCTGCTGCTGCTGCCAACTCCAGGGTGTGATTCGTCCAATTTTTGGGCTCCTGAAGCCAACCCCAGGGTCTCTTTGAAGTAATGTTTGGGCTCCTGCTGCTGCTGCTGCCAACTCCAGGGTGTGATTCATCCAATTTTTGGGCTCCTGAAGCCAACCCCAGGGTCTCTTTAAAGTAATATTTGGGCTCCTGCTGCTGCTGCTGCCAACTCCAGGGTGTGATTCATCCAATTGTTGGGCTCCTGAAGCCAACCCCAGGGTCTCTTTAAAGTAATGTTTGGGCTCCTGCTGCTGCTGCCAACTCCAGGGTGTGATTCATCCAATTTTTGGGCTCCTGCTGCTGCCATCTCCAGTGTCTCTTTAAAGCAATGTTTGGGCTCCTGCCCCTCATAGTGATGCCACTTCAACTCTCTTGAATTCAATTGTGCCGCTCTGCGATTCTATTAGCGATGCCTCTGATCTGCATGTGATATTTATTCAAAGTATTATTTAACTAACCCAGCACGCATCCTGTGCGTGTTACAGCAAGGCAGAATGGTTTACAACCCTATTGAGGCTCTAGGAGGCTCAGAAATAGCCGTTTTTAATAGCGATTCGTCGCAAATTTATTCGGGTCGAAACGATTTTTGTCGGAAAATTCGGCGAATCAGTCGAATCGAATTTTTCAAAAGTTCGCTCATCTCTAATAATAATATATCGTAAACACTGTGGCCCAATAATCTTAGGATACTGAGATTTATTATCAAATCAAAATGTTTTAACATCCAACCCAAAGTGTGTTTCATCATTGGATAGCATTTCGGGAGCTAAGCTTAAGTGTCTAGGAAGAAAGGGTGGAAAGAACGCCGCTATTTGCAGTCTAACACAGGCGAAAGCTAGTGTGCACATGGACACCATGCGAGGACTGTATGGGGCAAGGTGGATCTCTTGGTGCATTGCTGGGAGGAGACTGACACCACCTACATTTACACACAGCATTGGTCGGACCTGAAAAGGAGAAAGAAGCCCTGGATGAGGAAGTTTTCAAGAAAACTATTCCTAAGTGAATTCTTGCCTAAACATTCACTACTACAATCACATTAGGCAGGCCTGTGTTAAAAACAATGCTATTCTCTTCTAGTGTCAGAGTTCCACCAAAGAGTGCTGCCTATGCAGAGGTGACTTGTCCAGGCAATGCTGGGAAGATCTGGTGGATGCGTGGTGGAGACAAAGAGTACCAACCTCCTCACTCTCCTCTGCAGGTGAGCCCCCAGCGCACCTGGACCCACCTGCAGAGGAGGAGGTCCAGATGTCGGGCAGGGAGTCCCTAGATAGTGGCCACGATGAGTCAGGTATGAGCTTCAAACACACATAAAAGAAACAATTGTTTTTGTTTTCTTCTACAGACTTGGACCAAGAGCAGGTAAGCCCCCCAACCCTGACCCCCCACCAGCCTAATAAGTTTATAGACATGTGACTGTTTACTAACATGCCTTCGTCAACAGGTTTGCAGGAAGCAAAAGCTAGACACTAATTGTTTGATTTTTACAGTACACAAAGAAGATGCACAGCAGTGCCTGCAGGAGCTCTCAGCTGCTGTGCATAGGCTGGTGGGGGAGATTGATGAGCTGGTCCCAGCCATGGAGAGCCACCCACCTTAAGGCACTTGGAGCCTGCCAGCTTCTTTTACGTCCCACACCCAACATTGTACAAAATGTTGTTTCAGTTTTAAAAGTTTTATTAAAATAAAAACAACAAAATATTATTCAAAACATTTACAATTTTAACAAAATAATCCAATGAATAAAAAATTTTAAAAAATCAATACAAATAAAAAAAATGATTAAGAATTAAATAAAGTTGCAGTGTCTTTCATTTAATATAATTTGCAAACATAATAATGTTTACATTACATCCATGTGCGCATCACAAATATAAAGTTATTAAGGAGAATGAGTTTCACTGGAGAGAAGAAAGTGGTAAAGGTAAGCATTAGAAAGAATAGAAGAACAATGCATGCCAAACATGAAAGTGGTATAGGTAAGCATTAGGAAGCATAGAAGTACACTGCATGCCAAGCATGAAAGTGGTAAAGGTAAGCATTAGGAAGAATAAAAGAATAATGCATGCAAATACTGTCAGTGGTAAAGGTAAGCATTAGAAAGAATAGAAGAGCAATGCATGCCAAGCATAGAAGAACAATGCATGGGACATCCAAAACTAAGACCAAGCAAGGAAAACGAGCAGCGGTGGAGAGAAGGATGGATAGAGATAAGGACTTTGGAGCAGAAGAGACTTGACACAGCAATAAGTTGGAATGGAATATCAGGACCAGGGGATGAAGAATGGTAAAAACTAAAAATGAGAAGCTTGCATATGCATACAAGCCTGCGTATGCATATACCTATATACATATCCAGATAAACTTACAAAAAAGGTACTTCACACACTAAATTAAGGGGAAAAAAATGCTCTTTTCCGAAGGGAACTAGTAGGACCTCACTGGACACTAAAACTTTATGTAGCAAGATACATTGAAAAATGCCCTAAAAATGCTGGAGGACAGAACTAATCGCTCCCGATGATGAAGGCTCTGAATCATGCGAATGTACCTATAAGCAATGGAAAATATGTGTAATAATGTACGGCCAAAAACTAAAACTATTATATTGGGCTCTGAATCAACCTTTATATTTGCAACCCTTAAATATATAAGGCAATTTAAAAGCTCAAATATATGTATATCTCTAAAATTGCATCATGTTGACTTATAAGTTCATTTGTCAGTAACTCCAAGGATATGCTAAATGATGCACTTCAAAGAGTTATTTTTGCTTTCAAAAAATGTACACATATTAAAAAAATACTGCAAGCCCTGTTACAAACACAGAACGTCTCAAAACTGCCAAAAGTGAAATATATAATAAAACGGATTACTCGTCTGTTTAATCTGGTCCAGGCAGAAATAAGCAGGCCTCATCCAATCTCCAAACAAGATGGCTGCTGTATTCAAGTTCACAAAGCAGATCTCTCCAGAGATCTCATCATTGTCCGTCTGTGTCTGTCTCCGCTCAAAACACTACTGTGTATGTGTCCTTCAGCTGCCCAAGCGAATCTCCCTGTCTCTCAGCAGGCAGTTGGTTTTCCTAGTCTGACCCAGTTTTCTTCATTTGAAATAGCACAGGTGATCTCTGAATGGCCCAGACAAATTATTCCAGGTGATACTATGATTGGCTCAGATAAAACTATCACAGGTGATTTTCTGCTGGCCAACTTAATTTACATGCGAATGAACACATAAAACTAAGCTCATGCCAAAAGCTACCAAGCAAGTCTTCAGAACAAAGGATGGCCTCCAACTATGCTGAATATTAGGTGGTAATGTTGTGTATATCAGCGCTTGTTAATTTGTGTTTCAGCTGCACCTGTTGGGAGTTGACCAATACTCCCTAAATTGGGTATGTTGTATAGCTATTTGAGCTTTGCCCTAGGTGTCAAAGACTAGGGCTAGGAAAAACAGACAGGTGCGCTTTAAGGAATGGAAAAGAGTGGGTTGACCAGTTGTGAGATAGAGTCTATTAGGTTGGGGGGTTTTATGATAGGTGATTAATTTGTTAAATCCGGGTTTTGCGCCACGGCTCTGGTGGGCTGTGGGAAAATCCTAAGCAGAGTGTGCCAGCGGCGGCGGATGGCCAGTTTAATTTGCAGAGGGCACGGGCGGGGAGCATCGCTGGAACCTGAGGGTGTGTTGATTTTCTTGTAAAAACTGGGGTTCTTGCAGCTCTGATCCAGGCTGTGATGATGCCGCTCCGGCGGTTGCAGGTACTGCGAGGTGGGCGGACGGGGGAGCGGGTAAAGCTGCTCCAGCAGTTTTGGGTTCTTGGAGTTAGGGAGTAAATTTCTTGGGAGGTTGGCACGCTAGTTAGGCGGGCACAATTGTTAGGGAGCGGGGGATAGGCTGGAAAGGGGGCAAAGCCGCTCCCACAGGTTAAAATAGTAGTTTTTTCTCTTCTGGTAGTGTGGAGGGTTAAAAAATTAGCTTCACCAATGCACGTTTCGTCTATGACGTTTTCAAGTGTGGGTGGGCCTTGGGTGCTTTTCATTGGTTAGGGTTGGCCCAGGGGTTTCTGGGAGTAGTAATGTAATTTTCTTAATGAATAGAGGTTTAATGCGTGAGTGGATACAATGTTGCAAGGTGTAGTACAGAGTACAAGTTAATAGATACATTTGTAGCTGGTTTGCTGTGGGTGAAGGGAGAAATGTGTCTTTTCCAGTCAGCTTCAATATAGGTGATACAATTATAGCTAGTTCACTGTGAGTGAAGAAAATGAAGACATCTGTCTGTAGTTGGCTGTAGTAGTACTCTAGGAAGTGTGATGATACACTGTGAGTTAGCATGCCTTTTTTTATGTTCCTGATGTGTTCATTTAGACGTATTTTGAATGGTCTCTTTGTTCTCCCTATATACAGGAGGTTGCACGGGCACTTAAGGCAGTAAATAACTCCTGCTGTTTTGCAGCTCAGGTCACTTCTAATCTTGTGGGTTCCACTAATGGGAACAACCCACAAGATTAGAGGTGACCTGAGCTGCAATTAGAATAATTCTAATACCTTCCACTCCTAACGTGAAGCCAACTACAGACAAATGTCTTCATTTTCTTCACTCACAGTACCTCAGGGCACCCCCTTTACCTCAGGGCATCCATTTCCCCACCTTCAGCGGTGGCCACAAGGAGACTGACTGTCCCAGTTCTAATTGGGTGCCTATTCAGCCAACAGGAAGGTCAAATAGCAGCACCATGAGAACCAGTAACACTACTGTCAGTCTTACTGACTAGACCAAAGAAAAACTAGTCACTGCTTTGAAAGATGCACCAAGTTTGGGTGCCCAGGTAAATGCAACTCAAATTAACATTTCATTTGCCAAACATCGCTTGTGTTAATATAAAACAATTATTGTTCTTTTTTCTAAGATGATTGGATATTTAAGGTCAATTCATGTTGTCTGTGGTTCTCTCACTTATACTATATTTCACCGTTACCACCTGTTTAAGCTACTTTGATTTTATTGTCTTGGGAATTATAACAACTATGATCACTTTATTGTGTATAATAATAATAAGCTCTCTTCCTTATCTGCTTAGAATTATTTTCTAGAAAACCATTTTCTGTATCGGAATTACAGCACCAGATTGATCATCTTCACTTTATTCCATGCTGCTGTGAGCTTATATAAGGTAACAATGTTATGTTTCAATACACATTTCTAAACTTTAGCAAAAGCTTTTTAATCACATTGAGTAAGCAGGAGAAAAGACAATTCAGCAGTTCAGTGCAATGCAATTAGCAAGAGGAATATATACCATGTCCGCTCCATAAACTCACTAGATGAGTTCTGGGGACTCACAGAAAGAAACACAGTATATTGTCCAGGATTATGCCATTAAAAGGTCACCAGAAGAAAATGGATCCAAACATACAGTAAAGCAGGTTTTATGTAACTGTCTAAATGAAAAAAAGTTCTACAGGTTTTGGGAAAGTACTGTGTTAATAGTCACAAAGTCTCTGATTTAGTGAACTGCAGAGAATGAAGAGAACCTGTGTTCATTTGGGCTCACTTGAACATTATATTACTGTTTTTTTTCGGCCTATAAAACACACTTTTATTCCCCCCAAAAGTGGGTGTGAATTTAAAAAAAACACCTCCATGTATCACTGTGGGGATGGTGTTCTTAGAGTGATGATTTTGTGGCAGACATAGCATTTTCCTTTGTGGTTGAAAAGTTAAAATTTGGTCTCATCTGACCAAAGCACCTTCCTCCATTAATTTTGGGAGTCTCCCATGTGCATTTTTGGCAAACTCACAATGAGCCTTCCTAGTTTTGCCTGTAAGCAAAAGATTTCTGGCCATTCTTCCATAAAGCTTAGTATGGACAGATACTTCAGTCTCTGCTTTGGAACTCTGCCACTTGGCCAGTCTGAGAGGTTTGGTGGGTGGCCATCTCTTGGCGGGTTTATTGTGATACCATGTTCTTTCCATTTGATGACAGAGGATTTGATGGAGCTCCCAGAGGATCATCAGAGATTTTTATATTTTTGTGATTGTAGCGATAACCCTTATCGCCGGAGGGCTTCACCGCCCGAGACGTCCTTTTCCCAATCGTAAGAGGTGCTGCTGGAATTCCAGAGTCGTCCGTGAGGAAACAGGAACAGCCCTTACAAGGGCTAGTGAATTGTAATATAGCGTTTCCCCCAATAAGAGACAGAACTCAGTATTGAGGGTGAAGGTGAAGTCTTTATTAGTGCCACTCTAGGCCTTATATACACAAGTCTCCTATTGCATGACACACACACCGACCAATAGCAGCAGGGCACACAATCCCTCAACTCTGCCGGTGACGCAATCAGCAATACAATAGAGACGTCTGTAATACACTCAATCCGAACAATGCCATTGTCTGTGACGTAATCAATTAACACAATGGCAGTTTATAATACAATTCAAACTACAATGACATTGCCTGTAACAGTATCAAAATACAATGACATTGTCTGGAACCTAATTAAGAAAAGGCCAGTGAATGACCCGGGGGGCAACTGAATAGTGATGACATCCAAAAGACAAGAGCGTCTGTCACAGTGATACTCCAACCCTCCCTTCTCAACAACTTTGTCCTTTTTTCTTGACTCTTTGGTTTCTTGGGGGTGGGGGGGGGGGGTCTGCTGCACTGCTTGCTATTGGGTTCTAGGGAGAGGGTATTCTAGCACACCATTTGGGGCAGAATATTTGAACCCTAAGTGCGTCTTATGGTCAGGTGCATCATATAGTGCAAATATATGGTGCAATTTTAGATCAGGTCACCTTGCTAAGATCTTGACAATCTCTGTATTATTAAGAAACCCTAGAATTAGCTCATGTTATGAAGATTGCTCCAGTGTTTTGGACAGTAAACATTATAAACCAGTTACGTAACCCAAACGTATTAAGAACCCAACAGATAAAATGAAAACCACCCTGAATTTGCTCACAGATGAATGGAATTGGCCTTGCTTATTTATTTAGTAAATTGCCCCAAGTGAATGCATTTTGGAAAGTACCTAACAAAACTATGGCAACATGTCAACAGTGTCACACCAGGTTTTCCAAAGAGAAGTCTCTGTTCAAGGCAAAATATTATTTCTTATGTTACAGAAACTGCTTTCATTTGGTTGGATGGAAATGTTGTTTATGTGTAGAGTAGCTCAAGTCTTCCATTTGTGTCACTGTGCCAGTCTGCCCCAAGTCCTGCACTGTCATTGCTTTAGCCTGGTTGGCAGTAATTGACAGATCGGAAGCCATAGTCTATATTTGTCAAAGGCAGAGGCTCTGGCCAGCGGTACGACTTTGCCAGGAGGAAGTTATGACAGATTCAAAAAATAAATAAATATATTTAGCTAATAAAACACACAAGATAGCATGAAAATATTTGTGCAAAATTAGAGTGTTCTGGAAATGTTTGTGCAGAGTTCAAAAGGGGCACTAGGGTATGATGACTGACATCAGGATATGTATTATATAAGCGACTGTCCAGTGAGAATGACTAATTCTGGGGCCACTGTGATTGGATGGTAAGACTGTCATTCATCCTCATGCAGCTCAACAATGCGGATGCAGACAGTTGTGCTATCTGTATTCATAGAGGTACAATAAAATATTAAAAAGATACATACCTTACCTCCTTCACCGTCTGTGTCCAGTGTTTTAAAACATTTCAGCAGAGAAAGCAACTAAGACTGTGGCTGAAGCTGCACACTCCATTCACTGTGGCAAAAGCAGAGGGTGCTGTTTGGCCACTGCTCTTCTGGTAGCAGACCTTGGCTAGTGTAGAAACTCTGGCACATCTAAAGCTGCTGTCAGGAGCAAAAATAATAGGTTTTGGAGGATTGGACTAGGACAGACACGCTAAGTATCCTTTTTAGATTTTATGTCTAAACAAATGTAGCAAATGTAGCATCTATCCTTCTTATAGTATATATACATTTTTTATGGTTCTAATCCCAAATCTGCAGGTACTTATGATCTGGTGTGTCTTGAAAGTCCTCAAGCTCATGCCTCCTTTGGCAAAGAAAAAGGATATACCTCAATTGCAAAACTTCACAAAGGTACCGTAGTAAACTTACCTCTCCCAATGTCTCAGCTCAACAAATCAAATGAAACGAACACATATGGTCATAAGATTTGAATTTTTTGAATAAACATTGTTTTCAGAATGCTGGTTAGAGGCCTCTGTGCATGCATGACAAAATTGGTCCCTATAGATCTAAAAGATTTTTCTCTTAAAGCACACCTGCCCCAATTTTACACAAAACATTAACAAGTGTATATATAAATCATGCTGCATTTAACATCTTGTATTTTTTGTTTGTTTTTGTGCTTTCCAGAATGAAAGTTATCAGAATTTTAATACATATGACACCTACCTGTGATTCTTGTTACAGGGCAACTACAGCTAAAATACACTTGGGCAAATGCCACACACAGCTTTGCTGTTGAGACAACAATGGTTTGAAACTAGAGATGAACAAACTGATTTGTCCGAATCAGAATTTGTCAGAACTTCAGAGAAAATTTGATTCAGCATTAATCCAAATTTCTTGGGAATTGTGCCTATGGAATTTTCCCTGAAACTCACTGTAACTTACTGTAGTGCCAGACCAGAGTGACAGGGAGCGAGTGTACAGGTAAGTGACACTCGCCTCCTTCCCCTCAATCCTAAGTGCAATGAGTGTCCCATGCCACTCTGCACACCGACGGACCCACGTCACTCCGGTCCAGCAGTTGACGGTGGGCACTGACAGTTCGGGATGCCCTGGGAGGAAGGAGTAAGCCTGTCCTGGTGTCTCATAGACTTCACCGCAGATTTTGGTCCCCACTTTAACCATCATTAATTATCTAATAACATTTCATGACACTACAAATAATAAAATGTCATCCATAGAAAAAGATTTACACAATAACTTTTTTTTACATATTTCACTTCGTCCAGCCTGACAACTTTGCAAGCATTTGAGAAAGCTGGACAAGGTGAAATGTATCAAGCAGGTCAATTCAACAACATAGAGAAGTTAAGGTCCACTTTAATATACATATATTAAAAGAAAAACCTTTCCATCATGTTATTGTGAAAATGTTTTCTATGGATGACATTTTCTAATATATATTTTTTCTGATATATATATGTGAGGGGTTATAACTATATTAGGACTCACCGGCCCCAGTGATCGATAAATAATTTTCATAATTAAAAACCATACTGGCAATTGGCCTGCTGAATCAACCCTTTAGTGTAAACTGAGTAAAATACCCAAAAAGCAAAGTCCAAAGAGATGGTGCTTCTAGAGTATATATTTCATTAGAAAGAGGAGTTCGTCAAGCCCTTTCCTCCTGCTGGGGAGTTGCTTGAGTGTCACATTCTTCAAATGGATTTCTTTTGACACATTTTTAATAAGAACCCAGTAAAAGTTTTGTTTTATTCATACTTAGAGGATATATATTCTGGAAGTGCTGGCTATCCTTTTGGACTTTGTATTCATTGGGGTTTTCAACAGTAACCCTTGCCTTTTTCTATGGACTTTGTGAACCCTGACATTAAAAGGTGAGCAGTGATCTTGTCCTTCTACACTGATCCAACAGCAAGAATTAAAGTCAATCGCTCACTCTCTGGTCAGGTGAGTATTAGGAATGGCACTAGACAAGGATGCCCACTCTCTCCCTTGATATTTGCGTTGAATAGCTCAGGGGGATATTAAGGGTATCTCGACAGTACCCACCTCACATAAGATCTTGGCATATGCAGCGATCTGCTTTTCTGCCTATCGAACCCAACTATAGCTATCCCGGTCTTGATGAAAGAATTTGATAGATTTGGCAAGCTTTCTTTTTTAAAAATAAATTACGATAAATCGGAGGCCCTGGGAGTGAATCCCACTTTGGACCCCGAGGCCCTTTTGAAACCATCCTTTCCCTTTAAATGGCCCCTAACTGCCATCACATACCACACACCAAAGTTCCGAACATGGTTGAGGGGGTGTATTCCTTGAACTTTATCCCTTTTCTTGCAAATTGGGACCTTCCTCCTGGCTAGGCAGAATCAGTATCAATAACATGATGATCCTGCCGAAGATACTCTACCTGCTCCAGACTCCAGTGACTACCCATTCAAGTTCCCAAGGCTTTTTTTAAGTCCCTGAACTCTTTATTAATCATATTTATCTGGCAAGGGCGTAAGCCAAGACTGAGGCTGCAGCTCCTCTTTCGTCCAAAGCATCAGGGGGGACTGGCATGTCCAGATATGCTTCATTACTGGCAAGCTGCCCACCTGCAACGTACAGTGGACTAGCACCATCAGAGGGGGGAAGAAGTGGTTGGGGCTGGAGGAAAGCTTCCTTCAATCATCCTGAGGGACTCTGTTTGGGTGGTTAAATCGGCAAGACTCCTCTGTAAAGACCACACGTTTATTTTTGCTCATCGCAGAGTTTTGACTAGCTCAGCGATAGTCTTAATTTATCTCCTTGGCCAACTCCCCTAATACTCGGCCCTCCCCATTAGCATCCTTCCTCAACTAGTGAAGACATTCAAGGAAAAAGGCATTCCTAGAGGGGTAGACATCTTACGCCCGGATGGATGGGCTCGGGTGGGAGATCTGTGGGAAAAATGAAACACTCAGCTATTTGACCAGTGGTTTTTATTCACCTTTCAGCACTTCCTTCTGAGCTTTGGCCCGAAAAGTCGGCTGCTCAGGGACCTCACTCCCTTTGAGCAACTTGCTATGTCACGAACGCCGCCAATGAAGGTTCTATCCCGCTTCTACGCACTATTGCTGGGGGAGGAGGGGAGCCCCATTTTGCCATGGATTGGCAGAGTGACCTGGACCGACATTTTACAATGGAGTAATGTCTTTCCATTGCACTCCATCACATGTTGGAAATGTCAGGGAGCGGTCGGGAGTTCCACATATTTTGGGAGTGCTCCAAGAGTGTGACCTTCTGGGAGTTGGTCTCCAGAATCTCAGCGGAAATTCTGGGAGATCCTGTAGCATTGGATCCATCCCTCCTTCTCCTTCATCTTGTGGACGCGCCACTAAAAATATACAAGAAGTCTCTTTTAAGACATTTAATTAATGCGGCCAAAGCGACCATACCAAGGTTGTGGAAATCTGAGGCCGCCCTTCTGTAGTAGATTGGGTAAAAGAAATCAATATAATTATGGAAATGGAAGCGCACTTGGCCTCTATACACGAGAACACGCCTCAATTTTTGCACACCTGGACGCAGTGGTACCTCTTTAAAAGCACCGACAGGTACAAACAAATTACTTCCACCTAATGCGGTAGAGACATGGCGATGGTGGGGTCCTTCTCTGTCTGTCCTGGCCCAATAGAACCTTAGCAGCAATTGTATGACAACTCAGTAGCTTCATAGCTTGCATACCAAAGTAATCCCTAATCCCCCCACCCTGGTACCCCCCCTACCCTTCCTGTTCCCTCTTGTTGTGACCCTTTTATGGTCCTAGGGCCTTTCTTGGGGGGGGGGCAACCCAGGGGCAATATTGAAGCGGTGGTTGCAATTTTTGCTTGGTTGGGGGGTGGACTGCCCCCCAGGCAGCGGCCCAGAATGGCTGTAGAGGCTTTTTAAACCTGATTGGCAATGTATGTAACCCAGCTGATGTGCCATCTCTGTATCCACCTCTTGACTTTGTATGTTTTCTATACTGTACATTGTTCTGAAAATAAAGAATTTAAAAAAAAATGCCACTTTAAATCCATGCATAGTTTTTTCAATGTTGATTGATTTACTCTAAGGAAGGCTGAAAGGTTTATATTTTAACAATAAACAATATAGCAACAGTTACTATACAGGCTAGATTATTTCAATATGCCTCTTTGTATTTCAGGTAGCACTGCCATCTTACGAAGAAGCCATTAAGACAACTTCTAAAGATTCTCCCCCTCCGTATTCCACAGTTTAAACCACCACTGAAAAACAACTTCAAGATAAGCAATCCCTTAGCTAATAAGTGACGCACAACAAATGGAGCTTTTCGCTGAGCATTACAAAGCCTCCTGTGCAGAGAAAAACAGGAACTAGAGTGCATACAGAACACCTCTCTTACATTTGTAAGGAACCGCGTATACACATAGAAGGCAGAAGTGGAAAAAGGAAAAGTACAATTTGCCTACCTTTTCATGTTGCAGACACAATCCCACCATGTGCCGAGCACCTGCCAGTCATCAGACCCCCTGTAAATATACGCAGTATAGATGCAAAGCCATGACTTAGCAGTTAGGGGGTCAGTATTAAGCCACAATGCACATCCACATAACAGTCCAGCCTAAGTCTTGCTAAAATTGTGCAAAACATATGCTTCTACAAGATATACAATATGAGCAATATGTGCTATAATGTAAAATAAAATCTCTAAAGTATAAAACTGTGTATTTGTGATGAGTAAAAAGAATTGGCCTAAGGCCACTTTAATATAAGCATGTTTGCTAATGCACCCTTTTGCTCTGTCTCCCCTCTATACAGTATATCAGTGGGATTAAATCGCACATAAGCAAACCTAAAAATGGCCTGGGATGACAATTACAGGGTTCAGTGCATGCACAGTCAATTTGGTTCCTATTCGAAATAATGGACTGTCTGACTTCAAAAAATTCAGGAGATTTATATGAACATGCTGTTTAAAATAAAGAACAGTGGAAGTAATAGCTATGCATTAGGAGGGCTAAAGAACTGTGATATTAGCAGTTCAGATTTGGTGACAGGTGTACTTCAAGTAGTAACAAACCACTTTTAATCTTTTAACTTTAAATGAAACATTCACCTCTCATATGCATTGATAAACAGTGTCCACAGAGCTACAAATAATTTAGTTACATTTAGTCTTCAGATTTGGGTCAAAGTTAGATTTTGCCTAGATCTTGCCGATTTGGCACAGTTTGCCCCATCCGGGACACCAGCAAGATACGGCTTCAATTTTGCAGCATGCCATCAGTTGGCATGGTGGTCATCACTACCTGGAGAACTGGTTCAGGGGTTCCTTGAGAGTTTTAAGGTTAGAGAAATTTGAGATTACTGCCTCATTACATTATGAGCAGTTGTAACAGCCATCCAAGTTACCCCACAGGGCCTACAACAAACATCTGAGATTAGCAAGGGTTTTAAAATCAGAAAACATTGAGATTAACTGCCCCATGACAGGCTGGGCCGCAGCAACACTGGTCCAATTTACCCCACAAGCCAGCATATGGTGTAAGATTTAGATTTGAGAAAAAAAAGAAAAAAACAAGTTTAACTGCCCCATGATAGACTGAGCAGCTGTAACAGCAGGCTCAGCAACTGACCCCACAGGGCTTATGACAGACAGTTGAAGAAGGAAGCAGCAGCAATATCTTTGACCCCACAGATCCTCTGACAGACAGTTGAAGAGGAAAACAGCAGCAATCTCTTTGACTCCACAGGGCCTATGAAAGACAGTGGAAAAGGAAAGTAGAAGCAAACTCGTTTCCCCACATGGCTCATGACAGACAGTTGTGCATGGCAAGAATTAGAAAAAGGTAAGCTTATCTGCCCCATGACAGAATGGGCAGCTGTAACAGCGGTCTCTGTGACCCCACAGGGCCTAAGGTAAACACTTGAAAAAGGTAGAAGCAGCAGCAGCAATCTACTTGACCCCACAGGGCATAGGATACTTGTGATTTGGTGCTCAAGTCAGTAGCATCAGACAACAGTGTGTTGAAATCCCGTGAGATCCACTCCTGATTCATTTAAATAGAGGGCAGGATCAGCAAGTTTTTCTTGGGGTAATGATGGCCCCCGACACTCTGAATGGACCCTCTCTGACGCCACACTATTGGCTGGCCCAGTACTCCATGGGATCCAGATTGCTGTGGGACAGGGGAAATTCAAGATATGACACCGCCCGTTGGTTAAATTGCTGATGGGTGTGTTGATGCTGATGGTTGCTTTGTTCAACAGGCAGCTGAATGAAACTCATGAGAGACCAAGTGCACTATTTGTGAGCAGTTGCTGCTGCTCTTGGCCCCCTTTCAGTCATTGGAGTGGACAATAAACATAGTTGACTTCTGTGTGATGACATCAAATCACACCGTTAGGCCAAGCGACTAATTCCCTCTGGGAAGAAAACACAAATTTGCTACAGAACTGAGGGTCTACCAATTTCGCCAGCCAGTAGTCATCCCTCTCTGTGATGACATCACAGCTGTCACTGTGCAAGCATGAATTGTGCCATTTGTGTAAGGAACCCTGAACGCTTGCCCCCCGTCATTCTCCACCAAGTACTGCCATGGTGTTTTGGGGTCATCATCATTTAACTCTTGGTCCTCCAGCTCCTGATGCCCCACTCATCCCTTCACCAGACAGCACGCCCAGCACACCCAGAGGGTGTTTAGACCTTCATATTCCGCAGCAGGCATCACACATCATCTGCCGGTAGATCACATTGAAATTGTACCAGGGGGTAAAGCTGGCTGCCTGCTAAACGAGGAAGCTGTAGATGGCTGTCCTCTGCTCGTACAGCTGGTCCAACAAATGGAGCGATGAGTTCCACCGGGTACATTACATATCAGGCAATGTTCTGAAAGACAGTGTTTGCAGCTTCAGTAGGGTGTTTCTTGAACAATAGGAATGACTAACATGTATGCAGAGTTTGTGTGACATTTGTAGCAGCTGCTTTAGTCCAGTAAAGGATTGCAGGAACCTAGCCACCACAAAATATTGCTCCTGTTGTCAGGGACTATGGTTCTGATGTAAAGTTGGTGAGGAGAAAGCCAGGAACATATGTCGTGTCTTATGCAGAGAAGCAGTTCCTCCCCCTGTGTGTCTACGTTCACCCACTAGACTCACCAGGTGCAGGACCACATGACAGGCAGGCATTACCATTGGTGGTATAAAGCTGGAACAGGATAAACTTTGGACAGATGAGAGGGTGAGAACAAAGCATAGGAGGCAGAGGAGATATTTCCACAGAACACCTATGATTGCACCGTGGAGGTGCCATTGCTGTGGTCTGGCCAAATTGCTTCAGTGCCTGGACCAGAAGGATGTTTATCCAGTGGGCTGTAATGGACATATACGGCCCTTACCTGTAGTTGGAGCTCCACATGTTGACACTGAAGTGCACACTTCCAGAGACCAAGAGACCCAAGGACTGGTCCATCTTCTGCTGCACTTAGTTGTGCAAGGCAGGTAGCACTTTTCTGAAGAAGTAATGTGGGCTCAGCACTCTTTTCTGAATGCTGAGTCCACTACATGGGAAGGGAGGGACTGAAGATCTAGAAACATAGCCAGGTGCACAGTGAGTTTCCCTGCTACTGAATGAGTGCTCACCAGGGGCATAATGACAATAGAGAGACCCAGGACTATGCCCAGTGGGCCACACTGCTTTGGGGCCAGTTGGGTGTTTTTAACACCCACATTCAACTCTTTTCCCCTTATTCTCCCTCTCAGCCCCCTGTACCCAGCCTCCCGTGCCCACAAGCCAAGGAAACCCAGCCCCAATGTTATAGCCCCGGCATCATGGTTGGCAGGGGGGGCAAGCAGGAATTAGCCCCGGGCATCATGGTTGGCAGGGGGGGGGGGACATCAGCAGGGATGTCTCAGGCTGGGCAGGGGTTGGTAAAATCCAGAGCTGATTTTTGGCCCCAGTCCGCCACTGGTGCTCACATACTGTTGTCTTTTATCAACCACCTCAGAGAGTGATTAGGATCAGGAGCAATGGTGAACACAGAGGTGGATGGGAAATTACTGAATGCTTCCTTTACCTGAGACTGAGGAGACCTGACTCCCGCTGAGTGAGCAGAGCATGCTGGGAGATGCAACGTTTGCTGGATCAGGCTGCAAAACCACATTTTTCCCACAGTTGTCCCAGGCAACACTGTGGGGGCATCGCATGCATGTACACAGGATAGTAGTTCTCAAATTAGGGCCCTGTATGAGCTTTTAATTGTGGTGACACTTCTGATTTTCCACCAGCATTGCATGCTGGCTGATTGCAGCTGCCTCTGCAGGTTTCATTTCCAATGTTAGCCCCCTCAACTGTCTGTCACAGTGTTTAGCTCCACTTCTGTCCTGCTCTGGCTCTCATGAGTGCTTTTAGCCTGAACAGCCCTAATATTCTCTGCCGCGAACGTCTCCCTAAAATTAACTACTTACTATCCACTCCAAATTCATCCAGCCAGGCGGAGCCAGGAGATGTTCTGTGCATATGGTACACCAAAAGAGAGAGGCGCATTCAGGGCAGGAAATGGCCCAGAGGAGCATGTCTGCTCTAGCCAAAGAATCCTGGTGTCTGAAGGACCCATCGATTCTTGGCTGCGTGTTTGTGTACTGGCTTAAGGTGACTCAAAACTCTGAGGCATCCACTGCATGACTGCGGGATGATTGGTCAACACGTTTCAAAAGTTTGATTTGCCAATTCGCCTAGCTTTTACAAAAAAGTTTGATCTGGACTAATTAGTTAGCCTCGAACTTTGGCTTAAAACACATAGAAAACAGTGTCTGGCGGTCCTAAAAGTCCTGCATAACACTCTCAGGTCACCTAGAACTGTATAAAAACATGGTGGCTACTTAGCATATGAATAGTCCACGACTGCCTTTGTTTTTTTTTTATGGTTTAAAGCACATTTAAATTTGAACATTTGAAGGAGAGTAGCCACAGGATAGGCATTCCTGGAAAGTGAAAAAGTCATGAGTTTTTTACAAGTGGTGAAAAGAATTGCCCATTTTGGGTATCATAGGGTAAATCTGTGGTTGTGTAAGCCTGACAATAACGGGCAAGCCCCCCAAAAATTATTAGATTTGTACGAGGGTAGCAGCAGGATTGGCATCCTGAAAATCTAATCAAAGAAGAAGCCATGGCTGGTGAAAAATGTGCACATTTTTTGCATCACAGGGTTAAACTGCAGTTGTGTAGGCCGAGCAGTAGCAGAGGATGCAGTAGAGGTGCTGTTGGTGGTAGTAGTAGCATTAGCAGAGGTACAATTGTTGAAGAAAGACTAAGCTGGGGGACAGGAGACCTGTGGTGGTTGTATAGGCCTGACGGTAGTGGACAAGCCCTTAAATAATTATCCCATTTGTAGCATAGCAGATAGCAGCAGGATTGGCATCCTGAAAATGTAACTGAAGAAGCAATGTCTTTTTGCAAGCCGTGAAAAAGTTGCACATTTTGGGCATCACAGGGTTAATCTGCAGCTGTCTAGGCCTGGCAGTAGCAGGCATTTGCAATAGAAGGTAGCAGCGGGATTGCACCCTCTATATTTAACTGAAGAAGAAAAGTTGGCTGCTTGTAAGCGGTGAATATTTTGCCCATTTAGTGCATCACAGGGTTTACCTGTGGTTGTGTAGGTCTAGTAGTAGCAGAGGGTGGCAGCGGAGGTGTTGTTGGTGGCAGTAGTAGAATTAGCAGAGGCACAGTTGTTGAAGAAAGACTAGGCTAGAGGATATGAGACCTGTGGTGGTTGTGTAGGCCTAGCAGTAGCAGACAAGCCGGCAAATAATTATCCCATTTGAAATGGCAATTAGCAGCAGGATTGGCAACCTGGAAATGTGAATGAAGAAGCGATGGCTTGTTACAAGTGTTGACAAATGCATCCATTTTGGGCATCATAGGGTTAGTTCTCTTTTGTGTAGGCCTGGTATTAATAAGCGGCAGCAGTGGTGCTAATTATGGTAGCATTAGTAGAAGCATAGTTGTTAAAGAAAGACTAATTCGCGGGATGGGAGAACTGTGGTGGTTGTGTAGGCCTGGTAGTAGAGGGCAAGCCCTCAAAAATGATCCTACTTAAAATAGGGGGTAGCAGCAGGATTGGCGTCCTGAAAATGTAATTGAAGTAGAAGTGATGGCTTTTTGCAAGAGGTGAAAAATGTGCCCATTTTGGGCATCACAGGGTTAATCTTTGGTTGTGTAGACCTGGCAGTAGTGGGCAGTAGCAAGGGTGCTAGTAGCATTAGCACAATCATTAAAGATTAGCCCGGGTGGTTGTGTAGGCCTGGAAATAGTAGGCAAGCATTAAAAAAGAATGATCCCATCTGTAAAGGGGTAGTGGGATTGGCATCCAGAAAATGTAGTTGGAGTAGAAGCACTAGCTCTTTGAAAGAGGTGAAAAACTGTGGTTGTGTAGTCCTAGTAGTAGCAGAGGGTGGCAGCGGAGGTGCTGTTGGTGATAGTAGTAACATTAGCAGAGGCACAGTTGCTGAAGAAAGACTGGACGGGGGGACATGAGACAGTTTTTTTTTAATTGAATAGCAGAGCAGTAAAGACGCCAAGTGTCTGAATTACATGCCAGGATTTCTTTGCACAAGAAGGTGCACCCCCCAAAAACATGGTTGCTGAAGTGGGGATAACAAGATGGAGAGGCTGATTTATTAATAGCGCCAGGTAGCGACAGTTGAGCGACTGTAGCGGTATTTTCACAGCGCCCGCTAGTAGTCGCTGTGCTTGGCCGTTGTTCGGTTGTTGATAGCGACTCAGTCGGTGTGCAGTAATGTTGAATACAAGGTGATGAGTCGCTATTTGACAGGTTCCGCGCTGTATGGGAGCGCATGATAGCGACTGGCCATAGCGACCGGCTCCCACCATATTCATTAACAAATCACGCTCCAAAAATTCTCGCGCTGTGAAATGCATGTTTAAACCCCAGAGCGCTGGCGGCGATGGGTTAAAAGTAGTTTTTTAACCCCCAAACAACCATAATTTGGGAAACCAAAAAAAACAAGTTTATAAAAACATTTTGTAATATGAATACATTAATATCAGACCTGTAATATCAATTCTGCACAAATTTTTATTTTAATTTTTTTCTTACCTTAAAAAAAAATATCTAACATGGCAGAAGTGGTAACAGAAATTAAAAAAAAAAAAAAAAAAATATTAACAATTAACTATTAATATTTAAAGATTGTTCCATTGAAATGCATTGGAGAGCGCCAGGTAGCGAGAGGTCATACCTGGCGCTGTTCAAGGTCGCTCGCTGGCGCTGTGGGGTGAGGCTGGAATAATGATGAATGAGTCGCTATCTGGCGCTAGCTCAGTCGCTAAGCAGGATCGGCTTGATAAATGTGTGATTGTGGTGGGGAGCCGGCGTTCTCGTGGCGGTGACCGCCATTACCGTTCGCTCACCAGTCGCTACCTGGCGCTATCCCTTGTTAAATAAGGGCCTAATTTATTTTAATGGAATATTAGAGCACACCACAAGTCTCTGAATTCCATGTCTGTAAGGAAATGTCTGCACTACCCCCTAGCCACCTGCTGGCGGCAGTGTTCTTTTCATATTGTTGCACAGTCTGTGTGGCCTGGCCAGCAGGTGGCTCTCTCAGGCTCTCTGCGCAGCTGCTAATTACCTAGGTATAAATCAGCTCCACAGACAAGGCTCCTTGCTCCAGTATATGATTGCCTCTCTGCCTTACATACCTGGTGCCCTGTCTTCTGAACCTCTATCACCAGACCCTGTTCTTGTGCTACCATTGTCCCGGTTTCCCGCTCTGTTCCAGTCTTGTGCCCAGTCCCATCCTGCCTTACGGTCAGACCTTCCTGCTCCCTGGTTACCTTCCCCAATCTGCCATGGCAGCCTTGTCTGTGGAGTCTATATATATTGTATATATTGTAATGGAGTTGTGGTGTGCTGTTTGTATGTGTATAGTGTATAGTTTGCATTGCAGTGTACATGGTTTGTAATAAAGTGTTTATATTTGACTTGCTGTGTTCTGTGTCGTATATTAGTTTCCCAGAAGGGATCCTTGGTGGCCTAGCAAGCTTTAAAGCGGACCAAAACCCAC
Source organism: Gastrophryne carolinensis (assembly GCA_027917425.1). Lineage (NCBI taxonomy): Eukaryota > Metazoa > Chordata > Amphibia > Anura > Microhylidae > Gastrophryne > Gastrophryne carolinensis. The sequence goes on from CM051236.1 coordinate 296,916,048, forward strand.
ATTTTTAATTAGCACCCCCTGAATTTCTCCCCCCCATGAAAATTTGCCAATTTTCACTAATCTCAGATAATGGCGCCTGTTTTAGCTGAAAAGCTCCGCCTCCTCCATCCATTACCACTGTTGTGTGTGGCAATGATGTCATTGCCACAGTTATGCAATGTCTGATCACTGGCCATCTTACAGAGAGGGCGGCAAAAAATCAGTGTTCCAGGACAATTCGAAAGCGGATATATTCATTTCTAGTTCTACACCCTAAAAATGGAGTTTAGGCAGGGGCTTTGGCTAAATTTATTTCACAAGTTCAGTGGGTTTTGGTCTGCTTTAAACAAGAAGGTGTAGCCCCAAAAACGTGTCTGCTGAAGTGGGGAAAACAATATTATCTGTTTTTTAAAAGAATATGAGAGCAAAGCACACTACAAGTGTCTGAATTGCACGGCCTTGCAAGCTTAAACCATAAAGGTGTACCCCCAAAATCATTGGCTGTTGAGAAAGATTGAATGAGTTTTTTTTAATTGAATATTTAGAGCAGAGCAGAGCACACTCCAGTTAACAGACAGCACGGCACAGGTACAGCTAACTTTAAACAAGAAGGTGTATCCCCCAAAAACATTGCCCCGTGAAATAGGGATAACAAAATTATTATTTACATTTTTTTAATGGAATATCAGAGCAGAGCACAAGTGTCCTTGGCTGGGGAAAAAGATTTTGTGTGCTTTTTTAAAATATAATACACAGCCCAGCACAGCAGATTTGCAGACAAAAGATCCCAGCGCCAAGGCAGATTACACTGTCTGCTATTATCTGTGCCCCTCAGAAAAGAAAAGACACTGACTGACGAAACGTCCTGCTGTCTTTACTCTTCTCCTCTGCTATTCTTTCCCTTGAAAATAGTAAAACAGCCCCAGCTCCTAACAACAATCTTCTCTCTTCAGCAGCCAGCTTCAAAATGGTGGTAAGCCCATCCAGCAAATGACCTTTAGATTATGGCACTTCCAGCTAGTCATAAAGAGCCTCCTGACTTGGCTGGGGCTACGCCTGATGTCATATAGTGCGAGTGACCATGTGACCTTGTCTATCTCCTCCTCTTGGATGACATGTGGTCGGTGACATGGCGCCAAGGTTTGTCAGAACCAAATCGCTTGACGAACAGAACTTCCTGTGAAGTTTGGGTCCAATCCTAGTTCTACCTGTTTAGTTCGCTCATCTCTAGTCAACAAATGACCACTCTATGTTAGCAGCAGCTCCACCCTGTTGCCGCTACCACCTCTTTTACTGCTTCGAACTGCTTCTAACCCCTACACTGTTAGCCACTGGCCATACCTTTAAATGGTCGGGTACCTTGCGGTTTGCCATAATGTGTGTATCATTGTAAAATGCAAGGTTCATCCCTGCAAATATACCCAGAACTGCAGGGGTACACCCACTCTGCTTAATTTTAACTTGCAAAATTATACACTTTTACTACAAATTATACATTATATACTAAATATGTGGCATTTTCTGCGATACAACATCACCTTTTTGCACCCCCTAAAAAGGTTGCCAGCAAATGTAAACAGAACTGCAAGCATGCACCCGTTTAATTTTAGCTTTGAAAATTTGGTAAACTGCAGGTAGCTTGTTCAAAACCAACAACATTTCCACCACAAAAATGCTTCACACTATACACACTCTGCCTAAAATATACGTATTTCCAAACTTATAGTAAAGAAGAATGTGCTGGAAGGATTACTATTTAAGCTGCTTCCTATGCTGAGGGGCCAGACCTTAGAGGTTAACAAGTGAATTGAAAAGGTGACAGCGCCTTTTACTGGTGATATGATGGAAATGAATGGTGCTCATCACTATAAGGTCCAAGTTTAGGCGTGCTTTAAGGATTATATCAGATTCTGTTCCTTCCCAGAAAAAATGCTATTTTTTTTTAGCTGGGTTGTAGAGGAACTTCCTGAAGAAATGTTTAGTTTTAGCTAGACTTAAGTTAGCAGTCCAGCAAATATACCAATTTTAAAACAGATTTTAAAGCAGATATAAGCACAAATGAATAACTCCTTCAGCTATTTAGAAAAAGAGTGTGACTTACTGCCATGGCCCGGAGGATTCGTAACCTGCCCAGGGCCTCTGAAAAGAAGATAGCTCCTGTGCTGCTGCTGATAAAGGGTTTAATCTTCAGTGTCTTTCCTCTGCTGACGCCCTTTTCTTCCTGGGACCTGCACTTTGGAATAAATTATGTTATATAACGCTTCTTAGCAGTACTGCAGACTTCCTTCTCTCTCCTCACAGCCCAGGAGCCACAGACAGCAGACTCACTAAATTCACTAAAATGTACGTAGTTTTGTGGGCTGCAGTGAAAATACCACTTTGCCGCTGAAATATTGGGCCGCTGAATGGTCCCACGTCTGTGTGCCAACACCCACTGTGGCACTCACTGATTTATTGCAGAGTCAGTGGCCAGTGGCCGAAGGGTGCGAGTGATTCCATGCATTGCCAATGTGGGTGGCTGGAGATCCTTTCAGCTTTTCCAGCCGCACATTAATATGCTGATTGCACATGCGCGCTGGACCAAGGGCGGGTAAGTTTCCTGGGTGAACGGCAGGGTTTCACAGGCAGTGAGCAGCATCCCTCATTGCAGACAGTGAGCGGCATCCCTTATTGCAGGCAGTGAGCAGCATCCCTCATTGCAGACAGTGAGCGGTATCCCTCATTGCAGGCAGTGAGCGGTATCCCTCATTGCAGGCAGTGAGCAGCATCCCTTATTGCAGGCAGTGAGCAGCATCACTCATTGCAGGTAGTGAGCAGCATCCCTCATTACAGGCATTGTGCAGCATCCCTCATTGCAGGCATTGTGCAGCATCCCTCATTGCAGGCAGTGTGCGGCATCCCTCATTGCAGGCAGTGAGTAGCATCCCTCATTGCAGGCAGTGAGCAGCATCCCTCATTGCAGGCAGTGTGCGGCATCCCTCATTACAGGCATTGTGCAGCATCCCTCATTGCAGGCAGTGTGCAGCATCCCTCATTGCAGGCAGTGAGCAGCATCCCTCATTGCAGGCAGTGAGCAGCATCCCTCATTGCAGGCAGTGAGCAGCATCCCTCATTAGAGGCAGTGAGCAGCATCCCTCATTACAGGCATTGTGCAGCATCCCTCATTGCAGGCAGTGAGCAGCATCCCTCATTGCAGACAGTGTGCGGCATCCCTCATTACAGGCATTGTGCAGCATCCCTCATTACAGGCATTGTGCAGCATCCCTCATTGCAGGCAGTGAGCAGCATCCCTCATTGCAGGCAGTGTGCGGCATCCCTCATTACAGGCATTGTGCAGCATCCCTCATTGCAGGCAGTGTGCAGCATCCCTCATTGGAGGCAGTGTGCGGCATCCCTCATTGCAGGCAGTGAGCAGTATCCCTCATTGCAGGCAGTGAGCAGCATCCCTCATTGGAGGCAGTGAGCAGCATCCCTCATTGCAGGCAGTGTGCGGCATCCCTCATTACAGGCATTGTGCAGCATCCCTCATTGCAGGCAGTGTGCAGCATCCCTCATTGGAGGCAGTGAGCAGCATCCCTCATTGCAGGCAGTGAGCAGCATCCCTCATTGCAGGCAGTGAGCAGCATCCCTCATTGGAGGCAGTGAGCAGCATCCCTCATTGCAGGCAGTGAGCAGCATCCCTCATTGCAGGCAGTGAGCAGCATCCCTCATTGCAGGCAGTGAGCAGCATCCCTCATTGGAGGCAGTGAGCAGCAATCCTCATTGCAGGCAGTGTGCGGCATCCCTCATTACAGGCATTGTGCATCATCCCGCAGAAATGTATTTCTGCTTTTAGCTTGATATCAGATACAGCCGCTAACATATTAACTTTTTTAAACCTGCACTAATGCAGCTTTGAGAGATAAATGCATAAATAAAAATAAATAAAAATTAGAGATGAGCGACCTTTTCACTCTTACAGTATAAATAGCTCCTCCCTGCGGTGGGGAGCAACATGTCAGAAGCCAGGTACAGGGTATCTCTGCCACTCATTCTGCTCACTCATGGTATAAATACCCCCTTCCCTCCGTTTAAAAGCAAGATTCCGGGAGCCCAGCCGGGGTATGGATTTCTGCAGAGAGCAGCATGGGACAGAGCTCAAAAAATGGGTTTTGATCTGCTTTGACACTTAAGAAGGTATAAGTAAGCTCCTTTTAACTATGACTTTTAAAAAATAGTTAAATAACGCTAAAGTAATACAATATACAAAATAATGCTTTGGCTTGAAAACAAAAAATACACAGCTGTCTCTTGCAATTGCACTTTCAATTCCCTACATTTAGTATTGCAGGATGAGTTGCTGACTTCTGAATTTGTACCAGCATTTAGGCTTCATATTTTTTGTGTATAGTTACATATTAAGACCCCACTCTGTCCCTGTCTCCTCAAAAATCATTATTCAGAGCCATCAACAAGCAGGAAAAGATTTGAAAAAAGACAAACCTTCCTCCTTTCTGGCTTTTATATTCATCCTAAAACACTGTACTGTTCTTATGTATTATCTAGTAACAGCTCTTAAAGCAGACCAAAACTCACTGAATTTGTGAAATACATTTGGCCAAAACACCTGCCAATATTCCCTTCTTAGGGTGTTGAACTAGAAATTGATATTTTCCCTTTTCAAATTATCCTGGAACACTGATTTATTTGCTATGTGAGATGGCAGGTCATTGCATAGTCATAGGTTTGATTTTCATGCATCTTTAAATGTTTAATGCTTTATTGAATTTTCATCCATAATCATATATTAATAATATATTTTTTTAATCTTTTATTGCATTTAAATTAATGGTATAAATAATATTTTATTATTTTTTTAAATATAATTTTTATTATTTAAAAAAATTGTATTTAATATTTTAACATGTTTTTAAACATGTTTAATAACTTTTATTTTAAACAATATCCATAGACATTCCAATAGTTATATATTGGAACATATAAGCACTTTTTTGTGCATATATATTGTGAATTTCACAAGCCCTTTATGCCAGGTTAATGATTACAATTTTATAATTTAAACTGTACACTAATTAATCATTTTTAAATTGTAATATGTTAATGTAATATTAATTTTTTTTTCTTCTAGGATTTCTGCATTCAGGAGTACGACTATGCCCTGAGTGCTAAGAGCAGCATAGAGGCCGATTCATTAATAGCGCCAGGTAGCGACAGATGAGCGACTGTAGCGTGATTTTTTCAGCGCCAGCCAGTATTCGCTGTGCTTGGCCGGCATTAGCTTGATGACAGCGACTCAGTCGGTGTGCGGTAATGTTGAATACGGGCTGGGGGGTCGCTGTTTCACAGGTCCAACGTTGTATGTGAGCGCCTGACAACGAATGGCCAGAGCGAACGGCTAGCTTCATATTCATCAACAAATCACGCTCCGAATGTGCTGTCGCTGTCCATTCCTTGTTTAAACCCCAGAGCGCTTGCGGCGATGTGTATTAACTAGTTTTTAACCCCTAAACAACCATATTTTTTGAATGTAACATTATACATGTTTTTAGAATCATTTTGTAATATGAATACATTAATCTCAGACCTGTTAGATCAATTCTGCACATATTTTTTTTATTTTTTTTTTTTACTTAAAAATAAATCCTAACATTGCAGAAGTGGTGTCCGATTTTTTGACATTAAAAAAATAAAAAAAAAAATTAATACCAATTAATTATGAATAATTATAGATTGCTCCATTGAAATGCATTGGACATCGCCAGGGAGCGACAGCTCATACCTGGCGCTGTGAGGGAATTTGCAGCAGCGCTGTTCGGTCCAGGCGGCTTCATGATGAATGCAGCGCTAGCCGTCGCTCTCACCGGCGCTAGCCTCATTTTGCTTGATAAATGCGTCATTGTGACCGCCGCCGGGCGTACTTGAGTCGGTAGACGCCGTTAGCTGCCGCTACCTGGCGCTCGTCAGACACTACCTGGCGCTATCGCTTGATGAATAAGGGCCATAATGGAGGAGGTGAGGGCCACCGCGTCCCAGCGCTTTAACACGAAGCTTACTGCCAGAGCCATAATGCAGAAGTGGTCAGATTTTAAGCACCGAGACAATGACGGTGTCTACCGGCTTTATGATGCCCACGCAAGTCCAACACACATACACTTACACAATATTTATATGGTGATATGTGCACATAAATCTGCTGATATCTAACCAATTTTTTTGATTTTTTGTTTCCTCTCCACAGATAAGTGTGCTCCCCTGGGAAAACACAGGAAGGGTATCCTCCCCCACACACATGTGGTGGGGTCGGATGATTCTGCGGGGGAGGGTCCCTCTTGGAAATCCCATATTAAGGACCCAGGGGAGGAAGGGGATGACACCCCGGCTGGGGTGAGGGCAGTATGGAGCCTCAGATCCTCACATTCAGACTTAGCGGAGTCCCAAACCCCCTGTGGCCACTCTCAAGTGGGGAGTCCCAGTGGGGAGGAGGCAAGGGACTCCACCACACCCCCTTAAGGATCAGGGAGTGAGAGGGAGGAAGGTGGCCCATCGGGTTTGGGATTTGATGGGCCCATTGTGAGGAGTTGAGGCTTTATGCCTCCACCTCAATTTCCTTTCCTAATTTTCCTTTCCTTGTATACATGTTTTTCAGGGCATCATAGAGCTGGCACCTCCTCCCCCCATGCTGCAGATGAGGCACTCGGGCATAGTCGAGGTAAGAGTTCCTTTAGTTTATACATGGAGACCCTCTTTTTGCAATCATCATTCATAATTGTATGTAAGCATGCTAGTTTGGTGGCCCTGCTAATGTTAGTTGACCCTACATGATAAAGGCAGCAGTTGTTTATGTGGTGGGTTTTTATTCCTGCTGCTATTGTAACTCCTCATGCACTAATTAATATATACCATCATTAATTAACTTTGATAGGTGAATGGTTTGATTTCATATTGGCTCAGGAGTTATTGACCAAGACATGTACATTCTTCAAGTACATTCGTCAAGTAGGCCTTATTTGGTTAGTTTATGTAGTTTATGATGTGAGACTAGGGTGGATAATAATGGATAATGGAGGGACAGATTTGATTATTTAGGCATCTATTATTTCTCCAAACTTGCCTGTTGTTTAAAGTGGACCAACACCCAGGATTTTGACTATCCTGGGTTTTGGTCCACTTCCCCGGTGCACCCCGATTGGGGGTGCCCCACTATGTGAAAACCCCCAGATCTCCCGATAAAACTCACCTCACCCCGCTCCTACGTCGCATGCGTGGCCGCTCGTCCAATCAGCGTGCTCGGAGCCGCTGAGCTATGTGCGTCAAAGCGATGTCTTAACTCAGCAGCTCCGAGCATGCTGGCAGCCGCATCTCTCTCTCCCCTCTAACAGGGAGCGCGCCCGCGCCACCCATTCACAAATGGCCGACGCAGGCATGCGCCCTGCTAGACACCTTCAGGGTATTGGTCCACTTTAAGGGTTATAATAGGGTTATAATGTGATCATTGGCAATATAAGATTAAAAAAATTGTAGTGTTAGAGCAGCATAGGAATGCCCAGACACCATTAGATTTGGGTGAGCGACTGTACAGTGCCTTTATAGCGACTGACAACCATCACATCAATGGCGACCATGTTACTATAGCGTCTGAGGCGCTCTGTTATAGCAACTCATGGCCGATCAGAGCGACCACTAGCGGTCGCTCTTAGCACTGCAGTACAGATGCTCATCAGCTGTTACCTGGCGCTAGTAATGAATCAGCCTGCCCATTACAAGAATCATATATTTTTACATCCCATAGCAATAGCTGACCAAAAGGTATGGAAACTAACCAAAGTCACTGCTATATAAGGCTTGATTCAGCAGACCATTTATTGGTGTGAGGACTCACATGAAAACTCTCTTCAAAAGTGTAATTCAGTTGGTATTTATACGGGGCCTTTTGGGTGAGATCAGCATTTTTCCATGCAGCCATCTTTCAGTAACTCAAAGTTGTCGAGAAACGACTGCTTCACTAGCTGACATGCTTTTTTCATTGATAAAAACATGGCAGCATGGTCGCCCCAAAGGTCCCCACCAAAAGCCAACTGGTAACCTAGGGCTCAGAGGCTGCACTGCACACCCCCCCGACCCTGCCAGTTTACCAGCCCTTATGTGGTTTTGCATACAGCGCCCAGCGTTCACCAGACGCTACCTGCCGCTATGAAGCACTACCTGGCACTAGCCGTTCTTAAATAAGGTGGACCTCTTTTACCCCCCATCTCCATCTAGCAGCCACCACCACCTACAGAAGATGGTGGAGGGGTAGAGAAGAGACCTAACAATTTAAAAGAGACCCACGGCGGGATAAACATCAATCCACTGGATAGGAGGAAGATAACGCACAGTGGGGGACAGAAGCTATAAGATGGAGACCAGTAGGTAGTTAAATTTAGAATATTAAACATATTTGTGTGTGTTTTTTTACCTTGTTGTGAACTAGTAAAGGGTCCAGGAGATCCCTATACTAGTTCACAGGGTTGGGGCCACCCTGTCACCTACCAGCATTAGCAGGTGGAATGATGGTACCCCACCGTAAGTACCCGGTTTTCTTTGGTATGGGCACAGGACTCTTCCACAGGTGGCATAAGGGCTGTTAAACTGGCAGGGCCAGGGACCAACTGGCATGCTCTCTGAGCACTGGGTTACCAGCCTTTATGCCTGGTGCCCAGGATAGTTGGCTATGGGAGGCACACTTTTTTTTAATCATACATAGTAAACATTTAAAAAAAATACAATTGCAGAGTGTCATTTTCATTGATAAAAATCATGCCGGCTATAGCAGTATGGTTTTTATCAATACATTTTTTTTAACGGAAGTAAGAATTCTCTTCTAGCATCCTTGTATGTTTCTCGCACATGCAGCATGAGCTTGCATGTGTCCTTGAATCATCTGAGAAAGCGAGAAAGTCTTTCAGCCGCACACCTCCAGTTGATGCTCATTGACTGTTAGGCATAAGATAACGATTAAAAGGAAACAAAAGAAAGAGAGAAGGCCTCTCTGCTTCACCATATTTCAGAGCATAACCCATGACAACGCTGTTCATTCTAATGCTGGCAATACATTTAGGGGTTTTGGCTCAGCAGTTATTGCTGTAGGTAATCCACGCAAATATAATATGAAATATATATATATATATATATATATATATGTATATGAGTAGCGTCAGCAAAAGTCCATTTTACATCAGTGTACTTCAGCCAAATGTCCATGATACATGATCAAATGAATATGACTATAGTCACAAACTTCAAAATTAATATGATGTAGGGCTGACTCAGGAACTGCTTAAAGTGTTTGGCAAGTCAAACGTTAAAAAATAAATATCAGTAGCCTGACTTTTATTGAGTGTCTTGAGCGCTATGCTTCCTCCTCTGTTTGTCTTAATCAGCTTTCATTGCTCACCTTGATGATCTGGTCCATCAATCAACTATCAGTGTAACAAGAACGGAAACACCCCCTCTCCCTGCCCAGACGTTCTGATTGGCTGCCCCTCTCTTCCTCTCACACTAATCACAGTGTGTTTACATCACATCAGTGTTGCTACACCTAATGTTTCTCTTTGTTTACTAATAACATAGGAACTACAGTGTCTTTTTTAAAATGGATTAAAGTTTAGACAGTGCAACGTGTAACCCAAGACAATAGGACAACAATCAGGCTTGCCTAGAAACATTTCTAGATACATAACCAGTCCAGTTTGAAGTAGAACCCTGGATCCATACTAAGCTCCTAAAAGCGACCCAACAGTCCCAGTCAGTGATGTTCCCTTGTACATACCCCTCTGTACCTACTGGTTACCTTGCCAGGCCAACCTCAGGTGTATGATCGTCCTCCTGGCAAACGCATTTGGCCTGGTGAGGTAACCAAGATGCAGTAAGTACAGGCTGTATGAGACCAGGCTTGAATGGGAGTTATATACGGGGGGCTTACCAATCACGTTCCCACTCACTGCAGACTATTGGATTGCTTTAGCTGGCCTGTCCTGTATTTTTATTTGAGCTGCAGGCTATTGGCCTTTTGTGGGGAACAATTTCTGTTAAGCTTAACGAGGGTAAGAGTGTCAGTAGCAATATTGTTGACTAGCTAGACTAGGCTAGCTTTCATTGCTTAAAATGGATGTTCTGTCCTCAAATTGACAGGTGGGAGGCACTACAGACTATCAACATCTTTTCTATGGGCCTTATTTATCAAGGAATAGCGACAGATAGCGACTGGGGAGCCGGCCAGTAAAGCCAGGTACCGCAACTAGAACGCCGGCTCCCCTCCACAATCACACATTTATCAAGCCGATACTGCTTAGCGACTGAGATAGCGCCACCTAGCAACTCATTCATCATTATCCCAGCCTCATCCCACAGCGCCAGCGAACATCCTTGAACAGTGACAGGTATGACCTCTCGCTACCTGGCGCTCTCCAATGCATTTCAATGGCAGAATTATTTTTTAATATATATATTTTTTTCAAATTTCAAAAAAAAAATCTGTGAACACTTCTTCCTTTGAAAATGTATTTTTTGGGGATTTTTAAAAAAAATTTTTTTTTTTGCAGAATTGATATTACAGGTCTGATTTTAAACTATTCAGGTTTGAATATTATTTCAAAATCATTCCATTTTTTTGGGGGGTGGTTAGGGGGTTAAAAAACTACTTTTAACACATTGCCTACTGCGCTCTGGGATTTAAACATGCATTTCACAGCGCTAGGAATTTTTAAGGCTGATTTTTTAATGAATATGGTGGGTGCCGGTCGCTATGTCCAGTCGCTATCATGCGCTCCCATACAACGGCGAACCTGTCAAATAGCGACTCAGCATCTTGTATTCAACATTACGGCACACCGACTGAGTCACTATCATCCACCGAACAATGGCCAAGCACAGCGACTACTAGCGGTCGCTGTCAAAATACCGCTACAGTCGCTCAACAGTCGTTCAACAGTCGCTATCTGTCACTATTAATGAATCAGCCTCCCCGTCTCCAATTGGTGGCCGGCTTAAACTACATAGGTTTCTCATAGGTGTTTATGCAGACAGAAGGCAGCCTATATCAGGATGCTGATGGGGGTAGGGGATGCATCTGTAGCTAATATTTTGGAAGTTTGGAAACAACAGCTCCCTATGTTTGCAGAATAAATGCAGAATAAGTTGGCAAATACTTTAGTATACCCCATAGGGTGCTCTTGTTTCCAAACATTACAGGAAACTATGCTTACCTCATTAGAAAAATGATGCATCTCATGGGCACAATTGCCCTATCCCAGGTACAGATATTTTTTTGGGGGTGGAAAAATAGAAGAAACATTTATATTGCACTCAGGGTGGCAGGGAAAGCTGGGTAGAGCGTGCTCTGTCAGCAGCATTAGGGTTTTTTGATTAGGGCCCCCAGGCACAACTTTGCATGGGAGAGCTGCTAAATTACCCAGAACTGCTCTGTGTAGGTTTAGAAGTCACCCATCGAACAATCTGTTGCCCAAAATGTGAGCCATCTGGAAGGAAGGTGGGTCCAGACCAAAGGGAATTGCTGCAATCAGTATTTAAACCAGTCCAAGATCCTTGCAAGCAGAAAGGGATATTCCCCAAAACTTTTTCGCCCCATCTGCATGCATGATACTTAATCATTGTCAGCTCTTACATTTGCCCCTACATCCACTTAAAGCTAAACGTAGAGTGGACCAATCAAAAGAAGTTTGAAAAAATATACATACATTTGGTTTGTATTTTTAGATATTAGAGTCTATTCAGCAACATTCTCACAATGGTTTTGAAAAAAAAAAGTTTTGATGCTTTTTTGTGCAAGTTTTTTTAAAAGAAATATTCTCGTGCAAGAAATGAAATAAAAATTCTTGCAAAAAGTTAAAATTTGTTTCATGGGAGTGTTTTTAGCAAGGGGGGGTTACAGAGTGGGGCATCCTGATTCTGGATGCATAGGGGGAGGGAATCAAGCAGCTCTGGAATCTTATAGATTCCCGGGCCGATCTCTGTGGGTTTTGGTCCACTTTAAGGCACACCTGTGCAATAATCTAATCAGCATCTTGATATGCCATACATGTGAGGTGGATGGATCAACCTGGGAAAGGAGAAGTGAGACTTGTAAACAATATTTGAGAGTAAAGGGCATTTTGTATTGAGAAAAAAAAATTTGATCTTTGAGTTCAGCTCATGAAAAATGGGAGCAAAAACAAAAGTATTTTTAAATATATGTCTGAGAAGAATTCTGAATACAGCTTCATAAGTGACGTAGGATAAGGCTTGGTAGGTAAAGGCACAAAGGTTAGTAATAGGGTGGATATTCCTGGAGGCGTCTGTAACATGAAAATTGCTTTAGGGTATAATTGGTCAAAAGACCAAAGAGAGTTTAATGTCTCTAAAGGTAAAATCATGCACCTGGGTAAAGGAATCCCTGCTCTGAGTACTGTATGGGCAGTACTGTGTTAGCCAGGACCTCAGAGGAAAGAGATTTAGGGATACTGATTAGTAACAGCTTGAAAGTGGACAGTGTAGCCAGGCAGTGGGAAAAGCAAGCAGGATGCTCAGCTGCATAGCTTGGGGCATAACCAGTAAGAAGAGGGAGGTTGTGATGCCGCTGTATAGAGCCTTGGTGAGGCCAGGCTAGAATACTGTGTGCAGTTCTGGAGACCTTACCTGCAAAAAGACATTATTCAAATAGAACGGGTCCAAAGGCGGGCAACAAAAATGGTGGAAGGACTTAAACTTAAAAATCATGAGAGACCTAAAGAACTTAATTTGTACAATCTGGAGGAAAGAATGGAGAGAAGGGACATAATTGAGACATTTAAATATGAGAAAGGATTGAATAAGAGACATTTTTTGGAAATGTTTCCGCTCTCGTATGAGCGTACGAGCGATTCTATGCATGCATTGAAAACCTTCTGTAAAGTTTCCGTCCGTTCGTACGGCAGATTTCGAATACAAGGATGTCATTTTCCATCCAGACTTTTCCGTTTCATTTTCACATGTTACAACGTAGGCATTCGTTTTTGCCCTTTTCCCACCGTATCCTCCCACGAATCCTTTACGTTTCTCGTTCGATTCTGTTTCCCTTTTTCAATAAATATTCGTCCAGGCGGAAATCCTTACGATCTTGCGCCTGCACACTACAAACTTAACTCATTAAAGTGCTCTCCTGCATATTTGCCACCCTCACTTCTACTACAATGTTTAGCTAAACCACTTAGCACTATCCTCCATCTTCCCTTTTGGACCCTTAAAGCTCACCCAAACCACTTCTCGGTTAGGTTCTTCTTCCATTGTAGCCCCCTAAAACTTACCCAAATCACTTCTCGGTCATGTGAATATTCTTCTTTAAATATTTCTGGGCCCATTAGTTTTGTGTTAATGTATTTTGTAAATGAAATGTTTTTTTATTCCATCATAAAATATAAATTTGTAAAAAATTCAAATGTTTACAACTATAAAAAACAAAATACATAGCAATGGCAGGCCACTGAACTTTATTCTTCATCTGTGGTCCCCAACGAGTTGCGCAGCTCCTGCATCTCGCCCACCAACTGAAGGACCCTGACACTCAGTTGTGCCACTCTGGCACGTGTGGTCCCGTGTGGTTAAAAAACGTAAATTAAAATATTGGTATAACCTTGTTGGGGTGCAGTGCCCCCCCCCCTTGTTGGGGTGCAGTGCCCCCCCCCCCCCCCCCGTATGGTCCAAACACCTAAATCTGGACTTCAAAAGCCAGAGGGCCGGGTTTTGCATAGTGCCCGATTAGAGAACCCCTGGCCCGCATTCTGCAGGCAAAGAACGGGCATCAGGAGCAAGGGCGAGTGGCACATCTTGCGGTTCCTGCAACCAAATATAAAATAATTAGAAAAAGCAAAGGTAACCAACTAAAACAATAACTCCTACAACAAATTAAGATTCAAGTTCAACAATCCAAATATAATTCACAAAGGACATAAGTCTAAAAAAATATAGCAATTATATGGATGTGTGGGAAAATAAATTTTTACATGCTAAGGACTAATTTAGGTCAGCATTAAAATGCATCTAGAAGGCATACATGAAATGTATTGATTCAGGTATGCATTGCTAGACAATTTATTGCCTCGGCCATGCTGATACATGCAATGCCTTGGTGCTAAAGGCGCGCAGACTCCTCCACATAGCCGCAAAACATGTTCAACAATAGCGATCCGAGCCCTCAAAGGTCCCGTAAGTGGATCGGAAATGAAACGGATTTATAGGGTGGTGATCCGTCGGAAATCAGCTCTCTGAATCAGACAGAAACCCATCCCAACAACGGAAGTTATCTGAACGAACGAAAAATTTCCGATTTTGTTTGGAAAATGATCCGAACTAACGGAAATGTTCCGTTTTGCTTCCGTTCATCGAAAGCGCATTCCCGAACGTTCGTACGAATGAAAAATGAACGAAAAAAAGCAAAAAAATGACAAACACCCACCAAAACTTTCACAGACAGCTACGGAAGTCCAGACGAATGTGTCTCTGAATCGAGCCTAAGGTTCTGGAGGGAAGTGTTTTTAAGAAAAAACTTGATAATAGAGCAAGGGGCACAACCTGAAGCTAGTTGGAGGAAAGATCAGGAGCAATGTTAGAAAATAATATTTTACAGAAAGAGTAGTAGAACTTCCAGTAGTGGTAGTTCTACAGTGAATTCAAACATGCCTGGAATAAGCACACATCTATCCTAAGAAAAAGTACATAAAGTATACACATAAGGGCAGACTAAATGGACCATATGGTCTCCTTCTGCCATCAACCTTTTATGTTTTTCTACATGCACTTATATTGTTATGTTGTAAGTTTTACGCATACTGGTTTTATTAGTATTAGTATTAAAACTATTGCTGTATTTTTATGGGTGGTGGAGGCAGGGAAATGATGTGTTTCTGCACTTATGTTTTAAGACTTTTATTGCAAGATGACTTACAAACTACCTAGGAAATGTATATTCCTTGGGCACGTTCTTGAATTACATTAGCAACATCTACGTAAAAAAATATTCATAAACAAAATAGGGGTAGACAAAGTTTTACCATCTGGAATAGAGATGAGCGAACTTTTGAAAAATTCGATTCGACTGATTCGCCGAATTTTCCGACAAAAATCGTTTCGACCCGAATAAATTCGCGACGAATCGCTATTAAAAACGGCTATTTCTGAGCCTCCTAGAGCCTCAATAGGGTTGTAAACCATTCTGCCTTGCTGTAACACGCACAGGATGCGTGCTGGGTTAGTTAAATAATACTTTGAATAAATATCACATGCAGATCAGAGGCATCGCTAATAGAATCGCAGAGCGGCACAATTGCAGAGAGTTGAAGTGGCATCACTATGAGGGGCAGAAGGAGCCCAAACATTGCTTTAAAGAGACACTGGAGTTGGCAGCAGCAGGAGCCCAAAAATTGGATGAATCACACCCTGGAGTTGGCAGGAGTTGACAGCAGCAGCAGCAGCAGGAGCCCAAATATTACATTAAAGAGACCCTGGGGTTGGCCTCAGGAGCCCAAAAATTGGATGAATCACACCCTGGAGTTGGCAGCAGCAGCAGCAGGAGCCCAAATATACACTGGAGTTGGCTTCAGGAGCCCAAAAATTGGATGAATCACACCCTGGAGTTGGCAGAAGTTGGCAGCAGCAGCAGCAGCAGGAGCCCAAATATACACTGGAGTTGGCTTCAGGAGCCCAAAAATTGGATGAATCACACCCTGGAGTTGGCAGAAGTTGGCAGCAGCAGCAGCAGGAGCCCAAATATACACTGGAGTTGGCTTCAGGAGCCCAAAAATTGGATGAATCACACCCTGGAGTTGGCAGAAGTTGGCAGCAGCAGCAGCAGGAGCCCAAATATACACTGGAGTTGGCTTCAGGAGCCCAAAAATTGGATGAATCACACCCTGGAGTTGGCAGGAGTTGACAGTAGCAGCAGCAGGAGCCCAAATATACACTGGAGTTGGCTTCAGGAGCCCAAAAATTGGATGAATCACACCCTGGAGTTGGCAGCAGCAGCAGCAGGAGCCCAAATATACACTGGAGTTGGCTTCAGGAGCCCAAAAATTGGATGAATCACACCCTGGAGTTGGCAGAAGTTGGCAGCAGCAGCAGCAGGAGCCCAAATATACACTGGAGTTGGCTTCAGGAGCCCAAAAATTGGATGAATCACACCCTGGAGTTGGCAGCAGCAGCAGCAGGAGCCCAAATATACACTGGAGTTGGCTTCAGGAGCCCAAAAATTGGATGAATCACACCCTGGAGTTGGCAGGAGTTGACAGTAGCAGCAGCAGGAGCCCAAATATACACTGGAGTTGGCTTCAGGAGCCCAAAAATTGGATGAATCACAGCCTGGAGTTGGCAGCAGCAGCAGCAGGAGCCCAAATATACACTGGAGTTGGCTTCAGGAGCCCAAAAATTGGATGAATCACACCCTGGAGTTGGCAGAAGTTGGCAGTAGCAGCAGCAGGAGCCCAAATATACACTGGAGTTGGCTTCAGGAGCCCAAAAGTTGGATGAATCACACCCTGGAGTTGGCAGGAGTTGACAGCAGCAGCAGCAGCAGCAGGAGCCCAAATATTACATTAAAGAGACCCTGGGGTTGGCCTCAGGAGCCCAAAAATTGGATGAATCACACCCTGGAGTTGGCAGCAGCAGCAGCAGGAGCCCAAATATACACTGGAGTTGGCTTCAGGAGCCCAAAAATTGGATGAATCACACCCTGGAGTTGGCAGAAGTTGGCAGCAGCAGCAGCAGCAGCAGGAGCCCAAATATACACTGGAGTTGGCTTCAGGAGCCCAAAAATTGGATGAATCACACCCTGGAGTTGGCAGAAGTTGGCAGCAGCAGCAGCAGGAGCCCAAATATACACTGGAGTTGGCTTCAGTAGCCCAAAAATTGGATGAATCACACCCTGGAGTTGGCAGGAGTTGACAGCAGCAGCAGCAGCAGGAGCCCAAATATTACTTTAAAGTGACACTGGGGTTGGCTTCAGGAGCCCAACAATTGGATGAATCACACCCTGGAGTTGGCAGAAGTTGACAGTAGCAGCAGCAGGAGCCCAAATATTACATTAAAGAGACCCTGGAGTTGGCTTCAGGAGCCCAAAAATTGGATGAATCACACCCTGGAGCTGGCAGCAGCAGCAGCAGGAGCCCAAATATACACTGGAGTTGGCTTCAGGAGCCCAAAAATTGGATGAATCACACCCTGGAGTTGGCAGAAGTTGGCAGCAGCAGCAGCAGCAGGAGCCCAAATATACACTGGAGTTGGCTTCAGGAGCCCAAAAATTGGATGAATCACACCCTGGAGTTGGTAGCAGCAGCAGCAGCAGGAGCCCAAATATACACTGGAGTTGGCTTCAGGAGCCCAAAAATTGGATGAATCACACCCTGGAGTTGGCAGGAGTTGACAGTAGCAGCAGCAGGAGCCCAAATATACACTGGAGTTGGCTTCAGGAGCCCAACAATTGGATGAATCACACCCTGGAGTTGGCAGAAGTTGGCAGCAGCAGCAGCAGGAGCCCAAATATTACATTAAAGAGACCCTGGGGTTGGCCTCAGGAGCCCAAAAATTGGATGAATCACACCCTGGAGTTGGCAGGAGTTGACAGTAGCAGCAGCAGGAGCCCAAATATACACTGGAGTTGGCTTCAGGAGCCCAAAAATTGGATGAATCACACCCTGGAGTTGGCAGGAGTTGACAGTAGCAGCAGCAGGAGCCCAAATATACACTGGAGTTGGCTTCAGGAGCCCAAAAATTGGATGAATCACACCCTGGAGTTGGCAGCAGCAGCAGCAGGAGCCCAAATATACACTGGAGTTGGCTTCAGGAGCCCAAAAATTGGATGAATCACACCCTGGAGTTGGCAGAAGTTGGCAGCAGCAGCAGCAGCAGGAGCCCAAATATACACTGGAGTTGGCTTCAGGAGCCCAAAAATTGGATGAATCACACCCTGGAGTTGGCAGAAGTTGGCAGCAGCAGCAGCAGCAGGAGCCCAAATATACACTGGAGTTGGCTTTAGGAGCCCAAAAATTGGATGAATCACACCCTGGAGTTGGCAGAAGTTGGCAGCAGCAGCAGCAGCAGGAGCCCAAATATACACTGGAGTTGGCTTCAGGAGCCCAAAAATTGGATGAATCACACCCTGGAGTTGGCAGAAGTTGGCAGCAGCAGCAGCAGCAGGAGCCCAAATATACACTGGAGTTGGCTTCAGGAGCCCAAAAATTGGATGAATCACACCCTGGAGTTGGCAGGAGTTGACAGCAGCAGCAGCAGCAGGAGCCCAAATATTACATTAAAGAGACCCTGGGGTTGGCCTCAGGAGCCCAAAAATTGGATGAATCACACCCTGGAGTTGGCAGCAGCAGCAGGAGCCCAAATATACACTGGAGTTGGCTTCAGGAGCCCAAAAATTGGATGAATCACACCCTGGAGTTGGCAGAAGTTGGCAGCAGCAGCAGCAGGAGCCCAAATATACACTGGAGTTGGCTTCAGGAGCCCAAAAATTGGATGAATCACACCCTGGAGTTGGCAGGAGTTGACAGTAGCAGCAGCAGGAGCCCAAATATTACATTAAAGAGACCCTGGGGTTGGCCTCAGGAGCCCAAAAATTGGATGAATCACACCCTGGAGTTGGCAGCAGCAGCAGCAGGAGCCCAAATATACACTGGAGTTGGCTTCAGGAGCCCAAAAATTGGATGAATCACACCCTGGAGTTGGCAGAAGTTGGCAGCAGCAGCAGCAGGAGCCCAAATATACACTGGAGTTGGCTTCAGGAGCCCAAAAATTGGATGAATCACACCCTGGAGTTGGCAGGAGTTGACAGTAGCAGCAGCAGGAGCCCAAATATTACATTAAAGAGACCCTGGGGTTGGCCTCAGGAGCCCAAAAATTGGATGAATCACACCCTGGAGTTGGCAGCAGCAGCAGCAGGAGCCCAAATATACACTGGAGTTGGCTTCAGGAGCCCAAAAATTGGATGAATCACACCCTGGAGTTGGCAGGAGTTGACAGCAGCAGCAGCAGCAGGAGCCCAAATATTACATTAAAGAGACCCTGGGGTTGGCCTCAGGAGCCCAAAAATTGGATGAATCACACCCTGGAGTTGGCAGCAGCAGCAGCAGGAGCCCAAATATACACTGGAGTTGGCTTCAGGAGCCCAACAATTGGATGAATCACACCCTGGAGTTGGCAGGAGTTGACAGCAGCAGCAGCAGCAGGAGCCCAAATATTACTTTAAAGTGACACTGGGGTTGGCTTCAGGAGCCCAACAATTGGATGAATCACACCCTGGAGTTGGCAGAAGTTGGCAGCAGCAGCAGCAGGAGCCCAAAAAATGGCCTAAAGACATAAATATGTTTTGCACCATTTGGAAAGTGTAAAACGTGGCACCATGCTGAATCTAGTCGCATGCATCAGGCATTGGTGGGTGGAAATCCTGGCTGATCCATCCCTGATTCATTTTGACAAAGGTGAGTCGCTCCACATTTTTAGTTGACAGACGAGTTCTCCTCGCCGTAACTATGGCCCCCGCCGCACTAAACACCCGCTCAGATGGCACGCTACTTGCCGGGCAGGACAGCTTTTCCAGGGCAAACTCTGCTAGTTGCGGCCACAAATCAAGTTTGGCTGCCCAGAAGTCCAGCGGATCCTCAAGGTGTGTTGGCATGGTCATGTCAAAGTATGACATGACCTGCTGGTTGAGGTCCTGCTCCAGGTCTTCCTGCTGCTCATGAGTAGCCTCACTATGCGGGTGTAGAAAGCTACTCATTAGCGACTGAAGACTGAGGCTGCTGCTGCTGATGGAGCTGCTGCTGCTGCTCCTGCCAACCCCCCCAGCGGCCATGGCAGTGGAAGGTGAGCGCAGAGGTCCCCTCGAGTCAGACCTGCGAGAGTATGGACCATGGCGCAGATAGGCATCGGCCAACTGCCTACGTAGAATGTCTTTGTAGTAGTTGAGTTTGTCCTCCCTCTCGGTGGGTTTAAAAAATGCCCCCATTTTGTGCCGGAAGCGAGGGTCCAATAAGGTGGACAGCCAGAAGTCATCCCGCCGACAGATGGAAACAATTCTGGGGTCACTACGCAAGCACGTGAGCATGCTTCGTGCCATTTGCGCAAGTGACTCGGATGGACTACCTGTCTCCATCTCCACTGCATACTGCCACGGTGTGCCCGGGTCCTCTGTCTCGCCTTCCTCAAAAACCTCTAGCTCCTCTGGCTGCTCCTGCTCCTCCTCTCCTGTCCGCTGACTAGATAAACCAGCCATTTTGCCAAGCCTAAACTGTGTTTCGCTGGGCAACTCCTCCTCCTCCTCTTCCCCCTCCTCCTCCAGTTCAGCTCCAACGGGGTTCATGTGGCCGTAAGATGTAAACGCCATGTCTCCAGTGCCCTGACCAGCCATGGTTTCCAACATGTGCTGTAGTACATGAAGCAGTGGAATCACGTCGTTCATCCCGTAATCCTGCCGACTGACAAATAAAGTGGCTTCCTCAAAGGGCCTGAGCAAACGGCAGGTGTCACGTATGAGCTGCCACTGGTTGACATTGAAGTTACACAGGGGAGTCCCCCTATCTGCTTGGATCATCAGGAAATCCGTGATGGCTTTTCTCTGTTCATATAATCGGTCCAACATGTGAAGGGTGGAATTCCAACGGGTGGAAACATCGCAAATCAGACTATGTTGGGGGATACCATTCTGACGCTGTAGCTCAAGAAGGGTGTGTTTGGCGGTGTAGGAGTGGCTGAAGTGCATGCAAAGTTTCCTTGAAGTTGTTAGGATGTCCTGCAGATGGGGGGAACACTTCAGAAACCGCTTGACAACCAGATTGAAGACGTGAGCCATGCAGGGGGCATGGGTCAGGCTTCCTTGGCGCAGCGCAGACAAAATGTTCTTCCCATTGTCGGTAACCATGATTCCCATTTTAAGTTTTCTCGGAGTAAGCCATGTTTGGATTTCCTGATGAATACATTTAAGCAGTTCCTCCCCTGTGTGACTCCGTTCGCCAAGACAAACCATGTGAAGCACTGCGTGACACCTCCGTGCCCTGCACACATGGTAGACTGGAGGGGCACTGAGACTTGAGCCTACAGTGGAGGGTGAGGAGATGGCGGAGGATGAGGAGGCCGAGTCGCACGGTGTCACAGGCCCAATGGGCAGAGAGCGCGGAGGCCGAAGCGGCGTGACCTGTCCAAGTTGCTGCTGCAAAGGGACCACATTCACCCAGTGGGCCGTAAACGACATGTACTGCCCCTGACCGTAGTTACAGCTCCAGATGTCGGCGCTGCCATGTATTTTGCTACACACCGACAGGCTCAAGGACTGGCCCACCTTCTGTTCAACAAAAGTGTGCAGCGCTGGTACTGCCTTCTTGGCAAAGAAATGACGGCTTGGGACTCTCCACCTCGGCTCGGCACAAGCCATCAGTTCTCTGAAAGGTGCAGATTCCACCACCTGAAAAGGGAGCGACTGCAGCACCAGCAACTTGGACAGGAGCACATTCAGCTTCTGCGCCGTAGGATGAGTGGGCGCATACTGCTGTCTCTTGGACATGGCTTCGCTGATGGATTGCTGGCGGGATGCATGACTTGGAGGAGGAGGAGGAGGAGCAGGAGCGACAGAGGATGGGTATGACGCACAGCTGCCTTCGGCTGAGGTGCTGGAGCCTTGGCTGGCAGAAATTGGGAGCTCACTTGGTGAGGAAGCAGACTGGACCACCCCTTGGGAGCCTCGGTTCTCCCAGGTCGTTTTATGGTGACGCATCATATGTTGACGCAGGGCCGTGGTGCCAACATTTGGACCCTGGCCACGCTTCACCTTTTGCCTACATATCTTGCATGTGGCCATGTTACCCTCCTGCGGATGCCTCAGGAAAAACTGCCACACTGCCGAGTAGCTACTTTTCCCACCCCCTGGCCTCACTGATTCACTGCTGCTGTTGCCAACTCCAGGAACCCCTGCTCCACTACCTCCCGATAAGGTAGACTGCCGCACAGCAGGTGCTCTACCCCGGCCCCGGCCCCGGCCGGCTCCAGCCTTTGGAATTGTGCCCCCATGCTGACTGCTACCACCTTGCTGCCTCAGCTGCTGACTCCGGGGCAACCTGCGCCCCTCTTCTCCTGATGATGACGATGAAGCCCCTTCATCACCCGGCTCCCAAGTGCGATCGGCTTCATCGTCATCATCATCATCATCACCGAGTTGTGGCTGTACGTCACTGATGTTCGTGGATTCGTCAACAGTGTCTGGCGCAGGAGCTGGAACGCTCGCAGCACCCACGACACTGTCCACATCACTATTTGTCTGCCTAGCTAGAGAAGCCACCTCCATTTCTTGGCTGGGCAGTAGCTGCTGACTGTCCTCTATCTGATGGTCCTCCTCACTAAAGAGTGGAGCTGAACCCAAAGCATAGGATACATCGCTGGGGGAGGGAACGGCGTAGGACAGAGGCAATGGGAGGACAGGGACTGCTCTCGGGGCATGCCAACTCAGGGTTGTGTCAGAGGAACCTACCGACCCTAGACTGGGGGTCTCAGACATAAGTTGTGATGATGTTGTTGATGAGCGCGTCAACCAATCTACCACGGCAGATGCGTTACTGGTGGAGACCCGACCGCTAGCAGATACTGGCAGATTAGGTCTCTCAGCGTGACTCCTGCTGCTACTGGCCCCCAGTCTGATGCGAGCTCTGCCTGCGGAATCTTGGCCTCTGCCACTCCTCTTTTCACTTCCAGGCACTTGTCTGCCCGACATAGTCTAACTGGCGTGGTAGTAGGTGATATTTTAAGATCCCCCGGGCAGCGGTGGGTCTATATGAAACAGAATATAATGCACACCAAAAGTGAGCAGTAACACTCAGCCTCCAACAGGCCTGCTTAGTGTAAATAAGAGAGCTGCTTAGTGTAAATAAAGAGGGGTATGCTATGTTACAGAATGGGATGCCTCAACAGAAGTGCACCTGGCAGGCAGCAGTAAGCCTATGCCCAGCAAAAGTGTCTTATAATATAAATATAATAAGAGCAAATGGTTATATGGTCTTAAACAGAGGCTGCTTTAGTCACAGAATGGGATGCCCCCAAAAAAGATCCAGTAGTACTATGCCCAGCAAAAGTGTCTTTATCAGGCTAATTTCAAATATAATAAGAGCAAATGGTTATATGGTCTTAAACAGAGGCTGCTTTAGTCACAGAATGGGATGCCCTGGCAGGGACAAGTAGTGCTATGCCCAGCAAAAGTGTCTTTATCAGGCTAATTTCAAATATGATAAGAGCAAATGCTTATATGGTCTTAAACAGAGGCTGCTTTAGTCACAGAATGGGATGCCCCCAAAAAAGATCCAGTAGTACTATGCCCAGCAAAAGTGTCTTTATCAGGCCTAATTTCAAATATGATAAGAGCAAATGCTTATATGGTCTTAAACAGAGGCTGCTTTAGTCACAGAATGGGATGCCCCCAAAAAAGATCCAGTAGTACTATGCCCAGCAAAAGTGTCTTTATCAGGCCTAATTTCAAATATGATAAGAGCAAATGCTTATATGGTCTTAAACAGAGGCTGCTTTAGTCACAGAATGGGATGCCCCCAAAAAAGATCCAGTAGTACTATGCCCAGCAAAAGTGTCTTTATCAGGCCTAATTTCAAATATGATAAGAGCAAATGCTTATATGGTCTTAAACAGAGGCTGCTTTAGTCACAGATTGGGATGCCCCCCAAAAAGATCCAGTAGTACTATGCCCAGCAAAAGTGTCTTTATCAGGCTAATTTCAAATATGATAAGAGCAAATGCTTATATGGTCTTAAACAGAGGCTGCTTTAGTCACAGAATGGGATGCCCCCAAAAAAGATCCAGTAGTACTATGCCCAGCAAAAGTGTCTTTATCAGGCCTAATTTCAAATATGATAAGAGCAAATGCTTATATGGTCTTAAACAGAGGCTGCTTTAGTCACAGAATGGGATGCCCCCAAAAAAGATCCAGTAGTACTATGCCCAGCAAAAGTGTCTTTATCAGGCCTGATTTCTATGAGAATAAGTGCAAATGGTTATTATGCTATTAAATAGAGGCTGGTGTAGTCACAGAATGGGATGCCACAAAAACCAGAGAGCATGCACAGCAAAAGTGTCTTTATCAGGCCTAATTTCTATGAGAATAAGTGCAAATGGTTATTATGCTATTAAATAGAGGCTGGTGTTGTCACAGAATGGGATGCCACAAAAACCAGAGAGCATGCACAGCAAAAGTGTCTTTATCAGGCCTGATTTCTATGAGAATAAGTGCAAATGGTTATTATGCTATTAAATAGAGGCTGGTGTTGTCACAGAATGGGATGCCACAAAAACCAGAGAGCATGCACAGCAAAAGTGTCTTTATCAGGCCTGATTTCTATGAGAATAAGTGCAAATGGTTATTATGCTATTAAATAGAGGCTGGTGTTGTCACAGAATGGGATGCCACAAAAACCAGAGAGCATGCACAGCAAAAGTGTCTTTATCAGGCCTGATTTCTATGAGAATAAGTGCAAATGGTTATTATGCTATTAAATAGAGGCTGGTGTAGTCACAGAATGGGATGCCACAAAAACCAGAGAGCATGCACAGCAAAAGTGTCTTTATCAGGCCTGATTTCTATGAGAATAAGTGCAAATGGTTATTATGCTATTAAATAGAGGCTGGTGTTGTCACAGAATGGGATGCCACAAAAACCAGAGAGCATGCACAGCAAAAGTGTCTTTATCAGGCCTGATTTCTATGAGAATAAGTGCAAATGGTTATTATGCTATTAAATAGAGGCTGGTGTAGTCACAGAATGGGATGCCACAAAAACCAGAGAGCATGCACAGCAAAAGTGTCTTTATCAGGCCTGATTTCTATGAGAATAAGTGCAAATGGTTATTATGCTATTAAATAGAGGCTGGTGTTGTCACAGAATGGGATGCCACAAAAACCAGAGAGCATGCACAGCAAAAGTGTCTTTATCAGGCCTAATTTCAAATATGATAAGAGCAAATGCTTATATGGTCTTAAACAGAGGCTGCTTTAGTCACAGAATGGGATGCCCCCAAAAAAGATCCAGTAGTACTATGCCCAGCAAAAGTGTCTTTATCAGGCCTAATTTCAAATATGATAAGAGCAAATGCTTATATGGTCTTAAACAGAGGCTGCTTTAGTCACAGAATGGGATGCCCCCAAAAAAGATCCAGTAGTACTATGCCCAGCAAAAGTGTCTTTATCAGGCTAATTTCAAATACGATAAGAGCAAATGCTTATATGGTCTTAAACAGAGGCTGCTTTAGTCACAGAATGGGATGCCCCCAAAAAAGATCCAGTAGTACTATGCCCAGCAAAAGTGTCTTTATCAGGCTAATTTCAAATATGATAAGAGCAAATGCTTATATGGTCTTAAACAGAGGCTGCTTTAGTCACAGAATGGGATGCCCCCAAAAAAGATCCAGTAGTACTATGCCCAGCAAAAGTGTCTTTATCAGGCCTAATTTCAAATATGATAAGAGCAAATGCTTATATGGTCTTAAACAGAGGCTGCTTTAGTCACAGAATGGGATGCCCCCAAAAAAGATCCAGTAGTACTATGCCCAGCAAAAGTGTCTTTATCAGGCCTGATTTCTATGAGAATAAGTGCAAATGGTTATTATGCTATTAAATAGAGGCTGGTGTTGTCACAGAATGGGATGCCACAAAAACCAGAGAGCATGCACAGCAAAAGTGTCTTTATCAGGCCTGATTTCTATGAGAATAAGTGCAAATGGTTATTATGCTATTAAATAGAGGCTGGTGTTGTCACAGAATGGGATGCCACAAAAACCAGAGAGCATGCACAGCAAAAGTGTCTTTATCAGGCCTGATTTCTATGAGAATAAGTGCAAATGGTTATTATGCTATTAAATAGAGGCTGGTGTAGTCACAGAATGGGATGCCACAAAAACCAGAGAGCATGCACAGCAAAAGTGTCTTTATCAGGCCTGATTTCTATGAGAATAAGTGCAAATGGTTATTATGCTATTAAATAGAGGCTGGTGTTGTCACAGAATGGGATGCCACAAAAACCAGAGAGCATGCACAGCAAAAGTGTCTTTATCAGGCCTGATTTCTATGAGAATAAGTGCAAATGGTTATTATGCTATTAAATAGAGGCTGGTGTTGTCACAGAATGGGATGCCACAAAAACCAGAGAGCATGCACAGCAAAAGTGTCTTTATCAGGCCTGATTTCTATGAGAATAAGTGCAAATGGTTATTATGCTATTAAATAGAGGCTGGTGTAGTCACAGAATGGGATGCCACAAAAACCAGAGAGCATGCACAGCAAAAGTGTCTTTATCAGGCCTGATTTCTATGAGAATAAGTGCAAATGGTTATTATGCTATTAAATAGAGGCTGGTGTTGTCACAGAATGGGATGCCACAAAAACCAGAGAGCATGCACAGCAAAAGTGTCTTTATCAGGCCTAATTTCAAATATGATAAGAGCAAATGCTTATATGGTCTTAAACAGAGGTTGCTTTAGTCACAGAATGGGATGCCCCCAAAAAAGATCCAGTAGTACTATGCCCAGCAAAAGTGTCTTTATCAGGCCTAATTTCAAATATGATAAGAGCAAATGCTTATATGGTCTTAAACAGAGGCTGCTTTAGTCACAGAATGGGATGCCCCCAAAAAAGATCCAGTAGTACTATGCCCAGCAAAAGTGTCTTTATCAGGCTAATTTCAAATATGATAAGAGCAAATGCTTATATGGTCTTAAACAGAGGCTGCTTTAGTCACAGAATGGGATGCCCCCAAAAAAGATCCAGTAGTACTATGCCCAGCAAACGTGTCTATATCAGGCTAATTTCAAATATGATAAGAGCAAATGCTTATATGGTCTTAAACAGAGGCTGCTTTAGTCACAGAATGGGATGCCCCAAAAAAGATCCAGTAGTACTATGCCCAGCAAAAGTGTCTTTATCAGGCCTGATTTCTATGAGAATAAGTGCAAATGGTTATTATGCTATTAAATAGAGGCTGGTGTTGTCACAGAATGGGATGCCACAAAAACCAGAGAGCATGCACAGCAAAAGTGTCTTTATCAGGCCTGATTTCTATGAGAATAAGTGCAAATGGTTATTATGCTATTAAATAGAGGCTGGTGTAGTCACAGAATGGGATGCCACAAAAACCAGAGAGCATGCACAGCAAAAGTGTCTTTATCAGGCCTGATTTCTATGAGAATAAGTGCAAATGGTTATTATGCTATTAAATAGAGGCTGGTGTTGTCACAGAATGGGATGCCACAAAAACCAGAGAGCATGCACAGCAAAAGTGTCTTTATCAGGCCTGATTTCTATGAGAATAAGTGCAAATGGTTATTATGCTATTAAATAGAGGCTGGTGTTGTCACAGAATGGGATGCCACAAAAACCAGAGAGCATGCCCAGCAAAAGTGTCTTTATCAGGCCTGATTTCTATGAGAATAAGTGCAAATGGTTATTATGCTATTAAATAGAGGCTGGTGTAGTCACAGAATGGGATGCCACAAAAACCAGAGAGCATGCACAGCAAAAGTGTCTTTATCAGGCCTGATTTCTATGAGAATAAGTGCAAATGGTTATTATGCTATTAAATAGAGGCTGGTGTTGTCACAGAATGGGATGCCACAAAAACCAGAGAGCATGCACAGCAAAAGTGTCTTTATCAGGCCTAATTTCAAATATGATAAGAGCAAATGCTTATATGGTCTTAAACAGAGGCTGCTTTAGTCACAGAATGGGATGCCCCCAAAAAAGATCCAGTAGTACTATGCCCAGCAAAAGTGTCTTTATCAGGCCTAATTTCAAATATGATAAGAGCAAATGCTTATATGGTCTTAAACAGAGGCTGCTTTAGTCACAGAATGGGATGCCCCCAAAAAAGATCCAGTACTACTATGCCCAGCAAAAGTGTCTTTATCAGGCTAATTTCAAATATGATAAGAGCAAATGCTTATATGGTCTTAAACAGAGGCTGCTTTAGTCACAGAATGGGATGCCCCCAAAAAAGATCCAGTAGTACTATGCCCAGCAAAAGTGTCTTTATCAGGCTAATTTCAAATATGATAAGAGCAAATGCTTATATGGTCTTAAACAGAGGCTGCTTTAGTCACAGAATGGGATGCCCCCAAAAAAGATCCAGTAGTACTATGCCCAGCAAAAGTGTCTTTATCAGGCCTAATTTCAAATATGATAAGAGCAAATGCTTATATGGTCTTAAACAGAGGCTGCTTTAGTCACAGAATGGGATGCCCCCAAAAAAGATCCAGTAGTACTATGCCCAGCAAAAGTGTCTTTATCAGGCTAATTTCAAATATGATAAGAGCAAATGCTTATATGGTCTTAAACAGAGGCTGCTTTAGTCACAGAATGGGATGCCCCCAAAAAAGATCCAGTAGTACTATGCCCAGCAAAAGTGTCTTTATCAGGCCTAATTTCAAATATGATAAGAGCAAATGCTTATATGGTCTTAAACAGAGGCTGCTTTAGTCACAGAATGGGATGCCCCCAAAAAAGATCCAGTAGTACTATGCCCAGCAAAAGTGTCTTTATCAGGCCTAATTTCAAATATGATAAGAGCAAATGCTTATATGGTCTTAAACAGAGGCTGCTTTAGTCACAGAATGGGATGCCCCCAAAAAAGATCCAGTAGTACTATGCCCAGCAAAAGTGTCTTTATCAGGCCTAATTTCAAATATGATAAGAGCAAATGCTTATATGGTCTTAAACAGAGGCTGCTTTAGTCACAGAATGGGATGCCCCCAAAAAAGATCCAGTAGTACTATGCCCAGCAAAAGTGTCTTTATCAGGCCTAATTTCAAATATGATAAGAGCAAATGCTTATATGGTCTTAAACAGAGGCTGCTTTAGTCACAGAATGGGATGCCCCCAAAAAAGATCCAGTAGTACTATGCCCAGCAAAAGTGTCTTTATCAGGCCTAATTTCAAATATGATAAGAGCAAATGCTTATATGGTCTTAAACAGAGGCTGCTTTAGTCACAGAATGGGATGCCCCCAAAAAAGATCCAGTAGTACTATGCCCAGCAAAAGTGTCTTTATCAGGCCTAATTTCAAATATGATAAGAGCAAATGCTTATATGGTCTTAAACAGAGGCTGCTTTAGTCACAGAATGGGATGCCCCCAAAAAAGATCCAGTAGTACTATGCCCAGCAAAAGTGTCTTTATCAGGCCTAATTTCAAATATGATAAGAGCAAATGCTTATATGGTCTTAAACAGAGGCTGCTTTAGTCACAGAATGGGATGCCCCCAAAAAAGATCCAGTAGTACTATGCCCAGCAAAAGTGTCTTTATCAGGCCTAATTTCAAATATGATAAGAGCAAATGCTTATATGGTCTTAAACAGAGGCTGCTTTAGTCACAGAATGGGATGCCCCCAAAAAAGATCCAGTAGTACTATGCCCAGCAAAAGTGTCTTTATCAGGCTAATTTCAAATATGATAAGAGCAAATGCTTATATGGTCTTAAACAGAGGCTGCTTTAGTCACAGAATGGGATGCCCCCAAAAAAGATCCAGTAGTACTATGCCCAGCAAAAGTGTCTTTATCAGGCCTGATTTCTATGAGAATAAGTGCAAATGGTTATTATGCTATTAAATAGAGGCTGGTGTAGTCACAGAATGGGATGCCACAAAAACCAGAGAGCATGCACAGCAAAAGTGTCTTTATCAGGCCTGATTTCTATGAGAATAAGTGCAAATGGTTATTATGCTATTAAATAGAGGCTGGTGTTGTCACAGAATGGGATGCCACAAAAACCAGAGAGCATGCACAGCAAAAGTGTCTTTATCAGGCCTGATTTCTATGAGAATAAGTGCAAATGGTTATTATGCTATTAAATAGAGGCTGGTGTTGTCACAGAATGGGATGCCACAAAAACCAGAGAGCATGCACAGCAAAAGTGTCTTTATCAGGCCTGATTTCTATGAGAATAAGTGCAAATGGTTATTATGCTATTAAATAGAGGCTGGTGTTGTCACAGAATGGGATGCCACAAAAACCAGAGAGCATGCACAGCAAAAGTGTCTTTATCAGGCCTGATTTCTATGAGAATAAGTGCAAATGGTTATTATGCTATTAAATAGAGGCTGGTGTTGTCACAGAATGGGATGCCACAAAAACCAGAGAGCATGCACAGCAAAAGTGTCTTTATCAGGCCTGATTTCTATGAGAATAAGTGCAAATGGTTATTATGCTATTAAATAGAGGCTGGTGTTGTCACAGAATGGGATGCCACAAAAACCAGAGAGCATGCACAGCAAAAGTGTCTTTATCAGGCCTGATTTCTATGAGAATAAGTGCAAATGGTTATTATGCTATTAAATAGAGGCTGGTGTTGTCACAGAATGGGATGCCACAAAAACCAGAGAGCATGCACAGCAAAAGTGTCTTTATCAGGCCTGATTTCTATGAGAATAAGTGCAAATGGTTATTATGCTATTAAATAGAGGCTGGTGTTGTCACAGAATGGGATGCCACAAAAACCAGAGAGCATGCACAGCAAAAGTGTCTTTATCAGGCCTGATTTCTATGAGAATAAGTGCAAATGGTTATTATGCTATTAAATAGAGGCTGGTGTTGTCACAGAATGGGATGCCTCACAGCAGACTTAAGATCAGTTCAGTATATATGCACTGTTAGTTAGTGTAAGCAGCCTGAAAACGCTAACAAAGCAGGCTGGATGAAAAAAAAAAAAAAACTGACAGCCTCCGATTTTCCCTTCCTTTCCCTGTTTTTCGCTTACTTTCTGTCTGTCTCCTGTCTGTCTCCTGCCTGTCTCCAGCCTGTCCCTGTCTGTCCCTGCCTGTCTAACTGTCTGTCTCTCCCTCAGCTACACAGCGTTCTGTCTGTCACGAATGCAATAGAGAAATGATGCTGGAAAGCAAGATGGCCGGCCTTAAATACCGCTGTGACGTCACCGGGCTTGCTGGCTGCTGATAGGCTGCATGTGACTGTCCCAGCTTGCACTGGCGCGGGGTTGATGTCTGGACATGTCCCGTCCGCCATCTTAGAATGCCTGTAATGTAAATGAATGGATGTTAAAGGAAAACTTCGAGCGATCGAATCGCGGGGAAATTCGGATTCGATCCGAATCGAATTTTTCCTGAAATTCGGATCGAATCCGGGTTCGTCCGGATCGATTCGCTCATCCCTAATCTGGAATAAAAAGACCTTTAAAATATAACCTGCAGTCAAAACAGACGGCTTTGTGATGCACATCCTCTGGCACCCATAATATTAACTGGCAGTCACATGAGATGGTAGGGAATGCAAAAATGGTAAGTATGAAGATGTCAGGTCTCAGCTACCAGGGGGATATCCTTGTGCTTAGAGGGTGAATAGACCTCCAGTTTTCTATATACATTCACAACAAATATGGTTACTAAATTAAAGCTAAAGCTGACAAAATGTGTTTTAGTTTTGGTTGTCATAGGGAAGGGTTGAAACCATATTCATGCTCAAGCCCTATTGAGGAGGGTTATCCTCACTTCCTGTTTTGACACTGGAGACAAAAAGCTCATCTAACGAAAAAGCCCTTGGTGTCACACGGCCAGTGGGGAACAGGGACTACATATTTTAGACATTCAGTACTTTTTTATAGTCCTTACAATTCCCATACACGTTATGGCGTTTCAGACTTTAGGCTAGGACTCTAGCATTTTAAAAGGAGTGCTTATTACAAAACTATCTTATTAACTTATTGGAAAAGATCTGCACCACACTTTTAAGCTCCCTCACAATGCCTAATAATGCATGTTGAATGTTATTGTATTTTGAGCTAAGCGAGGCCAAACTTGGAACTCTAACATTAATCAAACATTTAATGAGGAGAGCCTGTTGAGAGCCTTTCCAGAGGTGAATTAATTACATTTGTGGAGGCTGATTCATTACTAGCACCAGCTATCGGCAGATGAGCACCTGTACAGCGGCGCTAAGAGCAAACGCTAGTAGACGCTGTGATCAGCTATCGGGCGCTGTAACAAAGCGTCTCATTCGCTGAGGCCACGCTGTAGGAATCAGTTTACCAATGTTAAATGTCATGTATGTGAGTCGCTGTAAAGGCACTGTACAGGCACCCTCATTCAAAGCAGCGCCTGAGCGTTACAATAGCTGCTCTAACACCACCATTGTTTAGAATGTGATTTTGTTAAATGTTATATTGTATTTTTTTTTCTTTTTTACTTCTTTTTTTTGTACTTTATTTTTTTGTACTTCTATTTTTTTTTGTGAAAAATATATCACGTGTTTTTTTGTGTGTGTGGAGTCAGACAAAACTATTGTAAATAAAAAACAAATACAAATGTATATTCTAAAAATTAAATTTGTATTTTAAAAAAAATGACCAACATGGCCAACAGACAAAATCAGCTGCACAGTGGCAAACTTAATTCCCCCCACCCTGTCTTTGATTCTGCATCTCACCTATTCACCAAGGGATAGCGACAGGTAGTGCCTTGTAAGCGACAGGTAGCGGCAGGTGAACGCCGGCCGCAGCACGCGATACCACATTTATGAAGGTGATTCTGGTGAGCGCCTCTTACAGCGACGCGTAGCGACCTATTCATCATCACAGACAGCTCAGCGGATCCTCTGGCTTTTAGAGTGCCTGGAATTACCTGCCGCTACCTGTCGCTCTCCCATACATTTCAATCGACGTTCCATTTTTTTATCTTTAAACATTGTTTTTTGTTACATTTTTTATAGAATCCTTTTGTGAGGTTTTCTGGCCTTTTAGAAGTTATTTTTGAAAAGTTTTTTGATTTTTTAATGTTTTATGCAGAATTGTCATTACATGTCTGGTATTAAAGTGTTAATGTAACAATGTAATTACAATATAATTCCATATGTTTTCGCTTTGCTACTAGTGGATAACGGACTTTAATCACATAGCTTCTGGTGCTCTGGGCTACAGAGACCCAATTTACAGCGCCAGTGCTGTGTGAGGCTGTTTTTTTTATGAATATGGTTTGAGTCGCTCACACTGACCAGTCGCTACCATTTGCTCCTAATTGGACTCTTGCTAATTGGAGTCCTAATTGGACTCTTGCTCACGGCCAGTATGTGCTGCTCAAAGAGCTCTTTGAGCAGCACATACTGGCCGTGAGCAAGTCCAATTAGGACTCGAAACGCATTGGTTCCAGTCCGGGGGAGGGGCGCCTACTGATTGATCCAAAGTAAGCACTTCTTTTTTATTTGTTGTCTGTGTCTGCTCTCCTACCCTGAGTGGCTTTGATTATTTTGCACAGGTTCTATTTGTGATGGAAGCACTGACACTTTAATAGATTTAAGTTAGGATGTAGTAGTTGTTATATTAATTTATTAGCATAATATTATATTAATTTATAGCTAGGGTAAGTTGTGTACATAATATGTATTTTTTAGTAAGGTTCACCAAATCACTGCAGACTATATATTTTTGTATCACACTGTATTGATTATAAGGAAGTGCGCCCCCTGGTGGTTAATCATGCATATGGCTCAGTAATATTGTTTTTAATTTGGTTTTAACATATATTACAATAAAATGAATTTGTAAATTAACCTTTTGAGTGCAAGAGTAATTCTCTGTGTGGGTAATAGATAGGGTGTTCAGAGGTCACCCTACATAATAAATTGTGTTTCTTTGGGCAATAACCCACAGAGCAGTGCTCCTATATATACACTGGTCAGTGCCACCCACATCTTTTTGCCCTTGCCCAAAGGGCGTGTATTAGCTACCAATATTTGTAAACATACACAACAGGCCAAACATTCTGAATACTAGATAGCAAAATTCAATAACCTGTTTAGACAATCTACATAACCACCCTAGTATAACATTTCAAAGGACTTAACCTTACCAAATAAGGCCTGCTTGACCACAGAAAGAATGTACTTAATGTAGTGGTCAATTATACTTGAGGCAATATGCTCTACATACATAGATCAATTTTTTTTTTGTTTTTGGTATATAATAATTAGTGAATTTGCTGTTACAATAGTAACAGGAATCAAAACCCAGCCCATAAAGCACATGTCCAACTGCTGCATTTATCATGTAGGGTTAAGTTACATTACCAGGGGCAGGAAACTATCATGCTTTGATTGAATGATGAACGAATATTCTAAAAAGAGGATCTCCATGTATGAATGTCAACTCTAGACTGCCACTAACATGTGTCCATGGTCATGGACACATACATATGCATGTCTACAAAAAATTAAATTACTCAACATCACAGCTGTGGCTTGGGCCCATGCTGCTGGAGAGTCCTGGAGATGGCATGGGGAGAATTATTACAGCCTCCATCTGCGTAGAAACATCTGTATAGAGAATAAACACAACAGAAACAATCATAAGAACATTGTATTTTGATTTCTAAAAAAAACTCTCAGATTTATCTGTTTGGAATAGTTAAATCTGACTAATTATTGGGACACACTTGGCCATGTGTTAGCTAATACTAATTTACTTTGCCAAACACATGATGAACCAACATCATTTTTTGAAGTTGGGGTACAGCAGAAGAATGTTTACTGTGATAGAGGCCAAATTGCCACTTCACAACAATATCAGGTCTCATTTCCAAATTTAATGATATAGGCCCAAAACAATGGATGCATATAGTTATCTAAATAAATTAATGTAATTCTAACCTCGACTATGCCCGAATGCCGAAACTGCAGCATCTGTGGAGGAGGTTTCGGCTCTATGAAGCCCTGAAAATAAATTTAAACATGAAAGAAAAAGTTTAGACAAAAAAATGTAAAATTTAAATACAAACCAAAAATAAGAAGTACACTCACCAGGGGATGATGTGTTGCTTGGATTCTAGGGAGGTGCTATAAGATGAAGGGGTGGAGCCTCCACTCCTCAAAATGGGCCCAACAGAGCCCAAAACCGAGAGGCCACCCTCCTCCCTCTCACTCCCTGATCCCTCAGGGAGTGTGGTGGAGTCCCTTCCCTCCTCCCCACTAGGACTCCCCACTTGAGAGTGGCCCCCAGGTTGTTGGGACTCTACTGAGTCCGAATTGGAGGAGCTGAGGCTCCACACTGCCCTCACCCCAACAGCTGACTCCACTGGGGCATCATCCCCTTCCTCCCCTGGGTCCTCAATTTGGGATCTGCGGGTCCTGCAGGCTCATTCGACCCAACCACTCGTGCTTACCCAGGGATGCGGGAAAGGGAAGAGGGAAAAAAAACAAAGGAGAAATTGTTAGACATCAGCAGTTTAATGTGTAAATATGTAAGATTAGTGTATGTGTGTTAAACTTACTAGAAGCGTAGGCATCATAGAGTCTATAGACGCCCTCATTGTTCCGGCGCTTAAAGTCTGACCACCTCTGGATTATTGCTATCTTTTTTAAGATTGTGTTGAAGCGCCGGGACATGGTGGCCTGTACCTCCTCCACAATTCACTCAGTCACTCAGGGCATAGTCGTACTCCATGACACAGAAGTCCTAGATGTCCTAGGCAGGTCTTACCTCTGGAAGATAGAGCTCCGGCGTTATACGCTGAGCAGTCTGTAATGATGAATCGTACACTACATGCCGCTGTTCCAGTTGCTCAATGGAATCGCCTTCATAAATGTAGTATTGCGTACAGCGCCCAGCGTTCAGCAGACGCTGCCTGCCGCTACGATGCACTGGTGCTAGAGCTTCATTAATAGTCTCCCCTATGGAGTAAAAAAGAACAACCTGGTGGTTTTTAGAGGCTGTGGGCCTCTAACAATATTTAGCCTTTACCAGCTCTCTAGTATCTACCCATAGCCCCCTTTTAATGTAAGAATCATTCCATGTAAAGAGCCTGCATGTACAACTATATCAAGAATTCCTTCCCATCTTCCCTATCCTGCAAAGCATAGGTATCATATCTTACTACACTTTAACCTAATTTCATAGCAGCAATAATTTTCTTATATCAGAATCCATTTCTTATATCCAATTTCAATTATTTCCCAATATATTTTAAACAGAAATTGCCCTATTAATCAGTTTAATCTCATAGGGATCACCATGGGAACAATGCTTGCTTTCACGATTATGATACAGGGCAGATTGATATGGGGCAAACACAGTCACCCACACAAACACATTTCCTCCAAGAAAACCAGCCAGCCAAGGTCCACACTGTAAGTCCTTTAGGGCATCGGGGCTGCATGTTGGGTCATGCTGATCTAAAACCTACTCTACCTAATCTAAATAATCAAAATATATTTTAGCAGGAGTTTAGCCTCACATTATGTTTTAACAAAGGTTGCAGAATAACTTGAAACAATTATTTTACTTGCCTGACTTACTTTCATAATGTTCTAAAAAATTCCCAAATTTATAAATACAGGACTTCATGCAGGTTCTGGAAATGGCTGCATCTTGAGAGGTGTGAAAATTCGCAGCCAACTATTCTAGAATTTTCTCTTCACTAGAATCCAAGATCTTGTGTAGATTACCACATGCCCTTATAAAATATGACTGTGCCCTAATGTACTATGCAAAGGAGCAAATGTCCCACACCCTTTACACCTCCAATGTTTTGGCAGAGTGTCCATACATGAGGCCCTATTTATTTTTCTATGTCGTACAGTGCCAACATTTCTTCTGTAGCACTTTGCATAGTCTAATAATATCAACCCTTATTCAAACCACATTATAAACTAGGTCTCTACCACATACAGACTGGCTACAGGGGATACTTATAACTCATGATAAGGTGAACTTTGGTATGCCTCAAACATAACAAATTATACAAGAAAATACATAAGAAATATAAAAATGTGAATTTATTGAGGCCTTTGGATTGAGTAACCAAAACAACAAGCTGGAATAAATGCAAACAAGAACATAAAACCCCCCTCACAAATATTGTCACTGGAAAAACTTGAAACTGCAACTTCAGCATTTGTCCGTCCAAGTACAAGTGGCAAAATTAAACAAATGCAGTACAGAGAGAGAACAGAGAACAGTTGGGGAAGTTACATTTGAATGTATGGGTTTCACTACTAGATGAAATGCCTTTTGATTTTTGATTACACTAACTTTATATTGAAGGTCAAAAAATAATATACTCTAGTTACATCCAGCTGCAACTACTCTAGAGTTGGGCGATCTGCAAAGTTCAGGGGCATACCGAATTTTGCGAGTTTGGGCTCCCAAATCCAAACACGGACTTCAGACAGAAGTCTGTGTTCAAGTTTAGCACTGAGCTCATCAACTCAGCTTACTTATGCAGAGTGAGCAGCAGGAAGCACTGTAACTCACCTGAGCCCCATGATCCAGTCCCTGGTCCCAGCTGTCAAATATACTACAGGGGGTTACAGAAAGATGGTTGCTGCTCCCATGAGTGAGGTCACTGGCAGCTGGCACTATAAGTGCTAGGACTAGGACAGTCCTCACTCATGGGAGCAGCACCATCTTTCTGTGACCCTGGCCGTACCACACTTAACAGCTGGAAACCGGATGGCGGAGTTCAGGTGAGATATATTGCCTGCTACTGTACACTCTGCATACCCCTGCATACCCACCAAAAATTTTTGAAGCCCCGAGTTTGCCTTGATGCCATGTCTGACAGCCAGCATGGGGCAAGCAGAAAGCAGCTAATTTAACCCTTTACCCGGAATGTCCTTTTAAGTCACACATGCTCAGCCAGTGGCCCGCGGAGCCATCTGACCTGCTGTAGGGAAACTGAGAGAGTTAAATAGAACCGGAGAGTGGAGACAGTGGGTATCCTGATTGTTGAAGGTTGAGCATCCCTGCTTTTATTTGGTCAGACATAGTATTCAAAAAAATAAGTAGAAAGCAAATGCATAGGCACATACCAGTGTTGTCTGCTAGTTAGGATCCTTGCATCGAACTAAATGACAGAAAGGTGCACACAGGATAAAAGCTTTCGGGCTCAAGGCCCTTCTTCAGGTCAGCAGTGAATTGTGAATAGCGGATCCTACCCACAAAGTTTGGATCTGTACCGAATTTTGCGGCTTCAAGCGTTCGTTTCAAACAGAAATCCGTGCGCGTGCTCAGACGGGCCAGACCTGGAAGAATGCTGCTTCCTTCCCTTCCCTTCATTGACCCAATGGAACACATGACCCTGCCATATAGCAGGCAGGGACCGCATCTCTCAGCATCATCTTGCAGCACTGTTTAAAATAGGGAGAGGTTCCTGCTGCAGCGGTTTAGAACCAGAAAGGCTTTATTGTTTAAAAAAATACAATTTTAAGGGCAAACTATAGTCAAGGATTTCTGCTAGAGTGAGGGCTAGAGTATGGTTGGACTGGGGGTTTTCACTACTACTGCACTTATAGCACTGGTTTGTCACTACTGGGGTCTGGGTGTCCCCCTATTTCTTATCAAGCTCTAAGAGATGGGGTGATTGTGTAAAACCCCAGGTAAGCTCGGTTTATTGTATATGCCCAAATATCAAACCCAGCTGTAAAGCCAGGGAGGAGAGTGTCCCTTAATACCAAACCTATCTGTATTCACTGGGGTGAGAGTGTCCCCTTAAACCTAACCTATCTGTAAAGACTGAGGTGAGAGTGTCCACTTATACCTAACCTATCTGTATTAACTGGGGTGAGAGTGTCCCCTTATACCTAACCTATCTGTATTCATTGGGGTGAGAGTGTCCCCTTATACCAGCCCTATCTGTAATCACCGGGGTGAGAATTGCAGGACATCAGTCAGTGCCTCCTGTAGCCCCCTCATCCTACTCTGCTTCCTCCTCAAGCAGTCAGCGCAGCCCCTGCACCCCCATTTTGAGCACTGCCACAGGGAAACTGCAACATGCGGTGCTAAAGCTAATCTGTCTGGA
Organism: Gastrophryne carolinensis; assembly: GCA_027917425.1. Classification (NCBI taxonomy): domain Eukaryota; kingdom Metazoa; phylum Chordata; class Amphibia; order Anura; family Microhylidae; genus Gastrophryne; species Gastrophryne carolinensis. The sequence continues at coordinate 296,954,860 of CM051236.1, forward strand.
CAAAGACCAGACACTGCCCAGCAGACAGGCATACCAATGTCCAGCCAGGGAACAGTTTTGGAGAAATAGGAGGAAGAGGGTGAGGAGAAGGAGGAGTACTTTCTCTCACAGCAGGGTAGCACCCAGCACAGCACGGGTGTCACTGGAGCGTGGCTGGAGGGAGGATCAAGAGGAAAAGGAGGGGACACCTGACACCGAAGACAGATTTTCCTTGACTCAGGGCAGCCTGGCTCACATAAGCCACTGGATCACTCCAGTGCCTGTGCAATGGCCGCAGAGTTGCACGCATAGTCACCATACTGATGATCCCCACTATAAGGACATCATCTCCTTGATTCAAAATAGGAGCGGGATCAAAAAATGAGCACAAATGCACGTTGGTGGACTTTGAGGGCTCAGTGTCATGAGGAGGAGGAGGAGCAAGCTGCCAACGCAGCAGGGGCACCAGCAGAACCTCACAGCGGAGGGTGTGCATGGCCACAATGTGGAACAGCTTATTCTATTGTCTGCCACATCCACCACCATCAGGTAAAACTTGTAGTAGCAGGAGGCAGACTTTGATTCGCATGGCTACGCGTTCTCTGGTACTGAGTAGGGATGAGCGAATCGATCCGGACGTACACGAATTCATTCCGAATTTCAGGAAAAATTCGATTCTGAACGAATCCGAATTTTCCTGTGATTCGATCGATCGAAGTTTTCCTTTAAACTCCATTTATTTCAATTACAGCCATTGTAAAATGGTGTATGGACATGTCCGGACATATCCCCTGGGGCAAGTTATCATGGGGAGGTCACATGCAGCCTATCAGCAGCCAGGAAGCCTGGTGACGTCACAGTGCTATATAAACGGCGGCCATCTTGCTTGTGCGCATTTCAGCGTTGTATTGCGGCCAGAACGGAGCTTGCTACAGACAGGGAAAGACTAACAGAGAGGCAGGGAGAGGCAGGGAGACCCACAGAGTGCCAGGGAGAGTCAGGGAAAGATAGGAAAAGATAGGGAAAAATCGGGAAGGATCCAGGCAGGGACAGCAGAGAAAGTGACAGGGAAACTTTTTTTTATTTTCATTTCACTTAATTTGCCAGATCAGTTTTAAATTGCTTTTGTTTGTGCTATAAAAATTCATGGCCACTGTGCATCCCATCTTGGCAGTGGCACATTTAACCCTATCTGTTACACACAAGCATTTCTTATAACTCGATTAGTTTTAATTTTTTTTGTGTCTGCTGTAAAAACCCCAGCCCACATGGGCATCCAATTTCAGCACATTTGACCCTATCTGTTACACCAAAGCTGCTTTTAAAGGCTATTTCTCATAAATATATTGCAGTTTGAATTGTTTTTGTGTGTGCTGTAAAAACACCACCCCACGTGGGCATCCCAAACCAGCACATTTGACCCTATCTGTTACACTAAAGCAGCTTTTAAAGGCTATTTCTCATAAATATATTGCAGTTTTAATTGTTTTTGTGTGTGCTGTAAAAACAGCAGGCCGCAGGGTATCCCAAACCTGCACATTTGACCCTATCTGTTACACTAAAGCTATTTTTAATAAAGGCTATTTCTCATAAATATATTGCAGTTTGAATTGTTTTTGTGTGTGCTGTAAAAACACCAGGCTGCACGGTATCCCAAACCTGCACATTTGACCCTATCTGTTACACTAAAGCAGCTTTTAAAGGTTATTTCTCATTAATATATTGTAGTTTGAATTGTTTTTGTGTGTGCTGTAAAAACACCAGGCCTCAGGGTATCCCAAACCTGCACATTTGACCCTATCTGTTACACTAAAGCAACTTTTAAAGGTTATTTCTCATTAATATATTGTAGTTTGAATTGTTTTTGTGTGTGCTGTAAAAAAAAACGGCCTCAGGGTATCCCAAACCAGCACATTTGACACTATCCCCTCGATTCAAAGAGCAAAAGTTAATTGATTTCGGATCGAGAATCGTAAGTTTGGGTGGGTGTTAGTCATTTTTTCCTGTTTTTTTGGCCATTTCCGACTCGCACGAGCCTACGTACGAATGCGTATATGCTCTTACGATCATCGCAAGTTCGTTCCTAAATTTTAGGATCAAAACGTAAAACTTAGGATCAAATCCTAAAACTTAGGATCAAAACGTAAAACTTAGGATAATCGAATGTGTTTAGGTGTGATTCAGAGAACAGTTTTCAAACCTCTAAATACGTTTTAAAAGAAAGCCACTGCCGACACCTTTTAGCAGTCGGATTGCTGTTCTTGAACAGGTTTTTTGGCTATGTGGAGGAGTCTGCGCGTCTTGAGCTCCAATGAACTGCATGTATCAGCATGGCCGAGGCCATAAATTGTATGGCAATGCATACCTGATTCATGTATGCCTTATAAAAGCATTTTAATGTGGACCTTAATTAGTCCTTTGCATGTAAACCTTTATTTTGCAATATATTTGCGTTAATTAAAGAAACTTATGTCCTTTGTTATTTATTTTTAAATTGATGTACTAGAATAATATTTTTAGATTGCATTTATTGGTGTAGTTGTTTACCTTTGCTTTGTTTAATTATTTAAGCACATCTTTGGTCAGATGCATCACACTTACTGAGGAGAGGAGAGCGGGATAAAGTGCAGGATGTGGGTTACTGCTGTATTTTGCACAGACACAGCAGAGCTGGGGGCACGGAAAGGTCAGAAATCAAAGAATGCAGAGCAACACAGTCACAAGGCCCTTTCTGTTTGCAGGCTGCCCGATAATACCTGACCCGCCATCTTGGCTGTTTCTAGACTCATAACATGCAGAAGTTGCTGGGTGTTTTTTAATTTTTGAGAGCAATCTGTATGGAGAGGGTGTGGGTAACCACACCAAAAATTTGAAGTTGTACCATTTTAAGCCAAAATATTAAAATTAAATCCACAAGTAAAAAATGCAAGTTAACTAAAAATTAAACAAAGTAAGATTTACTTATGCAAATGAATTCATTAATGGTTGGTTACTACAAAATGAATGAAATAAAGAAAAATAAAAGACCAAATATTTAGAATACACTTTAATGAGGTAAGTTTGTAGTGCGCAGCCGCAAGATCAGAAGGATTTACGTCCAGACAAAAAAGGAAAAAGGGCAAAACCAATGTTGCAACCTGAGAAATGAAACGGAAAATTCAGGATGGAAACTGACATAGGTCTGATTCCCGAACTGCCATACGAACGGACGTACATTTTAGGATAGAAACGTATTTGCTTATAGAATCACTCGCAAGTTCATACGAACGCACGAGCGTACGGGAAAAATAGGATGATCGGCACCCAAATCCAAGCTGTTACATGTTTCTTTGAATCGACCCTTATCTGTTACACTAAAGCAACTTTTAAAGGCTATTTCTCATAAATATAGTGCAGTTTGAATTGTTTTTGTGTGTGCTGTAAAAACACCAGGCCGCACGGTATCCCAAACCTGCACATTTGACCCTATCTGTTACACTAAAGCAGCTTGTAAAGGCTATTTCTCATAAATATATTGCAGTTTGAATTGTTTTTGTGTGTGCTGTAAAAACACCAGGCCTCAGGGTATCCCATACCTGCACATTTGACCCTATCTGTTACACTAAAGCAGCTTTTAAAGGCTATTTCTCATAAATATATCGCAGTTTGAATTGTTTTTGTGTGTGCTGTAAAACAGCAGGCCGTAGGGTAACCCAAACCTGTACATTTGACCCTATCTGTTACACTAAAGCAGCTTTTAAAGGCTATTTTTCATAAATATATTGCAGTTTGAATTGTTTTTGTGTGTGCTGTAAAAACACAAGGCCGCACGGTATCCCAAACCTGCACATTTGACCCTATCTGTTACACTAAAGCAACTTTTAAAGGCTATTTCTCATAAATATATCGCAGTTTGAATTGCTTTTGCGTGTGCTGTAAAAAAAACAGGCCTCAGGGTATCCCAAACCAGCACATTTGACCCTATCTGTTACACTAAAGCAGCTTGTAAAGGCTATTTCTCATAAATATATTGCAGTTTGAATTGTTTTTGTGTGTGTTGTAAAAACACCAGGCCGCACGGTTATCCCAAACCAGCACATTTGACCCTATCTGTTACACAAAAGCAGCTTTTAAAGGCTATTTCTCATAAGTATATTGCAGTTTGAATTGTTTTTGTGTGTGCTGTAAAAACATCAGGCCGCAGGGTATCCCAAACCTTCACATTTGACCCTATCTCTTACACTAAAGCAGCTTGTAAAGGTTATTTCTCATAAATATATTGCAGTTTGAATGGTTTTTGTGTGTGCTGTAAAAACACCAGGCCTCAGGGTATCCCATACCTGCACATTTGACCCTATCTGTTACACTAAAGCAGCTTTTAAAGGCTATTTCTCATAAATATATCGCAGTTTGAATTGTTTTTGTGTGTGCTGTAAAAACAGCAGGCCGCAGGGTAACCCAAACCTGTACATTTGACCCTATCTGTTACACTAAAGCAGCTTTTAAAGGCTATTTTTCATAAATATATCGCAGTTTGAATTGTTTTTGTGTGTGCTGTAAAAACAGCAGGCCGCAGGGTAACCCAAACCTGTACATTTGACCCTATCTGTTACACTAAAGCAACTTTTAAAGGCTATTTCTCATAAATATATCGCAGTTTGAATTGTTTTTGCGTGTGCTGTAAAAAAAACAGGCCTCACGGTATCCCAAACTAGCACATTTGACCCTATCTGTTACACTAAAGCAGCTTGTAAAGGCTATTTCTCATAAATATATTGCAGTTTGAATTGTTTTTTGTGTGTGTTGTAAAAACACCAGGCCGCACGGTTATCCCAAACCAGCACATTTGACCCTATCTGTTACACAAAAGCAGCTTTTAAAGGCTATTTCTCATAAGTATATTGCAGTTTGAATTGTTTTTGTGTGTGCTGTAAAAACATCAGGCCGCAGGGTATCCCAAACCTTCACATTTGACCCTATCTCTTACACTAAAGCAGCTTGTAAAGGCTATTTCTCATAAATATATTGCAGTTTGAATGGTTTTTGTGTGTGCTGTAAAAACACCAGGTCTCAGGGTATCCCATACCTGCACATTTGACCCTATCTGTTACACTAAAGCAGCTTTTAAAGGCTATTTCTCATAAATATATCGCAGTTTGAATTGTTTTTGTGTGTGCTGTAAAAACAGCAGGCCGCAGGGTAACCCAAACCTGTACATTTGACCCTATCTGTTACACTAAAGCAGCTTTTAAAGGCTATTTTTCATAAATATATTGCAGTTTGAATTGTTTTTGTGTGTGCTGTAAAAACACAAGGCCGCACGGTATCCCAAACCTGCACATTTGACCCTATCTGTTACACTAAAGCAACTTTTAAAGGCTATTTCTCATAAATATATCGCAGTTTGAATTGTTTTTGCGTGTGCTGTAAAAAAAACAGGCCTCACGGTATCCCAAACTAGCACATTTGACCCTATCTGTTACACTAAAGCAGCTTGTAAAGGCTATTTCTCATAAATATATTGCAGTTTAAATTGTTTGTGTGTGTGTTGTAAAAACACCAGGCCGCACGGTTATCCCAAACCAGAACATTTGACCCTATCTGTTACACAAAAGCAGCTTTTAAAGGCTATTTCTCATAAATATATTGCAGTTTGAATTGTTTTTGTGTGTGCTGTAAAAACATCAGGCCGCAGGGGATCCCAAACCTGCACATTTGACCCTATCTGTTACACTAAAGCAGCTTGTAAAGGCTATTTCTCATAAATATATTGCAGTTTGAATTGTTTTTGTGTGTGCAGTAAAAACACCAGGCCGCACGGTATCCCAAACCTGCACATTTGACCCTATCTGTTACACTAAAACAGCTTGTAAAGGCTATTTCTCATAAATATATTGCAGTTTGAATTGTTTTTGGGTGTGCTGTAAAAACACCAGACCTCAGGGTATCCCAAACCTGCACATTTGACCCTATCTGTTACACTAAAGCAGCTTTTAAAGGCTATTTCGCATAAATATATTGCAGTTTGAATTGTTATTGTGTGTGCTGTAAAAAAAACAGGCCTCAGGGTATCCCAAACCAGCACATTTGACCCTATCTGTTACACAAAAGCAGCTTGTAAAGGCTATTTCTCATAAATATATTGCAGTTTGAATTGTTTTTGTGTGTGCTGTAAAAACAACAAGCCGCAGGGTATCCCAAACCTGCACATTTGACCCTATCTGTTACACTAAAGCAGCTTTTAAAGGCTATTTCTCATAAATATATTGCAGTTTGAATTGTTTTTATGTGTGCTGTAAAAACACCAGGCCGCACGGTATCCCAAACCTGCACATTTGACCCCATCTGTTACACTAAAGCAAACCTGTTACACTAAAGCAGCTTTTAAAGGCTATTTCTCATAAATATATCGCAGTTTGAATTGTTTTTGTGTGTGCTGTAAAAACACCAGGCCGCACGGTATCCCAAACCTGCACATTTGACCCTATCTGTTACACTAAAGCAGCTTTTAAAGGCTATTTCTCATAAATATATTGCAGTTTGAATTTTTTTTGTGTGTGCTGTAAAAAAACAGGCCTCAGGGTATCCCAAACCAGCACATTTGACCCTATCTGTTACACTAAAGCAGCTTTTAAAGGCTATTTCTCATAATTATATCGCAGTTTGAATTGTTTTTATGTGTGCTGTAAAAACACCAGGCCGAAGGGTATCCCAAACCTGCACATTTGACCCTATTTGTTACACAAAAGCAGCTTTTAAAGGCTATTTCTCATAAATATATTGCAGTTTGAATTGTTTTTGTGTGTGCTGTAAAAACACAAGGCCGCAGGGTATCCCAAACCAGCACATTTGACCCTATCTGTTACACTAAAGCAGCTTGTAAGGGCTATTTCTCATAAATATATTGCAGTTTGAATTGTTTTTGTGTGTGCTGTAAAAACACCAGGCCGCAGGGTATCCCAAACCTGCACATTTGACCATATCTGTTACACAAAAGCAGCTTTTAAAGGCTCTTTCTCATAAATATATTGCAGTTTGAATTGTTTTTGTGTGTGCTGTAAAAACACCAGGCCGCAGGGTATCCCAAACCAGCACATTTGACCCTATCTGTTACACTAAAGCAGCTTTTAAAGGCTATTTCTCATAAATATATTGCAGTTTGAATTGTTTTTGTGTGTGCTGTAAAAACACCAGGCCGCAGGGTATCCCAAACCTGCACATTTGACCCTATCTGTTACACAAACGCAGCTTGTAAAGGCTATTTCTCATAAATATATTGCAGTTTGAATTGTTTTTGTGTGTGCTGTAAAAACACAAGGCCGCACGGTATCCCAAACCTGCACTTTTGACCCTATATGTTACACAAAAGCAGCTTTTAAAGGCTATTTCTCATAAATATATTGCCGTTTGAATTGTTTTTGTGTGTGCTGTAAAAACACCAGGCCACAGGGTATCCCAAACCTGCATATTTGATCCTATCTGTTACACTAAAGCAGCTTTTAAAGGCTATTTCTCATAAATATATTGCAGTTTGAATTGTTTTTGTGTGTGCTGTAAAAACACCAGGCCGCACAGTATCCCAAACCTGCACATTTGATCCTATCTGTTACACTAAAGCAGCTTGTAAAGGTTATTTCTCATAAATATATTGCAGTTTGAATTGTTTTTGTGTGTGCTGTAAAAACACCAGGCCGCACGGTATCCCAAACCTGCACATTTGACCCTATCTGTTACACTAAAGCAGCTTTTAAAGGCTATTTCTCATAAATATATTGCAGTTTGAATTGTTTTTGTGTGTGCTGTAAAAGCAGCAGGCCTCAGGGTATCCCATACCTGCACATTTGACCCTATCTGTTACACTAAAGCAGCTTGTAAAGGCTATTTCTCATAAATATATTGCAGTTTGAATTGTTTTTGTGTGTGCTCTAAAAACACCAGGCCTCAGGGTATCCCATACCTGCACATTTGACCCTATCTGTTACACTAAAGCAGCTTTTAAAGGCTATTTCTCATAAATATATTGCAGTTTGAATTGTTTCTGTGTCTGCTGTAAAAACCCCAGCCCACATGGGCATCCCAAACACTAGCATAAATATCTCAAGACTACCTGTCTAATAACTGCTTGCATTTTATAATTAACGTCACTTTTCCACAATCAAGGGAGGCCTCCTTTGTATGTGAGGAGGGGGCATCCCAAACACTAGCAGTAATATGTCAAGAGTACCTGTCTAATAACTGCTTGCATTTTATAGTTAACGTCATTTTTTCACAATCAAGGGAGGCCTCCTCTGTATGTGAGGAGGGGGCATCCCAAACACTAGCAGTAATATTTCAAGAGTACCTGTCTATTAACTGCTTGCATTTTGTAAAGAAAGTCACTTTGTCAAATTGCCAGCAGCCATTGCCTTTAACCGGGGGGCATCCCAAATATGCTAGCATGCGTCTTTTAAGAGTGCTCACATTGGAGTTGACAGCAGCAGCATTAGGAGCCCATATATTGCCTGAAAGACACACATATGAGCTGGCAGCAGCAGCATAGGGAGCCCATATATTGCCTGAAAGACACACCCAGGAGTTGGCAGCAGCATAGGGAGCCCCTATATTGTCTGAAAGACACCCAGGAGTTGGCAGCAGCATTAGGAGCCCATATATTGCCTGAAAGGCACACCCTGGAGTTGGCAGCAGCATAAGGAGCTACCATGCATCAGCTACTACCATGGATCAGCCATTGTTGGCTGGAAATCCTGGTTGAACCATGCCTGATTCATCTTCACAAAGGTGAGTCTCTCCACATTATTCGTGGACAGACAAGTTCTCCTTGGCATGACTATGGCCCCCGCCGCACTAAACACCCGCTCAGATGGCACACTACTGGCTTTTCCAGGGCAAACTCTGCTAGTTGCGGCCACAAGTCAAGTTTGGCTGCCCAGAAGTCCAGCGGATCCTCGAGGTGTGTTGGCATGGTCATGTCAAGGTATGACACGACCTGCTGGTTCAGGTCCTGCTCCAGGTATTCATGCTGCTCATGAGTAGACTCACTATGCGGGTGTAGAAAGCTACTCATTAGCGAATGAAGACTGAGGCTGCTGCTGATGGAGCTGCTGCTGCTTCTCCTTCCACCCCCAGCAGCCATGGAAGTTGAAGGTGATCGCAGAGGTCCCCCCGAGTCAGACCTGCGAGAGTATGGACCATGGCGCAGATAGGCATCGGCCAACTGACTACGTAGAATGTCTTTGTAGTAGGTCAGTTTGTCCTCCCTCTAGGCGGGTTTAAAAAATGCCCCCATTTTGTGCCAGAAGCGAGGGTCCAATAAGGTGGAGAGCCAGAAGTCATACCGCTGACAAATGGAGACAATTCTGCGGTCACTACCCAAGCACGTAAGCATGCATTGTGCCATTTGTGCAAGTGACTCGGATGGACTACCTGTCTCCATCTCCACTGCAAACTGCCACGGTGTGTCTGGGTCCTCTGTCTAGCCTTCCTCACAACCCTCTAGCTCCTGTGGCTGCTCCTGCTCCTCCTCTCCTGTCAGATGACTAGATAAAATGGCCATTTTGTCAAACCTAAACTGTGCTTCGCTGTACCCCACCCCCTCTTCCTCCTCCACTTCAGCCCCCACAGGCTTCATGTGGCTGTGAAATGTATGCGCCATGTCTCCAGTGCCCTGACCAGCCATGGTTTCCAACATGTGTTGTAGTACATGAAGCAGTGGAATCACATCGTTCATCTCATAGTCCTGGCGACTGACTAATAAAGTAGCTTCCTCAAAGGGCCTGAGCAAACGGCAGGTGTCACGTATGAGCTGCCACTGGTTTACATTGAAGTTACACAGGGGAGTCCCCCTATCCATTTGGATTATCAAGAAATCCTTGATGGCTTTTCTCTGTTCCTATAGTCGATCCTGCATATGGAGGGTGGAATTCCAACGGGTGGAAACATCGCAAATCAGACTATGTTTGGGGATACCGTTCTGACGCTGAAGCTCAAGAAGGGTGTGCTTGGCGGTGTAGGAGTGGCTGAAGTGCATGCAAAGTTTCCTTCCCATTGTTAGGGTGTCTTGCAGATGGGGGGAAGACTTCAGAAAACGTTTGACAACTAGATTGAACACGTGTGCCATGGCACGACGCATGGCTCAGGCTTCCTTGTCGCAACGCAGACAAGATGTTCTTCCCATTGTCAGTCACCATTTGCAGTTTTCGTGGAGTAAGCCATGATTTAATTTATTGAGTTCTCATTTTTAGCAGTTCCTCCCATGTGTGGCTCTGTGGCTCAAGGCAAACCATGTGAAGAACAGCGTGAAACCGCCGTGTCCTGCACACATGGTAGGCTCGAAGGGCACTGGGAAAAAGAAAAATAAAAAAAAATATTTAGAAAAAACAAAATACAAAAAAAAAATGAAAAAAAATGGTACAAAAATTCACAAAATATTAAAATAAGACCATGGAAAAAAAATTAAAAAAAAAAAAAAAAAAAAAAAAATATATATATATATATATGTTTAAAAAAAATACAAAATATGAAAAAAATATATATAAATTTTGATAAATTTTATATGTTACTGTTATTATGTTAGATGTTATTATATGTTATTATTATAAATATGTTCAAATAAGATAAATGTTAACTATTAATATGTAATTGACAATTAGCCACTTTTTTCTGTGACACCATTGCTAAGTGCAAGTGCACTGTCACAGGCACAACGGCCTAGGAGCGTGGAGGCCACAGCGGAGGGACCTGTCCAAGTTGCTGTTGTGGTTGTGCAGGAACCACAATCACCCAGTGGGCCTTAAAGGATATGTATTGTCCCTGACCGTAGTTACAGCTCCAGACGTAGGCACTGCTGTGCACTTTGGTACACACTGACAGGCTAAAGGACTGGCCCACCTTCTGTTCAACAAAATTGTACAGGGCTGGTACTGCCTTCTTCACAAAGAAATTACAGCATGGGACTCTCCACCTCGGCTCGGAACAAGCCATCAGTTCTCTGGAAGGTCCACCAACTCAAAAGGGAGGGACTGCAGCACCAGCAACGTATACAGGAGCACATTTAGCTTCTGCATGTTGGATGAGTGGGCACATACTGTTGTCTCTTGGACATGGCTTGGCCAATGGATTGCTGGCGGAATTACTGACTCGGATTAAGAGGAGGAGGAGCATCTGGAGCGACAGAGGATGGGTATGACACACAGGAGGTGGTGGAGCCTTGGCTGGCTGGAACAGAGAGCGGCGTGCCACTGGGTAATGCAGCAGGCTGGACCACCACTTTGGAGCCAACTCTCCCAGGCCGCTTGATGGTGACGCTGCAAATGTTGACGAGGGCTGTGGGTCCAACATTGAGACCCTGGCCACACTTCACCTTCTGCCTACACATCTTTCATATAACCATGTTAACCTCCTGCGGATGCTTGATGAAAAACTGCCACATGGCCTTGTAGCTGATTTTTCCTACCAACAGTCCACACTAATTCACTGCTGCTGCCACCGCCGACGACTCCAGGGATCCTCTTCCACTACCTCCTGGGAAGATAGCCTGCCACGCAAGTGGTCTACCCCGGCACATTTGCCTCCATACTTTCCCCTTCTGCGACCATGCTGGCCGCTAAATCTGTCACTCTCCATCACTCCAAGCCTTTTAAAAGTGCCCTCAAAACTCACTGATGTCCTTTTCAGGTTCCTCAACAGTGTCTGCTTAAGAAGCCAAAACGCATGCAACACCACCTCCCACGCCACTCTCCTCATCACTACTTACCCACCTAGTGGAAGAAGCTGCGAGTGTCTCCTCCACTTCTTGGCTGGGCAGTAGCTGCTGATTTTTCTGATTATCAAATCATCCTCCCTGAATAGTGGAGCTGAACCCTAAGCATAAGACAGTTGACTGGGGGTGTCAGATGTCACTTGTGATGCAGTGGATGATCGTGTTAACCAATGGATGATGGCAGATGGGTTGCTGGTCAAGACACGACCGCTAGCTGATCCCGGGAGATCAGTCCTCTCACTGAGACTCCTGCTGCCACTCACCCCTAGTCTGCTGCAACCTCTGCTTGATGAATTTAGGCCTCTGCAACTTCTCTGTGGCCCATCCTGTCACTTCTCTGCCTGACAAACTTAGTGCGTATATGAGGGGAGGACAAAACGCTACACTACACTTAAAACAGGATTTGTCGATAAGAGCAGTATGTGTGTAACTATCTATGGTCTTTCACTATGTAGTAACTAGGCCCTGAAGACTTTAACACTAACAAAGTGAAGAAACTCTTAGTGCGTAAGTGATGCTCTGATGAGAGCAATTCAATGTGCTCCAGTATGCTTCAAAAAAAATTTTTTTTTCAGAGACTGGCCTGCGTGGAAATTAATCGGGCATGGATCAGCCAGGATTTCCACCCACCAATGCCTGATGCATTAGAGTAGATTGATCATTGGGCCAGACCAACACTAAAGAAATATGGATCGTGCAAAACAGATTTAAGGAGATGCTCTCCAGTTACAGACATCCCTCCACATCAGACCACAAGTAATTATTGAGAAAATGCTTTAGGTTACCCTTACTTTTTATTAATATTCTTCGGATAAGATATCTGTGCCGAAAATCTGTATATGTTCTCTTAATGCTGCTGCCAACTCCAGGGTGTGTCTTTCTGGCAATTTTGAGCTCCTGCTGCTGCTGCTTGCAACTCCAGTGTGTCTTTAGGCCAATTTGTGGGCTCCTGCTGCCAACTCCAGTGTGTCTTTCAAGCAATGTCTGGGCTCCTGCTGCTCCTGCTTCCAACTCCATTGTGTCTTTCAAGCAATGTTTGGGCTCCTGCTGCTCCTGCTGCCAACTCCAGTGTCTCTTTCAAGCAATGCTTGGGCTCCTACTGCTCCTGCTGCCAACTCCAGTGTGTCTTTCAAGCAATGTTTGGGCTCCTGCTGCCAACTCCAGCGTCTCTTTCAAGCAATGTTTGGGCTCCTGCTGCTGCTGCCAACTGCAGTGTGTCTTTAGGCCAATTATTGGGTTCCTTCTGCCAACTCCAGTGTCTCTTTCAAGCTATGTTTGGGCTCCTGCTGCTGCTGCTTGCCACTCCAGGGTGTCATTCAGCCAATTTTTGGGCTCCTGCTGCTTCTGCTGCCAACTCCAGTGTCTCTTTGAGCCAATGTTTGTGCTCCTGCTGCCAACTCCATTGAGTCTTTCAAGCAATGTTTGTGCTCCTGCTGCCAACTCCAGTGTGTCTTTCAAGCAATGTTTGGGTTCCTGCTGCTGCTGCCAACTCCAGTGTGTCTTTCAAGCAATGGTTGGGTTCCTGCTGCTCCTGCTGCCAACTCCAGTGTGTCTTTCAAGCAATGTTTGGGCTCCTGCTGCTCCTGCTGCCAACTCCAGTGTGTCTTTCAAGCAATATTTGTGCTCCTGCTGCTCCTGCTGCCAACTGCAGTGTGTCTTTCAAGCAATGTTTGGGCTCCTGCTGCTCCTGCTGCCAACTCCAGTGTGTCTTTCAAGCAATGTTTGGGCTCCTGCTGCTCCTGCTGCCAACTCCAGTGTCTCTTTCAAGCAATGTTTGGACTCCTGCCGCTCCTGCTGCCAACTCCAGTGTGTCTTACAAGCAATGTTTGGGCTCCTGCTGCTCCTGCTGCCAACTCCAGTGTCTCTTTCAAGCAATGTTTGGACTCCTGCTGCTGCTGCTTGCAACTCCAGTGTCTCTTTCAAGCAATGTTTGGACTCCTGCTGCTGCTGCTTGCAACTCCAGTGTCTCTTTCAGCCAATGTTTGGGCTCCTGCTGCTGCTGCTTGCACCTCCAGAGTGTCATTCAGCCAATTTTTGGGCTCCTGCTGCCAACTCCAGTGTCTCTTTCAGCCAATGTTTGGACTCCTGCTGCTGCTGGCAACTCCAGTGTCTCTTTCGGCCAATTTTTGAGCTCCTGCTGCCAACTCCAGTGTGTGTCTTCAGGCCAATTTTTGGGCTCCTGCTGCCAACTCCAGGATGTCTTTCAGCCAATATTTGGGCTCCTGCTGCTGCCAGCTCCAGGGTGTGTTTTTCAGGCAATATAGGGGCCCCTCATAGTGATGCCACCCCAACTCTCTGCAATTGTGCCGCTCTGCGATTCTAATAGCGATGCCTCTGATCTGCATGTCATAATTATTTACAGTACTATTTCACTAACCCAGCAGCATCCTATGAGTGTTACAGCAAGGCAGAATGGTTTACAACCCTATTGAGGCTCTAGGAAGCTCAGAAATAGCCGTTTTTAATAGCGATTCATCGCGAATAAATTCGGACCGAAATCAAATTTTTCAAAAGTTCGCTCATCTCTAGTACTGAGCAATGGCTCAGCATTAAATTTCTGGGTCACTTAACTGGTGGACAAGTGGCCAGAGCTTGCCCTCTATGCCTTGGTTCTGGACATTCCATGAGTTTTCGCTTTGTTACTGGTGTATATTTGTTCAAAAATCACACAGCATCTGGCGCTCTATGCTACAGCGCCCAGCTTTAGAGCGCCGATGCTCTGTGTGTGTAGTTTTTTGTTAAATATGGTGAGGAGCGCCGAGTGCCGGGCACACTGAGCTGGCACTACCTGTTGCTGGATGCAGTGCAATACTGGTGTTAGAACGCCCAACACACATCACATTCACCAATGCTGGCCAGGTTACTATAGCGACCGAGACGCTCTGTTACAGCTCTCGATACCCGCTTACAGCGTCTACTAGTGGTCGCTCTAAGTGCCGCTATACAGATGCTCATCTGGCAATGCGTGGTGTTAGTAGTGAATCAGCCTCTTTGTTGAGTAGATATACTACCACAGATAAGATAACAACTCAATGCACTCTAAAAAAGAAGTGTACATTTTTTCACCTGGTGCTGAATAGCCTCTTTGGGTAACGAAGCCCATTTTATCTTTACTTTTATTTATATACTACAAATTGTCATTTGTCTATTGTATGTCTTTATGTATCAATAAAATGTAATAAACTATTTTAATACTTTACTTGTTCAGCCCTTTAGTGAGGAAGTGGTGTTGGGGTACATCACCCCAGTTGGTGTTGTTTGTGGTAATATATCTAATGCAGGTAAAAAAATGAAAAGTAGTAATGATTTGTTATAATAAAAATATGCCACCTTTTCCCTGTGAATAATACTCCCTAACCCCACTATGTGCTGTTTGAAATCGATGGCATAAACAATTATAATAGTGTTTTCGCATAATAGACACGTTCACGCAAAAAATGTAGCATTTTTAACAAAAATGATATCCTGTCAATGCATGCCCGTTAAGTATATTTTTAGTGGCATATATGCTGTTTTTCAGTTTGTCACACTAACTGAGCCTTTTTTGTATGCATCGGGATATTATTTCAGGGATCAAGTTAAAATCCCGTTAGGCTGACTGTGGATGGCAGGAGTTAAATATAGGGAACAGTCATACGGAAGCAAAGAGGAGTGGTAAAGTATACAAAGTGATTAAAGCTACTGCTGAAGTAGAAAGGGTGAATTGTAAGTACTGTATAGCAATGTGAACACTTGCAGTTTTGTTTTGGCTGTTATATAAAAGTAAAGTATTTTATGCTCCTTCATTAAATAATGTTTTTATTCTAAAACTAAAGTTATTTCTGACTTAAGTCCTGCTTAGGGTCTAGGTTATTTGTAGTTCCTAACTACACAGTAGCTCCACAGACATGAATTGTGGCACATAAAGCTATGGAGATATTTTGTATGCTGAAGCTGGAATTAGCCCTGGTCCTGAACAGAGATCTGTATGTCTACCCTGCAGATACAGGACTCCTTTTATAAGTTACACTGAAAGACTCTCATTTAGGCGCTTTCACCTGATTAACCCATTAGCAGCGGAAATACCAGCTGCTGTGTACTGGCATAAGGTGCCTTCCTTCACCCTCTTCAAACTGGCAATAATCAGAGACAACATCTGGTCCTTTAGGTGCCCTCAGCCTCCCAGCCTGAGATTCAGCTCTGGATATGTAAACAGCCTTTGCTATTCATTTCTGTAGCTTTCAGTGTTCTAAAGTTGTTCTTTTACTTTATTTTCGTAAAGGAATGTCAAAGCATGTGAAGCGTTAATGCTTTGAAAACCAATACTATAAAAAGATAAATATACCTCCACAAATGCTTCTCCTCCTTTTTGCCCTCCCTCAAGCCAAATCACACCCATCCCACCCCTCTCTGTCACTTAACTGGGAGGCACACCTGGAGGGGTGTATGCAAGACACCTTGAGCACAAATTACCCAATCCATCACCCTCACTTTGCTTTCTGACTTCCTCCTGGACATCATGAAGACCTGTCTACTCTCTACTTTTCTGCTCCTCAGCTGCTATACTTATGCTGCAGTGGGAGCACCCCCACAGCAGCTAAGGGGTAAGTGTCTATCCTATGTTTTAATTTATTTAACATTTTACTAACAATGCTCTTTCAGCATTCAAGTCAAAAGTCCATTATAGTCATTCCTATGCCTAAATACTCTGTTCTCAAAATGAGTTTATCAGCCTAATGATCAAGGTATTCCAAAGGAGCCACTTCTGATAGGCTAATGTGTTAATTCTCACTGATCTATACATGTTTTCTATGGAATCAAAATATGTCATCCTATCATATATATATTCAGAGGTTTTTGCACTGAAATGTTTAACAGTAATATGTTATATTATTAATAAAACAATTGTAGTTGTAAATTATGGTGACTACAACATTGCTAAGCTCAAAGAAGAGTCCAAATGATATGTTTCAAATAAACCCAGTGATGATTACCTCGATACCACTTTACGTTTAGAGTGATTTCATTCTAGAACATTTCAATAGAAAACCCAAAGGGCTTAATAACAGTACTTATAACAGCCAATCAGAGCACTGACTTCTACAAACTAAATTCTGGCATGGATTACAGCTGACAGTGCAATTTCCTTTTAGATGTTTACTTATTACAATTTTCTTATTGAACAATTTATATCTGTCAACAGTAGGTTGCATCAACATACCATGGCTCACTAGTTCCTGATAATTTTATGACTGATGCATTATTTTGAAAATCTGATTTTAGAGATTCCAATACTAGTATCTTGGCTTGGCATTGGCATCAAAGTGGACCAAAACCCAGGATAGTCAATAGTTTTGACTATCCTGGGTTTTGTTCCTTTTCCCTGGGGCACCCCGATCGGGGGTGTCCTGCTGTGTGAAACTCCCCAGATCGCCCGCTTACTTAACTCTTCCTGGTCCCACGGTGCGTCTAAGAGCAGTGGCTCTGATGGCCACATCTTCCACTTCCCTCTAACAGGGAGCGTGCCCGCGCCAGCTTATTTGTGCACAGACAGCGCAAGCACGCTCCCTGTTAGAGTGAAGCAGAGGATGCGGCCCTTAGAGCTGCTGTTCTTAGACGCGCCATGGGACCGGGAAGAGGCGAGATCTGGGGGGTTTCACACAGCGGGGCACCTCCCGAGGAAACCCAGGATAGTCAAAATCCTGGGTATTGGTCCACTTTAAAGATTAAGACAAAATGATTACATACTGACAGTTTTGTTGTACAATTCCCTTTCTAATAACAAAATGCAATGCTTATTACATAATTAAAAAGAAGTTCTTTATCTTCAACTCACCTATGCTTATGAAAGTCCAATCCACAGAATGAAAAAAGCCCTATATGGCCATTAAAAATCACCCTGGTTCCAGTTTATCCCATAAAATTGTGTTGGGGGGTCAGTCACTGTGTCTTGAGCAATGGATCAGTAACCTATGACCCCTAGTGTTTGGCATCGGCAGAAGCTCAGGACGCAGTGTCCCACCTTCAGTGTGGCAGCAGGCAAAAAGCTGGGATCAGGTGAGGTTTTTTTTATTTTATACTGCGTGCCAAATCAGGCTTTATGGGGGCGTAGGGATGGAATGGAAAAGTATAATAAGACTCCAGATTTGCTTTGAAGCTCTGAAAGAGTAGAGATTAAATGTAATAGATATCAGTAACAACTGTATTGTAATTATTCTTAATTGCCTCTGTCCTCTCTGCTGTTTGCCTTGTACTCTCATCATCCATTTTAATGTAGCTTTACTGCTAGGAAGCTACACTGCTGGAATTTCCAGCTAGTGATGATCACTTTCACAATGCTATACCTCTTGCTAATGTGGTATTCCTGGAATGCCTAAAAATTATCATAATTATATTTTTTTATTATGGTTATGCCCAAACCTTTGAAATTGTAATTGTTAATATGCAGTTTACTGGAATTAGATGTACAGTAGACTAGATGTACAGTATTTCCCAGTTATTTGTTCATTTGTTCATTTAGATGAGTAACAAATGGCAAACCTATGCTAAGTAAACATATGTGCCTTATCTTTTAATAAACCCTGGTGGAGTGCTAGAATGTATATATGCATGTACTGTCCAACCTGTGTACTCCTTTAGGATCATAACCAAAAAATGTCATTACTAAAAATTGAGATGCAGCTCTGCAGTTCTAGAAAATATGACTGTATGTGAGTAGGTGTTTAGAGCAAACCTACTGAAAATGTGTGTGTGTGTATATATATATATATATATATATATATATATATATATATATATATATAATGGTGTGGGTCGGCTATGTTGTCTTGTTCTACAGTCCATCTTCTGTGTGTGACATCTCCATCTTATTGTGGAATATATTCACCACATGTGCAGGTTTTATATATGTAGATCATGGTATATCTTTTGTAATAGGCCTAATATGTCAAGACAAAAGTAATTTCTTGAAGAGTTCGCTACAGATGCATATATTGCTACAGATAAATATCTTCATAATGTCTACAACAAAAACAAAACACAGAAAATCAATTTGCCTTGAACTATTATTTCAATATATTAACTAAAACCTTCCTCGGCCTATATGGTATTTCTGTACCTTACCTGAAGACAAACCCGGGAAAGATGGGAGGATTTTTGAAACTTGATTATATGTTAAGATGTAGACAGTCTCCCAGCCCAATTGTGAGCTATACTCACTTCTTCTTTTGCTGTGTATCATCCCTTCAATACTGGCATACCACCTGGATGGTGAAGTAACTGTTCATCACTCCTCTTGAATATTAATTGCTGGGCTGGTCATGGCACATGGAAAGTAAAACTTGCATTCTGTGAGGCCTTGGCTAGCCCCTTGGACCTGTTTAATCTAACCCCAAACATATCATTCTTCTAAGTGGATGTTATGAGGCAGGGCTAGGGTAAAACAGGTCCAAGGGGCTAGTCCTCACAGAATGCGTGTCTGACAGGGGGGCAACGTTTTAGCACTTACCTAGGGGTTTTAGTTGACAATAAGCTCAACTGTAGTAATCAATGCCAGGCAGCTGCTGCCAAGGCAAATAGGATCATGGGGTGCATCAGGAGGGGCATAGGTGCTCATGACCAGAGCATCATTTTACCCCTGTATAAGTCACTGGTCAGACCTCATATGGAATACTGTGTACAGTTCTGGGTACCTGTGCTTAAGAAGGACATATCGGAACTGGAGCGCGTTCAAAGAAGGGCAACAAAGTTAATAAAAGGAGTGCGGGGGCTAGAGTACCCGGAAAGATTGTCCAAGTTAGGTTTATTTAGTCTAGAAAAAAGACGATTGAGGGGTGATCTAATAACTATGAATAAATATATTCGGGGTCAATACAAAGATCTGTCCTACAATTTATACCCCGGAGTGTAACTATAACCCAAGGGCATCCACTAAGGTTAGGGGAAAGGTGCTTTCTCCACCGACATAGGAGGGGATTCTTCTCTGTAAGAGCAGTGAGACTATGGAGCTCGCTGCCAGAGGAGGTAGTGATGATGGATACAGTAAAAACGTTCAAAAGTAGCCTTGATGCCTTCCTGGCATGTAATAACATTTCCAGCTATGGCTACTAGACCACTGGAAGGAGTTAAACAGTCTGAACTGGATGGACTAAAGTCTTTATTCAGCCTTACATACTATGTTACTATGTTACCTCAGCAGCCAGCGTCTTCCACTGGAGGAGGTGTCAGCCACTGTAGAGTGTGATGGGGATTTCTGTTCTCTATCAGACAGACACCTCTCAGGAGAACAGACTGGCAGTAGCAGGAGGGCTGCCAGCAGACCTACAACTTCCCTGGGACAGACTTTCTCGTGAGCATATACAGAATATACGTATATGCTACAAAAAGGGGTAAATGACAGTAGGATGTGAAATCTATCTGAAAGGTTTTTAAGGCGCTACAGCAACAGCTTGTATTAAACAAACCAGAGAAGTAAAATTGTCAAACCATCGTCTAATATGTATGTGAACAGGGTAATATAGAATCAAGAGATTTATAAAAACAATGTTGTAATGCAATCACTTGTCTGTCTTTTACAATACTGTCTGCCTCTCATGAAGGGTTCATTTCCAGCAGACACTGTGCTGTGTGCTTTGCTGCACTTCTTTAACGTATGCAAGAGGGGCTGAAAAGTCAATATTTTCAGTTCCATTGCCACTAAATGTTTTCATGCATTTCCCTCCCCCACATATTTTATTGAATAAATAAAGTACTTGCATTCCAACTATTACAGACTTGCATCAGCGTGCAACACTGGGTATGTTTTTTCTATGCCCATTTGATGGAGACAACAGATGTATTTTGTGTCTGTCAGTCTAAATATGACTGGTTTGTTATCATCCCAACCTATATATTGTTAGGGATTTATTCACTAAAACTCTTCTATCTAGCTCACTTTGGAGACTTCTTCACTTCGTACTCCCTACATTTTGGATTGCTCCAGGGGTTTATGTATTAAGTGGGTCAATTTTTTCCTCCTTTGAAATGTCAAGCATTTAAAAAGGAGATTATTTTTTTGTTCTGAGTGTAACTAGAGGTTTGACGTAAGAGAGCTCATCAAGCAGATGTGGAAATCCTGCAAATCCTGCAGATGTGGAGGTCAAGTTTGAAAGTGTGTTCTATGCTGCAATGAATAAGCCCCTCATATGGAATAAAGGGACACATTCATTGATGCTTGGAATTCTTAGGAATCATTCATAAGTACAGTTTGCCTTAGTATACATATTCAGGAAGCTTGGATTGATTTCCTTTTGGAATGGCCTTTAAGAGATACACATGTACACAGGTAACACATTTAAGCAACAATAAAAAAAAAATGTAATGATTAGTCTTGCATTTCACATACCATGTTTAAAAAGTTTTTCTATTAGGTTTAGTTGTTTTACATTTGTGTTCCAACAAAATCAAGGTGACATTTTTTATGGTCCCCTTCATCCCCTTTCCCTTCATCTAGGATAACATAAGGAAACAACCCTAGCTTGTCCAGTGTGCACTGAATAAATAGGGTCTGGCACCCCTTAAACAGCAGCCTGGGGACCTCTTTACTGAAAAAATACATGGTTTATAAGGGAGCATCTGTATGATCTTATTTGTTTTATCCATATAAAAAAGAAATTGAATCTGTTAAATAACTCTGTTGCTGGTAGACCTATTAATAATAAGGTTTTAAATTACTGCATAAGTGTTAATGTATTTTTGTTCTTCTTTAAACAAAGGGCCAAACTGCAGGACCCATCCCACTGATCTGCTATTCATCATAGACAGCTCGCGTAGTGTGAGACCATCTGAATTTGAACAAGCCAAGAATTTCCTGAACCAGGTTGTCGAGTCCTTGGATGTCGGTATAAATGCCACAAGAGTGGGTCTAATCAATTATGCTAGTTCTGTCAAAAATGAATTCTCCCTTAAAACCCACAAAACGAAGGCTGCTTTGCTTCAAGCAGTCAAAAAAGTCCAACCACTGTCCACCGGAACAATGACAGGTCTTGCCATACAATACGCCATCAACCAAGCATTCACTGAGAGTGAGGGAGCACGTCTTAAATCAGCAGGCATCAGGAGGGTAAGCAATGAATAGCTATCTACTAATGTATTTCTGCTGCTTTTTTTCCCCAGGTATATGCCAGTTATTGTTCTCTTTATCTGAGTTTGCAGAGCAGCAGATTTCTTTCTCAGCCCTTTATCTAATTTACACTTTTCATTTCTAAACTAGAGCATGGTAGAGCTGCTATGCCTTCTCCTCCATTCTCCCATGCTATATTTCTGCCTCCTACCAACCTTTAGGTGGGTTTTCCCAACCCTTTCCTCTTATCAAGTACCAGTTTTACTCTCTAATTATCTCAAGCACCACTTGGGTGGTAAGTATGGGTTGGCACTCGGTTAAACTGTGTTAGATATGCACAAAACATCTATTTAAAGTGCACTGTTTGGAGCAGTTTTGTATGTGTAGAGAAGATCAGCATTGGTTAAGGTATGGATGGTAGCACATCAGGTTGGAGTACGAGTCAGTCTGCAGCCTCACCATATTTCACCTGATCAAATCACATACCACTGGTTGGGAACCCCTGTCTAAGGAGTGTAAAAGGAAGTTTATACAGACATATGATTTCAGCTGTGGAGAATTTACTTGGCTTGGTGATAGGTCTTCTTTAACCATAAATTCGCGTAAAAGCCAAAAATGTATGTATAGAAAAAAATATATATGCCTAATGCAATAAAGTGCCCCTATACAAGGTTAGGTGCAGAGGGAAAGCCTTTTGCTGCATCTAACAGCCCCCAGAGGACTTTTTTCCAGTAGAGGCTCCATCACTTGAGGTGCACGAAACAGTGGCAAAGGCTTCCCACAGGTAGCAATGTTTGAAAAAAAAGCTGAGCTCTTTTTGGGGGCTAGCGTGGTGGAAACTTTTCAGGGAGGGTGTGAAGTCCACTTTAACCTTAAATTGCTGTTTTGTCTATATTATTTATGCATATTACAGTCTACCTACTTCTGATATGATAATGTTACACATTTTCTTTTACTTAGAGGCTGATTCATTAATAGCGACAGATAGCGAATGTTGAGCAACTGTAGCGGTATTTTGACAGCGACCGTTAGTAGTTGCTGTGCTTGGCCATTGTTCGGTGGATGATAGCGACTCAGTCGGTGTGCCGTAATGTTGAATACAAGATGCTGAGTCACTATTTGACAGGTTTGCTGTTGTATGGGAGCGCATGATAGCGACTGGACATAGCGACCGGCACCCATCATATTCATTAAAAAATCAGCCTTAAAAATTCCTAGCGCTGTGAAATGCATGTTTAAATCCCAGAGCGCAGTAGGCGATGTGTTAAAAGTAGTTTTTTAACCCCCTAACCACCCAAAAAAAAAAAATGGAATGATTTTGAAATAATATTCAAAACTGAATAGTTTAAAATCAGACCTGTAATATCAATTCTGCCAAAAAAAAAAAAAAATTTTTAAATCCCCAAAAAATACATTTTCAAAGGAAGAAGTGTTCACAGATTTTTTTTGGAAATTTGAAAAAAAAAATATATTAAAAAATAATTATCAATTAAAATACATTCTGCCATTGAAATACATTGGAGAGCGCCAGGTAGCGAGAGGTCATCATAACTGTCGCTGTTCAAGGATGTTCGCTGGCGCTGTGGGATGAGGCTGGGATAATGATGAATGAGTTGCTAGGTGGCGCTATCTCAGTCGCTAAGCAGTATCGGATTGATAAATGTGTGATTGTGGAGGGGAGCCGGCGTTCTAGTTGCGGTACCTGGCTTTACTGGCCGGCTCCCCAGCCACTATCTGTCGCTATCTGTCCCTTTTCCTTGATAAATAAGGCCCTTAGAAGCTGTGGCAGAACCATATATTTTAACTTCTTTAATCTGTTTTTCAAATATACATCCCATTTAATAGTGTGCCCATAAACAGCACATTTAGTACAGTATCCTCTAAATGTGCATTGTGCAATCCGAGTGTAAAGAAAGGGTGCTGATAGGCAAAAGATCTAATTTTTCATTTCCAAATGATCAAATCCTGAAATGACTATTTTTCTCTCAGCATGCGGAATCACTTAGCTCCCCATTGAGAGGGTATAGCTGAAACAAATTATATCTTCACACACATACACAACGGAGAAAAATTGGAATGAGGTGAAGTGATTTCTATAACACTGCTACACCAAAGCGTTCACTTACATAATCCATACACAGCAGGACTGACACTTGATGTTGCTGACATTCTTGTATTGCTCAGCTCAGAGGATGGCAAGCTAACAATGATGACTTTTCGGTGTGTACATGATTGTGGTATCTAGAAATGAAGCAATACTAGTTTATGTGTGTGACATTTGCACATATCGGAAACACATAATGCAGTTTTGTGCACTTCTTTGTGTTTCATTGCATTTGATATTTCCCCAATGTTCATTTAAGGAATGCAGCTTAGATAAAGCTTACAAGGAGACTGGTCACAGTTATTATCGGCCAGAAGTACCTGGGCATGAGAAAGGCCTCTTTTCAGGTGTAGTATAACTAGCTCAGGGAACACACAAACCTTTGTGAAGTACTACTGTAGTTGGAATTAAATCACAAGAGTTAAAATACATAGGTGTTAATCGCGTCATACAACCATGTCTGTGTGATACCTATAGAGTTAGCGTTCATTTTTTAACTGTGACAGGATTCATGAATCTCTGGATTTCAGCCTAAAGCAGACTTTTCATTCAAAAACCAGAGCACCTCTATTAAAATTAAACATTCTGCAAACCATAAATAAAACACATGATCGATCCAAGCAGACGAATAACAAAAAACTGTTACAAGGCGCGTGTAGCAGGGTGTAATGATACAAATAGGATATGGAGGACAAAAAAACTAGATGGTGTTTCAATAAATAGGATAGTGAGAGAAAACTTAGAGGTAGTGGGGAAAAATAGGGTGTAGTGGGGGAGAAATGGGTTTTAGCGTGGTGAAGGGGGTGAAAATGAGGTGTAGTGGGAAATAATAGGGTGCAGGGGGCAAAATGTGGTGCAGGACTGAAAAATAAGGTAAAGTGTTTTGTGTGGGGGTGGGGTATAGTGTGGTGTATTTGTTGAAAAATGAAAAAATGGGTTGTAGTCAAATTAGGTATAGTGGAATGTTATCTGGGGAAAACTTTTGTATATTGTGTGATAAATTGGATTCGATGTGTAAAAAATGGGGTGTAGTGTGGAAAAAAGGCACCAATGTACCACTAATGGTAGTTTCTTGCAGCAGCCAAGGTCTTGTATGTACGGAGGTATCAGCATTTAGAGTAATATAACTGTCTGCTACATTGTAAAAAGCAAGCCAGCGCCCTACTGTGTTACACTTTAAACAGCCAGGTGTGTGGCTGCTGTTACAATGTAACAATGTATGAGCCCTGTTTTGTTACATTGTTTAGCAGCCAGATGCCCTGTTATTACAATGTAATCCGCTTCACAGCTTACTGTGATGTGTGAGTGATCTCTCCATTGTGCTGCTGATAGATTATTCTTAAAAATGCTGCGCCTGTAAATTTGTATTTCTTTAAAGGGGGAGGCATCTTATTTGTAACTACTACAAACCTACCAACTAAAACCAGGAGATAGTGAGAATATGGTGTATGGCGCAAACCTAAAGCTGCACAAAAGCACCATGGCTGGCCCTGGAGTCTAAAAGACTCCAGACATGGCTAGCTATCCTGCCCCAAGGAATTCTAAACCAGGATGTCCCACTGTGTAAAACCCCTGGGGGTCACCAGTAAACTCACCTTTACTGATGGCACCCAAAGTGCAATTTTTGCCAGTGACTTTATCCCCCGCATCCCTGTAGCTATGGCACAAATCCTATGCCCAGCCATTCAGATAGATTGGGGGCAGAAGTACTCCAAATTGAACAGAGAACCCAGGGTTGTGGCCAGCATGCTGGTCATGTCACCTGGCACTTTTGAGATTAGACAGTTGGTGATCTTACAAGCGTAGCCTTGGCGGGGGAACTACCCTTTTTTTTTTTTAAACCCAGCCAATGCCGAGCCCCCTTCATCATCCAAGGTAAAGGTACTCGGGGGGGGGGGCATGGGGGTTGGGGTTTGTTCTGCTTTAATATTCTGCTCTACCACTCATGCTAAAGTAGGTAGAGGAGGTTTACTATCTGTACAGGAGACAGTTTCCTGCTTCTAAGTGCTGCTTGAACTATGGAATCTTAAATAATTACATGATATTAGCAACTAAAAAGCAAGATTGGTGCAAAATTACATTGTCATAAAGGTTGCTCTCCAAAATGATCTTGGGTTCAGATCTAATGCTTCACTGGACCAATGTCAACAATTCTAAAAAATTTGCAATTGGTAAAAGAATAAGGGATTAAAAACAATTGTCCACATTGTGAGTGGAAGGTAAAAAAACACCCTCCTAATAATAGAAGGTGCTTGATTTTAGCTATAGTTTCTTGTGTGCTACCAAAATGACCAACAGGGTTGTTTTTTACCGCAACGTACAACCTCTTGATTTGGAATACACGCCTGTTTAATTTCCATATGCTTAAATCAGGCACTAGCTCTACCATACATTTTGCATCCATGCATTCCATCACTATCAGAAAGCAATAGGGTTTGCTGGGTGACAATGAAGGAGGGAGCAGTGGAGTACTAATGCCCAGTTGTGGGGGTACATAGCAGACATGCTAAGCTGAAATGCCCCAAGGTGGGAGATAACTCTTCAGCCACCCCTCTCATCTGATTTAAGCGAATAATAAAACAACTCACCTTTACTATCCTCCCCTCATGCTGGAAGGGGATTAGGCTCTGCATGACAGCAGTAGACTTGAGTGACAGTTGAACTTCAGTGAGCAGTACAGTCACACACTGGTGCATGGGATTGGGTGAATGACCTGTCACTTAAAAACTGACCAACAGCTTGGCACAGTTGGAAAAGAAAGGTAGCGGTCATTTTAGAGCTTCCTCTCCCAGCATCTTAGCCAAGCTGCTGCCTGGATTCAACTGACATAACTGACAATGCACAGTAACAGGAAGCCCAGCAGCACATCCTGTTTGGAAGTGGCCTGCAAATGCATAAGCTGCCATTTTGTTTCTAAAATGCTAGAAAAAAGTAAATTAAAAATTATATAAAAAATGTGCAGAAATCTAAATTGCTTGGAGGAGGGATGCATATGCGCACTGTTTGTTGTGTCTGTCTGGTTTAAGTCATGTCCAAATTGGGCTTAACACAGGGAGGCAGTAGGAGTGGTTGAGTGTTTGGACTTCCCATTATAGTCTAAGATGGTAATAACTTTAAAAGTGACTATTTTTCTTAAAATCGAAATAGATATGTCTTGTTCTGACTGCAATGTAAACACATTTCTATAAAAAAAAATAATAATAATTATAGTATAATTGGTTTCATCGACATCATCCTTATTTGTCATTGAAGGTTTTAAGGGCAAAGATTACAACATTTTTAGCCACTAGTATATGACTCTCACTTATAGCATTAATCATAATTGATTTTATGGTGAGGGACTTTATGTGGTATTTGCCTCAACGTCACCATTAGGTCAGAAAATAAATCTGCAAGTGAAGTGGTATAACACGCGTCCCTAAACTGTCTTTTTTTTAATAATGTCCTTGTATTTTAGGCAGCTATTGTGGTAACTGATGGACGGCCTCAAGACGGTGTGAAGGATGTCTCTGCTAGAGCTCGAGAAAGTGGTATTGAACTTTTTGCCATTGGTGTTGGACGTGTTGATATGAACACCCTCCGTCAGATTGCCAGCGAGCCTTTAGATGAACATGTTGACTATGTGGAGAGCTACAGCGTGATTGAGAAGCTTAGCAAGAAATTCCAGGAGGCATTTTGTGGTAGGCTAACCCACGTTTTATAGCTGATTTCCTTCTGCTTTCCTTTTGCAGTATGTTCAAAGTCTTGACATGGCGTGTTCTTATCTTCTCATCTTTGTTACTTAGAAACGGCTGACCTCTGTTCAACTGGAGATCATGACTGTGAACAAATCTGTGTCAGCACCCCTGGGTCATACACCTGTGCCTGCAGGGATGGATTCACATTAAATGAAGATGGCAAAACATGCAACTGTAAGAAGCAAAAATTAAAAACTTTAGGCGCAATATAATGATTTTTTTTTTCAAGTTTAAGATCTGCCCTGCTTTTTGCCATATTTTAATATCTGTGTCTTTTTTTGCTTAGCCTGTGGAGCATCAGCTATTGATCTCGTGTTTTTAATTGATGGTTCCAAAAGTGTGCGCCCTGAAAACTTCGAACTTGTCAAACAGTTCATTAATCAGGTTGTAGAGTCCGTAGATGTTGGAGACAAAAGGGCACATGTCGGTGTAGTTCAGTACTCCAGCTCTGTGAGACAGGAGTTCCCCTTGGGAAGATATACCAGTAAGAAAGATATTAAGTCTGCAGTGAAAAAAATGGCTTACATGGAAAAAGGTACCATGACTGGCCAAGCCCTTCAGTACCTAATTGACAACACCTTTGCCATCTCTAATGGAGGAAGACCAGGTGTACCCAAAGTTGGCATTGTCTTCACCGATGGTCGATCCCAGGACTACATCAATGATGCTGCTTTCAAGGCCAAAGAGCTAGGTAAGAGAATTGAAAACGTTCCAAAAAATTACAACACCTATTTATATTTATATATATATTTGCAACATTACACAACTTGCTAGCCAAATGGCGAAGGGTATAATATCAAAGAGCAAAAAGAAAGATAGGATGTGCTCATCCAGTCAATATATAGCAGTAAAGAGGTGCTAGAGGGGTGTGACCACACACTAAGCAAAAAAGAAAGTTAACCCTCTGCACACTCATACTATTGAAAAACCTAGCTAACACTTGTTAAGAACATGGACTGTTAGTTAACATAGATTGCAATGAATGTAAAAGCGAGGTAGCCGCATCAAGGCCGTCCAATTTGTACCCCGTCCCTAACATTACTAAGTTTAAAAGTTTGTGCAGACATTGCTACTTCCTTACTTGTGTGTGCACAAGCAATGCAATACATGAATCAGCCTGTCTAAAGACATTACAATAACTTAACTTGCTTGCACACACACAATGAAAATGCTTTACTTGCCTGCACAGTGTTACAGTTCAAAAAGGGGGTATTTCAGGTAGAGGCCAATTGGACTCCCTGTTACACTGGGAGAGCAACAATCCAGCAGATCTGGCCACTGACCTGCAAATGCAACAGCAAAAAGAAAGATAGGATGTGCTCATCCAGTCAATATATAGCAGTAAAGAGGTGCTAGAGGGGTGTGACCACACACTAAGCAAAAAAGAAAGTTAACCCTCTGCTTTACTTGCCTGTACAGTGTGCACACACAAGTAAAGAAGTAGCAATGTCTGCACAAACTTTTAAACTTAGTAATGTTAGGGACGGGGTACAAATTGGATGGCCTTAACGAGGCTACCTCGCTTTTACATTCTTTGCAATCTATGTTAACTAACAGTCCATGTTCTTAACAAGTGTTAGCTATGTTTTTCAATAGTATGAGTGTGCAGAGGGTTAACTTTTTATAATATCAAAGAGCAAAAATTAGCTTCTCATTAATGTATGGGTAACTAAAACACATTTCTAATGGAGAACTAATGATAGGATCATCAATAAATCCAAACATATGTTTATCCCCGTTCACACCAACAAATCCTACATGCTGTATATAAAAGGTATATATTTATATGCTGAGCTGTCTGTTTAGTTTACACATGCTGGTGCTAGGGACAGAGCCATATGTGGCCTTCAGGGCAGCACCACTGAACTAATAACACCACTTGAAAAAACATATAACATATCTTGATATCTTTGTGAAAAAGATAGCAAAGTAACACAAACAATGTTGATGAGTAAATGCCTACTCTTGTTCAAGCTTTATATACTTAGAGCACATCTCAAGCACTTGCAATCCCTGCAATGTGACTCGCAGTCTATCTGCTAGACTTGATTGGAGGTCTGGCCTACTGTCCTGGTGCTCAGGACTAGTTAATAGTTACAGCTTTGCATGGGCTTAATCGAGGCAGGTAGAGAAGGATTTTGGCTTACTTGTCTTAGCAGCATCCCAGACTGGTAACTAGGTGTCATATGGCACTCATATCAAATTCCTGGGAAGTGAAGAGCATGGTAGCTTGCAAACTATGTGTACTATGTGACTCCTGGCTATCACTGTTAAATGTCGTGCTCATGGAAGTAAAAAACGGGGACCCGTTACGGAATTAAATTTAATGCTAGACATTACAATAATAACTAGACTGTGAAGCCTACAAGTAACAAACAATTATTCCAATGCTCTGCAGGCTACAAAATGTATGCTGTTGGTGTGGGCAATGCTGTGGAAGATGAACTTAGGATGATTGCCTCAGAGCCTGTGGCCGAACACTATTTCTACTCTGCTGATTTTAAAGCCATGAAAGAAATTGGCAAGAAGCTTCAAATGAAGATATGTGTTGGTAAGTGAAAAAAACAGCTTTAACAATAGATTAACTAATATGATGACTATGCTTAAGCATCAATAATATTTCCCTTTCAATAAACAGAAGAGAACCCCTGTGAATGTGAGGCAATTGTGAAGTTCCAGACAAAAGTGGATGAGCTCATCCAGGCATTAACAAGAAAAAATATCCTTTTTCTTTTATGATACGAAAACATTAGGCACAATACCATGATTATTTTTAAAATAATCATTTTTTTTTGCTTAGCCTGTGTAGCATCAGCTATTGATCTTGTGTTTTTAATTGATGGTTCCAAAAGTGTGCGCCCTGAAAACTTCAAACTTGTTAAACAGTTCATCAATCAGGTTGCAGAGTCTGTAGATGTTGGAGACAAAAGGGCACGTGTCGGTGTAGTTCAGTAGTCCAGCTCTGTGAGACAGGAGTTTCCCCATGGGAAGATATACGCAGCTTACAGGGGGTTAATGTGCGGAAGTGGCATTCAGGATGTATGGGCCGGACCAGCACCTATTAGCTGAAAATGGATGCTGGTTCAATTTATGTGGATGGGAAGTGGACAGGAATCCAGTCACTCTGGTGGTGCTTAGACCCCCACTCTATCTATTGGTGCTGTCAGTGCTAGTGAACACGGCAAGCAACGGTGGTCCCATAGCTGTCTGTGACCACATCAGAGTATGCCCAAGACTTATAAGGCTGCGTCAAGACACATCCTTGGTAGCTCAACCATGAACCAGAAACTGAAGCAAAGAATTCCCCTTTACTTTATTTACATGTAATTGGAGATTTTGAAATGGCTTATTTTACACTGTTAATAGGTAATGAGGCTGCTACAACTACACTCCTTCTGACAGTAAAGACACTGAGTGCCAGGCTGGAGCGCTACTAGTTCCTGTACAAGTTCAGACACCAAAAGAATGTCGGCATCTTCCTAAAATCATGAAATGTATTTAAAAACATAAAAAACATTCATGTAATGTAAAATCCTTGCATACAAAATGTAAGAGCTGCAGTCACAGATCAGGACCTGTGCAAGTAATGTTCGTTATCCTACATGTTTCGTACGTCAAGGTTCTTAATCATAGATTATTATTTTACACTGTTCCCAAGGTGGGTGGAAGTTAGTGTTTGCCTGGGCAGGGACAAGAAATGGCTGGTGGCATCAGGGGATAACAATGGTGCTTTATGAACTCTATTCCAAGCAGGAATAGGCAGACCCCCTATGCTGGAGTTATGCATGTACTTGCATGTACTGTCCTGATGGTTGCCCTGAACTCATCAGCAGTAGCATACTTAGCTTTTCATAGCTTTTCTTTCCTCTGGCCTTGTTTAACCATTTCATTTGAACACACAGCCCTGGCCGAAGACATTTTGAAATATAAAAGACCACCAATGGGGTTGCAGGGTTCAGTTAATTTGTGCTACTGAACAATTTAGGTTAATCTGCTTGATGGACTGCAACAAATCAACAGGAAGACAGGGCTCAAACCACGCCTTCACCCACCACCGCTGGAGGACCTCCCCTGGACCTAGATGGACTACAGGGGCAAGCGTGGACAAGCACCGTCGGCACCCTTAGGAGAAAGGCATGATAGGAGAGGTTTTTTATTACATTTCAGGGACAAATTCGATTAGCATGAATCACAATAAATCCAAATACATTTTCCTTGAAATTTTGAGTGAATTCTGATTTGGATTAATTGGGTCGCTCATCTCTAGCTGTAAACCCTAGAGCAGTCATTAGAATAGGAGAGCTCTACATTGTCAATATAGATCAATTCAGTGTTATCAGAACAAATACTTGTAATGTTGCTTCAAACACTACTAGTGTCAGCTAATAAAGGGGTTGATGTGATTCATATTCAAAATGGCTTCAGCAATGTTACACTGCAACTTCCCCAAAATCGTATTTCACAATAATTAAGTTAAGTAAGTCTAATAAAAAAGCAAGCAGAGGAATGGGCAGTACTGAAAAGAAGGAGCTTGATAGGTATGCCGTACTGCTACAATTGCTGAAGACTGAACCTCCATGTAGCAGATATGCTGTCGATGATGATAACAAGTTGCAACTGAAGGTAAAAAGCAATGTGGACTATAATAGTTCAGCGAGCATGAATGTATGTTTACTGGTTTCTAACTGCCTTGCCTATATTAAAATCTAACAAAGATGATCACAATTGGACAACCCAATGTCAACTAATAGCTACTAAAAGAAAATTCCATTCTGTGA
This sequence comes from Gastrophryne carolinensis, assembly GCA_027917425.1. Classification (NCBI taxonomy): domain Eukaryota; kingdom Metazoa; phylum Chordata; class Amphibia; order Anura; family Microhylidae; genus Gastrophryne; species Gastrophryne carolinensis. The sequence continues at coordinate 296,987,273 of CM051236.1, forward strand.
TAATAACAAAATGTAATTTTGTTTTCTTAGCTTTGGTTGTCTTGATAATACCAGCTATTGCTCCCCAGGAAAACCAAAGTTTGCAAAGCAAAGTGGTGCAGAAAGTCCAGCATAGGTTATACCAGTCCAGCAAAGAAAGGTTAAAACTTTTACTCCATTCAATTTAAAACCAGATTGCTCACATGGGGACTGGCCCTCCCATCCTCCGACTCAAAAAGCTTGGCTTTTTGGGTCAGGGGATAAGATGACCGGTCCTCACATCCCTGCCTAAGCTGATTTTAAATTGAATATAGTAAAAGTTATGTTTTTAACCTTTGTTGCTGGACTGCTATAACGTGTGCTAGACTTTCTGAACTACCTCCAGAATCGAACTATTCTTACTACTATGTCAGAATTTTGAAAGGCACATCCATGTATTATTTAATTGTAGGTATACTATGCAAATTATATTTTGCACTATATGGCTGAACTTCCTTAACTCCTGCCTTACTTGAAGCTGTGTCCAAGAGACTGACTGCGCTGGAGAATAAAATCACAGTGTGAAGAACCCCTAATCTCTTCATTTATTATGGTCAAGGATCCAACCCAAGGCTCCCAAATCTATATTTTTCAGACCAAAGATCAAGTCCTATGCTGTACCCAACAAAAAGAAAGGCCTGAACAAACCAAGGATACAATATGGATACACATTAAAGGGTGCTGGTGAGATTAAAGGGATTTACCATCTCCATTGCCCCAGAGATGTCTCCGGTGAAAAAAAAGGGGCAAACTACATCCTGTGATATATGTACTATGCAAAGACCAAGTGCTTAGCATGTAACTGTAAAATAAAAAAATCTAAAAATTGTATTCAGGCAATGAAATATGCAATAAGCTTTGGAAGCAAATATTAGGATACAGAACAAGCCAGAAGTGGGAAGCACAACACCATATTGCCAGTTTAATATAGTTTTGTTGTTCACATTAAGGGAGATTTAAATGGTAGAAGCAGGCCATCAGTAATTCCTCAATACAGCCATATTTAAATTTATAAGAAAAACGTATACTTTGTTTACTGTTTTTCTATGGGATATAATATATATATATATATATATATATATATATATATATATATATATATATTCAAATGCCTTAGAAAATATGTAGTGTACCATCCTGAGTTTGTAGATATTATTGCAGGAAATGTATTTTACAGAATATATAATATCCAACCAAAAATTACCAGTTTTGATATATACACTATTGGTTGGAAGAAAAGCTTTAGAAGACCTGTATGCCTTTTTTTAAAGCACAATGGAGAAATGCTATATTTTAAAACATGCACAGAGAAGCAGTCTCCTTGCCTTCAGCATACATATATATATACATATATATATATATATATATATATACTGCCACATACTCCGTACTGCATTATATTATAAGATGCCTTAATACAGCTCTATTTTTATTCATCCTCTAAGTGAAAAATCTATGCAGGGGCATGAAAGACTGCACCTTATTTATGACATCACATTGTTTAATGTGATAGAACAGTTCCTCAATCAATATATTTATAAATAGATTTAAACACATATGCATATGTGTGTTTTTGAACCTATATTTTAGATTGTGTCTAAAAAAAGAATATTTGCTTCCCCCAATTATTAAAATGTTAATATATAAAATGTATATATAATATAAATATTCAGTGTTTTGTTTTGTAAACGTCCACTGTCTTTTCTTTGTAAATCATACTTTCTGCTTGACAAGATGAATTAATTTAAAATGAGGTCACTGCCAAAATAAAATTAAAATAATGTCCAATGTGTCTAATTTCTTTATGCATTTTGTATAGGTAACTCAATGCCAATAAAAAAGAAGAAACATTGGCTATTTAAACTCGTGCTGTCCCCTGTATAATGGCACGGGTATGTTTGTAAATGCACATCTATACACACATCTAAAAAGCAATACAATTAAGAGCAGTACAGTACTGTACATGCATCATCCATTACTTAAGGTGGCGCCTGGCACATGTGGCCCACATTGCAATCAATTGCAGCTCCCAGCACCCCTAGAGAGTTGAAGGGCTAAGCTTGCCAGTGCAAGCAGCTGGTCAATAGAAGGCAGTGCATCACTAATTACCAAAGCAACAGGTGAGGCAACAGTAAACTTCTCTTTAGAGATAGATGACACCCATGAGCTACTGGTGTATTGTTTGTGTTGGGTGTGCCTAGAGATGCCTATGTAGACTGCTCTCTGCTTACTTATTCCCATGTCACCTCTGCTTTCCTCTACCCTCCTTACTTGTGCTTACTCCACCTCTGTTTACCACTGCCAACCTCAACCCACCTCTTCCGATCTAACCTCTTCCCCACTTGTCTCATCCATACTCTGCTCACCTCATCTTTTCCAAACCTTGCTGGCCTCTTCCCATCAACCCTTTTTTCTGGCTCTCCTCTGCCCACCTCTGTTTCTTCTCACTAAATCTCTGCTCACCTCTGCCTAACTCTACCCTCCTCCAATGCTCACCTTTCCCCACATCTGCTAATCTCACCCCTGACCCCCTCACACCTTTTCCCACCTCAACTCTGCTCTTCTCTGCCCACCTCTGCTTACCTCCGTCCAACTAATCACTTTCTGCCTCAACTCTCCCTGCTTAACCTCTGCTCACGTCAGCACAGCTCACCTCATCCCTGCCCACCACACCTGTTTTTGGCATACCTCTTCCCGTCTCACCTTTGTCCACCTCACCTCTTCCTGTCTCACCTCTGCCCACCACCCTATGCTCACCTCTTACTGACTCACTTCTTCTTTGCTTACCTTACTTATTCCCACTTCTTTCTGTGTCACCTCTGCTTGCCTTTGCAAAAGTGTACATAAAGGCATATGCAATGGTTAAAGCTTGCCTGCAGTAAACTTACATTTTATTGCAGCCCCTTGAAGTGGAACATTAAGTTGATGTGGCCCTTAGACCAAAAAATATTGTACACGCCTACATTAAGAGGGCAGTGCAGGCAACAGAAATAATAAGCCTGTCCCATGTGCCTCTCCACCATTTCATGCAGCACAGGACAGAAGCCATAGAAGGGCTGAAACATATGCCCTTCTTCCAATATTATTTTTCCAGGACCATGCAAAAAAGGGGTTTAACAGCCACTCTGTCCCTTTGTGCACCCAGCGATACCTAGCACAACAACCCACAGTGGTCCAGCAGCAGAGCATGCTCAAGACTTCTAAAGCTGAGCCATGGCACACCCTTGCCAGCTCAGCAATGACTAAAGAAACTGAAGGAAAGAAAGCAGCCTTGCTTAACATTTTAAGGTACTTTGAATGGCTTTCTTACACTGTTCACAGGAGGGATAAAGGGGTAAGGAAGTTAGTCTGTGCCTAGACAGGGAATTTATAAAATTACAATATGGTAATGCTTCCTGTAGGGGTGGTTTCTACCATTTGAGGTTTCCTAAAGGATCTTACAGATCAGTGATGGGACAATTGTTCATCTTCAAACCATTTACATTACAATGTCAGTGGCCAACTAGCCAACTAGCTTAATCGGCTAGGGGCCAAAGCCTATTCCATTAAAAATGTGGAATGATGAAAAAAATCCTGCAGTATAAGTCTACACCAATAAGCAACTTACCCACAGAGACTAGATGACTACAAAAACTGCTTCTAAATCTCAAATCCATCACAGGCAATATAATCTTTCCTCGTTCCTGTCTGGCTGGTGCAGATCAGGGGTCTGGACCCCGCAAAGGGAGAGGGTAAATCAAAAAGGGGACTCATTTGGGTACGCTTTCGAACACACCAAGTAAGTGGACTTACACTTACGTTAATCTGTTTTGCAATAATAGTGCTGTATGGAGGCAGAGCTCTTGTCTGGCTGGTGTGACTAAACCCTTGACAATACATTGTGATAATGGCATACATAAAGATATAATGAATGATAGGGCAACATGTACATGTAAGTACCTACTACCCATGTGCAGAGTAATTTTACCTCAAATGTGATCTTGGCTAATATATTGAGATGTATTTGATGCTTTATATTTCAGTAATGATATGAAGTGTTGAGAAAGCAAGTAAGGCGAAACATGTCCACCTGTTTATATTGGAAAAACCCGCGCTTAAACCTTATCAATAAAAGATTTCAAAAAGTTAGGTACAATGCTCAACGTGTGTAGACCTATTATCCCTCTAGGTTGCATAAACATATGAAAATAAATAAACACAGAGCAAACTTATAACAATCGTGGTTAAAGTCCAAGGCAATAGATCATCCACTCTCTGTTCTCTAACAGTGTAATGTCAAAAGGCTTCCATCTAAGTCCAAAGTGGGTATCCCAAAATGCATGCACTGGTACTGTGCTGTTGGTAGTAGCTACTACCAACAGCACAGTACCAGTGCATGCATTTTGGGATACCCACTTTGGACTTAGATGGAAGCCTTTTGACATTACACTGTTAGAGAACAGAGAGTGGATGATCTATTGCCTTGGACTTTAACCACGATTGTTATAAGTTTGCTCTGTGTTTATTTATTTTCATATGTCCACCTGTTTACTATCCCATATTTAATTATCATTTGGAGGAAATAATATCACATCTCTATGGACATTCAAGTGCATTGCCACGAAATTGATATGTATTATATGTGCATACCAATTTATATATTTTGTATATAAATATGTATATGATATACACCTTTAGATGCGAGTCACTTTTTTATGCAAAAGAGTGTGGTGTTTTGGGGTATAAAGGAAATGATTCTTCTTTCTTTTAAAACTTGTTTAAATAAATTATTTTTAACAGTTAAAATAGTTTTTGTGAGTTCACAGTGTGTTTGGGGAAATAGGGAGCGAGCCAGGCTGCCGCAGCTGTTTTCTGTTCTTGGTTACATGTACCAACACTGATTAGAGATATGGATTTTTGGGAGGGAAACACTCTCACCAGTGAATGAGATCCTTTTGACCAATATCTCACCAGGTGTAATTTTTCTCTGTTTGTTGCCTATATAGAGCCAGATTTTCAAAGTGCACCCATTTCTGCTTCCATCCATTGTGGGATTTCCACCCAGCTCACAGAAACAGAAGCCAGCAGATAATGTCGTAATGCAGTGAACATCTGTATGGTGCTGTATTTGGCAGCAGGGTCAAGGTTTCTGGCCAACGTTTCTTGAGCTTTTCTAGTTTTTCGAGGTTCTTAATGATAAGTTAGACCTCAACTTCCAATAACTACCTACAACTTAAAAATACTAGTAATACAATGCCCAAAACCTTGTTTTTATGAATGCCTAAAAGGCGTACATCATAAAAAGGCACTATGTTCTTTTAAAAGCATATGGTCTATTGTTGCTCACATTGTTATACCAATATTGAAGAGACACAACCAAATTTACTGGTAAAACTTGAATAATAAATAATAAGAGTGTTCCAGATCATCACTTCTGATGGTTACAAGGATATACCCATAGGAAATTGTGAATTATTTTACATCAGTACCACATAAGTACAGATTTCACATGGTGCCATGTGTTCAAAATTGCAGATTGTGTGGAGGGTATGGATCACACTGTATCTTGAAAAGTCTGGTAGAATGTCTTTTCTGTGTTAAACTTATTCAGTCTAATGAAGAATTCTACACACAAATGCTTGAATTTGTATTCGTCTTGGCAATGCCTTTCAGAGATCTATAGTTACTGTGTAAGCACATAGTAGTGAATGGAAGGAAGAGAGTCACTACAGTCACTACTGCTTTTAGTCAAGGGTTCTTCCCTAAGATCATAGCAGGAGTAGCAGGGGAAAGCCAGACAGGGTATAGCGATTCTGCCCACTGACCAAGAATGATAGATAATACAGTTATTCTTGACTAGCAATGCCATATACCTATATTTTTTAAGACACAATTAAAATCTTAAACGTCTCTTTTGCCTACTTTACTAAAGCATAGCTTGGTCTTCCTAAGATAACTTGATACTACCTATACCACAGCAATAAACTTGATGTCTTACTATAAGGGCAAGCTGCTACATGTTTGCATATAGTTGAGCCATACCCAAGCATTTCAATTCCTAGCAGTGTCAGCTATGCTCAGAATGGCATAAATGGCATAAAGAGATCATGTGCATGGCTCTGCCTTCTGGATTACAGTGTGTAGGCTCAATATTCTTCACTAGTATGTACCATACTGCAACCTTCTGTTTAAATAAGGTTTTAAAGTGATCAAAGTGATTTAAAGTGAGTAAAATCAAAGCATAAAAAAGGCTATACTCACCTTTTATCCCATGCAACATTTGCTGTGGCAACCACCTGTGTAAAACGTACCTATATTAATAATTGGTCCCAGAAGCTGTCCAACATTTTCAAACCAACTGATAGATAGCATTAGCAATGTACCCCCTCCACACTATCATCATAATAATTGGGGTATGCAACTAACAAAAGTCGAAGTGCCAGGTACTGATCAGCATCTCTTCTGTATGACATGGTGCAGGTATAGGAGCACTTTGAGATGCATATACAGTAGAATTAAAGTGGACAAAAACCCAGGATTTTGGATATCCTGGGTTTTGGTTCTTGCCCAGGGGGCACCCTGATCGGGGATACCCCACTGTGTGAGACCCCCCCAGGTCGCCCATCTGACTCACCCATCCCTCATCTTATGGCGCATGAGCAACCTCGGATCTGTTCCCACCCCTTTGTCTCAGAGCTTGTCTAAGGTGAGCGCTGGTGGCTGCATCCCCTGCTAGCCTTTAACAGGGAGCGTGCCCGTGCTGGCCATTCCCAAATGCCTGGTGCGTGGATGCACCCTGCTAAAAGGATAGCGAGCAGGGATGTGGCCGCTGCTTGCTCATGCACCTAAGGACTGGAAAAGAAGGTGAGTTTCTGGGCAACCTGGGGGTGGGGTTCACAAAGTGGAGTATCCTGATTCTGGATTTTATAGCTACCAGGGCCTTTGGGGTGTGGGTTTTGGTCCAAACTTACTCCTGTGCCGGCAATGTAGCTGTAAACAAATAATATTTTGGTGTGTTTCCCACCATAATATTAAAAGAGCACCAAAGCCTTAGAGTCTAAAATACTCTAGAACCGGGGTAAAAGCTTGTTCTCGGACCATCTCCATTTACCTTGCATTGCCACAGCCTCCAGCTACCTATGCAGAGCAGAACACTGCTAGATAACCGCACATGCATTGTAGAATCCCAGGGTCCCAAGAAGGGTTTCACACTGTGCGGCATTCTGAATCAACATTTCTCTAAGACAAACATTAAAACTGGCAGGGCTGCCCAATCATGTTTTGACCATCTTTACCCCGTATGCCTATAACTAATGATTCTAAATGGCTTCATTTAAAATAGTCAACAAAGATGTTGTGGTTGTCCTCTAACAAAGTGGTGGAGTGTAAGGGAGAATGGAGCATACAATAGTTGCCCCTGAAAGGACAGGTGCATGCTTTTGGAGAAATGTCGACTATTGATTAATATGTAGAGTATTCCTTCATTATATTTTAACTCCCTATACTACAATTTAAAGTTAGAAATTGCTAATTAGTGGCTCACATATAATTGTATGTTTCAGGTAAGTGGCTAAGCTTTGAAAGCACACCTTTCTATTTTTTCAATGCTGACATAGACTCTTGTCCTTGTTTTACTCTTCATCAACATGAAAAGTTATATAATAATGATACTACCTACACAAGAAAATATGTAGACACGGAAAGCAATAGCGAGGAATGTTCCTTGGATAATTGATGTTCAGATTACGGTCCTAATTAAACCCAAAACATACTGAGAACACTGTACTTGTCTTAATCAAACAGTCACAGTTCGTGCACAGTGTCACAGATGAGGGCACACATGTAGCTATAAAAGTACTTACACAGAGTTATACTGAGTGCCTGTAAGGAAGAATTAAATTATAACTTAGGGAAATATTCTTTGTTACACACGACTGCCATTCTGCGCAAAACATTATAAAAGCTGGACAGATAATTATGCATTCTTTTAAGCTTTATAATGTACTATATGTGCAGGCTTGTTACAATGTCCATTATCATTTTTTAAGGTACATTAATGATTGACACCCACATAAAAGCTCAGCAAACCCAAGAGTGGACAATAAAAGCTTAGAGACTTTAGACGTTTATATTCAAGAACACTCCATTTGTCCAAGCTGATATTGTGAAATATTACAGCTTGGAATTTAAAGGTAGAGAGACAGAGCAGCGTAGCTTTTGCTATTACTTGTTAATTTGTTGATTTTTAGCGTCAATGTGATCTGCAATGTAAAACATCATCTTGTCACCATTAAAGTTGCAATTCTAAATGGACTGTCCAGGCAAAAATAAAAAAGGGCCGTAGTTTTTGCCCCATAAGACACACTTTCCCTCCCAAAAGTGGGGGGATGTTAGTGTGTCTTACAGGGCGAATGTAAAAAATAGAAGCAAACGTACATATCCATGGCTTCCATTCCGCTGTTCAGGCTACTGCAGCCACCAGAAGGCTAGGCATTGGAGAAGTGGTGGGCGAGCAGGGGGAGTGCAGGGTAACTGATCCCTGCCTGGGTTTCTTGCTCTGGGCACCGCCACTGCTCCTCGCCCACCCACTGCAGGGACCCATGTGTGTGCATGCGCCTGAGGATTAGCAACGGTAGCTGCACCCAGAACGGGGACAGTATGCAGGGATCAGTTGCCTTGACCACTGCTTCTCCATTGTCTGGTCTACCAGTGGTTGTGGCAAACTGACCAGTGGCACGTGAACGATGAGTACGTAAGTTTCCTTTTTTTCCCTCCAATGTTCGGGCGGGTGCTTGTTTCTGCCACACTGCCTATATTTGGGAATGGGGGGGATGCCATACTGCCTTTAATGGGGAATGGGAGGGGAGAAATGCCACACATTCTATAATGGGGAATGCCACACTGCTTATAATAGGAGATGGGAGAGGGGAATGCCACACTGCCTGTAATAAGGAATGGGAGGAAAATGCCCCCCTTCCTGTAATGGGGAATAGGGGAGATGTCACACTGTCTACAGTGGGAGAATGGGGGGGGATTCCACTCCCCCCTGCCTTTAATGGGGGGATTCTGCACCTTGTCTATTATTTGGTTTTTGGGAGGACAGTGGTTTAGCACAACATTTAGTTGAGAATATTTTTTCTTCTTATTTTCCTCCTTCAAATCCTAGGCGCATCTTATGGGTGGGTGCATCTTATAAAAAAAATACAGTATATATACAGTATGCGCTGTTATTTTTGTCTGTGACCTGTTCAGCTTTAAAGTGCAGCAATCACTACGGTTAGCAGCCCAATTCAGGATGCCTAACCCTCCACAGTGGCTGCATAGCCAGCATCCCTACAACTGAGACGCATTTCTGTGCCCAGCCATTCTGATGCTGAAGAGCGCCATCAACTGCAGGGAAACCAGGGCTGCAGCCACTCCCTATGACTATGCTATGTCCAAACAATGGCTTTATGCTGTACATTAGTATGCATGGCATAAAACGCTGTTTGGACGAGAGCACGCACATGCACCAACAACAGTGGAACAGTGAAAAGGTGAGTTGTGAGGGTGATCTAGGGGATGTCACACAGTGGGGCATTCCAAATCAGGATGCCCCAGTAACATCACCAGGATAGTGAAAATCCTGGCGATAGGTCCACTTTAAATTGAAGGTGCTGCTTGTCATTTCCTTTCATCCTAGCCAAACTAGAGCCAAACAATCTATTTGTAAAGTTAAAATAAATCCCCTTAAACTACAGTAATACATGTATATATCATGCTAAATGCTTTCTTAAACAAAAAAAGGAATTTAGAATAAAAGAAGTATTCCAATTTAAATACGAATATCCAAAAAGAGCCTATACTCCAAGAAGTTCAAAACATGACCATAGTGACCTTTAAACGGCTAGTACATAGAATCTACGTAGCTGCTTCTCCAACTGTTAAACACCAGCTGCGTAGCTTTTTACTTACCTGGTGTTTCCCCCAGTTTACCGCCAAAAATCCGTCCAGGATCCAGTGCCGGTGGTCTCCTTATCTCCTCTTTCGGCGGGCATCAGATTGCCGGTCTGGGTCTTCAGAGGAGCAAAGAACAGCAAACAGTGAGCCAGCTTCTGATAACTCCTTCCCCACTGCAAAGGGGGGGCTCTTATCCCGGTAAGTGCGCTGACGTCAGCACAATTGACCAGTTAAAAGGCCCTCTCTGCGGCGGGAGTAAGAGGCAAAGCCAGGGTGAGTGGCAGAAACTAGGTGCAGGCAGACGACCCCGATCCTCTGCATCACTTCCGGCTATCAGAAGCAGCGAAGGGTGATGCTGGACCACAGCAATCGGTGATGGGCTGTTAAGGGTTTAACACTTTTTAATGCTCATAGTAGTTGTATTTTATCTGAAAAGCTCATAAAGCATTTTTTTTTCAGTTTGCATACATATGTGGTAACGTTGTAATCAGTTTTAATCGGTATGAATGGGGCTTTTATTTTAAATTTTGTAGCCGATTCTGGATGCCCCGGGGGGAGGGAATCTGGCGGCCCTGGAATCTGTAAGATCTCGGTGTCCCTTGGTGCATGGTTTTTGCTCCACTTTAAAGTAGGCTGGCAGTTAGGGTTAAGTCATAAACAGCAAACAGTTATATCCAAAATTTTGGGTGACACAGGACCCCTTTTTCAAGGAAAAAGGGACCCTGCATGACCCTGAAAGCTTCAATATAACTTCTTGTGCTTTATTACTTGTAGTGCTCGCTCTTTTTGGATGAAATGGGGTACCACTGAGGCCACAGCAGCCACCTATTGAACTTTGACTATTGGTATCAAGTGTGCAGTGGTTTTTGGAGCCAGTTTAACTCTAGTAAAAGGCGTTCACAAAATGTTTGATGCCTGTTAGCTAAATGTTTTACTATTAGAGTGATATAGTATATATAGAGTATATACAGTCAGGGTCGGCTCCAGGTTTGTGGATGCCCTTGGGCAAGAGAGTCTTAGTGGGCCCCAAAAAAGTGAGTCACATAATGTCACCTTTCAGCTCAGCTGCCACAAATGGGTCTCCTGTTGATCGCCCTACAGTGCTTATTGCCTTTTTTATAGCCACCAATTGCCTCTATTGCCACCAGGCACCCTTCAGCCCTTACTGCTTGCTTTGCTGCCACTAAAGACTCCATCATTGCTGTCCCTTGTCACCTGGTGCTCGCCACCCCTATTCCATGCAACCTTCTCCATTGTTGGTGATCATCCCCTGTTGCTGAGGCCAGCCATGAGTAGGTCTGCAGACAGCATCCAGCATTCGGTGGTTCGGGTCCACTGTAAAATAATAGCATGGTCAAGTGTGAGCCTGAGTGGTCCCCTGAAGATGCCAGGGGCCCTGGCATTTGCCCAGGTTTGCCCTGTGCTGCGCTGGACCTGTATACAGTAATACTAAAAGTGCCTTGTAAAGAGCCAAGCTTTTTTTAACACATAATATTATCTTGGTGGCCTTGGAAGCAGCTGCTTGACATTGCATACTGTTAATTTAGCCTTTGGTCTACCAGTACCCCCAGATCCTTCTAAACAAGTGACTCTGACAGCTTTGCTTCACCTAGGACATATGTGGCTTGCAGATTATTAGACTCCAAGTGCATGACTTTATATTTACCTGCACTGAACTTCATTTGCCAAGTGGATGCCCAGATGCTCAAAGTGTCCACATCAGGCTGAAGCGTATGTGCATCTTCAGTGGATTGCACAATGCTACATATCTAGGTGTCATCTGAAAAAATAGAGACAGCGCCATTAATTCCATCTTCTATATCATTCATAAACAACTTAAATAATGGTGGGCCCCGCTCTGAACATTGTGGTACACTGCTTATAGCAGTTACCATTCGAAAGTATCATTAAACACAACTGTATGCACAAAGTGCTGTATTTTCTAACCCCAAAGACCTCAATTTCCCCAATAAGCATCTATGGGGTACAGTGTCAAATGCTTTTGCACAATCCAAAATACAACCCCCATCCTGGCTTCTACTCACTCCCTCATAGAAGCCAATCAGGTTAGTCTGGCAGCTTCTGTCCTTAGTAAAACTGTGCTGGTTGTCACTTATATTATTATGTATAGTCACATAATCCTATATGTAGTCCCCTCAAGCAATTTTCCAATGATGAGTGTTAAGCTTACAGGTCTGTAATTACCTGGAGAAAACCTAGAGCCCATTTAAAGTGGACCAACACCCAGGATTTTCACTATCCTGGTTGTTGGTCCACTTCAGCGGGGCATCTGAGATCAGGATGCCCCGCTGTGTGAAACCCCCCCAAAAGCCCCCAAAAACGTACCTTTTCGGCGACGGACAAGCGACGGATAAGCCGCCGCCGCTGCCTCCCGCGCGTCCCCTCTTACAGGTCGCGGGCGCGCGCAATGCTAGAGGGGCGCGCGGGAGGCGGCGGCGGCTGATCCGTCGCCGATAAGGTAAGGTTTTTTGGGGCTTTTGGGGGGGTTTCACCGCGGGGCATCCGAGATCGGGATGTCCCGCGGTGAGGGAGGTGATCGGCCCGGGAATCTTATAGATTCCCGGGCCGATCACCCCTGGGTGATGGTCCACTTTAAAATGTGCACCACATTTGCCTTGCACTGATCTCTTGGCACTATATCAGTTGTTAGTGAGTCTTTAAAGACTGAGAAGAGGCGTGAAGTAATAACTGGAGTCCTTTTAGGGCTCTTGGGTTAAGCCCATCAAGTCCAAAATATTTTGCTCACATTCAAATGATTTAGTCTTTCTTGGATGCTATCTACATTTATCCAGTTCAGAATTATGCTTGGGGTATTGCCTGCAGTGGCATCTTGCTCCTCTCCTGTGTACACAGAAATATGGAACCAATTTTAGCTGCTCCGCCTACCCATCCATGACTAATTCCCCATTATCATTAGGTAGGGCACTTACGTGTTCAGTGACATCTCTTTTCATTTATATATTCAAATAAATTATTAGGCTTGGTTTTGGTTTCTTGTGATTTTGCTGGCTTTGAGGCTTTATCAACTGCTTTATAATGTTCAAAGGTTACTGCTGAGAGGTCAGCCTTGTAATTTGTATATGTCCTTTGCTTGTTCTTTATTGCTATTGTTTAACCACAAGTGTCAGCCAAGGGATTTCATTTTAGTTGCTTATAATTAATATGCATTTTTGCAATATTGGTATTCTGAAATGATTATAAGCACTCACATTTGGCATCTGTATCCTTATTTATCAGCATATGCTTCCAGTCTATGTCCTGGAGTGCAGTATTGAACCTGGGGAAGTTGGCTTTCTTAAAATTGAGCGTTGTTGCCCTCCCAGCCAGAGTATGTTTCTTGCAGTTTATGCTGAATGCAACTATGTTCTGGTCACTGTTACCAAAGTTTTCTTGTTCACTGTTACAGTCCCTACAAGTTCCTCATCATTTGATATTTCAAGATCCAATAGAGCCCCAACCCTAACGGCAGTGACTATGGCAGCTGGAAGCAAAAGATCCTGAGGAAGTGATGACCATTGAGAGTTGGTGGCAGCTGTGCAGGAGTCACAATAATGCAGTTAGCAGCTGCAGAGGATACCAAGAGACCCAGATGGCAGCAGAGAGACCTTAAGGAAGGACAGAAGGCAAGGATTAGTGCCATACTGCACCACAAGACAGCACAGGAAGACCTCTATGGGTTGTGCTGCGCTTTCATTGTGGTCCAAAAGCTGCAGGCAGTGTTTGTCAAAAGGCAATTGAGCACAGTGCATAGATGTAAATATAGATGGGTACATTTTCTACTCCAGAAACATCTCTTGCACTGCCCCCCTGCTGTCCCTTTGATTTATGAATCTATGGGCATTGTGGAATCCATACGCCTCCCAGGTGCATTACGATGGGAACACAAGCTGCAGGATCCGGTGGCCAGGTAAAGTGAGTAGGTCATTGATCAGCAGTTTGCGTGCTTATCAATGTCTTATTTTCCATTTTTTACGCTTATAAGAAAAACACAAAAACTGACTTTCAGTCCACTTAAATTATATTTGGATTTGGATAATGCCAGGAGCAAGGAGCTTTGTGTATGAGAATGCCAGAGAAAGTTCTGTTCGAACTTTGTACTTTGAAGTCAGTACTGAGGCTGATGACTATTCAGTTGCTGCTGTAAAGCGTGTTTTTTCACCATTTCCACAAATAAAGATGGATAGCTTGCATGTTTCTGAAGTAAAGTCTCCTGGCGTTTTACTGCTCTTTGACTCTTCTCAATTTGACTAATCCCATTGTCACAACTATTAAAAAAGTTCCACCTTTTTCTAGGCAGGAGGTCCAAGCAGATTATATTTTTGTTAGAACAAAGAGCCTCCTACCAAAAGGTGCTGAGCAGGGAGAGGTTTAATATCTAAGGCACGTCTGGTACCCATCAGTGGAAGAAGCATCAAAGAGGATTGGCTTGTTTATCTGCAGTATAGAAGCACAATGCTTTCACATGCTGTTTACATAAACAGAAAAATGAATAATAGTAAGAAAAGAAGAAATTTATCCTGGACTTCTAGGAATGACATGGGCAGTTTAGCTTATTAGCGCTCAACAAAAGTTGATCTAATATGACTGCATGTAAATCATACAAGCTGAAATGGCTGATATAGGGCCTTATTCATGAAGGGATAGCGTCAGGTAGTGGCTGGTTAATGAGAGGTAGCGACAGGTAGCGAATGGTGAACGCCGGACACGGCACACAATTACACATTTATCAAGCAGAATCTGTTTAGCGACTGGGATAACGCCATGTAGCGTCTGATTCATCATTTTCCCAGCCTCAGTGAGCAGCGCCAGTGTTCAGCCTTGCACAGCGCCAGGTATGACCTCTCGCTACCTGTCCCTCTCCCATACATTTCAATGGACGATCCTTTCCTTCTCTTTAAACTGTGTTTATGTATTTTTTTCTGGCATTGAATAAGCTTTTTTTTTATTTTTTATATATTTCTTTAGAAATGACATTACAGGTCTGCCATTAAAGTGGACCAACACCCAGGATTTTGACTATCCTGGGTTTTGGTCCACTTCGGCGGGGCACCCCGATTGGGGGTGTCCCACTCTCTGAAACCCCCCAGAAACCCCAAAAAACTCACCTCTCCCCGCTCCCACGTGACCGCACCGTCCAATCCCGGCCTCCAGCGCGTCACTCTCGGCGTGCGCGCGCCCACGCCGGCCATTCACAGACGGCCGGCGCGGGCGCGCGCACGTCTAGAGGGGCGCTCGATCTCGGATGTCCCGCGGTGAGTGAGGTGATCGGCCCGGGCTGATCACCCCTGGGTGTTGGTCCACTTTAAAGTGTTCATGTTACAATGTTGCTACAATGTAATTCCATATGTTACTTTGTTACTAGTGGAAAGATGCTGAAAAACAGACTTTAAACACACCGCCTCCTGTGTTCTGGGCTTCAAACAAGCATTTTTCAGCGCCAGAGATTTGTGAGGCTGTTTTTTTTGCTGAATATGAGTCGGTCGCTATGAGCAGTCGCTACCATGCGCTCCCATACAGCGCTGTATTGGTCAAATAGCGACTCCTCACAATGTATTCAACATTACTGGACAGCGACTGAGTCGCTATGAAGTAGCGACCCACAGCTGAGCACAGTGACTACTAGCGGGCGCTCTGAAAATGCTTGCTACAGACGCTCATCTGTCACTACCTGGCGTTAGTGATGAATCAGCCTGCCAGTCTATTTACCGAGTTGCAGTTCTTTTACATGACAAGCAGGTCTATTAGCCTCCTCTGCCGGAGTTACGGTAATGCTGCGTAGAGCGATAAGTGTACTTTCTCACAGAGACAGCCCAAGCCATGGAAATATATATCCATTGCCAGCCAGTCAGCACCACAGAAGCTGTCACTTTAAACTGATCACTGTCAGGCTCCTGCCGAGTGTAACATTATCAGTCACATTTCCAAAGCCTTGGGGGAGGAACAATATTTACGCTCCATGGCTAAATACATTCTGGAGGAATTGAAAGCAGAGTCTGGAAAAGAACAGGGGAATTTTTAATTAGATCTTAATGGCTCTCTAATTACTCTGCACACAGTGAAGGAGAACTAGTGTTTATTTTACACTGTCAGGCGTATTCAGGGGGCTATAATTTTAAGAGATCTTTGAGGCAGGAGCCTAAAGTGTTTTAACTGCTATACACAGCATGGGTGTTATAGAGGAAGAGGCCCAAGTGAACTGTGCAGAGCACTCTGTCTGATGAAGATCTGCTGACGATCTATTCGGGTCTCTTGAATGACTTTACATGATAAATCACACATGTCCCAGTCTCATCTATTCTAAAAGGGCAGGATTTATTATCCGAAAACGTGTTCATTGCCCAGCTAGGAGTTTGGTGTTGTCAGCGTATTTATATAATGAACATTTTCCTACAGCACAAATGGTGACATAATCTTTAAGCAGAGTCAGAATCCCTAAATGCCCATCTAATTCCAGTGGATACAAATTAGGCTATATGTCTGCTCTGTTATTAGGAGTCAGGTTTTTTACAAATGTCTCTGTGCTCTAGTGTAATTTGGCTGATTTTTTTTTTCAAATATTCTGTTTGGAGCAAACCGAAGGGAATCAGCAAAATTCAGTTTACATCCAAACAACAGCAGTAATGGTTATGACAGTGTGAACCAGCTACTTTTATGAGTGACAAGAGAAATAGGAATTAGGCAGGAATGCAAACTGTTTAGCTGATATTGTGGGTAATATATTTTATTTACTTACAGACACTGTTCTTGGGAGAAAAATAAACATTTACAGAAATGTTGTGAAATGTGTTTCACATATATTTCTGATTTATACGGGTTCACTATAGTTTCAAAGGACATTCAGAGTATGTTGATGGCAGCCTTTTAGAAGTACTTCCCTAATGTACCCCTTGCTTCCCCTTGGCCAAGTAAAAAAAGAGACAGAGGAGTGCACAAATAATAATAATAAGGGCATCTTGCTCTGTGCATTCTCGATGCCACTGGGGATGAAGCACCATGTAATGATCTGCTGCTGAAGCAGATGAATATGTTTTTTACCCCTTCACCCCTGGACATAGGGAATACATTGGAGAATTCCCAGTGAGCCGCACTGCTTTTGGGCTGGCTGGGCATAGCCCCCGGACTGCAAATCAGCCTGTGTTAGATTTCATCTTTCCTCTTCGAACACCACCTCCTCTACTCCCTGCCTCTCATGCCTCTCCCCCATTCTCAGCCACACTCTATTCCCCCCCCCCCCAGCTCATGCTTTGCACCTGCAATGTTATAGCCTCTGCTTCATTGCATAACCATCCATGCTTCAGTATCTGTCCCTACAATAATTCTAAAATGTTTAGTACCATTGCTTAAAAAAATGGGGCCATATCCACCCTTGTTCATGATCTGTCCCTGCAGTAGCCTCACCTGTAGAACACACTTATTTGCTGGTGGTGAGTCAGTAAAATCCAAGCAGAATTTTTGCCTAAGGGGGTTATTCATGAAGGGATCGCGCCAGGTAGTGCCTCGTAGTGGCAGGCAGCGTCTGGTGAACACCGGGCGCTGTAGGCAAAACCACATTTATGAAAGCGAATTTGGTGAGCGACTGTAATAGCGCCATGTAGTGTGACATGTATTATTACAGGCGGCTCAGCGTATTGCGCCGGCGCTCTAGCTTCCAGAGCGCCAGGTATTACCTTTTGCTCACTGTCTCTCTCCCATACATTTCAGTGGCCGTTTCTTCTGTTTAAACAGCGTGTTTTTTTTTGGGGCTCAAATCATTGTGTCACCTCTTCTGACCTAGAAAAAATCATTTTTGAAATTTCTTTTGATTTTGTAATGTTGTTAATGTCATATTATTAAAACAATGTCATTTCATGTGTTTTCGAGTTGTTACTGGTGTATATGTGTTTAAAAAAGGACTTTAATCACACAGTGCCTGGCGCTCTGTGCTATGGCGACCAGTTTTAGAGTGCCAACACTGTGTGTGTGTGTCCTTTTTTGATAAGTATGGTGCAGAGTGCTGAGAGTCGGTCCCACTGAGCTGGCGCTACCTTTCACTCACTGCAGTGCTGTACTGGTGTTAGAGCGCCCAACATGCATCACATTCATCAATGCCGGCCAGGTTACTATAGACGCTCTGGTACCGCGCCGCTATACAGACGCTCATCTGGCAATACCTGCCATTAGTAGTGGATTAGCCTCAACGTCTGTCCCTTTTCACAAGTGTCAGTTTACAAGCCATAGTTATTAGGTGTTGGTCCCACAACTTTGGAAAAGCATGTCTGGTTGTAAAGGCTAATTCACATTGAAGAGACTGCGGTAAGCACCCTGCAACCACCAATGACTTGCAGCCTAGGCCATTGGAACTTTGAAAGAACCTAGTTCTAGTATTTCTAGTATTTCTTATGGTGTAATATTCTGAAAGAACCTAGTTCTAGTATTTCTAGTATTTCTTATGGTGTAATATTCTGGGTGACACCTCTACACACTTTGTTGAAGGTTGTTTCATTTACCTGTAACTGTGTATTATTTTATATGATTTAGTCGTATTTTGTGTTTAGTTAAGCTAGAAAACTTTAATTAAATACATTATATAGATATATATGATTTCGATACTGGTCCATTAAAAAAAAAATAAACCTTACTTTCTATTACTATTTTAAGATATCTCAGAAATATTTATTATTTGCTATTGTTCATTTGCCTGAATATTAACTCTGATTACAGGCTGAATTCTGTTAGGGGTTCGAGAGTTACTAGATGTATGCTATGTCAAGAAAGTAAACTCAGCTTGCTGGCCATACCAGTCTTGCAGGGGAGAGGATGGGCTGCTGTCAGAGTGAGACTGTAGTCTGACTGCAACATTGGGACATGGGGCTGTTTGAGAGGATAGAAGACTTGATGGAGAGAATAGTATGCCTGCCCCGCATTCGGTGACTTTGAGAAGAGGCCGAAACCACTGACAATACCTGGGATACAGTGTGTGGCAGCGACAGTTGGAAGAAGAGAAGTGATAAAATGGAGAGCAGCTTGAGGAGAGTCAGTGTCCGGTAAAGCAGTTTAAGAGAGTGACCCAGGTTCTGAGCTGTACTGTATAAGGCAATAGATATATACAGAAAAAGGGTACCCGTCTTTGTAAAACGTTGGAATTTTTTTTTTTTCGATCTCTATGGGAACCTCCCCTGGAGCACCTCAGGACTGGGTGCTGTATGAAAATGCCCTAATTATGTGCCTTGGGTTCCTAAATCGAAGAGGTGACATGACATGGAGATCCACTAGGAACTGTTTGAATCTCTGAAGCTGGGGAAGAGCCTGCAATGGGTGATGTAAAATAAACTATAGTATTATTATTATAATAATGAATATATATATATATATATATATATATATATATATATATGTGTGTGTGTGTCATTGTGTATATTCATATATTCATAGGAACATAGAAGTAAGTTAAGGAGCACTATCGCGAAATTGTGTAATATTAAACATCCATATAAACACTTTAGCTAACAAGCTTGTGGTTTTCTTCCCCTGGTAGAAATAAAATCCTGGAGTTACAGGTTTAGTCTATGAGGGGTGACAAAGTCTTTCACCTGAGATGCCCTCTTCCTTCCATTAAAATAAAAAAACAAGCTGGATGGAAATTTTCCGATACCAGGTGTATAAATGACCCCTCCTCCCTCCATCCAGCATATTTATATGGATTATTATTTTGCGATAGTGCCATTTTTTCGCGATAGTGCTCCTTTAAGGGCCTTATTTATCACGTGATAGCCCCACTCAATGCCACCCAGTGCCAATACTTTCACAAGAGCGCCACACAATGTTCGTTTTTAAAAGCAAAAGACAGTGTAAACCGAAATGTCCCCCAGTGGCAGTGCACTTTTTCAGGCAGGGGTTATCAGAAAGCCACCAACTTGCTACCGGCAGGTGGCTTGCTGCTCCTCCTAACCTTTGAACTGATATAAAGGTACAGGGCATTTCTTAAACCCTGGCATCCGGTCTGGGGGAATGATAACCTTTTATACACCACACAAGGTAGGGCCTATGGTGTTTCCCCTCCATGTGACTGTGAATCACATTCTCTATGTCAGTACTGTACAACTATCCAATACACCCCTGACCCTCGCAAAATGATATTTACTTTGCACACAAATCCATGCTGCTAATAATTCCTAAAGGTTCTTGCATTTTAGAATTCATATGTTTAAATCTAAATGATAATCTGAACTATGACATTCATGTTTTTAGTTTCTCTTCTTGGTTTGTGTGAGCAATTTGTATTATAAAAGGCTTTTGTATATACACTTGCACTTTGTATATGTATAGCAGGCATCTGTCAGTACTCTGTAATAGCACATTAGTGGCAATACTATGTAATAGCCCTGAGTGTCAGTACTTTTTAACAGCACCTCAATGTCAGTACTCTGTAATTGCTCTTGGGTGTCAGTACTCTGTAATAGCACCTAAGTGTCAGTACTCTGTAATAACACTTGGATGTCAGTACTCTGTAATAGCGCTTGCTCCAAGCACTTGGGTGTCAGTGCTTTTTCAAATCAACAGTTCAGGGCACTTGTGTGTCAGAAACATTAATACCAATAGTTCAGGGCACTTGTGTGTCAGTGTTCTTCCATACCAATAGTTCAGGGCACTTGTGTGTAAATGCTCTATTATACCAATAGTTTGGGGCAGTAATCCTTATTACCAATAGTTCAGGGCCCTTGTGTTTCTGTGCTTTTCCACACCAATAGTTCAGGGCACTTGTGTGTCAGTGCTATTTTATGCCAATAGTTCAGGGCACTTCAGTGTCTTCAGAGTGTCAGTGCTCTTTCATATCAAATGTTAGTGGAGTATTCACTGGTTCGGTGCACTTAAGAATAAATTAAAACAGTTTTGTCTTGTGTCCACTGTTTCAGGCCATTTGGGGGTCAGTACTCTTTTATATCAAATGTTCAGGCCACTTGGGGATCAGTAATCTTTAATACCAATAGTTCAGGGCATTTACGTGTCACTGCTCTTTAATTTCAATAGTTCAGGACATTGTGTGTCAGTCATCTTTAATACTAATCGCTAAGTCGACCGGACCACCAGAAGGTCCCTAATGGGGCCAATTATACGACCGCACACCCACCACAGTAATATATGGTCAAATTTATTCAAAAATGGAAAAACCATACATATGTACAATTCAATTGGCCCACATACATACAATTAGACAAACATTTAAAACCAATTAAAACAGAACAACAGGTACTGGTGGGTAAGCTGAAAATAGCTCTAAATATAATATTAGTCAATTGTACTCTAATATAGTGGAAATCATTAGAGAAAGCATATATGGCACCCCTAGCTGAGAGGATGAATATCCCCTATATTTCAATAAATCACTGTATGATTATAAACCAACAAAATCATAATAGTGTCACCACAGCAAAAAAAAGGAAAGTGACTATCAGTACAACCACCATTTAATTGTGAATGTGCCTAAAAATAGACATGTGCAGTAGTGAAAAGGTGTATCTGAGAAATACAGATATAAAACTAAGTGAGGCTACCTAAAGAGAGATATACATATGTGCAGGTGAGCTCAGGGTAAATATTACGCTGAGAATGTTCTCAAATACAAAAACGTGCATAATGTAACCCAAAGGACACCGTGAAGAAACCCAAAATAATCAAGCGCCAACGTGAAGGAAAGTGCGGCAACCAATAATACTAATAATAAATAAATAAAATAGGGGGCAAGGATAAACAATAAATAATTAAGTACAAAATAACATCACCAATGTATGTATGAGCTCAGCATCACGTCCCCACCAGACCCGCGGCACCGACGCGTTGCGTGGTCTTACTCCAACAACCACTTCATCAGGGTGTGCTCTATCACTCGCCATTCTGCTTAAATACCTCCTTAATTGGTCATCATACGATCGCCTGTGTAGTAGTCCACAAGGTGAGACCAGCGTGGAGCCTCCATTGCGGTCGCGCCTGTGTTATGCGTCATCGCATCAATGTCACAGTGCGCGCCGCAGGTAGCATTGGTGCGCATGCGTCAGTCGCGGCCAGAGCGTGCACGCGCGCACACGTCCCCCGGCGCCCACCGCGCAGGCGCACTCCCCTGCAGTAGGAGGAGTCAGCGCGATGGGCGCCGGGAGACGCGCGCGCGCCCCCGCACAGCCGCAGCCGAGGCCAGAATTCCACCAGAGGGCAGCAGTTCAACGAGTGATTGCAACGTGACCATATAACACTACTATACTTATGCATGTGGCCAAGACCTTCTATAATAGTAGCTCATATCATTGAATTGTTCTACAATGCTTTAATTATCATGGTATTAGGGCACAGCCACCCCTCAGTGCATCTACATAAGAACTATATACAAAGGAAGAAGGGGTAATAATTCCATAGCTACCCTAACTTATATCAAATTTTCTCAAGTGGGGTTGGTTTAATCAACCAGACCTTAATCTATTATGGCATTTATTTAGAGATACGGGACGCTGCACATAACCATGCTTGTGGTCAAAACTAACATTCACAACAGTGAGAATTAATATTTTGCATTACTAGCCCTATGAGTACTAATGGCTCATCTGGGACACTTGCATCCCGACCCGCGGTTCCCATATTGGACCGGGGGTCCTGGTGATAGTTACTCCAGGTATTGTCCGGCGGATATTTCAAAAGTTCCCTCTGTGTTAGAGCAGCATTTAAACCATCAACACATATCAGTCCGTCTGCCAGCGGAAGTTATTCTAATCCTCCTATTTTGAAGATGAAGTCAGGGCTCGCACGGTCTCCCGGTATGGAGTCCAGTGTGTATTCGGATTGCAGCCATGTTCTTTCACTGTATGTTTCTTGATGGTTTCTTTAATGACGTGTCCCAGGGTCATCGGTGGACCACGGAGTGATGGATACAGAGTAATCACATGATCTAAAACATAAACACTCCGATTAGAACATTAAAACAGGGCAGAGAACAAAGCAGATCTCACCTCCCAAAGTGTTCAATATACAATCAAAACACTCCGGGGTTATCAAAGCATGTGTTAGTACAACTCTCAAAAGGGCCACAGTGAAAAAAACCCAAATTACTAAGCAATGTCAATACTGATGTCCAAATACACAAATATACAAATGGCCTTAATCACGTCCCAAAAAGGGTGCAAAGGAGACATCCTCATTGAGGCCCCTCGGGGCCTTTGTCTGCAACTTAAAAATCCATTCAAGTTCCCTCTGTTGCAGTTTCCTCTTTAGGTTACCCCCTCTGCCCCCTAGTGAGATTTTGTCCAAAAACACTATGCGCATGCCGTCAGTTTTACCTCCGTGCATAGCCAAGAAATGCGCTGCCACTGGAGTGAGTATTTTCCCAGCTTCCCTGTCCCTTTGCGCCAATCTGATGCTTGACAGGTGCTTCTGTATGCGCAGTTTTCCAGCATTCTTTGTCTCCCCAATATAATGCTTGGGGCAGGGGCATTCTAACAGGTATATGACGCCCTCAGAGCGAGGGCACAACACTTGTGTGCCAGTGCTGTTTAATACCAATAGTTCAGGGCACTTGTGTGCCAATGCATTTTCATACCAATAGTTCAGGGCACTTGCATGTCAGTGCTCTTTCATGCCAATTGTTAATGGAGTATCCACTCACACAGGGCACTTAAGGCGCGTTTTCCTGTGAATTTATTTTTTAGTGGTCTATTTCAGGCCGCCTAAACTCAGGTATCTAACAATGGAATTTGAGCTGGTACTGCAGGGAGAGGACATGTTTCAGCCTTGCCTGCTACACATTCCTCTGATGCAAGCAGGCACCAGGGTTCGGAGAACATTTTTGTGTTGAGTGGTGAGGCCAGAAATAGTTGAGGCAGTCATAGATTATATGGCACAGAGTGGTACCAGTTCCATGGGATTGTATTTCACCCACTCCACTTCTGCCAGGAATTCTGTGTCCTCTAACTCACCCCCTTAAAATCAGCAAAGCTTTCCCAGCCACAAGTCATGGAGTTAATAATGCCCTGAGATGACACTCATAGCTGGCATACTGTGGGCAATCCACCTGCCCCTGCCCCAGTTAAAGATCAAGGGTGCCCAAAAACCTATGTTGTATGTAGCCAGTGGACCATCACAGGACACCCTCAATGATGATGAAACCCTATTGCCAACTGCTGCAGCTTTCTGCAATGTTGAGGTTGAGAGGGAGACTAGCAGAGTGGCATGAGGGGAAGAAGATGCCAGGGTGATGACGAAGTCCTAGACCCAACTTGCATTGTAGGCCATCAGAGTTCAGAGGAAGAGGTGGTAGTGGTCACACCGTTCCAGGGAAGGGTGCCAATAGTCAGCAGTCAGCCCATTGCTGCCACTGCCCACCACACCCAGGGACTGAGCATCTGCAATCCAAACATGAGCTGCATGGCAGAAACACCTAAAAGACATGGAAGCACTCTGCTGCATCATTTGACCTAGCTGCTACCACCGCCTTGCCAACGACAAAGCCACCTGTTTCCCCCAAAGGGAGAATGTTGGAACTCCACCACCCCCACCTCGATCAGCAGCACCACCACCACTATGCCAGTCCACACCATCCCAGGGAAGCGTTCAGCTTTCCATCCAGCAAACTTTGGAGAGAAAGAGGAAGTTAGGC
This sequence comes from Gastrophryne carolinensis, assembly GCA_027917425.1. Classification (NCBI taxonomy): domain Eukaryota; kingdom Metazoa; phylum Chordata; class Amphibia; order Anura; family Microhylidae; genus Gastrophryne; species Gastrophryne carolinensis. Next base: position 297,011,844 of record CM051236.1, read on the forward strand.
CCATCCTATTCAGGAGCCCAAGTTCTGATGATCTGATGGTGGCAGCTGTTCCACAATACTCCGTGGCCATCAGCTACTAATTTTCTCATCAGGCCATCCCTGAGCTGCACCAACAGGTTGTAGAAAAAATTAGATGTGCACTGGGCAATGCCATTAGTTTCAGTGTCCACCTTACCACGGACAAGTGGACAAATTCGCATGGGCATTACATCTCCCTAAGTGCCCACTGGGTCAATGAAGTGGTGGTTGGGAACTTGGGACTGAGGCGGGAAGCACTCGGATGCATATCCTTCCACCACCCAGTATTGCTTGAAATCAGTCGGTGCCTCCTGTTTCTGCTCTCCTGACTACACTGCAGAGGAACTTTGGCTTCCCCCCACCGCCTCATAAGTGACTTGTCCACCAGGTGGAATTCTACTTTGTATATGCTGGAAAGGGTGTGTGAGCAGCAGCAGGCAATAGTGGATTTCCAGCTCCAAAATGCCCAGGTGAGTTGAAGTGCAGACCAACAGCACTTCACCACCAATGAGTGGGCCTCCATGAGGGACATCTGTGTGATGCTGCAGTGCTTCCAGTATGCCTCAAATACAGTCAGCACTGGTCAGCCTTCATCCATGCTACCATCTGCCCCCTTTGCCTTCTGGAAAAAACCCTTTAGACCATGATGGAGGGTTTGATGGAAGCAGAGGAGGAAGAATGCCCATTTTCCCAGGCATCAGGGGAGTGCACACATGGATCGCAGGGTGGGTTCCTGGGCTGAATGTGGCCAGGTATGCCACTATACAGTCAGCCGATAGTTTTGGAGGATTCAGAGGAGGAAGGGTTGGAGGAGGACTTTTGCTCACAGCAGGATGACACCCAGGGCAGCTCACGAGCATTGATGAAGCATGGCTAAAGAGAGGAGCCGGAGTAGGACTAGTAGACACCTGACACTTAGGACAGCTTCTCCTTGACTCAGGGCAGTCTGGCTCACATGAGCCACTACATGCTGCGCAACGATCGCAGAGTTGCCTGCATAGTAACCAGTGCCGATTACTGGGTGACCATCCTGCTGGATACATGGTATAAGCACAACATCACCTCCTTGATACCAGCACTGGAGCGGGATCGCAAAATGAGAGAGTGCAAACCCACTTGGTGTATGCACTATTGCCGGAGTTTCCAACTGAATTTCGGGGCTCAGTTGTGGCAAGAGGCTGAGAAGAAGCAGCAAGTCACCAACTCAGCAGGGGCACCGACACCACCTCATGGGGAGTAAGCATGGCCATGATTTGGAACAACTTATTCCATTGTCCGCCACATCCACCACCATCGGATGTGGCATGTAGTACTCACATGGTAGATGACTACCTGTCCACACGTCTCCTGGTACTGATCGAGTGCTCCTCTCCGTTCAATTTCTGGGTTGCTAAATTGGACACGTAGCCAGAGGTGCTGGCCTGCCCTGAGGCAAGTGTCCTATCAGAACGTGTGTTCAGCACCACAGGGGGGGTCATCAACAACAGGAGTATCTGCCTATCCACAGCCAACATAGACACGCTTTCCATATGATAAACAAGGCGGGGATCTCATGGGACTTGCACCTCCTCCTCCTTCGTCCTTTCTGCTTACACCACCACATAACACCACCACATATTTTCAGTAGTTTCCCTAGCCCATTTGTGCAGCGCAATCCCCCAGGTGCCCCGTCCCCCCATTTTGGCCTCCATATTCAGTTTCTTTTATTTATGTATAGTGATGGGCGAACTTGAAATGCAAAGTTCTCAAACCCGAATCTGGACTTCAGTCAGAAGTCAGCATCCGGCCCAAACATGGAAAAGCTGGTTCATCAACCCACTTCACCTAAGGGTGCAGCAGCAGGGAGCTGCTGTAACTTACCTCAGCCTTATCCTCTTCCCCAGCAGCGAAGGTGGTGGCAGCACTGGAACAGTGTTCAAATTTCCAATCCCACCTGGGGCTAGAAAAAAATGGCCACTGGCTCCCATAAGTGAGTTAAATGTTCGGCTGAACTTGCCGGACTCAAACCTTGGAGGATTCGCCCATTCCTATTTATGTATTTCTTAATTTTTTTAGTTTTCTGTTAATTATTTTGAGCACTTTTCCTAGCCCATTTTGTGCATGCCCAGGTGCCCCCCTCCCCCCAATTTGGCCTCCAGCCCTGTAAAAAATGAATATTTTGTTTTTTATTTATGTATCTATGTATTTCTTTAATTTATTTAGTTTTCTGTTATTATTTTGAGTACTTTCACCGAACCTCATCGGGTTCGACCATCCCTACTGTTTAGGCAAACCCAGCTAGGCTTTGGTGTTGTGGAAAATTAGTCCAAAACTAAAATGGTACACCACAAAGCTTGAAGAAATAATTGGAAAAATATCTGCATAGTATCATGACATAAGGCATTACAATGTTCTGTTGCAAGCTATGCATAGCTTGTTTGGTAGTTCAATGCTAATGCTAGACAAAATAGAACCTACTCATCACCAAAGTTCCAGAGATACTGTATATGAGAAACTATTAGATCATTTGAGTATCCCAAACCTGCCAAAAACGAATATGAGGTTTGGATGACCTAACACTTTTACAAGCCAGGATAAACAGAGGAAAGCAGTGTGCAAACTGCATAGCCCTTTTTATTCAGCAATCTTCCAACAGATTTATTTCTACTTACACTGTGCAAAAATTTAAAATAAATCTTTGGAACAAATGCTTGGCAGTTGTAAAGACATTTTAGTAAAAACAAAACAAGAAGAACCAAAATATGAATACAAACGATCTAGGCAGATGGTGATAAAGAGAAAAAAGTAGGTTACATGAACCAATTGGCCGTTCTCTTCCATTTAATTATATGTGGCTCTGTTTTTTCATCTAATTGTATTTTTACTTTCATCTTTGTTGGTATCAATGACTTGCTCAGTCAAAAAATAAAGTCCAGGCATAGTCTGAACCTAGCAGATGCTATGCGTAATGCAAGCATCTATTGAGGGGCCCTCAAGGAGTGATAACAGCGACAGAGAAGTACATCTTCCACCACAGATATATGTGCAAGATGGGCCTAAATACTCCCTCTTCAATAGAACAAAAAGAAGGATAAGTTCAACATAAATATGCCACATTTACAATTTGTCCTTTAGAAGCACAGATTTGTGTCCCAGCCACATAGCGGTGCACAGAAAAAAAATACTGCATGACATTGTCAGTAAATCATTTGCTCTTCCCCAGCCATTTGTAAAAAAAAAGGCACCGTCAGATAAATTAGACCTGAACTCAGCTACAGCAAAAACTACTGCATACAGGGTAAGGGTAAAGTGCCATTCTCATATAACCCCAAGTCCTACAAAACAAATGCGTAAGGTAGAGACATAACGGGGCATCAATAATATGCTGTACAACTGTCCAGAATTAAGCTCTCATTGACAAGGTGTAGCACCATTCCCTAGAGCAGATGGATACAACTAAAGAGCTGGGTTAGTAAAGAATAATAATTTAATCCAGGGAACAGGTTCTCTACATATGAATTTGAATACTGCTTTCAAAGAAAAACAAAATCAGCATACTAGACCCACATATTATCTTTTCTAAAGAGAGGAAATGTATTATATGAAGACAGCCATATTGGTAGACCCAAAGCATTTCCATAGTGATTAGTATTGCACTTTTACTTTAGGTGACAGTCAAACCAACCTAAATATCATCTATCAGTTTCGAGACTGGATTTAGTAATTATTCTCAAGATATTCTCCAGGCTTTAAATGTCGACAGTGCTTCTTTTGACTGCTCTCTCGCTATCTAGCTTAACAAGGTAGCAGAGATTGTGGAATGGTGTATTTGCTTCTAGCAGTGTGTTGCTTTTTTATGCAGCATAAAGATGAGCTATATGCTGAAGAAATCCACTTTAATATTACCTTAAAATGGACACAGAAAATATTGTATTTCTGGGCCATTTACAAAAAAAAAATCCATAATGTTATTAGCGCCTTAAGGGGGAAACACATTTAATGTTATTTTCTAATGCCTTGTAGGAAGGGCCATTTCGAAACACCTTATGAATAGATGCACTTTAAAGCAGCAGAGAAGAAAAGAGAAGAAATCAATAAAAGTTTCACAATTCACAGCCTTTTAGCTTAGATATCGTTTTAGTGTGTATGCACATTCGTTACATGTAATTGTACATGCACTCTCATGATTCAGAGCCTCCATTGGGGCCATTTCCTTATTTCTTCGCTGTTGGGTACGCCTGCGAGGTAGTTGCCTGTACAGCTCTCACAGCTTATGCAACGGATAACAGTTTATTTTACGTAGTGTGAACGTCCCACCCAGCTGGGTGTCCCATCCAGCATTTTTTGGTCATTTTTCAACATACCCTGCTGCAAAATGTGTCACTGTCCAGTGAAGTCCTACGAGTTTTCTTCAGAAATTTGCTATTTTCTCCTTCATTTTTGCATGTACAGTCCATGGTCTGTAGCATACGCAGGCTTGTACGCATATGCAAGCCTCTCATTTTTTGTGTTTTCCAATGTTCAGCCCCTGGCCCTGGCATTCTCATTCTAGTACTTACTTATTGCTGTGCCAAGTCTCTTCTGCTCCTAAGTGCTTACCTCTACCCATCTTTCTCTTCAGCATTGCTCCTTTTCCTTGCTTTGGGTGAGTAAGAAAAAGCGACTTGGCAGATTGTGTTAGGTGGGAGGCCATAACTCGAAACTTCAAAAGGAAAATGAGCATAAACATTGGCTTACTTTAGATTGAAGCAGCTACATGGAACAAGGGGCAACTAGTTGAAAAGGGAAATTGAGGTCCGCTTGACTGGAGGCAACACAATGCAAGGTCCAACACACAATAAATATGGGGAAGCTAGACTAAAAATACATGTGACTAAATAGAATGGAAATAAACATGCAAAGGGAAACCAGACACATACCTAAAAAGATATTCATCAGCAACCGGTGGCACCAACACCATGTGCGTACAGTCGATTGCACCCATGACGTTGGGCATATCAGCCAGCTCGTAAAATCCCAGCTTAAGCACATTCCAGGCTACCATGGTGTCAGGGAAACATATATACTTGTGTAGGCTGGGACATATCCAGCCTCTGGAATGAGATGTTCACCAAAAATGTACGGCAGACAACTGATTTGGTCATGCCTGCAATTGCATGCCCCTTGCTTGTGGTGGAGGCCAACCATGGGCGCAACTCACAATACAGTTTCTCAAGGGAAATATGGTTAAGTCAGGTCAGCTTGAATGACTCAACGTCATGAATGTGATTGACATCCACACCCGGCCGATGCTAGGTACATGCACAGCAGGCCGCGGCACTGCAGATACTCGTACTCTGCCAGGACTTCATCACAGGACTCCATCACCAAGCGATCCCGTGCACCATGCCACTCCACTTCCGCCTGGAAAATGAGCCCGTAAATGGAGCGTAAAACAGTCCTTTTTATTGCCATGTATGGAAGGGTAAATCAGGGCCAATCAGGGCTGTGAATCATGCGCAAGCCCATACTAATCACGTATTATGCGCTAAAACGTGAAAACAATATGCAAACAATATGCAGGCTGTGAATTGACTTGAATATGCCACTGGGCTTGCCAAGGTAGCATACCTATTTTACATATGGCTGTAGAGACTCCCCCACACTAAATATATAAATCATAGAGGTAACTAACGTTAGGCAAATTACTCACTGCTGAAATAAAATTAGCCATGGAATAGAATTCTGTCCAAGAGCAGCTTATTAGCCAAATTATTCCAGTTGAACCTAGGCTAATTTGTTGGAAGAATATGTTCAGACTCATGCAGTCACTGTAATTCAGTTCAGGCCATGACTACCAGGCATTCCAATCTGGGGTGACTTTCCTAGAAACGTCCGCAATCAGGGATTCACTTTACCTCCAGACTGACAGACTTCACGGCTCCTGAAGCCTACATGTCCATTGATGTGTAAATGGAGACAGGCATAGATGGAGCCCAGGATGAACCCTTTTTGGACATGATCCTGTAGGACATTGGATGCAACTACTGAGCCTCCAGAGACACAAAATGTTGAGCGTTATTCCCACTTATATGAGCATTAGCTGGGTCCTGACAATGGATGCATTAGAGGTGGGAGGCAGAACAGCCCTCAGGGCTCTATTTTGGGTTTAGGGGAGGAAACCAATCAATACACTAAGCCCCCCCCCCCCCAGATTGTAGGCTCCATACTAGGCATACCTGTGGGCTGACCTGGTCCAGTTTATGGACTCCAGTGTAAGTGTCCTTTTTTTTAAATTGTATTTGTTGTCTACTGTCTGAATTAGATAGATTTTAGGTTCTCGACCTTGTTTTATCAAGTAACACTTTTCATTTTCTAATTATCTCAAGTATGACCTGGGTGGTATATATTTGTTGTCAATCGCCTAAAACCGTTTTACATTTACATTAATGCGCATAAATTGTTGTAATCATCTTTTAGAGCAGTTTTGTCTTTATGGAGTAAATCAGGCTTGAGTAAAGTATAGATGACAGCAGACCAATTCGTGGTAATAGTCTGCAGCCTCGTCTCATGCCACTTGATAGGATCTTGGATACCACATACCACAGGTTGGAAAACACAATTTCAGATAATAGGTCATAATTATAATTAAAATAATAAACATAATAAAATAATTTTTAGCTGAGCATATAATTGTTATTTGTCTGAAGGTTGCTTGATGCTACTTTTAAATTGCCTAACTTATTCCAATGCAAGAATTGTTCTGCTACTTTTTATGTCATTTCATCTTGAGAAAACCGTGTATAAAGTATATTTATGAAAATAATATGCACTGTTCTCTCCTGTACTGGTCACGGTGGAAATGGTCACACTGCTCCTAGATAATGTGATGTTCCTCTACATTGCTATATGATTACTGCTATTTGACTGGATTCATGTTTGAATGCCAAGACCAGGCTGAAGAGCTGTGCCATATCACTTTGTCGTATTCGCTTGTGATTACAGGAAAAAAAAGCATTCTCCTGCGTTATAACCATTTTTGTTTTGTATTATGCTGTAGGGAGTATATAGACCTGTCTAATCTCCACTATTCAATACTCCAGAACATCTGGAGACATTTTATACCAATTCCTCCAGCCAAAGGTGCTGTGACATTTACACAATTTAAATGTTCCTGAAATGGTTTTGTAATAATTATCATTTTCAGCATAGCAATATTAAATTTCAACCATTTCCTAACAGCCCAACTGTTAGGAATTCAACTACCATCACCCCTCTCCACTGCCCTCCTATATGTGAAGTAGTAACTGTATATATCATTTCTTTCCCTTGTCCTGAATGTGATTGGGGGCTGGCATTGATACCTGTAGTACCTCCCTCAGTTTAAATAGTTTCTCACACCAGGTGGAGGTATTTTCTTTTCATGTGTAGGATAGATTGTCTACCCACCCAGGCTTGGGTTGTAACCTGGTAGTGGAGGAAGATACACCCCAGGGAGATTATTTCTGCTGTCACTCAAATCAGATGGTTAAGACTGAATATGTTCCCAGTCTGGCTCCACTGAGACACCACAGATTGACACACCACAGAGTAAAATGCATCTTCATGTGTGTGGCCTTTATTCTTCCACACACTACTGTATATAAAGACTCGAAGCGGGGACCTAGAGAGCAGGATAGTGAGGGAGGCTCCAGGTAAGGAGAAGGCTCAGCAAGTCAGATGTGGGGTGTCTGCCCTGAGAGAGTGTACCGCTGGATGGGCACTTGGAAAGTGGCACACTTGTATATATATATTAATACAAAAGTGGCAACTAAATTGAAGTAATTCTGTTCTAAACAGTAGAGAAATATAGTTATCTAAATTGTATGATAGAAACAAATCTCCTGGAAATGAAACTGTACCCTGTGGTTGGGTTAGTCTTATACCCACCTTAATCTGATGATCCAACAGCACATGCATGGCCCCTGACTGCATCACTGGTCTATGTGCCCACTGCACCAGGCAGACTTGAGTGGCTGCTGATAGAAACCTAAGCGCTCAAATGCACCTCTAATTGTCTCTACACCCACAGAATGCCTATTCCTCTGACCCTGTGCACACTGAATGCAACCAGTCAAGTCTGCATTGCGAGAGTGGCAGAGTTGAGAAAAGTGATTACCCTGGGCAAGCTTCCACCCAGTCCTAGAGTTTTTTTTAGAAACAAGGACCAGGTTAAGGGGTTTCGGTCTGATTTAAAGAGATTGAATAGCCCCCCCCCCCCCCAAAAAAAAATAGTTCCTTATCACTTACACTTGACAGATATTAAGTAACTAAGGAGTTACAATCTTAATACCATGCAGCACTGGTTTCTGAAATGCAGTGTGTTTTCAGTCTTTAGTGCTGATAGAAAACAGCATGATCTCTAGTCCTTACCAGGGTGACCCTGCCACTAGCCACCAGAGCTGTGGAGTCGGTAAGTTAAAGGTCAACTCTTCCTCAGGCCCCAACTGCAGGCCCTAACTGCAAATCTGACTCCAACTCTTTTATATATGGCCTATAATTAGTAATAAGTTTACTGCAGTTAAATGGTAACATCAGGCTTTTTATCACCATTATATAATCAGTCTACTTAGATAGATATAGATAGATACAAAACCATATTTGTTGGAATATAATTTCCGAAACAAATTAAAAAAGGGACATTCCAAGCAAAGGGTTCAATTAATGACGCATAAAAGCTGGTCTCGCCATCTGGTTAACGGTGTTGGAGAGAAATGATGATTGCAATATTGAGAATTAAACAACAGAAATTGTATTTACATTTATATGTAAGTATAGAGAAAAGATGTGTACAGAATTTTCATATTATTCACTATTATAAGAACCACTCATTAAATTGTACAAAAAAATAATAATAACTGGGTTAGTAGTACTCTCAAGGTAAGTCCATAGTTAGAGAGGGAGGGTCCTCAGTTGCTTTACTGGGGATAAGTTTTTCCCTGTTTTAAAGCACCCGGTTGCCCTCACTGCCCTGACGTGTTTCATCAACGTGCGTCATCAGAGGGCAGGAGTATTCATTCTGCTAGGCTCAGCAGCCTATCAACCAACTTTACTTTTGAGCCGAACACGGACTTTGTCTGAAGTCAGTGCTTGGGTTCAGGAACCCGAACTCACTAAGTTCGGTATTTGTGGTTTGGGTTCATCAACACTAACGCAAGTATGAAGTGAGAGGCTTCAAGCAGGGCCACCCTTACGCTGTAAGGAACCTGGTGTATCGGCCATAGCTTCTAAATATTATTTTATTGGGTGCAGTCATGCCTTCACCTGCCACCACTGGCCATTAGTTCAGTGAAATCTTTGCTGTTAATAATGTACGTGTGATAGCCTCACATACCACCAATATTTAGAGAGAGGCTTCCAGATATTAATTCATTGGGGTAATTTGTTTCTTTGTGATTTATAGTAACTGTCAATGCTGGTCATTATTTTAGTGTATTAACTGAAGATGATAATTTTTTGCTCACTAACTTGCAAGGTTGTCAGATTGCAGAGCTGAGCAACAATAAAGCAGTTCATTTTAGGATTATCAACGATTTTGGACTGCTGCAGTTGTGGCAACAAGCCAGTGTCTATTCGATGCGGATATGCTTCTTATGATAAAATGTCAAGGTGGAACAATTTTATGTACAAATTTTAAGTACAAAGTTTCACTGTATAGTTTAAGCCTTCAAACAGAAATAGAACATCACACTGCAAGCCGCCTATTAAAGTTTATTTTCTTTATTAAAAGCATTTGTAGGCTTAGCATAAAAACCTGGGCTCAGTTACTCTTTAGCAGATCTATCCAAGTTAAGTACTCAAAAACATGACCCTGGTCTGGTCCTCCTAGGTGCAACTCCACTCTACTGTTCTTAGTAGACTAGGAAGATCAACAGAAACGAGGAATAAGCAGACCTTAATGCTTTACAGGGAAGGTAAGGTGAGTATCTTGTTTTAGAAATGAAGCCTACTGGTGAACTTTAAATTAGTTCAATGGCTTTAACAGACATTTTACATAATGATTAAAAAGAGAGTTGAAATTCTGTTATGTACTTCATTTTTAAAGAGCACTGTAATGGAAGGGCCAGGGTGTGGTGGCATCATTGTGAATGATCAATGTCAGTCAGGCACCGACAGTGCAGGACTCAATTGAACATCAGGTGAGTTGCTAAGCATCAGAGTAGGTTCGATCAGGTTACAGGGGATAAAAGGAAGTATAAAATTAGACACAATTATCCCACTACTCCCACTGTCACCCCACAGGAGTTTAAAAATTAGCAGGCTCTACATTTTTTAATAGGATTTTATTGATTTTTTTTTTTTTTTGCAGGCGTCTGCAGGGATAAGGGAGGAGTAATAGATTCTGCCTTCTCTTCAAGGTTGCTGTACCCAGGACCCGAGGTTAGATAGAGAACGACTTCCACCAAGTAGTGAAATGTGTCTTTACCAAGCTTTAGGATACTGTGATGGATGCTTCTAGGTTCTGAGTTGATAAATTGAACCTACTACCTACCTAAAGGTTTTGGTGACGAAGTGTGAAGATGTCCTGCAAGAACCTTATAGCACTTAGGCATGAGGTACTTGTGACCGGGAGGAGAATGAAAGCTCAAAAATAAGCTCAGTTTTGAAAAATTGAACCTCAAGCTCAAAACCCTTTTCCGGGTGTGTCATCAATATATTTTGCTGTATCGTCCAACCTAGTGTCTTAATGACTTAAATGATGACACTATGAATTTACTCTGTTTCAACCAACCAAAGAAATGCTAGCAGTGCCCATAATATCCCACAAAGTAAACAGCAATACTTTTGAGGGAAATAGGATTGATTCAGCATCATATTTTTTACTGACTTTTTGTGAGTAAACACTTAAATTTTTCCCTTGCAATGCAATTGCAAGTGCAATTCGACATCATATTTAGCTGTGAAATTAAAAAAAAAACACAGCTAAATATGGTGCTGAATTGCACTGAGGAAAAAAAAAAGAAGAAAAAGTGTTAATTCACAAAAACGTGACTAAAAAATACTCACTTTATTTTTTTTTGAGATCTGGTACAGAAATCATTGCTAATTTGGTTTTCTTGATTTTCATTGCTTGAATCCAAACCTATAAACACACCAGAAGAACCAATTTATTTTTTCTGTGCCCGGAATTGGCAAACAGGGGAATTGCAATTATGCTGTAACAACCAGCAATATCCATTCTGTGTCCGGTGTTGGCACAACAGATATTATTGATTTGGGCCAGTTCATTTTTCAGCGTATTGCTTATTTCAGAGCTCCAGCAATTGGGGAAATTACATTTAAAGCACATACATGTGTACATGACAAGCAGCATTTTCAGTCCAATGTAGCCCTGCATGTTGAAACACAAATGCCCCAACCCAGGGCCAGATAATTGTGCATGCCCCTGCTTCCAGTCATGAAAGAGCAGACCCCTTCATTAACCCTTTAAATGCCAAGCACGTAGTTTGGTTGCTTCTCCTACAGTTAAAGTGGACCAACACCCTCACATGATCGGCCCGGGAATCTATAAGATTACCGGACCAATCAGCTCCCTTGGCCTGATGCAGAGCCTCCCCGTTCAGCTATCCCGTAGGTTTTCCCGTTGGTTTTGGGCTGTGATCGGGTCAGGAAAGGGTGCTACGTTGCTTTTTGTGTGCGTGTATGCGCTCAGGTGTTTCTGCAGGCGCCTTTCCGATTGTCAGCTCGCAAGAGGCTGAACTCCGTGAAAACGGACTGCCCGTTGATTGGTCCGTTTTTTTAATTGATTCAGAGCCTCGATTTCCGATTGAAACAAGCCCAATTTAACGAGGGTGTCGATGCTTCACTTACGGGCAGTCTTAGCAGCCGTATTTGATCTTTGTGACTTGGAAATGCATTCTGCTGTGCGTGAGCATCAAAGGCACCAAAGCTGATGCGTGAGCATCAAAGGTTCTTTTGAGCATGGCAGAAACCAGGCTGCACCGAACACGTTTGGACCTCGATGGCATGCATGACCTTGAGCTATTCAAGCTCACCCGCCTTAACCGTGTTTCTCTCCAGGACTTGTATAGGCAGCTGCGGCCATGGTTAGCCCGCACCACAAGAAAGGGGCATGCAATTGCAGGTATGACCAAATTGGTTAGCTGCCTGCAGTTTTTGGCAAACGGCTCGTTCCAGAGACTGGGTGCCTTCTCCATGGGGATGTCCCAGTCTACGCTGAGCCGCAGCCTTACCAAGTTTTTGGATGGCATGGTTACCCTGGCACCAAAATATATATTTTTCCCTGACACAGCGGAAGCCTGGAATGCGGTTAAGTTGTGCTTTTATAATATAGCCTACATGCCAATGTATGTGTTTAACCCTTTGAGTGCCGGCCTACCGAGATTTTTTGTCACAATCTGTTGCCAGACGACTTTTCACATTTTTGCGCTACACGTGTGCAACCTTGATTTTTGAAGGGATTTCCAGGGATTTCGATGAAAATTATATATTGTTTTTTTCAGCTGGGTCTGGGCTTCAACATGAAATGTCTTGTTTGGCCTTTTTTAGTGTATTCTCAATACTTTTGGGTGAAATATGTGCAAAAAAATGAAAAAAACAATTTGTAGTGTTTTTTTTGTAATAAAAAATGTAAGTTTGTTAATAACATATTATTGCATGTGAAAGCCCTATTTCTCCCGGTTACAATGGTACCACATATGTATAGGTATACCCCCTTTCCTGAAACAGCAGTTTAGGAGATTCCAGATAGGATACAACTATGCAATATGATTGCATAGTTGTAAGGGGTTAATAAAAAAAAAAAAAAATGACATAGGGTTCCCCCTCCCAGGGGGGGGGGGGGACCTCATTTCTTTTTTGGAATTCTAAGGGTTAAAAACCCTTAAAATCCCCCCCAAAAATGACATAGGGTCCCCCTTACCCAGCATTACTGACCCGGACCAGCTATGGGGGCTTGTAGAACAGGGCGCAGGGGCCAGCGTTGGTGGCCCCTGGCCCTGCAGGCTACTAGCCCACATAGCCACGTGGCCCGGGCCCTTCTGCCCCCCCCTGGCCATTGGGGAGGCAGGTAATGGGGGGCTGGGGGTTATGGCAAGTCACCCGCTTGCCGCAGGTGACCTGCCATACCCAGAGCCTTGTGAACTGGTATAAGGGGTCTCATGGACCCCTTACCAGTTCACAAAGGGTTAAGTTAAAAAAAAGACACCAGACAAGTTCTTTATTATTCTATTTTACTTACCTCCCATCCAGTGTCCCACGCTGCTGCAGATGACAGTTGTCGGTAGTGATCAGAGCAGGGAGGGTGGCAGGCAGGGAGATCAGAGCCACCCTGCCTGCCACCCTCCCTGCTCCGATCGCTGCTGACAACTGACAGATCGAAGCCCGGGTGCCAGTAACCCGAGGAGCGGGATGATGCCATCAAGTGGGCGGAGTTAGGGGCGGGGCTAGGGCGGGGCCAGCGTCGGCCGAAGAGGATGGTGTTGGCCCGTTTCTGGGCCCTCACAAGCAGCGTGGAAAGCCCAGGGGGGGGGATCGGATCGGATTGGAGCCCCCCCTGGTGAAGAGAAGACCCGGGGAGAGCCATCGCGCTGCCAGGTGAGTAAATGTCATTTACTGTTTTTTTTTTTTTTTTCAGATGTCGGCGCCGGCGGAGGGGGGGCCTATTCCGGGCCCCCTCCTGAAGATCAGAGGCCTGGGGGTGGAAATCTAACAGCAGATTCTTGTACAGAATCGCTGGCCCTTTCAAATGAGGGGTAAGGTAAGTCTGTATGTTTTTTACTTTTTGTTTTATGGGCCTCTAAAGTCAGCTACATGACTCTCACGTAGCTGGCACTTAACGGTTGGAGAGGCAGCTACGTGAGAGTCACGTAGCTGGCACTAGAAGGGTTAAAAATAGTTGTTGCCGTCCAGCATGATTTTTCAGATTGTTCTGTGCCTGTACCCCACTAATCTGTTATAGACTCCAATGAAACAGTAGAAGTTAAACCTCACTTACTTACCAGTATTTTCTCCTATGGCTTTGTTTGTGATTCGCCACTATACCTTTCTGTCCTGGGCCTTTTAGCTATGTTACATCCCAGAGTCATTGTACAGGAGTGTGCTGGGTGGATGTGCATGTTGCCTCATCAGAACTGTGCTTTGCACTGACACTGCACAGCTGACCTATTGGCCCTGTTCACTAATGCTGGAATGCTAAACTGCACATTATTGAGCCTCTTGCCCTTAGGCCTCTGTCTGTTCTTAGCAGTTTAAAGTAACCTAACATGCCGCATTTGGAAGTAGCATGTAAGGTACTTGTGGCTTAGTAGAATGATGGTACTTGTTTAGATACACTTTAGATGTTTGTTGTTTAGGTGTCTCTGTCTCGGCTGGTTATGGGGCCTGCCACTACATATGTGGCAAAGGGGCCCATTTGTCTTTTTTCTTTTGTATTATGGTGTGTGCTTATTTTTGGTATCTTTTTTGGCAGGTGATTCTGGCTATCCATTGCTCCCCTGGTTACTCACCCCCATCCTCCACCCATCCCCGCAGGCTCAGTGGTGGAAGGGGCCTTTGGCTTGATGAAGATGCGCTTCCGCTGTCTGGACCAGACTGGGGGTGTCCTGCTGTATGAGCCCGCCAAGGTCATCAAAATAATAATTGCGTGTGGGGTCATGCACAACCTGGCCATACAAAGCCGAGTCTCAAGATACACTCACCTGCCTGAAGCCACTTTACAGATTTCTGAAGAAGTCACACCTCCCTACTCCGGATCCCAAAGTGGCACAGCACAGGCGATCCGTTCACAACTTGTGGACAATGTTTTTTCATAAATAACATTCTTTTTTGGGGGGGTTTTGTTTAATTGTTGGTGATCCTGAAAAAATTAAGTTACAAACTTTTTTGGTGTATTCTGTAAAGCTTAACGTGGGGTCAAATACATAAACACATCCAATTAGTGGTATGAAGAGTATGAGGTGGCAGTTGATGGCTGGTGTGGGTGAATGTTTGCGGCAATAGGTGCAAGGCACTGATTAATGAGCTGCCATTGGTGGACCATTTCACCCATATGCCTGGTTAGTTGTCTGGTTTCTTGCAGCAGCCCAGAGACATTTTGGTTTAAAACCTCTAGTTGGGTAGACATCAAGGTGATTTGGGTACACATAGTTTCATTAAATCTCTGTGTGTTTGCAGAAAATTCCACATTCTCCTGGTGCCAGGCTTCCTCCATGATCTGCAGTTCTGCTCCAGATTGAGTGGCTGCTGGTGGCTGGCTTGGCGCAGAGTCTGTTGTGCGGACGGCAGAAGAGGTTGGTGCCACAGAGGTTGGGTTAGTGGACACCAGGGGCTGAAGTTGCTGGGCCTGTTGGGTCTGATGTTCGCCCACTGGTTTGGTTGGCCTTGGCTGCATCTGAATTGTGTCCTCCTCCTCCAAATCACGAATGTCTTCTATAATTGGTGGACTAGGTAGGTTCTGCCAAGAAATGTAGCAGGTATTGAGTCCACTATTTAACATTAAATGGATGCAAGTGCAATTTCATAAGTCTACACAGTGGACCATTGACTTACCTCATCCAAACACTCAGGTTGGTTTGTGTGGACTGAAGGCAGTTGTTGCATGGTCCTCCGGGACAAGCCAGGGGTAGTTTGGCCTTGTGGCGTGTCTTGAGTTGGTTCTGGGATGAGATAATGTACTTTTAGTGTTTCACCAAAGCCCAGTGTGTATTAAGGAGTCTAAAATTGTTTTGGTACCCATTTAAAAGTCTCAATGTAAAAACATACTCACCTCCAGACCTGACATTCCTGTCTGTGTCTTGGCCCCCTGGCAGGCCCTGAAGGGTTGCCGGTTGAATATATGTAAACACATGTTCTTCTGCTGGTGTTAGGATGATTGTAGTTGGGATCCCACCCCCTGTGTGCAGGCTGGGGAAGATTAAAGCACACCTTATAAGTGCTACATCTTGTTACAAAGCAGCCTATAGATGCATCTACACTCTAAATGGACTTTACCTCTGCTGGCGGCGCATGTCCATTTTTTTTGTCCCATAATATTTCAGGTCACCAATCTTTCGCTTAATTTGCTCAACATCTCTCCTCACAGAACCAACACTATTAACTTGGCGGCAAATCTTATCCCAAATCTCCTGCTTGGCCTGCTTTGTGGTGGATTTAGAATAACGCCAAAATAGGGCATCATAGTGTTCACAAACAGCAGTGGCTACAGCCATGCTTTGGACATCACAAAAACAGGCTGTAAGTGAGCCACGGCGCAGCTGGCGCCCACATGGGTGTGTGGTGTCCCCGGCAGCAGACAAGATTGATGGCTGGCTGTCTGGGGAGTAGTTTAGGTTTCTTGGGCTGATGGGTGAGTGTGATGGAGTGTGGGTGGTGGTATGTGATAATGGCTGGGTGCCTGTCGAGCTGTCACCTGTGGAGCTCTCGATTGATTCTGTGGTTGTGGTACTTGGGGACACAGAGTGTTGAGGAGGAGGGGTGGTTGGCCTGGGTGGGCTAGTGGTTTTGGACCTACGCTTCCCCTTGGTGGTGTGTCTGGTTTTTGCCACATGCTTTGTGTGTGGAGGAGTTGGAGGCTGCAGGGTTGAAAGAGATTTGGGTCTCTTGTGAGGCCTGGCTGATTTAGCAGGTGGTGGCGAATGTGGCAAGGGCTCATTGCTCCTGCATTTTTTGGGAGCAGCCTGTGTGTCTGGCTTATCCACCCTTTGAGTACGTGCATGTCCCTCCCGGCTCTTGTGCCTGCTCTTGTGTGTGTGTTTGCGATGTCTATCTGTGCGGCTAGTATGTGCCTCTGGCCTTTTTGGGGTTTTGCGGCTCCCTTTTGGTCTGGGCATAGTGATATGGTAACCAACACAGAGCTGAGTGCATTGACCTTTAAATATTTGTCCCGTGTGGGCGTGTTCTGCAGCGTGTGTGCCTGCGTGCGCGCGCACACGCACGTCACTGAGGGGGAACGTCATAGCCATACCCGGAAGCTCAACCAAGATGTCGCCAGCGATATATACTGAGGAGCAGGACAACATAATAATGGATGTGAGTAGGCGAGCGTGCGTTTATGTGCGCGCACAAGCTGCTAAATAAAAAATAGCTAGGGCAGGACAAGATTAGTGAGGAACAACTGACTTGTTAGAGTAAACTACTAGACCAGCTTAGTTTTAAACATGTGCGCAGCAGCACACTAGCCTAGAGGCAGATAGAATAAGTAGGCCCATGTGAGTAGGAATGAGGGGCATAAACTGCCTTTAGATAGGGCATGAGACTTTGACATGTATTTGTGTGACTAATGCTGTACCATTGTGTTTTTGGCAAACAGATGATGCTGAGGAACCGGTACGATTTCCTGCCGTACGACTTCGAGAAGAGGACGTTGGCACTGGCGGTGGTGGAGGCAATTGCCAGGAATACTGGAAGCACCTATACCTTCACCCAGATCGCCCAACACTGGTCGGATTTGAAGCGGAGGCATAGGCCCTGGGTGAGGCGGTACTTTGCAAAGCACTTTCCAGGTAAGTCTTGGTACATGACATGCAATAAACACACTGCCCTTGCCTGGGCCTGTGTTTATTATTGTGTTTATATTGCAGCGCATGAATGGGATTTGCGTTTCTGCCCCACCTGGACCCGAACCCGAAGCCCAGTGTTGGGAGGTACTGGTGAAAGTATAGGTGGTGCCACGCCAGTGCCAACGCCCACCCCCTCCTCTGCCAGTGAGTATGAGGAGCCGCTGGACCTCACTATACGGGGGGGGGGGTCGCACGGCAGGGAGTCAAACCAGCCACAGCTCCAACCTGACTCCGGTAAGACTCTCAAACCTACATATGTCAGGATACATGCAATAAAGACATATACTAATGTGCACTATTGATATTTTTAGATGATGACATCGCAGGACCATCCCAAAGGATAGTGGAGGAAGCAGGCCAACCTCAAGAGGTGCCTGGGGAAGGTGAGTGATTTGATGCATAGAAGCCTAACCTAATCTACATTCAGGAGGCACAAACAGTCAATAATATCCTTGTGATTTTGATCCCAACAGCTTCACAGCATGACGAGATGGTGGACCCAGGGAGGAGGCTGCGCTCCCAGATGTCCTGTTGGCCCCAAGCATTGTAAGTTTTTACAATATATCATACATGTAGTTTAAACTCCGGCCCAAAACAACAAAAACATGGTCCAAGACACATTAATCTAATAACTTAGGGAAAAATTAACCCTAAAAATGGACCAAACAAAAACCCCTAGATAAGCAAAATACTTACAAGGCAAAACTGATGATGTTTTTCATTCACATATCAAAGACAAGGGCACAAATGAATCAAAAGAAGAGCCTCCTGGGTGGATGAAGCCAAACTTTTATTAATTAAAATGTTTTTAAAATTTTACTAAAAAAACGTTTAAGTAAAAAAAAAAAAACAACGCGTGGTGTGTTCTCTTTCCTGGTACTGTACGTTCTCACAACATAACCATACAGTTACATGTCCCAAAAGGTAAGTACATGGAACAAGGAATAGGAAGAAGAAAAAGAAGAAGAAGAAGAGATTAAGGTAAGCATTAAACACAGGGAAGAAGAAGAAGGAGGAGAAGAGATTAAGGTAAGCATTAAACACAGGGAAGAAGAAGAAGAAGAAGGAGGAGAAGAGATTAAGGTAAGCATTAAACACAGGGAAGAAGAAGAAGGAGGAGAAGAGATTAAGGTAAGCATTAAACACAGGGAAGAAGAAGAAGAAGAAGGAGGAGAAGAGATTAAGGTAAGCATTAAACACAGGGAAGAAGAAGAAGGAGAAGAAGAGATTAAGGTAAGCATTAAACACAGGGAGGAGGAAGAAGAAGAAGAAGGATATTAGTTTGAGGTAAGGTTTGGTGTTGCTAAAAGTGTCAGTTTGATGTATGAGGAAAGCTTGAGGGAGGACTAGGGATGTGCGCTTGCGTGAACCCAGATTGTCAACAGGAAATCCATGGAAATGTAAGTATACATGGCAAAACAATCGGAATCGGGGTGAAAACGGAAACAGATGGCAAGAAGCTGCGTTTGGAAACGCATTAAAAAGGAGCCAAAAACGGATCGTCCGTGTGAACGGCAACGGAACCCACGACCACAGGGAAAGCACCCGAGAGCGGAAAAAAACACTTCCCGAATGAAGACACATAAACGGATCAGTAACGGAGCTCTCCCAACGGGGCTCTGAATCACATTTGAACCCCGAGACAAACTGAAGGAAAACGGGCCATAGGAAAAACGGAACAAAATAAGGTCAGTTCTGGGGAGGCTCTGCATCAGGCCACCTGACTGCGGGGCACCCCGATCGGGGTAGATCCAAGATCTACCTCTAAATCTCTCTCCTCCGAGGTCCTGGCTAACACAGTGCTGCCCATACGGTACTCAGAGCAGGGATTCCTTCTACCCAAGTGCATGATTTTACATTTAGAGACATTAAACTCTAGTTTCCACAGTTTTGACCATCTATCCAGTAAAGCTAAATCATTTTTCATGTTGCAGACACCTCCCGGAATATCCACCCTATTACAAACCTTTGTATCATCAGCAAACAGACAAACTTTTCCTACCAAGCCTTCTCCTATGTCACTTACAAATATATTAAAAAGAATGGGGCCCAGGACAGAGCCCTGCGGCACACCACTTGTAACTCGCCTTTGTTCAGATTGCACACCATTTACAACAACACTCTGATACCGATCCCTCAGCCAACTGGAAATCCACTGAACTATCCAGGGATTGAGTCCTACCTTCAATAACTTATCTGTGAGCTCCTTATGTGGTACAGTGTCAAAGGCTTTGCTAAAATCCAGATAGGCGATATCCACAGCACCACCTTCATCTAACACTTTAGTGACATTGTCAAAGAAATCAATAAGATTGGTCTGACATGATCTGCCCTCAGTAAAGCCGTGCTGTTTTGGGTCCAATAGGTCATTAATTTTTAGATGGGAAATTATGAAATTATCTGTTTTTTAAGAGTGTTTCCATTAATTTGACCACAATAGATGTTAAACTAACTGGCCTGTAATTACTGGCTTCTTCTCTACTCCCCTTTTTATGGATTGGTACGACATTGGCCATTCTCCAATCAGCTGGAACCTCACCAGTTGAAAGGGAATGGTTAAGTAAATCAGTCAGAGGGGCTGCAATCACAAACCTAAGTTCCCTTAGAACTCTGGGATGGATTCCATCTGGACCCATCGCCTTACTTACCTTTAGATGTGCCAGCTCGGCTAAGACATCAGCCTCCAGAAACTCTGGAGCTGTGCCCTCCCAGCTGGATGCTGTGCTATGGCAATGCCTGCTACTATCTGAAAATACCGAACAAAAGTAGCTATTCAGATGGTCAGCCACAGTCTTATCTCCGTCAATATATTTATTTTCCCTATTTCTAATTTTTGAGACTGCATTGTTTTTCTTCTTTCTGTCACCAATTAGAGATGAGCGAACTTTTGAAAAATTCGATTCGACTGATTCGCCGAATTTTCCGACAAAAATTGTTTCGACCCGAATAAATTCGCGACGAATCGCTATTAAAAACGGCTATTTCTGAGCCTCCTAGAGCCTCAATAGGGTTGTAAACCATTCTGCCTTGCTGTAACACGCAGAGGATGCGTGCTGGGTTAGTTAAATAATACTTTGAATAAATATCACATGCAGATCAGAGGCATCGCTAATAGAATCGCAGAGCGGCACAATTGCAGAGAGTTGAAGTGGCATCACTATGAGGGGCAGAAGGAGCCCAAACATTGCTTTAAAGAGACACTGGAGTTGGCAGCAGCAGGAGCCCAAAATTGGATGAATCACACCCTGGAGTTGGCAGGAGTTGACAGCAGCAGCAGCAGGAGCCCAAATATTACATTAAAGAGACCCTGGGGTTGGCCTCAGGAGCCCAAAAATTGGATGAATCACACCCTGGAGTTGGCAGCAGCAGCAGCAGGAGCCCAAATATACACTGGAGTTGGCTTCAGGAGCCCAAAAATTGGATGAATCACACCCTGGAGTTGGCAGAAGTTGGCAGCAGCAGCAGCAGCAGCAGGAGCCCAAATATACACTGGAGTTGGCTTCAGGAGCCCAAAAATTGGATGAATCACACCCTGGAGTTGGCAGAAGTTGGCAGCAGCAGCAGCAGGAGCCCAAATATACACTGGAGTTGGCTTCAGGAGCCCAAAAATTGGATGAATCACACCCTGGAGTTGGCAGAAGTTGGCAGCAGCAGCAGCAGGAGCCCAAATATACACTGGAGTTGGCTTCAGGAGCCCAAAAATTGGATGAATCACACCCTGGAGTTGGCAGGAGTTGACAGTAGCAGCAGCAGGAGCCCAAATATACACTGGAGTTGGCTTCAGGAGCCCAAAAATTGGATGAATCACACCCTGGAGTTGGCAGCAGCAGCAGCAGGAGCCCAAATATACACTGGAGTTGGCTTCAGGAGCCCAAAAATTGGATGAATCACACCCTGGAGTTGGCAGAAGTTGGCAGCAGCAGCAGCAGCAGGAGCCCAAATATACACTGGAGTTGGCTTCAGGAGCCCAAAAATTGGATGAATCACACCCTGGAGTTGGCAGGAGTTGGCAGCAGCAGCAGCAGGAGCCCAAATATACACTGGAGTTGGCTTCAGGAGCCCAAAAATTGGATGAATCACACCCTGGAGTTGGCAGAAGTTGGCAGCAGCAGCAGCAGGAGCCCAAATATACACTGGAGTTGGCTTCAGGAGCCCAAAAATTGGATGAATCACACCCTGGAGTTGGCAGGAGTTGACAGCAGCAGCAGCAGCAGGAGCCCAAATATACACTGGAGTTGGCTTCAGGAGCCCAAAAATTGGATGAATCACACCCTGGA
Source organism: Gastrophryne carolinensis (assembly GCA_027917425.1). Taxonomy (NCBI): domain Eukaryota; kingdom Metazoa; phylum Chordata; class Amphibia; order Anura; family Microhylidae; genus Gastrophryne; species Gastrophryne carolinensis. Next base: position 297,033,655 of record CM051236.1, read on the forward strand.
GTTGGCAGGAGTTGACAGCAGCAGCAGCAGCAGCAGGAGCCCAAATATTACATTAAAGAGACCCTGGGGTTGGCCTCAGGAGCCCAAAAATTGGATGAATCACACCCTGGAGTTGGCAGCAGCAGCAGCAGGAGCCCAAATATACACTGGAGTTGGCTTCAGGAGCCCAAAAATTGGATGAATCACACCCTGGAGTTGGCAGAAGTTGGCAGCAGCAGGAGCCCAAATATACACTGGAGTTGGCTTCAGGAGCCCAAAAATTGGATGAATCACACCCTGGAGTTGGCAGAAGTTGGCAGCAGCAGCAGCAGGAGCCCAAATATACACTGGAGTTGGCTTCAGGAGCCCAAAAATTGGATGAATCACACCCTGGAGTTGGCAGAAGTTGGCAGCAGCAGCAGCAGCAGGAGCCCAAATATACACTGGAGTTGGCTTCAGGAGCCCAAAAATTGGATGAATCACACCCTGGAGTTGGCAGAAGTTGGCAGCAGCAGCAGCAGGAGCCCAAATATACACTGGAGTTGGCTTCAGGAGCCCAAAAATTGGATGAATCACACCCTGGAGTTGGCAGAAGTTGGCAGCAGCAGCAGCAGGAGCCCAAATATACACTG